>CM066031.1:447980058-448593057 GCA_033557465.1 Ichthyophis bannanicus
GCAGCCAGGAGGTATCTCTGGTTACGTAATTGGGCGGCGGATACTTCGTCCAAGGCAAGGCTTAGTAAACTTCCGTTTAGAGGGAAGCTTTTGTTCGGAGAGGACCTGGAAAAGCTGGTGAAGGATTTGGGGGAGTCCAAGGGTGGTAGACTCCCTGAGGATAAGCAGAAGCAAGGTCGCGCAGGACAGTCGGCTAAGGGACAGCAGCGCGACTTTCGGTGTTTTCATCCCCCTAGGTTTGGACAGGTGCAAAGGGGGCGCTTTCCCTTTTGTGGTCAAGGCTTTCGAGGCTTCAGAGGGGCGAGTAGAGGCTTTGGGGCCTCTTCGTCCTCTTCCTCCAATCTCCGGAAATCACAATGAAGCCAGAGCGATCCAGGTGGGGCAGGGGCCAATAGGGGGTCGCCTGTGAAAGTTTTATCCTGCCTGGACCCAAATCACGTCCGATCAGTGGGTGCTGGAAGTTATCCGAGAGGGTTATGCCTTGGAGCTGCAGCGTCCAGTGACCGACTCTTTCATACAGTCCCCCTGCAAAGCACCGGCCAAGTACGCGGCGGTAAAAGAGACCCTAGACCGTCTGCTCTCTCTCGAAGCGGTAGTTCCGGTTCCCCCAGACCAGTGCGGCTGCGATCGGTACTCCCATTTATTTTGTGGTACCCAAGAAGGAGGGGACCTTTTGGCCCATTTTGGATCTCAAACGCGTAAATTGCTGTCTAAGAGTGTCTCATTTTCGGATGGAAACATTGCGATCGGTCATAGTAGCGGTACGCAAGGGCGAGTTTCTTATGTCCCTCGATTTGTCGGAGGCTTATCTGCATATTCCCATCCGGCAGGACCATCAAATGTTTTTAAGGTTCGCAGTTCCAATGGGACATTTTCAGTTTCAAGCGTTACCGTTCGGTCTGGCGACGGCGCCGCAAGTTTTCACCAAAGTGATGGTGGTGGTGGCCGCGGCGTTGAGAAAGGAGGGCATCCTGGTGCATCCTTATCTGGACGATTGGTTAATTCGGGCAAAGTCCAGAGAGGAGAGCGAGGTGGCCACAGTCAGGGTAGTGGCGTTCTTGGAGAGTCTCGGTTGGGTAGTCAATCGGGGAAAGAGCAGGTTAAGTCCATCTCAGTACCTGGAGTATCTGGGAGCTCGGTTCGATACGAGGATTGGCCAGGTGTTTCTACCGCGGAGCCGGGCACAGGGGTTGCGGCATCTGCTTCGCAAGTTTCTCTAAAGACGTTGCCCTACTGCCTGGCACTATCTGCAGGTGTTAGGAACGATGGCGGCGACTCTAGAGGTGGTGCCCTGGGCGAGGCGCACATGAGACCGCTGCAAATAGCTTTGCTCAGGCGCTGGTCCCACCAGAACGACAGTCTCTCTCACCGGTTGCCCTGTCGGCCGGAAATGCGTCTCTCCCTGCAATGGTGGCTACGGCCAGAGACCTTAGAGAACGGGATGCCATTGGAAGTGCAGGATTGGATTCCCCTCACAACAGATGCCAGCCTTTCCGGTTGGGGAGCGCATGTCCTGGGGCGGTACGCACAGGGGGTGTGGTCCGCTCAGGAGAGGACCTGGTCGATCAACAGGTTGGAGTTGAGGGCGGTATTGCTAGCGCTCGAAGCCTTTCGGGGTGCCTTCACGGAACAGCGGTGCGGGTATTCTCCGACAATGCGACAGCGGTGGCCTACATCAACCGGCAGGGGGTACCAGCAGTATGGCGCTGGAGGCCGAAGCTGATCAATTGTTCGAGTGGGCCGAAAGGCATCTGGCGGCAGTGTCAGCGACGCATGTCGCAGGAGTGGAAAATGTGGAAGCCGATTTTCTGAGTCGAGTGAGAGTGGATCCGGGGGAGTGGGCCCTCCACACACAGGTGTTCCAGATGCTGGTGCGGCAGTGGGGCCCCCCGGTCATGGACCTCATGGCGACTTTTCAAACCGTGAAGGCCAGGCCCTTCTTCAGCAGGCGGCGGGAGAGAATGTCGGAGGGCCTCGACGCCCTAATCCAACCGTGGCCGGAGGACCGGCTGCTTTACGTGTTTCCGCTGTGGGTGTTAATCGGTCGGGTTCTGCAGCGCGTAGAGCTTCACAGAGGCCCAGTGATTGTAATCGCCCCGGACTGGTCAAGGCGGCCGTGGTATGCGGATCTCATCAGGCTTCTGGGAGACAAGCCTTGGAAGCTGCCGGTTCGGCGGGACTTATTGGTTCAGGGACCGCTCCTGATGCCTCAGGTGGATCGATTCTCGCTTACGGCTTGGCTATTGAACGGGCAAGGTTGACGGCGAGAGGTTATTCGCCGGCGGTGGTGAATACGCTGTTGAGGGCTCGTAAGCGATCGACTTCTTTGGCGTATGTCCGTGTTTGGCGAGTGTTCGAAGCTTGGTGTGTGGTCAACAAGGTTACGGCTTTGAGGGCTTCGGTTCCTCAGGTGCTGGCGTTTTTGCAGGAAGGGTATGATAAAGGGTTGGCAGCGGCCTCCCCAAAGGTGCAGTTGGCGGCTCTATCCTGCTACAGAGGTAAGGTAGGAGGACGGGCGCTAGGAGGACATCCAGATGTCAAGCGGTTTTTGAGAGCGGTTGTGCTGTTGCGTCCCCCGTATCGGCGGATAGTTCCGCAGTGGGACTTGCCTTTGGTGCTGGAGGCATTGGTGCGAGCGCCTTTTGAGCCCTTGGCGAGAGCGTCCTTAAAGGATCTTACCTTGAAAGTGGTGTTTCTGGTGGCTATTTCGTCCGCCAGAAGGATTTCGGAGTTACAGGCTTTATCCTGTAGGGAGCCCTTTCTGGTTTTTAGTGAGTCCAAGGTGGTTTTGAGACCAGTACCGTCATTTTTGCCCAAGGTGGTTTCGCCGTTTCATGTAAATCAGGTGGTGTCTCTGCCGGTGTTTGTGGAAGGCAGGGGTGCTACCGTTGATAGGCAGTTGCATAGATTGGACATTCGGAGAGCTTTGAGGAGGTATTTGAAGGCTACTGCTTCGTTCCGGCGTTCAGATAGACTGTTTGTGTTGTTTGGGGGTCCGAACAAAGGGCAAGCTGCGTCGAAAGCTTTGATTGCTCGGTGGATTAATGAGACGATTGCGTCTGCATATATTTTGAAAGGTAAACCTGTTCCAGAGGGTTTATGGGCTCATTCGACTAGAGCACAGGCTACGTCGTGGGCGGAATATGGTTTGGTTCCCGCAGTGGAAATTTGTAAGGCGGCTACTTGGTCTTCCTTGCATTCTTTTGTTAGACATTACCGCCTGGATGTGCAGGCGGAGAGAGATGCCTTCTTTGGATCAACGGTGCTTCAGGCGGGGCTGACAGGTCCCTCCCGTTGATTCTTTGCACTGCTCTGTTGCATCCCCAAAGGTTCAGGACTAGCCTGGAGGGACGCTAAGGAAGGTGAAATTAGACTTACCTGCTAATTGTTCCTTTAGGAACTCCAGGCTAGTCCTGTATCCCTCCCAAAGGTTTAAGTGGCCTAGCGCCTGAAGCAGCGGATGTCTGACAAGTAAGCATGTCGGGTGAAGTTACCACGCTGGGTCCATGAAGGGAGGAATTCTTCTTAGGAGAGTGGATGGGGATCCTCTTTCTCTTTTCTGTCAGGAAATGGGGATCTCAGCATATTACCTGATAAGTGGTGGGGGACACAGAGTTTTCTTTCGTGTTCGCCCAATTTACTTCTCTTAACAGTTAAATGACAGTTTATTTGCTAATGATTATACTACTTAATTGTTGCTCTGGTGAGTTTGCTTTGTCAATAGGTTACTGATGTCAGGAGGCGGATCCGGGGTACTTATACCGGGTGACATCACAAAAGTGACGTTTCTCAGTCTCCAAGCTGCTGGAGGAGGAGCAAGAACCCAAAGGTTCAGGACTAGCCTGGAGTTCCTAAAGGAACAACAATTAGCAGGTAAGTCTAATTTCACCTTTGCAACCTCTGGTCCCTAAGGTCCTAGGTTTCATCCCCAGGACACCAGAAAATGGCCCAAAATGCTCTGAGAGGAATCCAGGAATGGAGCCCTTTTTTCACTTGTAATTACTTCTGATACGTAAAGAATATTTGTCTGCAGTCTGCTTTTTTTTTTTTTGTTGCCCCTGCCTTGTTAAATAGCTTACCCTTGCACCTTGATCTTGAACAGACACAAACTCGACAAGACTGAATGGAAAACCCACCTTTTCAAGCAGATCTTTGAGATCACTGACTAACATATGTGCTGAGTATATCCCTCCTATTCTGTGTTACCACCAGTGTGTAAAGTAACCTTCGTTTACATCTCATTTTTCCTATTCATAATTGGAATGTTCACACTTGAGATGTTTGTAAAACACTTTGGGCCTCTTTAATGATAAGTAGTAGTAGTGTTGCACCGAAGGTGCCAAAAGCGCTGAAACTATGGCACGGTAGGTGCAACACTAGTGTGTTAACTTTGGGGGCGTGGAAAGCATTTCCCTGGTCGTTAACACGGAGCCCTGTCCCTTACTACATGCCACATTATCACAGATGCACTTAGCTCCACCTTTGAGGTGTCATTTCGTGATCCCGGGCTAATGCAGCTTAGTACATGGTGTGAACCCAGGGCTAACTGCACGGAGCACACCATGCCCACTCTCCACCACTGCTCTGCCCACTCGTGACCCTGTCGCGTCCTGCACTGTCATGGCCCTGCGCTGGCTGGCAATGCATATCCCAACACGTATTCAGCAAATGCCAGAACATGCAGTGTCAGCCAGTGCTCCTTAATAAAAGACCTCATTTGTTTGCTTGCAAAAGGTCGAATAAAAAAATGAAACCATCATGACATGCTCACATTTAAAAAAAAAAAAAGAAAAAAAAAAGTTATTTTATTAGAACATAAGAACATATAAGATATGCCATACTGGGTCAGACCAAGGTCCATCAAGCCCAGTATTCTGTTTCCAACAGTGGCCAATCTAGGTCATACGTACCTAGCAGTTTCCCCAAGGGACACAGGTTCCACAATGCTTGTATTGGTTCAAGCATTGATATCCTGGGTCCCTTCTTAATAATGGTTTATGGATCTTACCTTCAGGAACTTGTCCAAACCTTTTTTAAACCCAGCTATACTAACAGCCTTTACTACATGCTCCGGTAACAAATTCCAGAGTTTGATTACACGTTGAGTGAAAAAATATTTTCTTTTATTAGTCTTAAATAGTTTACCCTGTAGCTTCATTGCATGTCCCCTAGTCTTTCTATATTCTGATAAGGTAAGCAATCGATCTACATTTACCCGTTCCACTCCATTCATTAATTTATAGACTTCTATCATATCTCCCCTCAGCCGTCTCTTTTCCAGGTTAAAGAGCCCTAAACCTTTTAGCCTTTCTTCATAGGAGTATCCTTCCATCCCCTTTACCATTTTGGTGGCTCTTCTCTGAACCTTTTCTAAAATCGCTATATCCTTTTTAAGATACGGTGACCAGAATTGCACACAATATTCAAGATGCGGTCTCACCATGGAACGATATAGAGGCATTATAATATCTTTTGTTTTATTTTCCATTCCTTTCCTTATCATACCTAGCATTCTATTTGCTCTCTTGGCCGCTGCTGCACACTGGGCCGAGGGTTTTAACATGGTATCCACAATGACGCCTAAATCTTTTTCCTGGGTGGTGGTTCCTAATGTGGAACCTTGCATCGTGTAACCATAGTTTGGGTTGTTCTTCCCTAGGTGCATAACCTTGCACTTGTCCACATTAAATTTCATCTGCCATTTTGATGCCCAGTCTTCCAATTTGTCAAGATCCTCTTGCAATTTTCCACAATCCTCTTGGGTTTTAACAACTTTAAATAGTTTTGTGTCATCTGCAAATTTGATAACCTCACTCGTTATTCCACTTTCCAGGTCATTTATGAATATGTCAAAAGCAGCGGACCCAGCACAGATCCCTGGGGTACACCACTATTCACCTTTCTCCATTGGGAAAATTGGTCATTTAGCCCTACCCTCTGCTTTCTATCTTTTAATCAGTTCCTGATCCACAATAGTACACTGCCTCCTATCCCATGACTCTTTAGTTTTGCCAAATGTCTCTGATGAGGGACCTTGTCAAAGGCTTTCTGAAAGTCCAGATACACAATATCAACTGACTCACCTTTGTCCACCTGATTATTCACTCCTTCAAAAAAACATAACAGATTAGTAAGACAAGATCTTCCTTGTCTAAAGCCATGTTGGCTGTCTCCCATTAGGTCATGACTATCTACATGCTGAGTAATTTTATTCTTTATGATGGTTTCTACCATTTTTCCCGGTACTGATGTCAGGCTCACCAGTCTGTAGTTTCCCGGATCACCCCTGGAACCCTTTTTAAAAATTGGTGTTACATTGGCGATCCTCCAATCTTCAGGTATTAGAGATGATTTTAATGATAGTTCACAGATTACTAATAGCAGGTCTGCAATCTCATATTTCAGTTCTTTCAACACCCTTGGATGTATACCATCCGACCCAGGTGATTTGCTATTCTTCAGTTTATCTAATAGTTGTAATACATCTTCCCGATGTATCGATATTTCCTTCAATTCTTCCGCACCTTTAAATACCACTTCAGTCATGGGTAACATCCCTACTTCTTCCTCAGTAAAGACTGAAGCAAAGAATTCATTCAATCTCTCCGCTATCGCCTTGTCGCTTCTTAGTGCTCCTTTAAACCCCTTTATCATCTAATGGACCAGCTGACTCTCTCACAGGTTTTTTGCTACGAATGTACTTGAAAAGGTCTTTACTTTGCGTTTTTGCTTCCGCAGCAAGCTTCTTCTCAAATTCTCCCTTTGCCTGCCTTATCAATGCCTTGCATTTGACTTGCCAGTGCTTGTGCTGTTTCCAGGTTTCGTCGTTTGGCTCTTTTTTCCATTTCCTGAAGGATGTTTTTTTGGCAACAACAGCCTCTCTGACCTCACCTTTAAACCATGCTGGCAGTTTTTTGGACTTCCTTCCACTTTTCTTAAAGCGTGGAATACAGCTGATCTGGGCTTCACAGATAGTATTTTTCAACAACAGCCAAGCCTGATGTACGTCTTTAACCTTTGCAACTGCTCCTTTTAGTTTTTTCTTAACTGTTTTCCTCATTTTATCATAGTCTCCCTTTCGAAAGTTAAAAGGTAGTACTGTGGATTTCCTTACTATCCCTCCTCCACTAATTAAATCAAAGGCGATCATGCTATGATCACTATTGCCAAGTGGCCCCAACAACCTTATCTCTTGCACTAGATCTGGTGTTCCACTAAGGACTAGGTCTAATATGGCTTCCCCTCTGGTTGGTTCATGAACCAGCTGCTCCAAGAAGCAGTCATTTATTTCATCTAGGAACTTTATCTCCCTAGCATGTCCTGACGTGACACTGACCCAGTCGATACCGGGGTAGTTGAAATCACCCATTATTATTACTGTACTGTAACTTTTGTTAGCTTCCTTGATTTCTTTGAGCATTTCATCATCCATTTGGTCATTCTGGCAAGACGCTCGATAGTACACCCCCACTGCCCATTGCCTTTCCCCTTTTACATGGAATTTCAATCCATATAGATTCTACAGCAGATTTTGTTTCCTGCAAAACTTTAATCCTTTCTGACTCAATGCCCTCTCTAACATAGAGAGCAACACCTCCACCAATTTGATCAGCTCTATCATTACAATATAGTTTGTACCCAGGTATCACAGTGTCCCACTGGTTGTCCTCCTTCCACCATGTCTCTGATATTCCAATCATATCTAACCTCTCATTTAGTGCTATATATTCTAACTCTCCCATCTTATGTTTTAGACTTCTAGCATTTGCATACAAGCATTTTAGAGAATGTATTTTATTCATATTAATTTGGCTATTGTTAGACATGGGTAATTTGGGATCTTTAAGCTCTGTCTGCTCCATATTTGAGGGCATTTGGGCTACTTTACTCTTTTGTGTAACCTCTCTGCTTTTGGTAGTATCCTTCAAAGATATATTCTTCCGAACCATGCGCTCTTGGGCAACTGTCGGCTTTCCCCTAATATCTAGTTTAAAAGCTGCTCTATCTACTTTTTAAAGGTTAATGCCAGCAGCCTGGTTCCATCCCGGTTAAGGTGAAGCCCATCCCTTCGGAAGAGCCTCTCCTTTCCCCAGAATGTTCCCCAGTTCCTAACAAATCCAAAACCCCCATCTCTGCACCATTGTCTCATCCACGCATTGAGACTCCGGAGCTCTGCCTGCCTTTTGGGTCCTGCGCGTGGAACAGGAAGCATTTCGGAGAACGCTACTCTGGAAGTTCTGAATTTCAACTTCCTACCTAAAAGCCTAAATTTAGCCTCCAGAACCTCCCTACCACATTTTCCTATGTCATTGGTACCGACATGTACCAAGACAGCAGACTCCTCCCCAGCACTATCTAAGACCTTATCTAGGTGGCGTGTGAAGTCCGCTACCTTCGCACCAGGCAGGCATGTTACCAGGCGATCCTCACGTCCACCAGCCACCCAGCTATCTACATGCCTAATGATCGAATCACCAACTATAACGGCTGTCCTAACCCTTCCCTCTTGGGCACATGGCCCTGGAGAAACTTCCTCGGTGCGAGAGGGTTTTACATCACCTGGAGGACAGGTCCTAGTTACAGGATCACTTCCTGCTACACCAGGGTGATGCTCTCATGTCACGTGACCTCTCTCCTCCATGGCAACAGGGATGCTGCCAGACTGGAGGTGGGACTTCAGGACTATATCCCTGTAGGTCTCGTCTATGTACCTCTCTGTCTGTCTTATGCTTTCCATGTCTGCTACTTTAGCCTCTAGAGAACGGACTCGTTCCCTGAGAGCAAAGAGCTCCTTGCACTTAGTGCACACGTAAGACCTCTCACCAACTGGGAGAAAATCATACATGTGACACTCAATGCAAAAGACTGGAAAGCCCCCATCCTGCTGCTGGACTGCTGTCTGCATCTTAGTTATAAGTTTGTGTTTAGATCTAAGTTCTTTACTTACTAAGGGTTGCTATGGATATTTATACTAATAAAACTGTACCTAATACGTGTAATATACCTTGTTCACCTGAAGCTTAACTAATCTCAGGTCCTTTGTGTATGACTGATTTGGGTAATGAGCTTCACCTGAGAGCACCTCCTGTCTTTTAAGATGTGTAAGTACCTATAAAGCTACGATTATCCAAGGGGTGGGTGGGTGTGGGGAATTTTAAGACTCTGTTCTTAAAATTTTGATTTTAAATTTTGCAATATTAGTAACAACTTCCAAGGCCAGGCGTCAGAATGCTTAGCACTGCCTTAGCACATGAAGGGGTTAATTTTATAAGCCATTTCTGCAAGTATATTGCTGTTGTACACACAGAAATAGTTATTCATAAAATTGCCTGGCGCTATATGTGGGTGAAGATATGCTTTACCGGGAATAAGCAGAGGTGTTCCCAGGAGCAGAGTTGGGGCAGTTCAGGCTTCATCTTTTAGAAAATATGTCAGAAAACACCTTGCCCATGAAGTACCCCATACCCACAGCAGAGGGCGTCTAGCAAAATCAAAATTAATTAGGGGCTTTGACATACTGTTTTAAAACGGAAGAAACAGGAGTTACCCCTCCCTCCCAAAAAGAAACTAGAACTGTACTTTAATAGAAAAATACATTGATCTGCAGAATACCTCCCTAACCGCTGAACCATTTATCATGATTTATCCAGTGACAACTGTGTTCAGCACAAGACCGTGTTGGCTGTGGTGATCTACTGCTGCCATTTAATTCACGCCACATAACCTTTGATTTGAAAAAATTGGAATAAAAAAAAGGTATTTCAGTAGCCAAGTGAGATTTTTTTTGTTTGTTTTGCTTTATTATTATTATTATTTATTGGAGTCTCTTTTATACCGCATTATTCAGCATCAGTGCGGTTTACAATGAACAATAAAATACACATTTCCGATGGTACTTTGTGTTTACAGTTGAGCAGGTAATGCAACTTGGATAACAGGGTAACTGTTTACAATTTAAGACATAATTGGGAACTCTTTTGACTTTACTTCGCTCGAGTGATTTGCTGACCTAGTGATTGTATAAAATTATGCACAATATTCTGCATATGATAAGTTAGTGTCCTCCATGCTGAATTTAGTTTGGTCTCAGTAGTGTTAGAATAATCAAGCCAGTTCTGCAACAGCATGAAGAAGTAATTCTCCACCTGAACTTTTCAGATTTAGGCATTCATGTTCTCATTTCCTTTGACTGTCTGATACTAAGTTCACATGACATTAGAATACATTTAAAAAATATTAGTGTCAAATAGAAGACAGAGAATTATAAAGAACATGTATTATATCGCTGTGCCTCTCAGTTACCCAGCAAAGCGGTTTCACAGCTAAAGAGGGAGAAGATGAGTGGCAGAATGACAATAGCTTTATTAGCCGTGAGGGTAGATTAGGATGATCTTGACAGAAATGTCATCCCTTGGTTGGCTTTAAGGGAATGTCTTTTTTCCTATTTCACCATCAGCTTTTCTAACTCTATTTAAATGGTAATTACACATCTATAATGCATTGCAGGTGTCACTCACACTTGCCTTGGTCCCAGGGGGTGGGGAATATAGAGAGCAGCAGAGTTTTGTCACTGGCATCTAGTTTTTGATTTATGTGGTGGTTCAGTTGCAAATTGCGCTTATTTCATGTAAATGTGCGTGCACCATTCTGTTTAAATGTTTTTACATGACAAATATTAATAGTCTCTACACAGTGTGGCAGTTGACATTAGAATACAGAAAAAAAGGGAGCGGGTTACATTTTTATTAGGCTCTCTGGCATAGCAAAAATTGCAAAAGCGGGCCTCCTGGCTTTTACCATCAAAGGGCCTGAAGACGTCTGATTTTAAGGTTCCATCCTGGAGGAAGTCCCCCACTGACAGCTTCACCGATAGCATGCTGCCAGGTTCTCTCTCATCCTGCAAAGGCTTTTCACACCAAAGTGCGTATGCTGAAAAATTCCCCTCTCCTTTTCATTTTACCTCTAGCCTATAGTTGCCGCTTGAGTATTTTATTTCTGAATTATACAGTGACTGGGTACATTTGCCTACACTTGTTTCAAATATGCTGGATACTGAATCTGTAAATCTTTGTTGGTTAAATCTCCCCCCGCCTCCCATCATGTTATGTGGGAAGACTTCTTTCATGGATTGCCTATTGACTTGCCTATTTGGCTGCTGTATAAGCAACTGGCTTTGCGTGTGCACTGGAAATGCCATATAACAGTGGGGCTAGCTACCAAAGTTCTAGTCTGAGGCGAGGCTTTTTTTGAGGGGCTACTTTAAGCAAGCAGTGAACAAGGTGCGGTACTCTGTATATTGACCCCATTGTCCTCATGTATTAATGAAAGAGCCCTGCATGTTGAGTACTGGCACCTTTTTGTTAGATTTAAAAAAAAAAAACCACTGGTCTCAGAACAAACCAAGCCTTAATGAAAGGTTTATGGTTTATTGTTTCTTAATATATCGTCTTTCGAGTGAACAGCAAGGTGGTTTATGAATGGCAGTTAAGTAGGATGATGGAAAATATTGCTGAGTTGATATTGTATAAAACCAGATATTGTACAAAGTAGTGATGTGCTTACAGTGATTAATTTCCATTAAGAGATTCAGAGCTAGATTTACTACAGTCTGCTATCACATTAGTGCATGGTAGCGCTTATTAATGTGTTTTACTTACCTCAGGTCCTGTTTTATTCATTGTGGCCTATATGCCAAGAATGTGTGCCAGTGCAGTACCATACTTAAGAAATCTAGGCCTCTGTATAAAATTAAAATTTTAAAGTTACATGGTAATATTTTAAATGACAGCAGATAAAAACCAGCATGGCCCATCTAGTTTGCTCAGTAAGGTATTTAGGGTTGTAACAGCCACTATCTGCAGGTTACTCCCACTCTGTGCTTTTATTTTGGATTGTAACTGATACTCCATGCAGGTTACCCCGTTCATATTTTTGAATTTTTGTATTTTGTGGGAAGTTAAAAAGTCAGTATAGGAACAGCAAAGAATATTTAATATTGTAGCTAATCACCCAGAGTAGGTGGTGTGATTTGCTATTATTTTAATCTTATATGAAATAGGTTGTGGGATTACCAATATCGTGCATTTTCTAGATTGCCTCTATGATTTGTGCAAAATTTCCTGTTTGATTAACCCAATCCTGCCTATAGACCAAGTGCGAGGAAGTCTAGGGAAGCCAAGAAGATAACGATCCTCCTGACCATCCTCTGAGAATACTTCTGCCAGAGGAAGGAGGATAACACAGCCTCCCTCCAGGAAAAGAGGAGCTGGATAAGGGGTGGAGCCTAGGAGGAGCAATGGGCTGCGCAGTCTCTTCTGTAAACCAGACCTATGGAAGCAGTAGGAGCAGAGCTAAGGTACTTTGCATAGCAAGCATGACAGGGAGATGAGTCTTTGGCGTAAGCAACAGTGGCAGAATTTGGTCATCAGTTAGAAAGACCAAGATGACTTATGAATTCCAGGAAGTAGTGGATGTCCAGCAGCATTGCAGCGGAAAGGAGGGCCACAAAAACGGCAGTTGTGGAGACAGGTTGGTAGGACATCAGATTGCAGCAGTCTGTCACAGTACTGCATAAAGGGAGGTGGCGGATTTTCTTTTAAACCTGCCCATTTCCACTCCGCTTTCTTTTCTGGAGTAATAGCAAAAACTATTAAAAGACAGAAAAGAGGAAGAAAGGCAGCTTATCCTGAGCATGTGAAGTAATAAGATGGAATTATTTTAAAAAAAAAGGTTTGCTAGATTTTTTCACACTTCTGATTTATTTTTTAAATTTTACTGCCTAATAAAAATCAGATCAACTCCTAATATAGTAAACAGGTATTGAAATGCATCACGAGTTTAAAAAGTACAGTAAAACAGAAGTTGTGCAAACAATAGGAGTAAACTGTGCCAAAAACAGTTGTGAAGTTCAAACACACGCTTCCTTATCATTCCTCCAGTTCAGTCCTCTACCTCTGGGTTGTCAACCTCCTCCTGCAGCTTGGAGACTGGCATGTCAGAATTCTGACATCACTGGATATATGTTGCTGGATCCTCCCATCAGCCCCAGTGTGACCAGTCTCCATGCAGCAGGAGGACGTCGTGAGCCCGGGCTGAGGCTCACTAGAGGAACAGATAAGGCATCTGTAGGTTCCTGAGCGGTCCTCCAGTTTAGTCCTCCACATCCGGGTAGTGCACCTCCTCCTGCAGCCTGGAGACTGGACCAATCAAAATCTTCCTCTGCTAGCATGTATGCTGTCGGAGCTCCCATCAGCCCCAGTGTGTCCAGTCTCTTTGCAGCTGGAGGACGTGTGTGCCTGGTTTGGCTCACTTAGGGACGATTGGAAGCAATACTAGAGAGTCTGTTTTTTCGGATTTTTCTTTCTCCCTCCTATATTTCATTGGTTTATGTTTATTAGGTAGATGTTTCTTTAAAAAAAAAAAAAAAAAAGAGAACGTACACAGCAGGAAAGAGTAGGTGATCGAGGAGCCGGGCTGTACTGCCCTTCTGCCTGTAATGCAGAGGTTCTTTGCAGTCAGGGAGGCTTGATCTCTCCTCCTAGACTGCACGGAGGAGAGATCTGCCTTTGCCAGCACTCTGCTTTCGTCCGGGAAGTCTGTGTGCAATCAGCTGGCTTCCTCCCTTGCGATCCGCAGTGCCTTGGCTGGTGAGTGACAGCCCGGATCGGCAGCCTGCTCCCGCTCTAGATTCGAGCGGCGGGTGGTCTGCCGGCGATTCTCGGCCTGTGCGGTGAGTGATTTCTTCGGGGGCTGCTTCTTTATGGCTCAAACGCCTTCTTTCATTTATTTATTTATTTATATTTTTTTTTTCTGCTGTTTGTTTTTCGCGCCATTTTTTTCGCCGGCGCAAATGTGCCGGCGACCATTTTCTGGCTGTTTTTTCCCGCTCGATCTGAGGAGCTCGGCACGGGTTTCCCCTGCGTTTTTACACGTTTTTAGGCTAGCGTTTCTGCTTGGGAGCATCTAACAATCCCCTCTTATATCACTGTACCTTAAAAAAAAAAAAAAAACCTTTCTTTATTTTTCTTTTGGGTTGCTTCTTGTGTGATCAGTTGTGCCCTGCTCCCTGGAGTGGCTCCTCGGCCTGCATGGCTTCGAGACCGCAGTGTGTGATCTGTGGCTCGCGTAGGGGGGGCTGTGGCGGAGTCTGGCATTTGTAGGGGCTGCGCCTCAGTTTCCTCGGACTTAGAGCACCGAATGGAGCATAAGGAACTGTCTGATCCGGAAAGTCCGGCTATCCAGGCGGAGCGGGTCCCTTCTCCTGGGCCTCTCCCTTCCCTTTCTGCGGTCTCTCCTAAGGGGCAGGTCGGCACGCTGCCGCTTGATGCTACGGAGTCTACCTTCACAGATCTTTCCCCAGACTTTGTCCTGCTTATGCACCAGGCCTTTCGCTTAGGACGCTCCGGCAAGTTGCCTGAGGCCTGGCCGTCACCCCTCCCCTCCTTAAAAGGAGAGGAGCCCCGGCGGCAGTTCCAGCCTTCCGCCAAGCGCTTTAGGTCTTTGGACCTGGAGCGCGATGACTTGAGTTGGCATGATCAGGATACGGAGGTGGATCCTGATGCTGGGGTGGAAGAGCTGGAGGACGGTGAAATCCCCGAGCCGGAGGATCAAGCCCGAATTATTCGGGTGTTTCGTAAAGAAGAGCTCGTGCCTTTGATTACGGAATCTCTCCAGACCCTTAATCTGACGGCTGCTCGTCCTGTTGAAGAGGACGGGTTGGAGGATCCTCTCATTCAGGCGGTGCGTGAGTCTCAGGTCGTGTTTCCGCTTCACCAAGTAGTGGAGCAAATGATTCAATCTGAGTGGGATCAGCCTGAATCCGGTCTGAAGGGGATTCGGACTATGAACCGTCTGTATCCCCTAGCGGACAAGGACAAGGAGAAGTTTAAGTCCCCGCGTGTTGATGCCGCTGTTTCGGTGGTAACCAAGAAAACCACTATTCCTGTCGAAGGCAGTGCAGCTTTAAAGGACGCGCAAGACAAGAAGGTGGATGGTTTGTTGAAGCAGGCTTTCAAGACCAATGCCTTATCCTTGCAGGCCTCTATTTGTGGCGCTTGGGTGGCTAGGGCCTGTTTGCATTGGGCGCAGCACTTGCGGCAACTTTCCGGCTTGGATCAGCAGGGGTTGCTGGAAGTTACCCGGTTGGAGTCAGGGTCGGCGTATTTGGCAGATGTGCATTATGATTTAATCCGGACCCTGGCGAATAGTATGGCTTCCTTGGTGGCGGCGCGCAGATCTATTTGGTTACGGAATTGGGCGGCCGACGGTTCTTCTAAATCTCGCCTCAGTAAGCTCCCTTTTAAGGGCAAACTATTGTTCGGAGACGATCTGGATAAGTTGGTTAAAGATCTCGGCGAGTCTAAGGGCGGTAGGCTGCCGGAGGATAAGCCTAAAGTGACTAGAAACTCGCCGACTGTTCGGGGTCAGTTCCATGATTTTCGAAGGTTTCGTTCCTCCCGCCTTTGGAGTTCTCAGCGCGGCCGATTTGGCTCACGATCCCAAGGTTTTTGAGGTTTTCGGGGTGCGGGACGCGGCTTTTCAGCAGCCGCCTCCTCTTCCTCTTCTTCCTTTAATCGAAAGCAGCAATGAAGCGAGGCGGGCTCCGGAGGGAAGTCTAGTCATCGGGGGTTGTCTGCAAGGCTTTCTTCCTTCCTGGGCCCAAATAACTTCAGATCAGTGGGTGCTGGAAATAATCCGAGAAGGTTATGCTCTGGAGTTTGCTTGTCCGATTCCGGATTCCTTTGTCCTTTCTCCCAGCAAAGGCGAGCAGAAATCGCGAGCCATTCGGTGGACACTGCACCATCTCTTGGCCCTGGGAGCGGTGATCCCCGTTCCTCCTTCCGAGCACGGCGTCGGTCGCTACTCCATTTATTTTGTGGTGCCCAAGAAAGACTGGTCGCTCCGTCCGATTCTGGATCTCAAGGGCGTCAATCGCTTCCTTCGGGTACCACATTTCCGGATGGAAACCTTACGCTCCATCATCGTGGCGGTGCGTCGCGGGGAATTTCTCACGTCTCTCGACCTCTCGGAGGCCTATTTGCACATTCCCATTCGGGAGGCTCATCAAAAGTTCTTGCGGTTCGCCTTCCCCTGGGGCCACTTCCAGTTTCAGGCCCTGCCATTCGGCCTGGCTACAGCTCCCCGCACCTTCACGAAAGTCATGGTGGTGGTCGCGGCGGCCTTGCGAAAAGAAGGTATCTTAGTCCACCCTTATCTCGACGATTGGTTGATTCGAGCGAAATCCCTCGAAGAGAGTGTACGAGTTACGGACAGAGTGGTAGCATTACTGCAGGCCCTCGGCTGGGTGGTCAACGAGAAGAAGAGTCGTCTGGTGCCCACTCAATCCCTCGAATACCTCGGCGTTCATTTCCACACGGCGAGAGGTGTGGTGTGCTTGCCGGAGCGCCGTGTTCAGGCCTTGCGGGGCCTCGTGCGCACTTTCCTAGGGATCCCCGCACTGTCCGCCTGGTGGTATCTACGGCTGTTGGGCACTATGGCAGCAACGCTGGAGGTGGTTCCTTGGGCGAGGTTTTATATGCGACCGCTTCAGAGCGCTCTTTTACGTCGTTGGTCGAATCAGTTCCAATCGTTGAACAAGAGGTTACCTTGCCCGTTGTCCGTTCGGCGGTCTCTCCGATGGTGGCTGTGCTCGAAGAACCTGAGGTTGGGGATGCCCTTGGAGCAGCCCCTTTGGGTCCCGTTCATAACGGACGCCAGCCTAATGGGCTGGGGAGCCCATTGCGAGGGCCACTTCGCGCAAGGGACGTGGTCTCCCCTCGAAGCTTCCGGTCGATCAACCGTCTCGAGCTCCGAGCGGTGAGGCTGGCGCTGCTAGCCCTCGAGACGCTGGTGAAGGGGCGTGCGGTGCGTGTTCTTTCGGACAACTCGGCAACAGTGGCCTACATCAACTGCCAGGGCGGCACCGGCAGTGTGGCAATGGAAACAGAGGCAGCGGCTTTGTTCGCTTGGGTTCAGACCCGGCTGCCGGCGCTTTCGGCGGCGCATATCGCAGGAAAAGACAATGTGATGGCGGATTATCTCAGCAGGGTGCAGGTGGACCCCGGAGAGTGGGAACTGCACCCGCAGATCTACATGCAGATAGTGCGCAGATGGGGGCCTCCGATCATGGACCTCATGGCGACCTTTCAGACGGCCAAGACGGGTCGTTTTTTCAGCCGGCGGAGGGAGCGCATGTCCGAAGGCATCGACGCGCTCATTCAGCCGTGGCCGGAGTACGGGCTTCTTTATTATTTTATTTTATTTTATTTGAACAGCTTTTATATACCGCTGCTTCCCAGGGTCAGCAGCGGTTTACATTACAACATTACAGATACATAGAACGTTATGAACTATATTACATTATAACATAACATAAATTGCATAGAACAATATTGATGAATTACAATATAACAGGAACATGTCTTTCCCCCGTGGGCGTTGATCGGTCGTGTCGTTCAGCGCATCGAGGCACACCGAGGGCGGGTCCTGCTAGTGGCTCCGGATTGGCCCAGGAAACTGTGGTATGCCGATCTGGTGCGGTTACGCGACGGCCTGTCTTGGAAACTGCCTCCGTTACCGGATCTGCTGCTTCAGGGCCCGCTTCGGATGCCTCAGGTGGATCAGTTCTCGCTTACGGTTTGGCCATTGAAAGGGCTCGGTTGAGAAAGAAGGGTTATTCCCCAGCGGTGGTTGCCACTCTCCTTCGGGCGCGGAAATCCTCCACCTCGCTAGCGTATGTGTGGGTGTGGAGAATTTTTGAAGACTGGTGTTCAAGGCGTGGTGTTCGAGCTGCGACCGCTTCGGTGTCGGTAGTTCTCAGCTTTCTGCAGGATGGTTTTGACAAAGGTTTACCGGCCAGTTCTCTGAAGGTTCAGTTAGCGGCGCTTGCTTGCTACAGGGGCAAGGTTTTGGGACTTTCCCTGGGGACGCATCCCGTCGTGCAGCGTTTTCTTAAGGCGGCATTCAGATTGAGACCTTTGCGCAGAGTGTTCGTGCCGCCATGGGACTTGAACCTGGTGCTACAGGCCTTGGTGCGCGAACCTTTTGAGCCCCTTCAGTGGGCGTCTCTTAAGGATCTGACCTTGAAGACAGTTTTTCTGGTGGCGATCTGTTCGGCGAGGCGTATTTCTGAGTTGCAGGCTCTTTCGTGTCGAGAACCGTTCTTGTCTATTTCTCGGGATCGCGTGGTTCTTCGGCCGGTTCCATCCTTTTTGCCTAAGGTGGTTTCACCTTTCCATCTGAATCAGTCCGTTTTCCTCCCGGTCCTTCCCTCAAGGGGGCGACAGGTGCTTCGGACGATGGCTTGCATTACCTGGACGTCCGGCGGGTCCTTCGTCGCTACTTAAAGGTGTCAGAATCGTTCCGTAAGACCCACCGGTTGTTCGTGCTTTTTGGTGGAGCACGACGGGGTGAGGCGGCGGCAAAGGCTTCCATTGCTCGATGGATTAAGGAGGCGATTGCTTCGGCTTATATCTTACAGCGTCGGCCGGTTCCGGTGGGTCTGCGGGCTCACTCTACCAGGGCTCAAGCAACGTCCTGGGCGGAGCATGGCCTTGTTCCGCCCGTCGAGATTTGTAGGGCGGCTACCTGGTCGTCTCTGCATGCCTTCAGTAAGCATTATCGGTTGGATGTGCTGGCCGCTCGGGATTCTTGTTTTGGTTCGGCAGTGCTGCGCGCCGGTTGGCAAGGTCCCGCCCGGTGTTGACTGCTCTGTTACATCCCGGATGTGGAGGACCGCTCAGGAAATAGAAATTACACTTACCTGGTAATTGTAGTTCCTGGAAGGTCCAGTTTAGTCCTCCTTCCCTCCCAGGTGTCAGATTGTTTTTTGGTTCGGCGCGCGTACTGCGAATGGAACGGAACTACATCAGTATTTTTCTTCGGGTTCCGTCTCTAGGACCCGTTTCTGCATTCTTTTTCTTTCCAGCTCTTGAATTCTTGTCTTCTTGAGACTGGGATTTGAGCTGCTTCTGCTTCGAGTTACGGGCAGAGGCGATGGGCAGAGTTCTGGCTTCCTCGTTTGGGGAGGGGGGTCACTTATTTCATAGGGGGTCTAAATTCTGTTTCTGTTACATATTTATGATGATCTCATGTGTTGCTTCTCTGAGTCTGCTTTGTTACTAGTTCACTGGGGGCTGATGGGAGCTCCGACAGCATACATGCTAGCAGAGGAAGATTTTGATTGGTCCAGTCTCCAGGCAGCAGGAGGAGGTGCACTACCCGGATGTGGAGGACTAAACTGGACCCTCCAGGAACTACAATTACCAGGTAAGTGTAATTTCTATAAAGTGTAGATTAGTTGTTTAAAAAAAAAAAAAAGAGAGATTGGATATTGGGGTTCTGTTCGTTTAAAAAAGAAAAAAGATGACTGTAAGAGAACCTTTTTTGCCTGTTTCCTGCCTGTGTGTTTCATACCTTTAAAGCTTGCCTGGTTTGTTCACCGGCAGATCTCCCTGAATTCCCAGGGGAGAGCCTCTCCAGCTGTCAGCTCCGTATCGTTACACCCACAGCGCAGGCCAGCATCGCGGCTGCGGGGTCCCGTCAGGAAAAGGGCGAAATGGAGTGCAGTTCCGCCGGCGGCACTTGGTGGTTTGTGGGGAGGTGACGCGCACCGCGGGAGCGGACATGCAGGCATCGCAGACCTGACCGGTAGGCAGTACACCGGTTACAGGCTGCTGAGGCAGCAGATACTTGGTCCAAAGCGGGGCGGTCTGGCAGCGCTTGTTTTGGCGCCCTTTTGTTTTCCTTTGGCTCTGGCGGCGGCCATTTTGAGGACCGCGGGGAAGCCGCGAGGCTGCCGAGAGGGAGGAGAACGGGTGAGAGGTTAGTTAGGCTCCGGTTTTGGATTTCAAATGCCATTTAGGTCTGGTTTCTTACTTTGCAACAGCTTTCTTTATTTTGTTTAATTTTTTTTTTTTAGTTGTCCTTTCGTTTCTCGGGCAGGTAAAAGCTCCTCGGGGGGGGGGAGGGGCTGTTGCCTCACCAGCAGTGGGGCCAGTATTTCCAGAGTCTCTTTGGAGGGCCGGGGTAAGGATTTAAGGTTTTTGTTGTTTTGCCCTTTTCCTCCACGTTCAAAAAAAAAAAAAAAAAAAAGCAATTAAGGAAGAAAGGTGAGGGTAGTCATTGGCCTTCACATTCAGACCTATGGCAGCACGACCACAGTGCGTGGTTTGCGGCACCCGGAGAGGCACTGTGGCCGAGTCAGGGATCTGCTGCAGCTGTGCGGTACTCTCTTCTTCTGTGGAGTTGCAAATGGATATCAAAGAGGCGCTGGGGGCATCGACAGGCACATTGACGGAAGCGGAGCAGTCTGCAGGGCAAGGCTCCACATTGGATGAAGCGGCAGGACCTTCAGGGGTTCTGTTGACGCCGGGGTCGACAGATCTCTGAGATTTCTGTCCAGATTTCATTCTACTAATGCACCAGGCCTTTTGCTTGCGGCGTCAGGGCAAGATGCTGGGAGTGTTGCCGCTTGCTGGCCCTTCTCAGCAAACGGAGGTAGCTGAGAGAGGGGCCAGGGGTCCATCAGCTCCCAAGAGGACGAGGATCCGAGCTCTAACGCCCGAGGACAGCGATTGGCCAGACGTCAACGAACTCGACTTGGAGCATGAGGAGGGGTTGGAGGATCTGGAAGAGGGAGAGATCCAAGAACCCGAGGATCAGGTTAAGATTATAAGGGTCTTCCGTAGGGAGGAACTAGCGGCACTGATCACGGAATCTATGCAGTTGTTGAATCTTGCTCCCCAGTCCACTAGTGAAGTAGACGTTGAGGATCCGGTGATTCAGGCGGTCCGGCAAACGCAAGTGGTGTTTCCGGTGTACCGAGTAGTTGACGGGATGATCCAGGAGGAGTGGGATCGCCCGGAGGCAGGGCTCAGAGGGATACATACCATGAATAGGCTCTATCCCTTGGCCAAGAAGGATAAGGAGAGGTTCCGATTACCTCGGGTAGATGCGGCGGTGGCAGCAGTTACCAAAAAGACCACTATTTCCGGTAGAAGGCAGTGCAGCCTTAAGGGATTCTCAGGACCGTAAAGTGGAGAACCTGCTGAAGCAGGCTTTTGAGGCGGACGCACTGTCGTTGCAAGCCTCCATCTGTGGAGCTTGGGTAGCACGTGCCTGTCTGTGCTGGGGTCAGCGCCTTCGTCTTTCATCGCACCTGGACAAGGAGGAGCTCAAGGAACTGGGCCGTCTGGAGTCCGGAACAGCATATTTAGCGGACGTCCATTACGACCTGATTAGAGCTCTTGCGAATAGCACAGCATCGCTGGTGGCTGCTCGCAGATCTGTGTTGTTGAGAAATTGGGCGGCAGATGGGTCTTCCAAGTCCCATCTCAGTAAGTTGCCCTTTAAAGGACGGTTGCTGTTTGGCGAAGATCTGGATAAATTGGTAAAGGATCTCGGGGAGTCTAAGAGTGGCAGACTTCCGGAGGATAAACCGAAACAGGGAAAGGCCGGTCACGGATTTCGAGGCCAATTTTGAGATTTTCGAAGGTTTCGTGCAACGCGTTTCACGAGTACCCAGAGGGGACGCTTTATCTCGCGGACCCAAGGGTTCGCGGGTTTCGTGGAGCGAATAGGGGTTTCGCCACAAGCTCCTCTTCAGCATCGTGCAAGCCGCAATGAGATGAGGCGGGTCCCGGCGGGGGAACCTCTGATAGGGGGAAGGCTTCGGGAGTTTCTTCCTGCCTGGACCCACGTTACTTCTGACCAGTGGGTATTAGAAATTATTCGTCAGGGATATGCACTGGAGTACAGGATTCCTTTGTAATGTCGCCTTGCAGGGGACAACAGAAAACCTTGGCGATTCACAGCACTTTACAGCGGCTCCTTCAATTAAAGGCGGTCGTGGAGGTGCCAGAGGCAGAGTACGGCGTGGGTCGGTACTCCATTTAATTCGTGGTGCCAAAGAAGAATGGGGTGTTGCGACCCATTTTGGATCTGAAGGACGTAAATCGTTGCCTTCGGGTGCCACATTTCCGGATGGAAACCCTACGGTCGGTCATTGTGGCAAGGAGAGTGCTTCAAACCCAAAACCTTAGGATAAATTTCAAGAAAACAGAGGCTCTGTTCATCATTTTTTCTGCCAACAAAACTAAAGGTAAGAGGCGCCGAGCTCCAAAGCAAGTCCACAATTCGCTACTTGTGCGTGACACTCGATCAACAGTTAGATATGAAAGCCCATATAAACAACACTGTCAAAGCAGTATACTTCAAGATTCAGACAATCCGCCACCTATGCCCCCTTTTGGAACCAGATAACTTCAGGACAATCTACCAAGCATTAGTCATCCCACACTTTGATTTTGCCAACACCATCCTTCAGGGTCTACCGAAAAACACGCTGCTCCCACTCCAGCTGGCCATGAATACAGCAGCCAGAATACTACACGGTGCCACCAAGAGGGATCACATAACACCAATCTTGAAGCACCTCCACTGGCTACCAGTCTACTGTAGACTCACCTTTAAGATTCTACTACTGACATTCAAAGCCATCAACAGACTCACCTCCTCATCCATCTTGGACCTCATTCTCCCCACCCCTCCAAATAGATCTAGAAGATCGGTTTCAGCCAATACCTTATGTATCCCTAGCAAGATTACAAAATGCTTACAAGTAACAAGAAAGAGGGCCTTCATGCTCTATGCCCCATCGCATTGGCATGCTCTCCCACCTGACATCCGGGCAATTACGGGCATCACACAGTTCAGGAAGGCACTGAAACACTACCGCTTCCTGCAGCATTATGGTACCACACAACAACCACCTAACAGCACTCACCAAGACACATACAACAGACTTCCTACTATACACGCACCCTGCGCGCCACGGTAGCACTACCAGACCCCAGCTAGGGCATGTATATAGTCACATGTATATGTGCCAACAGAATGTCGATGGTTGGACACAAGTCACCAGGGCCTGCAAAATCACCAATCCAACTTCTCCATCCCTTGAATTGAAGAACCATTATGCAGCCCTGGAAGTGGAGGAGGTGAAAGCATCCCTGGAAAGGGAAGAACCAGAGTTCAAGTACCCCAAAGTTGCGGAATCAGTCACCAGAAGGAAACGAAGGGTGGTGGTGGTTGGAGACTCTCTTCTGAGGGGTACTGAGGCGTCCATCTGCCGACCAGACTTGATGTCCAGAGAGGTATGCTGTCTGCCTGGTGCCAAAATCCAAGATGTTACGGAGAGTTTGCCGAGACTCATCAAGCCCACAGACTATTACCCAATGTTGCTAATCCATGTTGGAACAAATGATACTGCCAGGTATACCTCGGAACGTATCAAAAGTGACTTCATGGCTCTGGGACAGAGGGTGAAGCAGTTAGGTGCACAGGTGGTGTTCTCTTCAATCCTCCCTGTTGAGGGTAAAGGCCAAGGCAGAGAGGCTCGCATCCTGGAGACAAATGCATGGCTGCGTGGATGGTGTCATCAAGAGGGTTTTGGTTTCCTAGACCATGGGATGCTTTTCCAAGGGTTGCAAAGCAGAGATGGCATCCATCTGTCCAAGAGAGGTCAACGCATCTTTGGTAGTAGACTGGCTAATCTACTGAAAAGGGCTTTAAACTAGATTCCTTGGGGATGGGTGAAGAAAGCCCCCAGGTAAGTGAAAGCCCCCAGGTAGGTGATACATTAAATACCTTTATGGAAATGGGTAACAGGGGTAATATATGGAAAGCAGTGTGTATTAATGCCCGTAGCATGGGAAATAAGATCCCTGAGGTTGAAGCTTTGGTGGGAGTGGCTGACTTGGATTTAGTGGCAGTTACAGAAACATGGTTCACAGAAAACAATGACTGGGATGTAACTATACCTGGCTATACTTTATTCAGGAAGGACAGGGTAGGAAGAAGAGGAGGAGGAGTGGCACTATATGTAAAAACTACTATTAAAGCTTTGGAATTACAGAGCTTAAAAGGGAGAGAGGAGGCATTGTGGGTTAAACTAGAAAGAGGGAAAGAGAAATCTATTTGCATTGGAGTGATATACAGACCTCCCTCACAAGAGGAAGAGGTGGACAGAGAGTTAATTGAAGACATACGCAGCATTGCTAGGAAAGGGGAAGTGCTACTGATAGGAGATTTCAATATGCCAGATGTTGATTGGCACATTCCTGCTGCAGTATCATCTAGAAGTAAGGAGATCCTGGATTCTCTACAGGGAGAACTATTCAGGCAATTGGTAACAGACCCCACACGTGAAGGGGCCATACTGGACTTGGTGCTTACCAATGGTGAAAGTGTTTCTGATGTTGTAGTGGGAGATCATTTTGCATCCAGTGATCACCAGATGGTGTGGTTCAATATTAGGACTAGGGCTGTTAGAATCCATTCCAAAGTGAGGATCTTAGACTTTAGGAAGACTAACTTTGCGAAGATGGGCCAATACCTCAGGGAGTCGTTAGTGGGATGGGAACAGCTGGGGGATGTAGAAAAACATTGGGCAAAACTGAAAGGGGGTATTTTAAGGGCAACCAACCTTTTTGTTAAAATGGTAAATAAAGGCAAAAGGAACAGGAGACCGCTATGGTTTTCGAAGGAAGTAGCTGAAAAAGTGAAGAAAAAGAGGGAGGCCTTCATGAAATACAAGAGATCACAGAGAGCAGAAGACAGGCATCTGTATTTGGAAAAACTTAGAGAAGCTAGCAAAGTAGTCAAGAAGGCAAAGATTCAAAAGGAGGAGGAAATAGCCAATGCAATAAAATGGGGGGATAAGACATTTTTCAGATATATTAGTGAGAAGAGGAAGAGCAAAAGTGGTATTGTCAGACTCAAGGGTGCAGGGGGGGAATATGTAGAAGCTGATAAGGATAAAGCGGAATTGCTTAACAAATATTTTTGTTCTGTGTTCACAGATGAAGAACCAGGAGCAGGACCTCAGAAAACACCCACAAATAAGAACAGAAGCGAGGGACATCTTGAACTATTTTCAGAAGACTGTGTTCGTGAGAAACTAGCTCAACTTAAAGTAGACAAAGCGATGGGACCGGATGGGATACACCCTAGAATACTGAGGGAACTTGGGGACGTTCTAGCAGCTCCACTGACTGACCTTTTCAATGCCTCGTTGGAGTCGGGAGTGGTGCCAAAGGACTGGAGAGAGGCTCATGTGGTGCCTTTACACAAAAGCGGAAGTAAGGATGTGGTTGAAAACTACAGGCCGGTTAGTTTAACTTCGGTGGTGAGTAAATTATTGGAAACGCTGCTGAAAGAGAAAATAGTGAGGTTTCTGGAGTCCAGCGGATTACAGGATCCGAGGCAGCATGGATTCACCAGAGGCAGGTCTTGTCAGACAAATCTGATTGATTTTTTTGACTGGGTGACCAGGGAGTTGGACCGAGGGAGAGCTCTAGATGTGGTGTATTTAGATTTCCGTAAAGCCTTTGACACTGTTCCTCACAGGCGACTTATAAACAAACTGAGCACCCTAGGGATGGACCCTAAAGTTACTGCTTGGGTTAGAAGTTGGTTGGGTGGGAGGCGACAAAGAGTACAGGTAAATGGAGCTCACTCTGAGGAGAAGGATGTTGCCAGTGGTGTGCCCCAGGGATCTGTCCTTGGTCCGATTCTTTTTAACATCTTTGTTAGTGATATAGCGGAAGGGCTGTCGGGTAAGGTTTGCCTCTTTGCGGATGATACCAAAATCTGCAATAGAGTAGACACCCAGGAAGGGGTAGATAACATGAGGAGGGATCTAGCTAAGCTTGAAGAATGGTCTAGAATTTGGCAGCTGGGATTTAATGTTAAAAAATGTAAGGTCATGCATTTGGGCTGCAGCAATCCAAGGGAGCAATACAGTATAGGAGGTGAAGTACTTTTGTCCACTAAAGAAGAGCGGGACCTAGGCGTGGTTGTGTCTGATGATCTTAAAGTAGCTAAACAGGTGGAAAAGGCGACAGCAAAAGCTAGAAGGATGCTTGGGTGCATACGGAGAGGAATGGCTAGCAGAAAAAAGGAGGTGATAATGCCTCTGTATAAGTCTTTGGTGCGACCTCATTTGGAGTATGGTGTGCAATTCTGGAGACCGCACCTTCAAAAGGATGTGAACAGGATGGAGTCGGTGCAGAGGGTTGCTACCAAAATGATTAATGGGCTTCATTATAAAGCATATGAGGACAGACTTAAGGATCTTAATATGTACACCTTAGAGGAAAGGCGGGATAGAGGTGATATGATTGAGATGTTTAAATACCTCCGTGGCATAAATGTTCAGGGAGAGAGCCTCTTTCAATTGAAAGCAAGTTCTGCTACGAGGGGACATGGGATGAGGGTGAAGGGAGATAGATTCAGGAGTGATATGCGGAAATATTTCTTTACGGAAAGAGTAGTGGATCCGTGGAATAGTCTCCCAGTGGAGGTGGTAGAGATGAGGACAGTAACTGAATTCAAGAAAGCATGGGACCAACACAGAGGATCTCTAAAGGCAAAAAGTGGACTGTTGTAGTTGTTATGGAAGGACAGACTAGATAGGCCATGTGGTCTTTTTCTGTCGTCATATTTCTATGTTTCTAATACTGTAAAATACCTTAGCCCAGAACTTGTATATAGTTTCCCCAATTAATCCAAGTTGAATAACCCTGTTTTCTGTAAGTCCAGTATGGGCGTTACCTGTGTCTGAACAAAGCTGCTGTTATCTGTAAACCGAGCTGATTTTGAAGAGCGCGGTATAGAAAAAACTTTAAATAAATAAAAAATAAATAAGTACTTGACATCTCTCGACCTCACGGAAGCGTACTTGCACATCCCCATTCGGTCAACTCATCAGCAGTTTCTGAGGTTTGCTTTCCTTTGGGGCACTATCAGTTCTGGCAATGGCGCCGCAAACTTTCACCAAGATCATGGTGGTGGTGGTGGTGGCGGCGGCATTGCGCAGAGAGGGAATCTTAGTGCACCCATACCTCAACGATTGGTTGATCCGGGCCAAGTCCGAGGCGGAGAGTGTTCAGGTGACCAACAAAGTGGTGGCCTTTCTACAAAGTCTTGGTTGGGTGGTCAATCCAGCCAAAAGCCGATTAGAGTCATCTCAGGATCTCGAGTATCTGGGGATGCGGTTCAACACGAAGAGCGGACAAGTGTTTTTGCCGGTGCGGAGAGCCCAGGGTCTCCGGCGTCTGGTTCACAAGTTCAGGACCACTCTGGCTCCATCGGCTTGGACTTATCTTCGGGTGCTGGGCACGATGGCAGCAACTCTGGAAGTGGTGCCTTGGGCCAAAGTGCATATGCGGAGGGCACTTCTTCGCCGGTGGTCGCATCAGACGGATTCCCTGAGCAAACGGCTTCCTTTTCCGCGCAGGGTCAGGCAGTCTCTACAGTGGTGGTTGCTTCCGACATTGTTGGTGGCCAGAATGCCCCTGGAACAGCCGGAGTGGCTCCCGTTTTTAACGGACGCAGGTACGCGCAAGGGGTTTGGTCGCCTCTGGAGAAATCTTGGTCAATCAATCGTCTGGAGCTCCGAGCAGTCTGACGGACACTTCAGACGTTCAAGGCTTCGGTAGTGGGTCACTCCGTCCGAGTCTGGTCCGACAGCTCGGCAGCAGTCACCTACATCAACCGCCAGGGCAGCACGGGGAGTGCTTCCATGGAGGAGGAGGCGGATTTGCTGTTCATCTGGGTGGAAAGTCTGTTGACAGCTCTCTCAGCGGCACACATCACAGGAAAGGACAATGTGACAGCGGACTTTCTCAGCAGGGTCCGGGTAAATGCAGGGGAGTGGGAACTACACCCGGACATTTTTACGCAGTTGGTGAGTCGCTGGGGGATGCCGATAATGGACCTAATGGTGACCTATCAGTCAGCAAAGGCCTTCTGTTTCTTCAGCAGACGAAGGGAAAGAATGTCGGAAGGCATAGACGCGATCCGTGGCCTGCCTCAGGTCTGCTGTATGTCTTTCCCCCGTGGGCGCTGATCGGCCGTGTGGTTCAGCGGATTCGGGCTCATCCGAGAAGAGTACTCCTGGTGGCTCCGGACTGGCCGAGGCGTCCGTGGTACGCGGACCTGGTGCGGCTTCTCGACAGCGATCCGTGGCAGTTACCGGTGAGGGCAGATCTGTTGAGGCAAGGGCCCCTCTTTATGTCTCAAGTGGATCAGTTCTCGCTTACAGTATGGCCATTGAAAGGGCAAGGTTGAAAAAGAGAGGTTATTCGCCAGCTATCATCACAACTACTCTTAGGGCGCGGAAGCAGTCCACGTCTCTGGCGTATATTCGTATTTGGCGTATATTTGAGGATTGGTGTTCAAGGCGGCAGATCCGAGCGTCTACGGTTGCCATTCCCTCGGTACTAAGTTTCTTACAGGATGGGTTTGATAAGGGTCTGGCAGCCAGTTCACTGCGCGTGCAACTGGCGGCTCTCTCTTGTTATCGAGGAAAGGTGCAGGGCGTTGCGCTCAGTGCCCATGCAGACGTTTTGCGTTTCCTCAAAGCAATCTCGCGGTTGCGTCCATCGCATAGGGTGACTATTCTGCCTTCGGATCTGAATTTGGTGTTGGCAGCATTATCCAAACCACCCTTTGACCCGTTGCATCGGGCTTCAGTGAAGGATGTAACCTTAAAGACGGTGTTTCTCGTGGCAATCTGTTCCGCGAGACACATTTCGGAGTTGCAGGCATTGTCTTGTAGAGAACCGTTCTTGACCTTTTCTAGGGAAAAGGTGGTACTGCGGCCCGTTCCGTCCTTTTTGCCGAAGGTGGTATCTCCCTTTCACCTGAATCAGACAGTCTCTCTGCCCATTCTGGATTCTTTAGACGGTGACGCTAGAGAGCGCAGTTTGCATCGCTTGGATGTAAAGAGGGCGTTGAGGCAGCATTTGAAGGTGTCCCAACCGATTCGCAAGTCGGACCGGTTGTTTGTGTTGTTCGGAGGGGTTCGCAAGGTGGGAAGCGGTGGCAAAGTCTTCCATTGCCAGATGGACTTGGGAGGCTAATGCTTCCGCTTATCTTCTTCAAGGTCGGCCGGTGCCGGTAGGCTTGCGCGCGCATTCTACCAGGGCGCAGGCGGCTTCATGAGTGGAGCACTGTTTGGTTCCGCCAGGGGACATTTGTCAAGCAGCGGCTTGGTCCTCGTTGCATACCTTCAGCAAGCACTACCATCTTGATGTCGCAACTACGGCTGATGCCTGTTTTGGGGTGTCGGTATTGCGAGCCGGCTGGAAAGGTCCCTCCCATTGATTACTGCTCTGGTACATCCCAGAGGTAGAGGACTGAACTGGAGGAACGATAAGGAAATGATAATTACACTTACCTGGTAATTGTATTTCCTTGAGTGACGACAGTTCAGTCCTCATTCCCACCCGGGGTTCTTTCCTGGCTGGTGTCGACTCAGTAGCGCGAAGATAAACATTACAGGTAATTTGGTATTGTTTCTTTTCATTCTTCCTTCTACCTTTTTTGTCAGTTTCGCAGGGAAGAGTGTAAAAAAGGTTTGCCTTAATGGTTACAGTACTGGTTCAGTTTAGGTTGCGGATGTTATTGAAGCTACTTAGTTGTTGCTCCTTTGAGTCTGCTTTGTTAATAGTTCACACTGGGGCTGATGGGAGGATCCAGCAACATATATCCGGTGATGTCAGAATTCTGACATGCCAGTCTCCAAGCTGCAGGAGGAGGTTGACAACCCAGAGGTAGAGGACTGAACTGTCATCACTGTCATCACTCAAGGAACTACAATTACCAGGTAAGTGTAATTATCATTTATTTTACTACCATTTCCACTTCATTGATTAGAGATGGAAAATAAGTTTTTCTCCAGGACCAAGCAGGAAGTCAGTCCTCAGGTATGGTTGTCATCGGTGCCGATGAAGCCCCAGCGGAGCATTTCCCCAGCTTTCTATGAAAGCCTTTGGGAATGCAGGCACGCATGCGCGGTTCCCTTCCCGCCTAAAGGTGCCATCTTACCTCAGTCTCTTTTTTTCCGAGAAGCCCACCAGACGTGTGTCCAGTTTTTCCCGGTTAAAATTAGATTTTTTCAGCGATTTTGCTTTTTTCTCCTACCGGTTCGACGCCGGTTCCCCTCCCGCCGGGTTCGGTACACCAGTATCGAGCCCAATTCTCCTTTTTTGGTTTTTGCCCTTCGTGGCTGGCGTTCGTGCCCTTTCTTCTCTTTTTCCCTGTAAGGCCGGTCCTTTGACCTCACGGGGACTCTTTTTTTTCCCCGATGGCTTCCAGTGGTTTTAAGAAGTGTGATCGGTGTAAGAAACTAATGTCTCTCACCGACACACACGACTGCTGCCTTCGGTGCCTCATCCCCGACCACGATCCTAAGTCGTGCGGGGCCTCTGGGAAAATGTCTTCCAAGGCACTACGAAGTCGACAGCAACAAAAGGAAAGACTTATCTCCAGGAACAAGCAGGAATGAGTCTTCACATATGGGTATCGTCGGTACCGACGGAGCCTGCGCGAGAACGCTCCCCAGCGTCCAAAAGGAAAGCTTTTGGGAGCATCCCACAGCGCCTGCGTGCTGCTTTCCCGCCTTTCCTAACTGCCTCTCTCCAGTTCTTCTTTTCCGCGGAGCCAGCAGGTCGTGTTTCCTGTCACCGCTGAAGAATTTCTTATTTTCTTTTATTTTTCTTTAGTCGCGTGTCTGCCTTCTCGATTCCGGACCGGTACCACCGGTCTTTTTTCTTTCTTTTAAAAAAAAAAAAAACCTACAGTGCATTTTTTCTTCTGGGGCCTTAGGCCTGCAGATATATTTTTCCTCATGGAAAAACCCACCTCCGGGTTTAAAAAGTGCACTAAGTGCAGCAGCACTATTTCTGTCACAGACACCCATGACTGGTGTCTAAAATGTTTATGTCCTTACCACTCCATAGCGGATTGTGAGTCCTGTTCTATGATGTCTAAGAGAGGGTTACAAAACCGGGCAGCCAAGCTCAGTACCCTGTTTCCCTCCGATGCAGTTTCTGTGGCATTGACGTCTTCCAGGGCTTCTTCTTCATCCCATGGATCTCAGGTAACCAAACTTAAATCTGGCCGGTCCTCAAAGAGTTCATCTCCCTCTAAGTATCGAGATGCCCCCGGGCTTACTCTTGAGGAATCCACACCGGCAAAATTACCCTGGCGGGACGCTCCGGCTTCCAAAGCTCTACCTATGGGGTCACAGGTTGACATCGATGGCTCAGCCTCGACCGATCACCTGTTACAATGTTCTGGGGTACCGGCGGTTAACACCGGTACCGACATCCAGACATTGGTGGCGTCGATGGATCAGAATATTCTGACCATGCAGCGTGCCATCACGGCATTCATACAAGCTGCAACGCCTGCGGTACCGCAACAAACCCCGTTGTCGGTACCGGTACCGATTCTGGTACTGGATCTGAAATCGGTTCCGATACCAGTACCGCTTGCATCGACATCAGCATCGACGGCAGCGGTATGCTATCCAGTGATGCCTATCAGTACCGACTCGGTTCCGATTACTCTCGATGTCGATACTTCCCGGTACGCATATCGGGCTCTACGAGAGCATCCAGACAGTCGATACTTCGATTCCTCTGAAGACTCTGATACATCAGAGGCCTCAATTGAAGCATCAGGGATCCTTCCTCAGGAACCCTCTTCTCCAAAAAGGAGATTGTCTCCTCCTGAAGACTTGTCTTTTCAGGACTTCATTAGGGAGGTGGCCAAAGGCCTGTCCATCTCAGTGGCCTCTGAAACTGAACCTAGAGCCAAAAAATTAGATATCCTACAATATCCTAAGGCTCCTAAAGAGGCAGCCACTTTACCAGTACATGAGATTCTTTATGATCACATGTTGGTCATATGGGAGACTCCTCTTTCCACCTCCCCTCATTCCCGAAGGTTGGACACCATGTATCGTGTTCCTCCTTGTCCTGGGTTTCATAAGACTCAGCTTCCTCACCACTCCATTGTGGTAGAGTCTGCTATGAAAAAGATCAAGAGTACAAAAAGGCACTCCTCTGCTCCTCCAGGAAGAGAATGCAGAACCCTAGATGCCTTTGGCAGGAAAATCTTCCAGGCCAGTATGCTTGTAGCCAGAATCAACTCCTATAGTCTCTATATGGGGATGTTTCTAAAAGAAGTTACAGATCATCTGCAAACCTTATCTCCTTTTATGTCAGAAGATAAGAGAGAAGAATATATCACCTGGCTTAAACAGGCACAGGATGTATCCAAGTTTTCCAACCGTGCAGCCTTTGACTCTTTTGAGGGTGCCAGTAGAGCCTCGGCTATTGCCATAGGTGCACGCAGAGTTGCTTGGTTACAAGCCTCTGATTTGGAATCCTGGGTACAGGATGGTCTAGGTAACCTTCCCTGTACAGGAGAAAACCTCTTTGGCAAAGATTGGCAAGCAAAGGCCAACCAGATGGATGCTGAAAAGTCTGCTTTAGATAGACTTTCAAAGTCTACTACTGCTCCTTTTAAAAAGAGGTTGTTCAAAAAAGGATCTTTCCCAAAAAAAGGGAAATTTTCTTCGGGTTATGGTCAGGCCTCTTCCCAAGGTCGTTTTGCTACAAAGAGACAGCAACAACCAAAACAGGCCAAGTCTCAGGCTGTGAGGACTGCTACGGCCCAACAGCCTCAGCCTCCTCAGGGCCTTTGACTTTCCACTAGAGAACTTAGCCTTTCTGGCTCTAGAACATCCAGAGCCTCTCACCATCCCAGGAAGGTTAGCTCACTTTGCTCCCAGATGGGAACAAATCACAGCAGAGCAATGGACCCTCTCCATCATACAAAATGGGTACAAGCTTCATTTCTTAAACCTTCCTCCTCACACCATGGTAAAACAGTTCAATTCTCCAACATCTCTCCTCAACCTTCTAGGTCAAGAGATTGCTACCCATCTTGCCCAAGGGGCAATAGAAGAAGTACCCCTTCTTCAACAGGGCTCAGGGTTCTACTCCCCCTATTTTCTCATTCCAAAGAAAACGGGGGGTTACAGACCCATACTAGATCTCAGAGAATTGAACAAGTTTCTATGCAAGGAGAAATTCAAGATGATCTCTCTCGGAACTCTCCTTCCATACCTCCAGAGTCAGGACTGGCTTTGTTCTCTAGATCTCAAGGATGCGTACACCCATGTTCTCATCCATCCAACACACAGAAGATTCCTTTGGTTCCTTTACCAAGGAAAGCACTACCAATACAAAGTGCTTCTTTTCGGTCTGGCCTCTGCTCCAAGAGTGTTCACAAAATGCATGGCAGTAGTAGCTGCATTTCTGCGCACTCTAGGAATATTCGTGTTCCCATATCTGGACGACTGGCTCATCCGAGCTCCATCCCAGTCAGAGGCCCAAACTTCCCTGACCTGCACAAGGCATGTTCTTCAGTATCTGGGACTGGTAATCAACATTCCAAAATCCCATCTCACCCCTACTCAGTCTCTAGAGTTCATAGGGGCCTTACTGGATACCACAACTGCAAGGGCCTATCTTCCCCAGGCCCGTTGCCTACGCTTGGTGCAGTTAGCCTCCCAGATTCAGTTAAAATCCCATTTAACTGCTCGAGAGATGTTACAACTCTTAGGCCACATGGCATCCACGGTGCATGTGGTTCCTTACGCTCGCCTTCACATGAGGGCAGCTCAGTGGACCCTATCCACCCAATGGACCCAGACATCAGGTTGCCTGTCAGACAAAATAGCAACCTCCAGTCGCCTCTTTTGGTCCCTCCACTGGTGGAAGTCCACTCAAAATCTATTGCTGGGGTCCCCCTTTCAACAGGTGTTACCCCAAGCAACCATTACAACAGATGCCTCTCCAAAGGGTTGGGAAGCTCATCTTCAAGATCTCTCGACCCAAGGCATCTGGTCTCCACAGGAGACATCTCTACATATCAACCTCTTAGAGCTCAGAGCAATCTTTCTGGCTCTCAGAGTCTTCCACACCCTGCTCAGCTACAAGACAGTCCTCATCCACACGGACAACCAGGTAGCCATGTTCTACGTGAACAAGCAGGGAGGGACTGGCTCTCTGTCGCTTTGCAATGAAACTCTCAGATTGTGGGCCTTCGCCAGAGAGCATCAAATCCATCTCATGGCCGTGTATCTTCCAGGGGTTCAGAACTCTTGGGCAGACAGACTCAGTCGAGTTCTGCTTCCACACGAATGGTCCCTCCATGGGGACCAGATAGCCAGGATTTTTCGGATTTGGGGAACCCCAGACATAGACCTGTTTGCAAGTCCGTGGAATGCCAAACTTCCCCGGTTTTGTTCCAGGATTCCATGTCAGGGAGTTCAGGCCAGGGATGCCTTCCTCCTTCATTGAGGGCAAGACTTCCTCTATGCCTTTCCACCTATTCCCCTCATCCCCAAAACTCTGTTGAAGCTTCAGAGAGACAAGGGGTCTATGATCCTCATAGCACCGCATTGGCCACGCCAAGTGTGGTACCCTCTACTTCTGCATCTCTCTCAAGCGCCCTCCCTGGACCTGGGGTCTGCTCCAGATCTCCTCTCCCAAGAGGAGGGAACCTTGTGGCACCCAAATCCTCAGTCTCTTCATCTCAGAGCCTGGTTGCTGAAGGCCTAGACCTTCAGGATTTACACCTTTCTCAGCAGACGTTCCTATGCTTTTAAATGGAAAAGGTTTTCCATTTGGTGTGCAGAGAAGGGTCTCAACCCTCTTGCAATACCTTTGAATTCTTTACTAGACTATTTGCTGCATTTATCCCATGCAGGCCTTAAAACAAATTCAATCAGAGTCCATTTGAGTGCTATTACAGCATCCCTTAAGCCTCTCAATGGACAACCTATTTCCTCTCATCCTCTTATAGCAAGATTCATGAGAGGCCTTCTTTTGACTAAACCTCCCATTAGACCACCTCCAGTGGCATGGGACTTGAATCTGGTTCTTGGCCAGCTTATGAAGCCACCCTTTGAACCCTTAGCCACTACCTCCTTGAAATTCCTTTCCTGGAAGGTTATTTTTCTCATTGCAGTCACCTCAGCTCGCCGTATCAGTGAGTTGCAAGCTTTAGTGGCTAATCCTCCTTATACAAGGTTCCATCATGACAAGGTAGTCCTCAGAACTAATTCACACTTTATGCCTAAAGTGGTCTCACCTTTTCATCTGAACCAGGAGGTTTATTTACCTGTCTTTTTTCCAGGACCTCATGCATCACGTGCAGAGAGGAATCTTCATACCCTGGATTGTAAAAGAGCACTATATTGTCAAATTCAACATCACATATCCTGTCACTAGCACTAATAACTCCACTAGAGCTATCCCAACTACAAGATTTAAAAAGTTTAATAACACTGAATTCATTGACTTAACAGTCCCACACCTGTTATCATCTCCAACGAACCTGGATGATACTGTCAAAAACTGGTATGAAACCATTAACAACGCAGCCAAAATTAATCATACGAATAAAAAGAGCATTTACTCTAAGTCTAACACCAAACCCTGGTTTAATACTACCCTAAAACAAATGAAAAAGAATCTTAGAAAATTAGAATTCATCTGGCGCAAATCTAAACTGACAATACACAAAGAAATATACAACAACCACCTTAATAAATACAAAGAAACCCTAGACAGCACAAAGAAAGAATACTACTCTGAAATTCTGTCAAAATCTTACAACAGACCAAGAGAGTTATTCTCCATGGTCAGAAACCTAACCAACCCACAAACTTCAGGCACTGAAATTACAGACATCACAGTACAAACTTTAGCCTGTCATTATCAAAACAAAGCAAAAACACCATCAATGATTATAGACCCCATTAATACATCCCACCAGCCATCAGACGAATGGACAGACTTTCATCCCATAACTAAAGAGACACTAAAAAACATCATCACCAGCCTAAACACTACAACTTCTTACCTAGACCCATGTCCAGTAACATGGATAAAAACACACTGCCAATTTTATTACCCTACATCCTCTCAATAGTTAACCTCTCACTAACTCAAGGTTATCTCCCATCATCACTCAAACATGCACAAATCCGCCCAATCCTTAAGAACAGCAAACTCGATAAAACATCCCCTACATCATATAGACCCATATCCAGCATCCCATTTTTAGCTAAAATAATTGAAAAAGTGGTCCAACTTCAGACACAAGATTTCCTAGACTCATCCTACCCGCTTGATGAGCAACAATATGGCTTTCGCCCCCGCCACGGAGTAGAATCACTCCTTACAGTTCTATTAGATGCACTCCTAAGAGGCATTGACAACCAAAAGCAGGCTTTCATACTACTTTTCATTGATATATCAGCGGCGTTTGATAGCGTACACCACACAATAATGCTCAACAGCTTGAGACAAATAGGTTTAAACTCCATAGTACACAAATGGTTCTCGTCCTACCTAAACAATAGAACACAAAATGTAAGAATTGGGAATCAAACCTCCACCACATATAAACAAGAAATAGGATTACCACAAGGTTCAGCATTATCAGCTCTACTTTTCAATATTTACATAAAACCCGTTTGCAAAATATTCAAAAATTTGGAGTACAATATCATCTATATGCAGATGATATCATGATGTACATTCCATTCACGATACCCAATCTACCGCTCCAACTCCTATCGGACTGCTATAATGAAATCACAACTTGGCTTAAAGCTCAAAATCTCCACATAAATCACGCTAAAACAGAAGTCTTAATTGTGACTAAAAACAAATCATATACCCCACCAACACACATAAAACTCCAAAATCAGGAAATTAAAATAAAAAATGAAATAAGATACCTAGGCATTATACTAGACACACATCTCACCATGGAAACTCACATCAGCAATACGATAAAGAAAATTTACTTCAAACTAAAAACGCTCAAACAACTACGTCCTCTTGTATTCTCACAAGATTTCATTAATATAATCCAGGCTACTATAACTCCTCACTTTGATTTTGCCAATATAATACTCATGGGCATATCAAAACAAAGCATCAAACGTATACAATTAGCACAAAATGCAGCTGCAAGAATTATATTGAAAGTTAACTCACTCCAACACATAACACCAATTCTAGCTTCCCTCCATTGGCTTCCAATTCAAAGCAGAATAATTTACAAAATAATAATTACTTCATTCAAAGCCTTATACGATTTAGCTCCAACCACACTATGCAACCTAATACACAAAGAACCACCTAAACCTACACAAAGAAAAGGCCAATTAAACAAACTAAAAACCCCAAAAGATTACACAAGAGCTCACAAATCAACAAACCACAGAGCATTTTCCCACATAGCCCCCACCATCTGGAATTCCCTCCCCGAGGAGCTACGAACACTAACTGAGATCACGGAACTCCGCAAGAATTTGAAAACTCATCTGTTCACCAAATACTATAACAACACAGAGACTCTCCCACCTGCTTTAGATAAAGGCTAAACAGGCTTCTGGCTGTTCCAATTAAAATCCTTTCACCCAACACAGCTCTTATAGTTACGCCCCTTGATGACCCCATATCTTATGCCCTTTTACTCCCATAGGTGTATGTATGTGTATATGTAGGCATGTGTGTATGTGTATATGTATGTATATATATATATATATTTATATATATTTGTTTGTTTGTGTGTATTTTTATATATATTTTTATGTGTGTATACACATCTATATATATATATATCTGTAAATAGTTTATTCTGTTATGTTCAGTTCACTTTGTTAGAATTATATTATGACGTTCCTTGTAAATTTACATTCGGTTAATTATACTAACATTGACGTTCCTTGTAAAACAACTTGCGTTGCCAAGTGTTAAGTTTTGTTCTCTGTAAACCGCAACTGATCTGTGGAAGATGCGGTATATAAATGTGTATAAAATAAATAAATAAATAAATAAATTTACAAAGGACACAGCAACATAGAAAGTCCTCTCAACTTTTTGTTGCTTTTGATCCTTCTCATTTAGGACTTCCAGTCTCTAAGAGAACTCTGTCTAATTGGATTGCTCAGTGTATTTCCTTGGCCTACCAGAGTAAGAACCTTTCTCTGGAAGGCCATGTCACAGCTCACAATGTGAGGGCCATGGCAGCCTCTATGGCTCATCTTAACTCTGTGTCCATCGACCAAATCTGTCGAGCGGCCACCTGGGCATCGGTTCATACCTTTACAGCCCATTACTGCTTGGACAAGGACTCCCGCCGGGATGCCTTGTTTGGTCAGGCTGTTCTCAAACACCTGTTCCATACCTAATCAACTCCTACCCTCCATCCCTGACTTGGATGCCTGAGATTCATGGGTGCAGGTGCAGCCCTTCCCAGGGACTCACAATCTGGGTGATCTCCCAGGCATCTCTAGCTGGGGAGTCCCCATATGTGAAGACTCATTCCTGCTTGTTCCTGGAGATAGCACAGTTACTTACCTGGACGCTGGGGAGCGTTCCCGCGCAGGCTCTGTCGGTACCGACGATACCCATATGTGAAGACTTATTCCTGCTGTTCCCAGAGATCACCTGTTACAGGTAAGTAACTGTGCTTTCTCGGACTCAGCGTCCGGCCGGGCCCAGACCTCGTCTGAGGCCTCGACATCTCGGGATTCCGATCCCGAGCGCCGTCGAAGCTCCCTGGACAGGGGGTCCCACGACCGGGAACGCAAGAGGAAGAAACGGCTCACGAGGGTGTCGTTGGAGGAGGTCCCTGGCTCCTCGAGGGCCAGGTCTAAGACCCCCAACCGTCGCCCCGGGCCCGTGGAACCGGAGAAGCCTGCCAAAGTTTCTCGTGTGGAGCAGGAGTCTGCTGGACACGTAAACTCCGTAGTCCTCATGGACTCTCCTCCCAGGGAGCCAACGTCGGGCCCGGCACCGCCAGGGCCCGAGTCGGTGGCTGCTGCGTCTCCCAAGCTGAGTCTCAGGATGACAGCCTTGGAGAGCTGAATGTCTGCCTTCGTGGAGTAGCAGCGGGCACTGATGGCCAGCCTGTCTGGCGCATCTGCTCCGACCACTGGGACGTCGACGTTGAAGTCGACCCCGGAGACCGAGCCGATACTCGAGTCCATCGTGGCTCGGAGTCGACCTTGGTCACGGTCTCCCTCGACCTCCTGTTCGGGACTGAGTGCGTCGACGCCGATGCTTCTGGCGTCGGGGCGGGTGCACCAGGGCCCCGCGAGGTCGGACCCTGACTCTTCCTCGGACGAGTCGGCTTGGGAGACGGAGGACGAGGAGTCTCCGGATACCTTCAAGACTTGGTGCGTCCCTTCGGACTCACCGCAGTCTGAGCCCCGGAGTAGGTCCCCCCAGAGGACACCCGGTTCTCGGAGTTCATCTGGGATATGGCAACTGCTTTGGCTACTCCGGCGGACCCCGAGGAAGAGCCTCGAGCTGAAGAGCTCGAGGCGCTGCAGTATGACTCTCCTCCTAAGGAGGGTTTTACTGTCCCGGTTCCTCCGATGCTGGAACGGCTCCTCTTCCGTATGTGGGAGGCTCCGGCCTCGGCGCCGGTTCTTAGCAAGCGAGTCGATTCGATCTATCGGCTCCGGAAGAGCCCTGGTTTTCAGAAGGCACAGCTACCACACCATTCCATGGTTGTGGAATCGGCCATGCATTGTCTGAAGAGTCAGAAGATGCACTCCACGGTGCCTCCTGGCAGGGAGGCCCGAAACCTCGATGGCGTCGGTAGAAAGTGCTTTCAGGGCTCGATACTTGCTTGCCGTGTCCAGTCTTACCAGCTGTACATGGGCATGTACTTGCGGGACCTGGCCAAGGAGTTGGCCGGGTTCTCTGCTGGTCTCTCTGGGGAACCCTTGCAGAGATTTAAGTCCTTGTCCTCGGGGATTCGAGACTGCTCGAAGTTCATGTCCCGTGCTGCCTACGATGGCTTCGAGGCTTCGGCCCGAGTTGCGGCAGCCGGCATCGCGGCTCGACGCCAGGCATGGCTGCAGTCATTGGACCTCGAGTCATGGGTTCAGGACAAGTTGGTCGATGTCCCTTGCCGAGGTGAAAACCTTTTTGGCAAGCCCATGACCGAGAAGGCCGCTCAGCTCGAGACCGAGCACCTCACACGGACAAGGATGTCGAGGAAGACCTCTGCCCCTTCTCATAAAAAGAAGGGCTCGGGTAAAAAGCCCTTAAAAAGCAGGAGTGGCCAAATGGATAGACCCTCGCAACAGGCCAACTTTACTCTGTAGATAACAAACAGTTCCATATACTGTTGGTAACACCTTGTATATAGTTAACCATGATATCCCTTAATAGATAAACCACCATTGTATTTAGTTTCCCCTATTTCGCCAAGTTATACCTCCTGTTAAATGTAATGACCAGACATATGTAAACTGTCGGATGTTTTCTGTTTAATGTAAACCGCGCTGATGTCTAATAGTGCGGTATATAAGAATTGTTAATAAATAAATAAAATAAAATACCCAAGGAAGGGCACTGCCTACAAACAGTACCCTCAATATCAGGCTGCCCAAGCTGCCCCCCAGGGTCAGCAAGCCAAGGGCCAGGGTAATGGGCCCCATAGGCAGAGGACCCCAAGCCTCAGGCCCCTGCTACCCCCCAGCAGGGTGGGGGCTTTTGACTCCTTGAGCGTAGCCTCTCCTCCTCTGTTCTCCCTACCCTGCACAGGAGGTCATCTCGCCCACTTTGCCCACCAGTGGCCCCTTATCACCGGGGACAGTTGGGTGCTGAGGATAGTCCACAAGGGCTATGCCCTCCATTTTCACCAACTGCCTCTTCCATATTTCCCAGGGGAGCCTCCAAGGCCTCCCCTGCACACAGACCTTCTCCTTCAAGAGCTTCAAGGTCTGTTGGTGGACAGGGTGGTGGAGCCTGTGCCTCCCCACTTGCAAGGTCACGGATTCTACTCCAGGTATTTCCTGGTGCCCAAAAGAACCGGTGGCCTTCGACCCATCCTGGACCTCAGGAACCTCAACAAGTTCCTAGTGAAGGAAAAGTTCAAGATGCTTACTCTTGGAACCCTTCTGCCCTACCTCCAGCAGGGAGATTGGCTATGCTCCTTAGATCTAAAGGATGGCGTACACTCACATCCTCATTCATCCAGACCACAGAAAGTACCTCAGGTTCATTGTGGGAGGAAACCATTATCAGTACAGAGTGCTGTCTTTCGGCCTCACCTCTGCCCCCAGAGTCTTTCACAAAGTGCCTAGCCGTGTTGGCGGCCTACTTGAGGAATCAGGGAATCTTTGTCTTCCCTTATCTGGACGACTGGCTCTTAAGGGGTCAGACTTGTCAGGAGGCCAATCAAGCCACCCTCAGGACTATTGCTCTTCTATAACGCCTGGGGTTTGTCATAAACTTCGCAAAGTCCACTTTGCTCCCCACCCAGAACTTAGAGTTCATAGGAGCAAGGCTGGACTCTCTGCTGGCAAAGGCTTTCTTGCCAGAAGACAGAGCCCAAAGACTGATGAACTTAGCAAACCAGTTTCTCAGCAGGTCACTAGTCTCCGCAAGACTCTGCCTGAGGCTTCTAGGCTGCATGGCTTCGACAGTACATGTGACCCCCAATGCCAGGCTCCATATGCAGCCTGCACAATGGTGTCTTCGGGCTCAGTGGTCACAGGCAGCCTCAGAGACAGGATAAGGGTGTCCAGACCCTTTCTGCACTCCCTCCACTGGTGGTTGCACCCACCCAATCTGCTGAAAGGGGTGCCTTTTCATATTCCATGAGGTACACAGTAGTGCTGACAACAGATGCCTCCCTGCAAGGCTGGGGAGCTCATTGTCGGGGCAAGTGCACCCAGGACCTCTGGTCTCCCTGGGAAGCTGCACAGCAGATCAATCTCCTAGAATTCAGAGCTATTCGATTGGCACTCGGAGCTTTCACTGCTTCCCTGACTCACCAGTCTGTCCTGATTAAGACAGACAGCCAAGTAGCCATGTTTTATGTGAACAAACAGGGCAGAACTGGGTCCAGGATCCTTTGTCGGGAGGCTCAGGACCTTTGTTCTTTTGCCCTCAAGCACAACATGCTCCTCAAGGCTGTGTGCCTTCCAGGCCAGGACAACTACCTGGCGGACAGGTTGAGCAGAATACTGCAGCCCCACGAGTGGCAGCTGCATCCTTCAGTGGTTCTGAGGATCTTCCAGAAATGGGGTCTTCCTTTGATGGATCTCTTTGCCAGTCCAATGAACAAGCAACTGCCAAAGTTCTGCTCCAGATAACCGCATCCTCTGCGGATAGCAGCGGATGCTTTTCTGATTCCATGGTCTCAGGGCCTCCTGTATGCGTTTCCTCCCACGCCCTTGGTGGCCCGAACTCTGTTCAAGATTCTTCAGGACAAGGCCTCGGTCCTGCTGGTAGCTCCCAGGTGGCCGAGACAGCCTTGGTTTCCTCTTCTGCTGCAACTGGCAGTGGATCCTCCACTGGGGTTTCAACCCGACCTTCTCTCACAGGAGCAGGGTTCCCTTCTGCACCCCAATCTCAAAGCTCTCAATTTGATGGCCTGGAGGCTGCAAGGGTAGTCTTGGCTCCCTGGGGCCTGCCTCAGGATGTTGAGGAGGTTGTCCTAGCCTCTAGGAAACAGTCCACTAGGAAAACCTATGCTCTCAAATGGAAAAGGTTTTCTGTGTGGTGTCAGCTACGTACAGAGGATCCTTTCTCCTGTACTGTGCCAGTAGTGCTTCAGTACTTACTGCACTTATCAAATCAGGAACTTAAGTCTAATTCTGTTCGGGTCCACCTCTCAGCTGTAGCAGCTCACCACTCACTGGTGGAGGGACGTTCTCTGTCAGGTCACCCCTTGGTGTCCCGCTTTCTCAGGGGCTTGCTTTTGCTCAAGCCTCCCATCCGTCCTCCTGCCCCTGAGTGGGAGCTGAATGTGGTCTTGCAGCAACTGACTCGCCCACCTTTTGAGCCGATGGCTACTTGTCCACTACGCTTCCTCTCCTGGAAGACACTCTTCCTGATAGCCCTTACCTCGGCTAGGCGAGTGAGTGAGCTTCAGACCTGGTCTGTGATAGGCCTTACACCAGGATTTATAGGAACAGGGTAGTCCTTAGGACTCATCCAAAGTTCCTCCCTAAGGTTGTCTCCTCTTTCCACCTCAACCAGGAGGAGGTTCTTCCAACATTCTTCCCTAGGCCTCATGCGAGCCAGGCTGAAGCAGTCCTGCATACCCTGGACTGTAGGAGTGCCTTATCCTTCTACCTTGACCGTACGCAGGGGCATAGAAGGGCTACTCAGCTCTTCGTCTCCTTTGACCCCAATAAGTTGAAGTTGGTTGTGTCCAAGCGTACCTTGTCCATCTGGGTGGCTGACTGTATCACCTGGGCTTACAAGGCGGCTGACCTTCCTTTGCAGGGTCGGGTCACGGCCCACCGTGTCAGGGCAATGGCTGCCTCAGTGGCTCATCTCCGCTCTGTGCCCTTGGTAGACATCTGCAGGGCTGCAACTTGGTCTTCAAGCCAGACTTTTGCGACCCATTACTGCCTGCAGAGGGAGTCCCGTAGGGACAGTGCTTTTTGCCAAGCAGTACTCTGGAATCTCTTTAAGGTTTAGGCAACTCCTGCCCTCTGTTGGGCTACCGGTGGAGGTTGTGTCCTTGAAAAGCCTTTCTTTGATGCTGGGACTAGAGGGAGTTCTCTAGTTCAGCCTGGGTTCCTCGGTAGCTCAGAGCTAGGGAGTCACCCATATGTGAGGACTGACTTCCTGCTTGGTCCTGGAGAAAGAGTAGTTACTCACCTGTAACAGGTGTTCTCCAGGAGCAGCAGGAATCAGTCCTCACAACCCTCCCTCCTCCCCTTGGAGTTGCAGTTGTACATAGTTTATTTTTCATTTTTGTGTGCTGTTCTTAGCTATGTCATTTGACTGAGGTAAGATGGCACATTTAGGCAGGAAGGGAACCGCGCATGCGTGCCTGCATTCCCAAAGGCTTTCATAGAAAGCTGGGGAAATGCTCCGCTGGGGCTTCATCGGCGCCGATGACACCCATATGTGAGGACTGATTCCTGCTGCTCCTGGAGAACACCTGTTACAGGTGAGTAACTACTCTAACTTTTACCTCCAGCCCTTGAATTTAAAAAAATGGGGAGAATTTCTGGCCCAGTCTGGGACCTGTAAGCCAGTGGGACTTTGCCTCAGGACCAGAGATACCCTCAAGTGGATAGGTGGGTTAATGAAGTGTGGGTGCCAGACTTGATGTTCCAAAATTCTGGTCTCCTAGATGCAGTGGTCTCAAACCTGGGTTTTCCTGGAGCAGCAACCCCAATTTAGGAAGGTGAGGTCTGTGGATGGTTATGGGTTTTTTCCCTAGTTTCTGTTTAATTCTTTGAGAAGTAAATGGAAGTTAAAACTCTACTTCATCTCTAGGGCTGTATTGTAAAGAAGTTGAATAGGACGTATATTCAGAGAGTGTACAGATAAAAGGGGCATTATTTTCCCAATACCATATACAATTCTGTTGGCCAACTGCAGCTCCAAATGCTAGCCACGACATTGTCCTACCACTGTGTCCTCTGGCTTCTGCTCTCCCTGGTCATGTGGAGCCTGTCTGCCTGACAGCTATTCCTGCCATTGTTGGCTCAGCTGTCCCATATGTTACCGCCCAGAATACTGCCCTTAAGGGGATCACAGACAGATGAATATGAGCAGGACATAAGCCATTTTCCTGCCCAAACCTGCCCCCCCCCCTGAAAATCATTTCTAAGAGGTAAAGTAAACAATTCCACTTATATGAGCTCAACTTTGCTGCACTGAAAGTAATTTTATATACTTGACATTTCCAAGCATTAACATGGAAAAATGGTTCAAGGGATTGTCATGGGCATGCCTTGAGCCAGTTTTTGCTTTTGCGCCCCTATCTTGGGGTAAGTTGTGAAGTATGAATTGCATAGATGCCAGGATTGATACCATTAAGTGTGGCTTCGCAACAAGAAGGAAGCTGGTGTTATAACTTAAATGCCATTGCTTACCCAGTGTTTGGGCTTAAAAGTATTCTACACTGTGAGCACCCGGGGAGCAGAAGAGCCGCCTCCAACTTCCACTGCCCAATCCGGGCAGGCAGCCTGAACATTCAAAAGCAGACCGCCTTCAGGCGGGCCCGCGCCTGAGGGCCTCGCCAGAGGGCCCTTTGGCGTGGCCCTTAGGCGGGGCACCAAAATAGAGTCATCATCTGCCCGCTCAAACTACAGCATTGTTGAGCAACTGATCAGCCATCCTCGACGGAACCTTTACAGCCTGCTTCTAGACGCTCCAAAAGGTACCAAGTGCACCATTTTACTTATTACCAAGAACATTATTATCCTGGGCATCACCAGTATCTCCCATATGCCCCTACTAAGTCAAGAACTTCTAGTTTAACGCCACACCTAGTCGTAATCTTGATCTGTTTGTTGCTTGCTTGCTGTAACAATAATTTGAAACAAATTTGCTACAACAATTTGCCCCAATAATTTGAAGCTTGCTTGCTGTAACACATAATTTGCAACAAAATTGCTACTGCCTCAGCTAAGATCCTCTTTCCTAAAACCTCACTAATCTCAGCAATACCATATGCTAAACAGTGCCTGCTGTTCACACAAATCATCACAGAGTGTTACTGTAGCACTCAGTGTAACACTACTTTCTGCTACTGTTGCCTCTATTGCGATCCACCCTTTCCCACTGCATATGCTGACAAAAGCCTCCAAACACCCCACTTCCTTTATGCGCAAGCTCTACTACATTCTATAACAAAAATCCAGCACTGACACTTAGAGTTCTGCAAGACTCCTGCATTAAGCTACCACCCCACCTAAATACATATACCAACCAATACAAGCACCATGCAACTCATTATACCCTCCATTTCCATCATATTAGCCCTACTGACCTCTTGGCTCCCTACCCTGACCCATGCATTAAACCATGGTACCAACTATATTCCTATCCTCCACTCCAATGCAAGGAGACATTTTGAAACCCCTCATCACACAACTGAAAAACCTTATACACGCCATTCACACCTCCTACACATCCCATTGCAAAGCCTCAACAAGACCCAATCCGAAAAACGCAACCAACACACCCACCTTAGATGTGCACTTGCTAATGCCCGATCTATACGATCAAAATGGCCCATAACCATCGATCTTATATCTCTCCACAACCTCGACCTACTAATGATAACTGAAACATGGCTATCTTCATGTGACAATGTTATCAATCAGATGACACCCCCAGGCTACTCAGTCTTCGCTTGTCACAGAGCCAATCAAAGGGGAGGTGGCACCCTCATTATTGCCAAATCCTTGCTCCAATTTAGACTAAGTAATACCACAAGTACAACCCACCTAGACTCACTCTCCATAACAAATGATACCTGTACCATCAACCTTTTATACCGATCTCCCACACCATCTCCAGATGACCTTCCTTCAGTAATCAACATTGCTGGCAACCCCATCAACCCACGCACCCTAAACTGGTTAATAGGCGACTTTAACCTGCCATCCCTACATGACTCGCATTCATCAGCCTTCCTCGATGCGATGAACCAACTTGGCTACATCCAAATAGTTGATGCTCCCACCCACAACAAAGGAAATAAACTTGACTTAATTTTCGCACCCCACGCTGCTATCGATACCACCACTAAGAGCATCTTAATCTCCATAACACCTATTCCTTGGTCGGATCATAATCTACTTCTTTTTGACTTACCCAACATCCACCCCGGTAACATTGGTAAAAATGCTCAACATACCCTTAGTAACACGAGATCACGATATCAACCTTTTGATAAGGATGAAATACTTGAGAAAATCTTGCCGCTCCTCACCAACACATCTACAGACCCTGACGTTCTAGTGTCAAACTGGAACGATGCGTTCAAGGAGGCTACACGCCCACCAGCCAACACCAAGAGAAAACCAAGACGCGAACATGCACCCTGGTACTCACAAGACATACGAAAGTCTCTTATCCAGCTCTGCAAACTTGAAAGACACTGGCGCCGCTCACGGACATCTGAGGCTCTATGCACATACTCTGCACACCTCCAAGCTCACAGACAGATGATAATGGAAAAGAGAAAGCAACACCACTCCGAGACTCTAAAAAGATCTATCAACAGACCCCGTGACCTATTTTCTCTGGTGAAAACCCTTACAGGTGACCCTACCCCCCCCCCCCCAAGACCTGATGCCTCACCCACAAACCTACTCAAACTACCTTCAGTCAAAATTAATCCAAACCAACATTAACGCCTCTCCCACACCCCTCACCCCCTCAGACTTCATCCCACAACCAACGGTTCTATCACAATTCCACGAGGTCTCCACCAAACAAATCGAAGAAATCATCTCTTCTATCAACCTTACCACAGCCCCTAATGACCCCTGTCCTTCCAGATGGATAAAAGAGTTGCGATCTACCCTGAGCCCATCCATCAGTAGGATCCTCAACCAATCTTTCATAAAAGGTTCCTTCCCGCAAAGCCTGAAATTCACATCAATCCGCCCACTGCTAAAAAACTCCAAACTCGACCCATCCAAAGTAGAGTCATTCAGACCCATCTCAAGCATCCCTCTGCTTGCAAAAATTATGGAAAAAGTAGTTCAACTACAAATTCAACAGCATATCGACACTGAAGCACCACTGGACCATTCACAACATGGATTCAGAGAAGCACATGGTATAGAAACCATTCTCACTACCTTATTCAACGACCTACTCATGGGAATTGATGATCTACACCAAGGCTTCATCCTTGTTTTTATGGATATTGCGGCTGCATTTGATTCTGTGAACCACGAGACATTATTACACCGTCTCAAGGATAAGGGTATACAAGGTCTTGCTTTAACATGGTGCAGATCATACCTGAGCGACAGGTCACAACAAGTCAGAGTAGGATCCACTACATCTGACCCATTCATACTCAAACAAGGAGTCCCCCAAGGTTCTTCCCTCTCATCTCTCATGTTTAATATATATATGCAACCAATCTGCGACCTGATCCGCTCTTTCAACATCCAGTGCTTAGCATATGCAGATGATATCCTTATGTACTCATCCTTCAAGTTTGACCAACCAGACTTCTCAGCAATAACAACATGCTTTGATGCAGTTTCCGAATGGCTTCTCTACCAAAACTTACGCATTAATCACAGTAAGACCGATGTCCTTTTTGTCACTCGAAATCAGAAGTTCATACCACCACCTTCTCTTCGAGTCAACAACCACGATCTCACAGTCAAACCTACCATCCGGTACTTAGGCATCACCCTGGACCAAAAGCTGGATATGTCACCGCATATCAAAAACACCACCAAATCTATCTACCACAAGATACGGTCATTACGCCACCGTCGACCACTTCTTAACCCCTCTGATTTCCGCTCCATTTTCCAAGCATTGGTAACCCCCCACCTCGACTTTGCCAACATTATACTCCTTGGACTCCCACAAACAACATTGAACCCGCTTCGGCTAGCCATGAACTCTGCGGCTAGAATACTCACCGGAACTTCTAGATCAGATCACATAACTCCAGTACTGATGAGCCTACACTGGCTGCCTTTACAAGCTAGAATCATATACAAAGCCCTCATACTAACTTTCAAGGCCTTAAAAAATCAGCCCCCCACCCCGCTCTCCGAGCTCATTCAACCTATTCCACCCAACAGAAGCAGACGCTCGGCATGTTTAAACAAACTAGAAGTGCCAAAAACAATCACAAAATGTTCAAAAACGACGTCCAATAGAGCCTTCTCTCTATTTGCACCAGGAGCATGGAACTCTCTTCCCCCAGAAATTCGTTCCATCACCAATATCATTTCCTTCAGAAGGGATATCAAACATCATCTGTTCATAAAATACTATTCCAATCACCTCCCCCACAGTCAATCCCAACATAACACACATCTCCACCAAGATTCACGCTTAACATAACCTCAACTAGAAAATTTGCCAGCCTGATACTCCTCCTGTTACCTATCCACTTCCATATTACAATGCCTGATTTGATGTCAATCTATTTACATAACAATGTACATAGTGTATCCCTGTTCATCCAAGTTTATATCCCTTGTTTATTGTAAACTCAATGTACATAGTTTATCCTTGTTCATCCAAGTTTGTATCCCTTGTTTATTGTAAACTCAATGTAACCGGTTACATTGCTGTATATTTTGTTCAAATGTAAACCGCACTGATTGAAATAGCGCGGTATATAAAAAATGCAAATAAATAAATAGTGTGGCATGCGATGGGAAGAGGTTTTCTTTAAAACACAGGCCAGAGAGCAGTTCAAGGAAAACAAAATAAATTTTTATTCTGTCCCCACTTGTTAAACCTCTACAAAGTCTTAACAGAGCGTTAAGCGGGCAGCACCAAAAATTGCTGCTACCTGCTTAGTGCCATTCCCTGCCTCCGCTCCACCCCGGAATGCCCCCAACATGCCTTGATGCTAAGCGGATAGCATCTGGGTGTATTACGTACTTAAGCGGATTTTCCAAAGGCACTACCCGTGCCTTTGGAAAATCCCGGTTAAGGCATTTGCATGGGTAACTAGGGCATGAAGTTTAGATCGTGTAAATGCCTTCAAAAATCGGGCCCATAATGAGTTCTGATCATGCAATGACTTGGATAGAATTTATTTATTTATTAAGCATTTCTTTTATACCGCTTTTCATTGTTATCAAAGTGATTTTTATTTAACTCTAACATTATACATGGAACAGGTACATAATAACTATAATACAATGAACCATGGTAACTATTTACAGAAGAGGTTATAACAGTTATGAGTGTAATCAGTACAGAATAACTGTAGTACATTGACATATGAGGTTTATGTTGGAGTTAACGGATTAATGGAATGGAATTGAGAGTGTTCAATGATGTTTTGTTGCAGGGCAACCTAGGTAGAGTTAAGCAATGGCGTTTCCTTTTATCTCCAGGAACAAGCAGGAATGTAGTCTTCACATATGGGTATCGTCGGTACCGACGGAGCCTGCGCGGGAACGCTCCCCAGCGTCCAATAGGAACGCTTTTGGGAGCATCCCTCAGCACATGCGCGCTGCCTTCCCGCCTTTCCAAATGTCCTCCTTCAGTTCTTCGTTTTCCGTAGAGCCGACAGGATCCATACCCTGTCACCACATAAAATTCCGTCTTTAAAATTGTTTTCTTGTGGTCGCGTTTGCCTGCCGCACGATGCTTACCGGTACCACCGGTTCATTTCTTTTCTTTTCCAAAAAAAAAAAAAGTATGCTTTGAACTGTTTATCGTCAGAAAATTTTCTTTTTTGGTGCTAGGCGCCATTTTGGGCACTAGGCCCTATATTCCTAAAACATGGAAAAACCAACTAGTGATTTTAAAAAATGTACTAAGTGTGGCGGTACCATTTCCGTCACTGACACCCATGATTGGTGTCTTAAATGTTTAGCGCCTGAACATTCTCCATCTGAATGTCTCTCTTGTATGGGGATGACTAAAAGAGAAAGACAGAACCGGGCTGCAAAACTCGGTACGCTCTTTTCTTCGGATGCCAGATCCATTGCATCGACAGCTTCAAGGGCCTCCTCTTCCTCCCATGGATCTCCAGGTAACTAAACATAAAAGCCAGTCCTCAAAGGGTAGCTCTCCTGCTAAGCATAGAGAGACCATTGGCATTGCCCATGAGGGAACCACACCGGCAAAGCAGCCCCGGCGGGAGGCTTCGGCTTCCAAAGCATCAATGGGGCTCCAAGATGTTCTCGAGATCTTGACCTAGCAAGAACTACCTGAGCCATGCTCAAGGGTCCCGGCTGTTTTCACTAGTACCGATACCCAGGCATCGTCAGTGTCGATAGACCAGAGGTTCCTCACTATCGAAAGCAGCATCGCAGCTCTTCTCTCAGCTGCGGTACCGTTGGTCCAATGGGCACCGGTACCGACATTGATACCAATGCTCGTACCTACACCGGTACAGACACCGGTACCTGTACCAACGATACCGGTACCGGCCCCGGTGGGAATTCTTTCCATGCCATCTTTGGCTGGAATTGACAGATCGGTACTGGATCAACTCGGTACCAATTTCGATTGATACCGGGACCGTGCTTTGCATGTGCATCGTGGTCAGGAATACTTTTAATCCTCCGATTCCGAAGACTCTGACAATTCTGCTGGTACTAGAGGGTTTCTCCCAGAAGATCCCTTTTCTCCCCAACGCAGAATGTCACCTCCAGAGGATATGTCTTTTCAGGATTTTATTTGTGATATGGCCAAGGGCCTTTCAATCACGGTGGCTCCTGAAGAGGAACCCAGAGCAAAGGAATTGGAAATTCTCCAATATCCTAAAGCTCCGAAGGAGGCAGCCACTCTGCCCATCTATGAAATTCTGCATAACTTGATGCTTAGAATGTGGGAGACACCTCTGACTACATCTCCTCACTCTAGGAGACTTGATACTATGTATTGAGTTCCGCCATGTCCTGGATTTCAAAATACTCAGCTGCCACACCATTCACTGGTAGTGGAGTCAGCCATGCGTAGGATGAAAAGTGCAAAGAGGCATGCATCCAATCCTCCAGGTCGTGAATGCTGGACTCTGGATGCTTTTGGGCACCAAACCTTTCAGGCTTCCATGCTTTCAGCTAGGATCAGTTCATATATACTATATATGGGAATGTTCCTCAATGAAGTTATAGGAGACTTGGAGCTTATGAGCCCATTTCTCCCAAATGACAAGAGACAAGACTTTCTTGCTCTAGTTAAGCATGCTCAAGATGTCTCCAAGTTTGTAAATCGTGCAGCCTTTGACTGCTTTGAATGCATCAGCAGAACCTCTGCTATTGCAATTGGCGCACGACGGATTGCTTGGCTTCAGGCATCAGACTTGGAGACTTGGGTACAGGATAAGTTAGGTAACATTCCTTTTATCCCATGCAGGCCTTAAAACGAATTCAGTAAGAGTCCATTTGAGTGCTATTGCAGCATACCTTAAGCCTCTCAATGGACATCCTATTTCCTCTCATCCTCTTATTGCAAGATTCATGAGAGGCCTCCTTTTAACTAAACCTCCCATTAGACCACCTCCAGTGGCATGGGATTTGAATTTGGTTCTTGGCCAGCTTATGAAGCCACCCTTTGAACCCTTAGCCACTACCTCCTTGAAATTCCTTTCCTGGAAGGTTATTTTTCTCATTGCAGTCACCTCAGCTCGCCGTATCAGTGAGCTGCAAGCCTTGGTGGCTAATCCTCCTTATTCAAGGTTCCATCATGACAAGGTAGTCCTCAGGACTAATCCACACTTTATGCCTAAAGTGGTCTCACCTTTTCATCTGAACCAGGAGGTGTATTTACCTGTCTTTTTTCCAGGACCTCATGCATCAAGTGCAGAGAGGAATCTTCATACCCTGGATTGTAAGAGAGCACTTGCTTTCTACTTACAAAGGACACAGCAACATAGAAAGTCCTCTCAACTATTTGTTGCTTTTGATCCCTCTCATTTTGGACTTCCAGTCTCTAAGAGAACTCTGTCCAGTTGGATTGCTCAGTGTATTTCCTTGGCCTACCAGAGTAAGAACCTTTCTCTGGAGGGCCATGTCACAGCTCACAATGTGAGGACCATGGCAGCCTCTATGGCTCATCTAAACTCTGTGTCCATCGACCAAATCTGTCGAGCGGCCACCTGGGCCTCGCTTCATACCTTTACAGCCCATTACTGCTTGGACAAGGACTCCCGCCGGGATGCCTTGTTTGGTCAAGCTGTTCTCAAACACCTGTTCCATACCTAATCAACTCCTACCCCCGATCCCTGGTTGAATGCCCGAGATCCATGGGGTGAGGTAGAGCCCTTCTCAGGGACTCACAACTTTGGAGATCTCCCTGGCATCTCTAGCTGGGGAGTCCCCATATGTGAAGACTCATTCCTGCTTGTTCCTGGAGATAGCACAGTTACTTACCTGTAACAGGTGATCTCTGGGAACAGCAGGAATAAGTCTTCACAACGCACCCACCTCCCCTAGGAGTTGTATTTCTCTATCTTTCCTTTCCTCTCTCTCTCTCTTTGTCTCAGCTTTAAAACTCGAACTGGAGAGAGACGGTTAGGAAAGGCGGGAAGGCAGCGCGCTGGCGCTGTGGGATGCTCCCAAAAGCTTTCTTACTGGACGCTGGGGAGCATTCCCCCGCAGGCTCCGTCGGTACCGACAATACCCGTATGTGAAGACTTATTCCTGCTGTTCCCAGAGATCACCTGTTATAGATAAGTAGCTGTGCTTTCCCACCTTTCTAGGGTGGCACCTTCCTGGGGCTATCTCCCTGGCATCTTCAGCTAGGGAGTCCCCATATGTGAAGACTACATTCCTGCTTGTTCTTGGAGATAGCGTAGTTACTCGCCTATAACAGGTGATCTCCGGGAACAGCAGGAATTTAGTCTTCACAACCCACCCACCTCCCCTAGGAGTTGTCTCGCTATCTCTTTGTCTCTTTCCTCTCTCCCTCTATCCTTTCACTCAGCTACAAACTTAACTGAAGAGGGACAGTTGGAAAGGCAGGAAGGCAGCACGCATGTGCTGAGGGATGCTCCCAAAAGCGTTCCTATTGGATGCTGGGGAGCTTTCCCGCGCAGGCTCCGTCGGTACCGACAATACCCATATGTGAAGACTAAATTCCTGCTGTTCCCAGAGATCACCTGTTACAGGTGAGTAACTATGCTTTCTTGTATGGAGATTTAGGTTTTCAGTCCTTTCTACGGAGCAGTTGGACCATTGTGAAATCATTAATGAGGCCCATAGGGATAATCCTACCTTGTTTTGAGAGGACCGCTAAATCCTTCCTTGGTGGTATAATCCTGGGGTTTGTTAGAAAGCATTTAAAGGACATTAATAAACATGCAATAAATTTGGAGAAACAAGTAGGAATGCTGCAGAATAAGTTACTTGCTCGGGATTCAGAGGAACTGCAATCTGTATATTTGGCACTTCAGTGGAAGTTAAATATGCTTCTCTTGACACTTATTCACTATCTGAGCTGCCTTGTATAAATTTCTTTGTAGTTTCTCTCTTGTTGTTTTGTTATAGTCTGTGCCCTTTTCTTTTTTTTCTATGCTGTTTTTCGCTTGTAAGTATTCTTCTTTTTTCGCTAAATGTATGTTGTAAGTGCTGTGGTGCTGTGTTTTGGAAAAATTTTAAATAAAATAAAAAATAAAAAAATACATTCCTACATAATTGAACCAAGTGATCCTTTCTCTTTTATAAGTGCTCGCTAAACCATTTTGTCAATAGGCCGGGTCAGTTGTCCTCGTGATTAAAACAGGAAGATGTCCCAGATTGGGGGAAGGAATTAGAACTAGGGAGGAGGAGATGCGCAACACGCAGCGAACAGTGGAAGAGACCTTTAAAGACTTTTATCAGCAGTTGTATGCCAGAGAAGAATGTGACATGGATGAAGCCCAGAGTATTTGAGAAGTTGTGGGGGTCCAGACTTACTGAGGAGCAGTTGGAAGCCCTTAATGTGCTGATTTCAGCTATCCAGGGGGTGATTAGTGGTCTCCAGACTCTGAAAGCTCCTAGCCCTGATGGGTTCAGTAATGAATTCTTTAAATTATTGCACCATAAGATTTTGGTGCCCCTTTAGGAAATGTATCTGCAATTGATAGACCAGAAAGCTTTTCTATATGGTGCCAATGAGGCCCTTATCACAATTCTTCCCAAGTCTGGCAGGGATCCCGTGGGGCCAGGGACTTATCGTCCCATATCCTTAATTAACGTAGATCAATAGATATTATCCAAGATTCTTGATGAACACTTTGCCCCTTTCATGCCATTGGTGATACACCCTTCTTGGGTGGGCTTCATCCAGGGGCAGCACGTGGGGATGAATGTGCACCAAATTTTGGTGACTGTTCAACATAGTGTGCGCCAGGGCCTACCATCTTCACTGATGCCGAGAAGGCATGCAATAAGGTTAAATGGCAGTATGTGTATTTAGTGTTGGAGCACTTTGCTTTTCAGGACTTGTTTCTGCGGGCTATTGTTATATGCTGAACTAAGGTCTAGGCTTTTGTTGAATGGCTTCCAAATGTAGAGTTATAGCTATATAGGGGTACCCATCAAAGTTGCCCTCTCTCCCTTCTCTTGTTTATTTTGACCCTTGAGCCTTTCTTATGTAACATTAGGGCCATTGACTTTATTTGGGGGGGGGGGTCCAGATCAGGGCCTGGAAGTTTAAACTTTCAGCTTTTGCAGATGATCTATTAGTGCACCTTACGGACCCTTTGAGGAGAGCTTCATGAATTTGGGGGTTACTCAGGCTACAAACTCAATCTTGATAAATCAAAGGCATTTCCCACTTGGGAGAGGGGTGGAGCTGTTTGGTGAAGAGAGGTTCTGCTGAAATGTTCACAAAAATTGTTTCATTATCTGAGGGTGACTGTCATGGAAGAGTCAAATGACCTCTACCATTTCAATGTTTCAACTCTTCTGTTGGACACTATTAATGCCCTGAAAAGATGGCAGGATTTGCCCCTTTGCCTGGGAGGCAAAATTGCACTCTTTTTAAGATGACCCTCTTTCCCAGATGGCTTTATGTTTTGCAAATGTTGCCCCTATGGCTGATGTTTAAAGATTTGCATCAACTAGAAAGAATCCTTAGTGACTTCCACTGAAGGGGTAAGAAGCCACACATCTCCCTCAAGATTTTAGCTGGGTCCTGGTTTTAGGGTGGTATTGACAGTCCCTGACCTTCACAGTTACAATTTGGCATGTTTGCTTCATCATCTGAAAGACTGGCTGTTTGACTTAGAGGACTATGCTTTCTTGGCATGCAAGCAAGCATTGGTTGCCCCCTTATCCCTCAAATATGTGATTCATGGGGGGCTGTGAAAGGTTGCCTAAGGGGCTCTGTGGTGCTTTGGTATTAATTTTAATATGTTGTACATGGGGTGGATTTGTAGGAAATTGAGACACTTGGCTGCCAGGTCCATTTATCTACCAATTAAGGGCAATGAGAATTTTGCTCCTGGTTTTGTGACAGCTTATTTCTGGTGCTGGGCAGAGAGGGGCCTTAATAAGATGTACCAAATACTGACCGATGAGGGAACCTTACTCTCATTCAAAGAGTTAAGGTTCCCTCAGATGTGCAGTCAGTTTTGGTTAGGATCATCTATCAAATCTTCCAACTATGTACAAATGTCACTAATTTTGGACAAGGAATTGGTTCGAGTTACTGTATCTGAGGTGCAGAGCTCTTTTGCTGGGATTATACCCCCAGGATGCCTGTGAGAAGGTAGTGACCAAATGGAATGTGGAATTAGGGATGGCTTTAACTAGCGAGAGGGTGCTTGAAACATATGGCCAATTTTCTGAAGTTTACCATCTCAGTAGATCTGCAGGACATGCAATACTAGATTGTAAGTGCTACCTATATATCTCCTGCACGTGGTTGTAAGATGGGATATATGGACTCTCTTGCATGTCCAAAGTGTGCTACCCCTACAACTTCTCTTGGCCATATGTTTTGGACATGTCTAAGGGTTCTAGACTTTTGGATACAAATTCATGCCTTCACAGCAAAGGTTATACAGTGTCAGTGGACTTAAAATGTCACAGACTGGGGAGTTATGACATGGAAGGGGTGCAAGTAGAGGGACAAGATAGGAAATGATGGCTCAAATTGGCCTGGTTGTTGGTGAAAAGGCTGTCTTATCTGTGTGGGTGGAGGGCCCACCTAGGTTTTGGCATTGGTGGAATCCACTGCACTAGCATGTGCAACTAGATAAGGTGTGGGTGGGTCGAGGTTAACAGCGTTTTCCCAAATTTTTAGCTATGTGGGAGGATTATATTCAAATGTTGCCTCCTCCAGTGCACAGTTTGGTTTTGTACAATCTTAAAGAACGTTGGTGGAGTATTCTGGAGTTTGGTGGATTGGTATTCATCCTTGGATGGGTCGTAGCCTTGCAGACGTTGTGAGGGGGGAGTTTTGCTGTTTTTTGTTTGTTTTCTTACTATTGTTCATGGTATTCTGTTGAGGTGTAAGGACGACACCCTCCCCCCTTCTTAGGATACAATTGTTTGTCCTCCATTTAGCTCATTGGTTTATATCTATGGAGAGTGGGGAATGGGAGAGGAAGAGTGGTGGTAAAAATTTAAAAATAAAAATGATGTGTCCTATTGATATTCTACTTTTGTAAAAGGGTACTTGACTATTTTGTTTACTTTGATTCTATCTTATGTGTTTTTCTTGACTTTTGAATAAATAGATTGACCTAAAAAATAAAGTCCACCACTGTTAATCACGGATGCCAGTGAGCCAGTAGAAATGATGTGTTCACTCCACAACATGTTGTATGTGATCAAACTGGGTGCAAAAGGTAAAGCAGGAATCCAATTGTATATGTTTCCTGTTAATACACCTTTCATCGTCCTAATTAAGAACTGGAAACCAGGGCCTATCATTTGGGGTAAACTCCCTTGTTTTATGGCATACTTTGTTTCACTATATATGATATGTTATATCATTTAGGAGAAATTAGGATAATCTTTGAGTTTAAGTAATTAGCAAAAATATAATCAAATTGGTTTATGCACTACTGTTGATAGTTAGTAGAAATCCAAGAAATGTAGTGTTCCATGGGAAACGATTTTGGATACAAAAAGTGGTGTCTACAATAAGGAAAATATGTAGTTAGGAAACTGACTACTCAGGATTTCTGCACTATGTGAAATTTTCCATATTTAGACCTTGATTTGTGGTTTAGAATAGAATGTTCTAACTAATGTACATTCCTTTGCGTCCCTCTAGTTCAGTCCCGGAACCATAGAGTTTAGAATCTCCTCCAGCAGCCTTGGAGACTGAAAGATGTCACAACTTTGCTGGCACTGGTATAAATAGGCAAGGACCGCCCCTTCCTCCAGTACTTTCATCTCCAAACAGCTAGAGGAGCTTCTGAGCCTATGGAGGCTCAGGGGACACAAATTAAGCAGAGCTAGTTCTTTTCCTTGTTGATTCTCAATTTTATTTTCCTTTTCTTGTGTAGGTGTAAAGCTGCTGCCACAGGGAGATCGCCTCCAGGCTTCATTCTTCGTCCTCTCCTCCCCCCCCCCCCGGCGAGTCTTTCCCCATCGCCTAAACGAGCACTATCAGAGGGGACGTTTTAAGCCTCCCTGCTCCCGAACCCGCAACGAAGGGTGAGGAGCAGGTGGAAGGCTAGAGCGCACTGCCTAGACGCCTGGGAGTGAGACAGGCTTACCCTCATGTTGTGGGAGGCACCGGGGCTGAAGCCTAGACAGGGCTGAGCTCCGACGCTGTGCTGCTTTCCTTCTCTTTGCCGGGAAAACGGAGCGGGGAGTGCAGGAAGTGCCGGGCAGTGCCAGTGAGTTCACTTTACTTTATTTTATTGTATTTTGCGTTTGGGGGTGAGCGGTTGTTAGCGGTGACCGCTGGAAGGATGAGAAGGTTTGTTTTGTGGCAGTTTGCTCAGCCGCGTGCAGCTGCGCGGGAAAAAGAAAAATATCGGCGGTGGCCGTTTTAGGTGCCACGGGCTTCGGTTAGTTGTTCTTTTGCTTAGGAAGCTTTGTTTTCTTTCAGGACTAGGCAGACTGGGCTGGGTGCCTTGAGAGGTTTCTTCAGTGAGGAAAAAAAAAAAAGGGAAAGCTAAAAACAGAATTTTCCCTTAGCAGTGTGGAACACTATCCAGTGCAATTGTGTTTTAGGGATAGTCCTGCCTGAGTTCAGGGGGCATGCCAGCGAAGCCTCGTTTGGTGTGTGGCTCGAGGCGTGTCTGTGCTGGAGTCAGGAGTGTGTAAGCCCTGTACCCTTGAGGCGGAGGTGATGGATAAAGAGTTAGGGGGAGCCTCCGCGGCTTTGGGGTCAGTTTCCCTAGAAGGTGGGGAGGCTCTGCCTCCGTCTTTGGGCCCCGTGGAGCCGGTGGTGGGGTCTTCTGTGGGAGAGGGCTCTTCCCTGTCGAGGGGTTTTGTTCAGGGAGCTCCGACGCCAGTAATCCCGCCAGATTTCTTTGCTCTAATGCAGCAGGCCTTTGCCCTGCTGCAGCCGGCAATGTCAGTGCCTTCACAGGCACCGCAGGCGCAGAAACGGTTGAGCTCCTTGGGCCATTCTGGGGCTGACTCTTCTCCGGTCAAGAGACGTAAGGGGACTGGGGAGGAGAGTCCAGATTCGCAGCTAGCGGAAGACCTGGGAACAGTAGAAGGGGATCTCGAAGAGGTCTCTGACGGCGAATTGGAAGAAGGTGAATTGCCTGATTCAGAACAACAGAGCAGAGTTGTCAGGGTTTTTCATCGCGAAGAGCTGCCCGCCTTGATTGCCGAAACTCTAAAGACCCTGAACATGCCCTCAGAAGGACCTGCGACGGAGGAGACTTTGGAAGATCCACTGTTGCAGGCAGTACGTACTTCCCAGCAGGTTTTTCCCAATCATAGGGTTTTTTGGAGCATGATTCAGGAGGAATGGGACTTGCCAGAGTCTGCTTTAAAAAGGGCTCTAGGGCCTTAGCGTGCCTTTATCCGCTTTACGACCAGGATAGAGAGTTGTTTCACTCACCCAAAGTAGATGCAGCGGTGTCAGCTTTTACCAAAAAGACTACGATTCCGGTTGAAGGAGCGGCCGCGTTGAAGGATGTGCAGGACTGGAAGATGGATACTCTGTTGAAGCAGGTATTCAATGTTTGCGCCCTCTCGATGCAAGCCTTGATAGCGGGGGCGTGGGTGGCGAGAGGCTGCTTGAGGTGGTCCCAAAAGTTACAGGGGGATCGCTCGGAGGGGCAGTTGGAAGATGTGGCGCGGCTAGAGTCAGGCACTGCGTATCTAAGCGATATTCATTATGACCTCATCTGGGGCTTGGCTAAAGGTATGGCTTCGGTGATAGCTACGCGGCGCTACCTCTGGTTACGTAACTGGGCGGCAGATGGTTCTAAGGCTTGCCTCAGTAAATTGCCGTTTAGAGGTAAGCTGCTGTTTGGTGATGATTTGGAAAAGTTGGTCAAGGATCTCGGAGAGTCAAAAGAGGGTCGGCTTCCAGAAGATAAGCCGAAGCCTGCACGGACGTCTGCGGGGACCCAGGGGGCTCCGAGGGAATTTCATAGGTTTCGGTCCTTTCGCTTCAGTCAGACACAGTGGGGCAGATTTCCGGCAAGAGGCCAAGGGTTTCGAGGTTTCCTGGGGGGCAGGTAGAGGTTTTGCTCCTTTCCAATCCTCCGCCGTGAAGAAGACACAATGAGATAGGGCGGGCTCAGGTGGAGGTGGTTCCCATAGGGGGGCGTTTGTGGGAATTTTACCCTGCCAGGGTCCAGCTCACATCAGACCAGTGGGTCCTGGAGGTCATTCGAGAGGGTTATGCGTTAGAGCTCCATCGACCCATGTTAGATTCCTTTGTCCGCTCTCCATACAACTCTCTGCTCAAGTTTCGAGCGGTTACAGAAACTCTGCTCCAACTACTCCAGCTCCGGGTAGTGGTGCCCGTTCCCGTGGATCAATGCGGCTCAGGCCGATACTCCATCTATTTTGTGTTGCCAAAGAAAAAGGGTACCATGGGCCAGGGCCCACATGCGTCCGTTACAGAGGGCCCTGCTCCGGCGTTGGTCTCCTCAGAACGATGTGTTGTCTCAGCGTCTGGTTTGTCCTCCAGAGGTACGTCAGGAGCTGCCGTGGTGGTTACAGCTGGAGAACCTGGCAGCCGGCATGCCTCTGGAGCCTCCATCCTGGAGATTGCTAACAACGGATGCAAGTCTTCTGGGTTGGGGAGCGCATTGCGAGGGGAGGCTTGCGCAAGGCCAGTGGTCGCAGGAGGAAAGGCAATGGTCTATCAACAGGTTAGAGATGAGAGTGGTATCTTTCGCCCTGCTGGAGTTTCGGACGGTCTTGAGTCAGGAGGCGGTAAGGGTCCTTTCCAACAATGCGTCGACTGTAGCCTACATCAACTGACAAGGCGGCACGAGAAGTGTCGCATTAGAAGCGGAGGCGAGTCAGCTGTTGAATTGGGCCGAGCAGAATCTGAAGGGTCTGTCGGCACAGCATGTGGCCGGAGTAGACAATGTCAAAGAGGATTTTCTAAGTCGCCGCAGAGTGGACCCAGGAGAGTGGGTCCTTCATCCAGAAGTCTTTGCTTTGATAGTGCGGCGCTGGGGGATTCCGCTAATGGATCTCATGGCGAGCTTCGAGTCGGCAAAGGTGGCGCGGTTCTTCAGCAGACGGCGAGAACGAATGTCCGCGTTTTTTGCAGAGAGGAGCTGACGACTTTGATTTCTCATACCTTTTTTTTTATATTTTTTTATTTTGTATTTATGCAATTTTCTACAATAATCCAAGAATGCACTTGTACAGCAATAGAGAAAACAAAACAACAAAAAAAGAAAAATCCCAAAATGGACATATAAGAAATATAGTGCTCTCCCTAGCCCACAAAACGGAGGGGATGAGGGGGAGGAAAGGTTAAATATACTCCAATAAATGCAAGTTTACAGCTAGTACTTTATAGAATGTTCACACAGGAGAATCAATCAAGGCTTCTAAGCGCTGAGCGTTCACAAAGGCCAGCAGCTGGGAGGGCTCATAAAAAATATAAGCAATAGATCGATATTTAATCAAGTATTTACACGGGTGCTTAAGAAAAAAGAGACCTCCCAGCTGCAGGACCCCTGGTCAGAGAAGGAGACACTCCCGCCTACATTTTTGCGTTTCCTTAGAGAAATCTGGATATATCCTAACCAATAAACCCTGAAGCAATACATTCCGTTTCCTATAAAATAAATTCAACAACCACTCTATCTGAAAGCAAGACAAAAGTCACTAGCATAGTAGAAGGTGTTCCTACTACTTCATGCAAAGATTCCAACAGATCAGTAATATTCAAAATATCTACTTGCTGTGTCCCGATAATATGTTTCAGTTTGTCTGCGATGAAAACTGCAGCACAACCTCCAAAGTCAGCTTAAAACCGAATCACATCATCGTCCTTCAATTTTCAACTTTGTATAATATCAGAAATGTTAACCCAACGTTGTGTTTAAGGCTCCCGATACTCTCAGCCCTTCTTCAAAACTCCGTTGCAGATCTGAGCTGTCTGAAATCAGCCGTATTCCTTTTAGTGCCTCAATTAGATGACATGGTTATGACTTTGTATAATATTAGATGACATGGTTATGTCATCTAATTGAGGCACTAAAAGGAATACGGCTGATTTCAGCCAGCTCAGATCTGCAACGGAGTTTTGAAGAAGGGCTGAGAGTATCGGGAATCCGAAACACAACGTTGGGTTAACTTTTATAATATTATACAAAGTTGCAGATTGAAGGAGGACGATGTGATTCGGTTTTAAGCTGACTTTGGAGGTTGTGCTGCAGTTTTCATCGCAGACGAACTGAAACATATTATCAGGATATCGTTGTGGGGAGTTTTTGGAAAGCTAAGTATACTTCCACGTTTTAGTTGGTTAAGCAGCAGATACAATCATTGCTGAATGTCGGCGGTGTTTGGATGAGATCGATTTAAACAAGATTAAACGCCTAATAGTTTGGCTGGATTTATTTTCCTAGACTAAATCGATGTTGCCCTAGGATTTGGGTATCTTGAGGGCATTGATTGTAGGTGTTGCGTCCCCATTTTATAAAATAGAAAAAAGGAACGTTCATGCTACGAGAAGATTGTGTATCTTCAAGGCATTAGTTCCGACAAAAATTTAGATTGCATATCTCTTTGGAATTGGAATGTGAAACCAGTGGCATATCAACCAAACCCCTCTTGATACAACTTCTATGTTCAACAATCCTCATTCAAATGCTCCGTGTGGCCCACATATAACCTTTCACAGGGACACTGGATTATGTAGATGACATGACTAGTTTCACAATTCAAAAAATCATCTGTAACAAACTTCTGTTTGGTGATGGGATGAATAAACTGATTCCTCATTGGTATGGCATGGGTGCAGACTGAACATCGCCCACACTGGTATTGACCTTTATATTTTGAAAGGAATCTATGTTCTGTAAATGCCAATGGTACAAACATATTACAAAGATTAATGTTTTGTTTATGGGCCACCACGAGTTGTAAATCCCTCATACCAGGTGCATTCTGTATCAAATGCCATTCCTCCTGTAGTATCATGTGAAAACTGTGAATAGAGAAACTGGTGTTCTGCAAGACCAACGATCTATTCATCTCAAATACCTTCTTCCAGCAACACAAGCGGCGACTGTACACATAGACTTCACCCAATGGATTGTATAAAAATCAAATTGACTACATCTGTGGAAGTCAACGATGGAAAAACTCTGTAACATCAACAAAGACAAAACCTGGAACTGACTGTGGTGCAGATCATCAACTACTAGTATGCAAACTCAAGCTAAAGTTGAAAAAGAGCAAACCACCCATGAATGCAGCAAAATATGACCTTGAGAATATACCACAGGAATTTAAATACTGCCTGCAAAATTGATTTGCTGCTTTAGATACAAATGACAGAGCTCCAGAAGAGTTATGGAATGACATCAAGAAGGTTGTGTTGGAAGAAAGCAAGAAGTCTACAAAAGGTGAAAAAGTAAAAACAGCCTAAATGGATGACAGAAGAAACTCTGAAAATTGCCCAGAAATGCAGAGAAGCTAAAGCCAGAGGAGAAAGAAAGACAATCGCAGAACTCAACAGAGATTTCCAACGTGCAGCAAGGCAAGACAAGGAAAAGTACTACAATGACACATCCAAGGAAATAGAAGCAGAAACTATTAGAGGAAGAACAATATCGGCTTTCCTAACTCTACGAGAGTTAAAGAAAAAGTTCCAGCCTCCGAATTGGAATGTTACAAGATGCTCAAGGTTCTTTGTTGAATGATGCTGAGAAGATCAAGAAAAGGTGGAAGGAATATTCAGAGTTTTTATATGATAAAGATCAAGTGGACCAACAGCCGTTTCAACCTGTACCTTATGATCGGGAACCATTAATGATGAAAGAAGAAGTTGAAGCAACATTGAAAGCCTTATCAAAGAACAAAGCACCAGGCATTGATAGCATTCCCATAGAAGTGTTACAGCAATCTGATGCAGCTGTTACTGTACTTACAAGGCTCTGCCAAGAAATATGGAAGACAACATCATGGCCAACTGACTGGAAAAGATCTGTGTTTATACCAATACTAAAGAAAGGTGATCCAACTGACTGGAAATTATCGCACAATCGCTGTGATCCCACATGCCAGCAAGATTCTACTGAAGATTATTCAAAAGAGACTACAACCATACCTGGAACAAGAACTACCTGAAGTGCAAGCAGGTTTCAGGAAAGGGTGAATAACGAGAGACATCATCGCGAATGTGAGATAGATCCTTGAAAACACAAAACAATCCCAAAAGGATATCTATATGTGTTTTATTGACTACAGCAAGGCTTTTGACTGTGTAAATCATGAGAAACTCTGGGCCACATTAAGAAGCATGGGTATACCAGAACACCTGATCATTCTCTTGCACAATCTGTACATTGATCAAGAAGTAACAGTTCGAACGGAACAAGGAGAAACAGCATAGTTTAAAATAAGCAAAGGTGTATGACAAGGCTGCATACTTTCCCCCTACCTGTTTAATTTATATGCAGAACAAATCATCAGAGAAGCAGGATTGTATGAAGACAACAGAGGTGTGAAGACTGGTGGGAGACTCATCAACAACCTTCGCTATGCTGATGATACCACATTACTGGCTGAAAGTGAAGATGATCTGAAACATTTGCTTTTCAAAATCAAAGAACATAGTCTCAAAATGGGCCTGCACCTTAATGTAAAGAAGACAAAGATCATGACAACTGGCATAATCAACAGGTTCATCGTTGAAGGAGAAGAAATTGAAATTGTGAACAACTTTAACCTACTTAGATCAGCTATCAATAAAGAAGCAACAAGCATTCAAGAAATCAGACAACACATTGCTCTTGGCAGAATGGCTATGAAAGACCTCCATAAAATTCTCAAGAGCAGAGATGTCTCTCTCCATACAAAGATTCGACTTGTTCAAGCCATGGTATTTTCAATAACATCATATGGATGTGAAAGCTGGACAGGGAAAAAGATAGACAGGAAGAAAATTGATGCCTTTGAATTATGGTGCTGGCGGTGAATACTGTGTATGCCATGGATTGCCCGAAGAACAAACCAGTCGGTACTAGAGGAGATCAAACCTAAGCTTTCTTTAGAAGCTCAGATGACAAGACTTCGACTTTCATACTTTGGACACATCATGCGAAGAGAGAGATCATTAGAGGAAGACATCATGCTTGGCAAGATAGAAGGTCAACGCAAAAGAGGAAGGCCAGCAATGAGATGGATCGATACAATAACAGCAGCTACGGGTACCAGTCTGTCAACAATGAGCCGCCTGACTGAAGACCGAACACAATTTAGGATAGCTATCCAGAGGGTCGCCATGAGTCAACTCCAACTCAACGGCACTTAATAACAATAACTTTGAATGCTAATGAGTTATTTTGAATGCCTCATATCTCATTAGCGTTCACTGTGCGTTGCCGTGGTAAATTGTGTGTTACTGTAAAATAGCACATTATTTCCCTTTAACGTGCATGAAGGGCCAAATAATATATATTTCCCGGGAACAAGCAGGAAATCAGTCCTCACATATGGGTGACATCTGTGCCGACTGAGCCTATGTGGTGATTTCTCCCCAGCTTTCAAAGAAAGCCTTTGAGAAATGTACCATGCATATGTGATCCTCTTCCTACCTAAGGGGAGCCATATTGCCTCCATCTCCTTTTTTCCATAGAGCCCATAGAATGTATGTCAGTTCCCCCTAGACTACCGGTGCCCTCCCGTCTCCCGATTCAACTTGCCTTCAGTGTCACATCTTTCTTCAGGTTCTTTTTCCTCTTTGGGGGGGTTTCTTCGTTTTATGGCTTTTGCACCCTTTCTGGCCAGGCCAAGGCAGTTTGACCTCACGGGGATCATCTTCCCTGCCATGGCCTCGGTCAGTGGCTTCAAGCCTTGCGACCGTTGTGCTCACAATATGTTATGCACAGATCCGCATGATTGTTGCCTTTGCTGCCTCGGGCCAGATCATGATGCCTTTGCATGATCTCTGTCAGCAGATGACTCCCAAGGCTCTCAGAGGTCACAAGAAGCAGCATGAGTCAATTTTTCATAAGACTGATTCAGCCCTGGAGCTACGACCTCTTGTGGCGACCACGCTGCCTTGGAGCATCGAAATCATGGAACGTTGAGCCGTGATTCCCTCAGGGAGGGACACTCCTCAGAGGTTGATATCATTGGTGGCTTCCTTGGGTGATGAGTCTGGGACTGTAGGGGAAGTCCCATGGCACCCGGCTTCATAGCCCTTGAAGCTGCCCCAACGGGAGAAAATACCATCGGCGTATGGGGATTGGTCGCTGTCCTCTGAGACCATCCTTGTCAAGGACACCCCTTGACGGTGCTGGCATCAGGCTCGAGGTCCTCGGTTCATATGCCGGTGACTGCGGAGCCATCTGGCATCGAGGCCATGATGGCAGCCTTGGAATGTAGTTTGTCTGCCTTCATGGCCCAACAGCAGCTTCTGATACCCAGTTCCTCTGGGTCATCATTCCCAGACACCAGCCCCTCCATAGTGAGGACTTCCCTGAAGTCCGAGCCGATCCTCAAGCACCATCAGCCTCAAGAGGCCCCTCAGTCCCGGTCCCTTTCAGGGCCAAGGACTTCCCCCCACAGCACACCCGACTCAGAGCGCAGGGGCATCAGGACTCTGGGCCTGATGCCCGGAGGACCCTCAAGATTTCCTCTGATTCGGGTCAGACTGGGAAACTGAGGACAATGAGTCTCCTGACACCCAGCTCCACAGGGATGTGCCTCAGACCCTTCTCCTCCAGAGGCCCGGCACCGCTCCACACCCAAGGAACTGGCCTTCCTGGACTTTGTGAGGGATATGGTAAAGGCCCTTACCTTCACCACCGAGTCCAAGGAGGAGCCTCAGGCAGAGGACCTCGAGATCCTCCAGTATGAGGCTCCCGTCAAGGAGGCCCTTATGGTTCCTATTCCCTCTATTCTGGAGCGGCTGCTCTTCCTTATGTGGGAGACCCTGACCTTGGTTCCCATTGTGAGCAGGCGGCTGAACTCGGTGAACCGGGTCTGCCGAGCCCTGACTTCCAAAAAGCTCAACTACCTCACAACTCCATGGTGGTGGAGTCAGCCATGCATAGGCTCAAGAGCTGGAAAACACACTCTTCAGTGCCCCCGGGTAGGGAGACCCATGCCATAGATGCCCTGGGCAGGAAGTGCTTCCAGGGTTCGATGCTCATTAGCCGGATCCAGGCCTACCAGCTGTACATGGGCATGTGCTTGCGGGACAGCAAAGGAACTCACCAGGTTCTCGGCTTGTCTCTCCAAGGAACCTCTTCAGCGGTTCCAGACCCTAGTCTCCACAGTCAGAGAGTGCTCCAGATTTATGATTCGGGCAGCCTATGATGGCTTCGAGTCAGCAGCTAAAGTAGCAGTGGTGGGCATTAGTGCCCGCCACCATAAGAACATAAGATATACCATACTAGGACAAACCAAAGTCCATCAAGCCCAGTATCCTGTTTCCAACAGTGGCCAATCTAGGTCACAAGTACCTAGCAGTTTCCCCAAAAGATACAGGTTCCACAATGCTTGTATTGGGTCAAGCAGTGGATATCCCGGGTCCCCATCAATAATGGTTTATGGACCTTTCCACCATGCCTGGCTACAGTCTTCCGACTTGGAGAAAAGGGTACAGAACAAGTTGGTCGATGTCCCTTGCAGGGGAGAGAACCTCTTCAGCAAACCCATGATGGACAAGGCCGCCAAGCTGGAGTTAATGACTAGGATCAGACTCTCTAAAAAAAAAAAAAAAAAAAAAAAAAAAAAAGGACCACTGACCCTTCCCGAAGGAAGGCTTTGGGTAAAAAACCCCTATACCCAAAAAAGAGGAAGGTTTATGGAAACCACCCTTAGCTCTTGGCCTTCCCAGCTTCCAAACAGGGCCAGCAGGACAAGGGCACGGCCCTCATAATTCTAAGGCCCCAAAGCCCCAGACCGTGCCTCATGCACAACCTAGGGAGGGCTTTTGACTCCTGGGGCATAGCCTCTCTTCTCCCGGGAGGTCCTGCCCTGAAGCACACAATGGGGTGTCTGGTTCTCTTCACCGACCACTGGCCTGCCATCACCACTGACATGTGAACCTTGCAGGTGGTAAAGGAGGGGTACCTCCTCCACCTCAAACAGATGCCCCTGCCATTCTTTCCAGGAGTGCTCCCGATGTATCCCCGTCACCGATACTTACTTCAGCAGGAACTCGTAAGCTTTATGGCAGACAGGGCAGTGGAACCCGTCCCTCTCCATCTCAGTTGCAAAGGGTTCTACTCCTGCTACTTCTGGTGCCCAAAAGGACAGGGTGGTTTCGGCCCATGCTGGACCTGTGAAACCTCAACCTTTTCCTGGTGAGGGAGAAATTAAAGATGCTCTCCCTTGGAACATTGTTACCATATCTCCGGCAAGAAGACTGGCTATGTTACTTTGATCTAAAGGATACCTATACATATATCCTCATCCACTCCCTGCACAGGCAGTACCTCTGCTTCATGGTAGAAGGCTGCCAGTATCGGTGCAGGGTTCTGCCCTTCGGTCTGGCCTCTGCCCTGAGAGTCTTCACCAAGTGCCTGGCAGTACTCACCACCTTCCTGCATCTCCAGGGGCTGTTCATCTTCCTGTACCTGGACAAGAGGCTCATCAGGCGACGGCTTGCACCATCCTCATTCTGGAACTACCCAAAGTCCCATCTCCATCTGACACAATGCCTGGAGTTCATAGGGGTGCTGCTGGACACAGTTCAAGCAAAGGCTTTCTTCCTTCGGACAGGATCCAGCACCTCAAGATGCTCATGGGGCATGACCAGGGTCTACCCTCTGTCTCTGTCCACTGGATGCTTTGCCTTCTGGGCCACATGTCATCCATGGTACAAATCACTCCAGACTTCCGCCTGCACATGCGGCCAGCCCTGTGTGCCCTGAGCTCCCAGGGGTTGCAAGCAACGAGTCGCTTCTGGGACAGAGTGTTGTGGCACATCCTCTGGCCAACTCCCTCGGCTGGTGGCAACAGCTCCAGTACATGCAGACCAGGATGCCCTTCCAGTCCCCCGCCCCCCAGAGGATCCTTATCACGGATGCCTCCAAATTGGGCTGCAGAGTCTGTTGCAACAACTTCCTCACTTAGGGCAGCTGGTTGCAGGCAGAGAGCCTCTAGTAGATCAACCTCCAGGAACTCCGGGTGATAACGCTTGACCTCTGGTCTTTCCAGCACCATCTTCAGCATCGAACGGTCCTAATCCAGACTAACAACCAGGTGATGGTGATCTACATCAACAAGCAGCGAGGGATGGGTTTGTTCTCCCTGTGCCAGGAAGTGGTGAGTCTCTGCTCCTTTGCCAGCAGTAGTGGGATACCCCTGCAGGCCGTCTACCTCCCCAGCAAAGACAATGTCCTGGCAGACCGACTCAGCCGAGTCCTCCAACCGCATGAGTGGTGGCTGGACCCCAGGGTGGCCAGTTGGCTGTTCCACCTCTGTGGGCTCCCGCAGATGGACCTCTTCACCAGTCCTGCCAATGCCCAGCTAGCCCGCTTCTGTTCCAGGCAGCCATATCCCTTTCAGTTGGCGGCAGATGCGTTCCTCATCCCTTCGATGGAGGGCCTCTTCTACACCTTCCTGCCCACGCTGCTGATCAACAAGACCCTGTTCAAGGTCCAGCTCGACAGAGCCATATTGATACTGGTGGCCCCTCAGTGGGCCCAGCTCCTGCTGCTCCTCTGCCTGGCCCAGGTGCCCCTGGTCCTCTGGGTAGTGACCCGGGACTGCTCTCACAGAAGGAAAGTTACCTCCTGCATCCCAACCTGGGGTACCGGTCTCCGACAGCTTGGCTGCTGAAAGGGTAGCCTTGGCCCACTTTGATCTCTCCAGTGAAGTGGAAGCAGTCATTTTGGCTTCTCAAAAGCCTTCCACCCACCAAGCCTATGCCTTCAAGTTGCGAAAGTTCTCAGTTTGGTGTGCAGAGAGGCGGATTAACCCCTTCTCCTGTGTGGTCCAGCTGGTCCTCAAGTACCTGCTTCACCTGTCCCAGGCAGGGCTGAAGCCTAACTCCATCAAAGTACACCTCTGCGCACTTTCGACACACCGCCATCTTGTTGAGGGCAAGCCCCTCTCCGCCCAGCCCCCCAAGAATCTATTCTTGAGGGGCCTACTACTCTCTAAGCCAACCATTCACCCCCTTAAATATCTATCCTGGAAGGTGATCTTCCTCATGGAACTCACCTCAGCTCGCAGCGTCAGCAAGCTCCTGGCCCTGGTGACTCACCCACCTTATATGAGGTTCTACATTAACAGGGACGTGCTTCGCATGCACCCCAAGTTTCTCCCAAAGGTGGTGTCCCCATTCCACCTCAACCAGGAGGTGGTGCTTACTACATTCTTTCCACAGCCCCATGCCAGCAGGAGAGTGGCGACAATCCACACTCTGGACTGTAGGCGGGCCCTGTCCTACTTGAAGTGTACTTTGGCCGACTGCCACTCCTCACAGCTCTTCATTTTCTATGACCCAAATCGGCTGGAGGCAGTGGTTTCTAAGCATACCCTGTCCACTTGGGTGGCGGAATGCATTACCTTTGCTCACGAGCAGGCCAGTCTTATGTTGGAGCGCCCGATTACGGCGCATAGTGTCCGAACCATGGCGGCCTCTGTGATGAATCTGCGCTCTGTCCCCTTGGCGGAGATCTGCCGGGCCACCACCTGGTCCTCAGTCCATATCTTCGCAGCTCATTACTGCCTGGAGAGGGAGTCCTGCTGGGACAGTGCCTTCGGCCAGGAAGTACTCCGTCATTTTTTTGGGATGTAAGGCAATGCTACTCCCCGGCCTTTTGATGTGTTTAGGCTATTGAAGAACTGGTTCCTCACTTGTCACTTGAGGCTGCTCGTGGGTCTGGTGTCCTTGACTCAGTTGTTGTTTCTCACAGTTTGCCTTTTTTCTGGTCTCCTGTGGCTTTTTACAGGTTTTTTCGGTAGCCTGAAGCTAGGAAGTCCTATATGTGAGGACTGACTTCCGGCTTGTTCCGGAGAAAGCACAGTTACTCACCTTTAACAGGTGTTCTCTGGGGACAGCAGGAATCGGTCCTCACAACCCTCCCTCCTCCCCATGGAATTGCTTTTCTTTTGCTGTCTTGAGCTATGTTATCATACTGAGGTAAGATGGTACCCTTAGGCGAGAAGGGGACCACGCATGCATGGTACATCTCACAAAGGCTTTCTTTGAAAGCTGGTGAGAGGTTACTGCGTGGGCTCCATTGACGCCGATGTCACCCATATGTGAGGACTGATTCCTGCTGTTCCCGGAGAACACCTGTTACAGATGAGTAACTACGTTTTATTACCGTACTGCACTTTATTAACTGCTCCCTTAACTTCTTAAGCAAGCTTGTTGATCTCAAATGGGAACATTCTGACCTTTTGTCATTTTTATGACTCTAATAGAAAAATGGTCAACCTATCACAGAGCTAAAATTGTCAAAAAAGAAGATCAACTCTGTATTTGAAACAATAAAGTAAAAGGTATCTACAAAAAGCTAATGTGTATGTTACAAAAAGCAGCAATAGCAAAGCCGGATCGGCCACACACAGAAGCAACAATAGGTCTCAGTCTTCCCGGGCAAAACAAAACCAGCCAGAGTTATCCTGACACGGCATAGCCCTATTAGCATCAATGACCCATAAAAAACAGTTGCTCTGGGGTGGACATCAACCAACTTCTTCACGTACTCAAAATTATTAATAATTATCAATAACGAAAGAGTGGTATGATAACACTTAGCTTTGCAGTTGCAGCATTTGCAGCAGTGCTCATATAGTAGTGCTACGCCAATGCCATAATCCCCAATGCTCTCGTACGCGCTTGATTTGCGTTTCACCTAAAGAGGTTTCCTCAGGGGGTGGCTGAAAAGCACTTGGAGTTCACTATATGGCAAGCCAAGCAAAGTTTTCCAACCGATGTGTGTGGCCGATCCGGCTTTGCTATTGCTGCACATTTTGTAACATACACATTAGCTTTTTGTAGATACCTTTTACTTTATTGTTTCAAATACAGAGTTGATCTTCTTTTTTGACATTTTTATGACTCTGCCAATAATCAAATTTTGATGCTGCATAAAATGATATAATCTCCTGGTAAATATTTATTTATTTATTTAATTCGCTTATATACCGCGCTCTTCAGCATCAGTGCGGTTTACATGGAACAGGGGGTATTTTACGGTGGGGGTTAACACCGTAATTACATATAACAGGTAGCTCAACTTGGATAACAGTATTAACTATTTACATTTGTAAGGATAACAATGATATTTACACATGTATACAATACATGGAGGGTAGTCTCGTTTATTTCCCTGCAAAGAGTCTCGTTTATTTCCCTGCAAAGAGCTGTTAGGAGGACCATAATAGTCTTCCCAAGTATAAAGAGCACTTGAACGTCAGAAACATATTTATAGTCTATTAAAGGTAATTCTCTGGGAAACATTTGTAAAAGGAAGCTTATGACAGACCTTCTGAAGTCTCTAGCCTGTTTAAATTAGATTTAAAAAAAAAATTGCAGACATATCTTTGTCCATAATTATTACACTGATAAAAAATTTAAATGTTTAATTGTAAGCAGCCTTAGAGCAAAGTATTTAATGAAAAATATAATAAAGGTAGGACAAGATAGATATGTATGTTATTAAAATCCTATATATTTAGCTTTGGTGCCAGACTAATTTATTGTCATTGTCAAATTTCACCCTCTCCCCCCCATCTTCCCATCTTTAATCCTGATGAGTTAATGGAAAATGTAGTCTGCCTTGCCATCCAATTTCTAGGAATTTCAAATCGTTAAAGACTAATCTAAACCCTCGCACACTTTTGTTTATGGAAATTTTCCTTTGTTGATTGTCAGTGTGGGAGATTGAAGTAGCTGTTTGGATTACACATAAAGGATGCCGAGGTAACCCAAATATTGAACCAAAGATCAGTCTCTCCGAATATTTCCTGGCTCCTCTCTATGCTTATAAGCTGACCTTGATTTTGCTGCCTACTTAATCATAACTTGCAGCATCTATGAGGCCTTCAGTCCACAGAAGCTCTGGATGTGGCATGTTTCTGTGTACGCTCGTGTTATGGGCAGTCGGGATAAGAATGGTTACTCTTTTGGAACCATGCGGTGCACAAGTTTGGAGGCTGCTTAGAAGCATCACACGTGCAGCCTTTACTGATCATGCCAAGACCACCTAATCACAAATGAATTGTATAGGCAGTCTGCATATAAGAAACATTTTACATTTAAAATTAAAAATGAACACAGAATAAAATAATTATAAAAGTTCAAATTAGTCTAGGATAAATGTAGTCCAATACAAATACAGAGTAGGAACATCCAATTACCATTGTGGAAGGAAGGAAAGCACTGCAACAGTTTCTCCGGACATGTGAGAAAAATGTACTAAATAGATGTATTAAGATAGGGTATAAATAGGCACTTTTATAGCACCACCTGCATTTATCATCATTATGGATTTTCAGGGGTGTGCAGATCAAAAATTTTTGTTTTGTTTAATTTCCCATGGTATTTACAGGTTTTTTCATTTTATTCAGGTTTCCCCCACCCCTTTTTGGGATATTGCTTGTTGGTTTTTGGAATATGGTTTAAAAGTCAATTATAAGAAGACTGAAATATTGTTTGTGACACGTGTTAAATCATTTGTTCTACCTCAGTCAGTCTTTCTAGATGACCATAGCGTGTTAGTGAGCAGTGAAGTTGTGTATTTATTTAGGTATAAACCTTGATCCATCTTTAAACATGTGTTCACATGTTAAGAAGATGGTTCAGCTATCTTTTTTGAGATAAGACTTTTAAAGCATCTTTATCTTTTTTTTTTTTTTATTGGATTCTGATTTTTTGCATTTCAGGCTTTTTTATTTCTTAACTTCAGATTATGCGAATGTTGTGTTGATGGGTCTTACTGATTCAACGTTAAATGGGTCTGTAGCTGGTGCAAATCGCAAGAGTGTGAGTTATTTGTCATCTAGAACTTGTTATGATCATATTTCCCCTTGCTTACATGATTTGCATTGATTGCCCATCCAATGGTGGATTCATTTTAAAGTGTTGTATATGGTTATGATAATTTGGCTAGGTTTGTCACCTGTATGCCTTGCTGGATTATTACAATGTCATTCTTCTAAATAGTTTATTCATGTTAATGTGCAAAATTTGTTAGTTGTGCCATTTATACATTTTGGTTGTTTGCAAATAATTAATGTCCGTGCTTTTAAATATTTTACACCAAGGTTATAGAAGTGTTTGCCTGCCAATTTGCGGTTACTTAATGAGTGTTGTCAATTATATTGATGGCCCATTTTTTCTGGCAGGCTTTTAGTTCCATTGAAAATTGATTATCTCCAGGAACAAGCAGGAATGAGTCTTCACATATGGGTATTGTCGGTACCGACGGAGCCTGCGCAGGAACGCTCCCCAGCGTCCAAAAGGAAAGCTTTTGGGAGCATCCCACAGCGCCTGCGCGCTGCCTTCCCGCCTTTCCTAACCGCCTCTCTCCAGTTCTTCTTTTCCGCGGAGCCAGCAGGTCGTGTTTCCTGTCACCGCTGAAGAATTTCTTATTTTTTATTTTTTTTTTTTAGTCGCGTGTCTGCCTTCTCGACTCCGGACCGGTACCGCCGTTTTTTTCTTTCTTTTTTAAAAAAAAAGACGACTCTTTTCTACTTCAGTGCATTTTTTCTTTCTGTGGCCTTAGGCCTACAGGAAATTTTTCCTCATGGAAAAGCCCGCCTCCGGGTTCAAAAAGTGCACGAAGTGCAGTAGCACTATTTATGTCACCGACACCCACGACTGGTGTCTTAAATGTTTAGGTCCTGACCATTCCATCGCGGACTGTGAGTCCTGTTCCATGATGTCTAAAAGAGGTTTACAGAATCGAGCAGCCAAGCTCAGTACCCTGTTTCCCTCTGATGCAGCTTCTGTGGCATTGATGTCTTCCGGGGCTTCTTCTTCCTCCCATGGATCTCAGGTAACCAAACTTAAATCTGGCTGGTCCTCGAAGAGTACATCTCCCTCTAAGTATCGAGATGCCCCCAGGCTTGCTCTCAAGGAATCCACACCGGCAAAATTACCCCGGCGGGAGGCTCCGGCTTCCAAAGCTTTATCTATGGGGCACAGGTTGACATCGATGGCTCGACCTCGACCTGTTACAATGTTCTGGGGTACCGGCGGTTCACACCGGTACCGACATCCAGACATTGGTGGCGTCGATGGATCAGAATATTCTGACCATGCAGCGTGCCATCACGGCATTCATACAAGCTGCGACGCCTTCGGTACAGCAACAAACTCCGTTGTCGGTACCGATTCCGGTACCAGACCCGATACCGGTTCCACTATCGGTACCGATTGCATCGACATCGACGGCAGCGGTACACTATCCTGTGATGCCCATCGGTACCGATCCGGTACCGAGTACTCCCGATGTCGATACCCCCCCGGTATGCGTATCGGGCTCTGCGAGAGCATCCAGACAGGCGATACTTCGATTCCTCTGAGGACTCTGATGAATCAGAGGCCTCTATCGAAGCATCGGGGATCCTTCCTCAGGAACCCTCTTCTCCAAAAAGGAGAATGTCTCCTCCAGAGGACTTGTCTTTTCAAGACTTTATCAGTGAGGTGGCCAGGGGCCTTTCCATTTCAGTGGCCTCTGAGACAGAGCCTAGAGCCAAAAAATTAGATATTTTACAATATCCTAAGGCTCCCACTCCCATGGAGTGGAGGAGTAGCCTAGTGGTTAGAGCAACTGCCTCATACCCAGAAGATCAAGGGTTCGATTCCCACTGGCACTCCTTGTGACTTTGGGCAAAATCACTTTACCCTCCATTGCCTCGGAAGAAAAGGCTGGCAATCTACTTCCGGTGATACATTGCCAAGAAAACCCAGAGGTAGCTGGGTCGCTATGAGTCAACACTGACTTGATGGTACTAAAAAAAAAAAAAAAAAAAAGGCTCCCAAAGAGGCAGCCACTTTACCAATACATGAGATTCTCTATGATCACATGTTGGGCATATGGGAGACTCCTCTTACCACCTCCCCTCATTCTCGTAGGTTGGACACCATGTATCGTGTTCCTCCTTGTCCTGGTTTTCATAAGACTAAGCTTCCTCACCACTCCATTGTGGTGGAGTCTGCTATGAAAAAGATCAAGAGTACAAAGAGGCACTCTTCTACTCCTCCAGGAAGAGAATGCAGAACCTTAGATGCCTTTGGCAGGAGAATTTTCCAGGCCAGTATGCTTGTAGCCAGAATCAACTCCTATAGTCTCTATATGGGGATGTTTCTAAAGGAAGTTACAGATCATCTGCAAACCTTATCTCCTTTTATGTCAGAAAATAAAAGGGAAGAGTTTATCACCTGGCTTAAACATGCCCAGGATATTTCCAAGTTTTCCAACCGTGAAGCCTTTGACTCTTTTGAAGGTGCCAGCAGAGCCTCGGCTATTGCCATAGGTGCACGCAGAGTTGCTTGGTTACAAGCCTCTGATTTGGAATCCTGGGTTCAGGATGGACTAGGTAACCTTCCTTGTACAGGTGAAAACCTGTTTGGCAAAGATTGGTAAGCAAAGGCCAACCAGATGGATGCTGGAAATTCTGCTTTAGATAGACTTTCAAAGTCTACTTCTGCTCCTTTTAAAAAGAGATTGTTCAAAAAAGGATTTTTCCCAAAAAAAGGGAAATATTCTTGTTTATGGTCAGGCCTCTTCTGCAGGTCGTTTTGCTACAAAGAGGCAACAACAACCAAAACAGGCCAAGCCTAAGGCTGCGAGGACTGCTACGGCCCAACAGCCTCAGCCTCCTCAGGACCTTTGACTTACCACTAGAGAACTTAGCATTTCTGGCTCTAGAACATCCAGAGCCTCTCACCATCCCAGGAAGGTTAGCTCATTTTGCTCCCAGATGGGAACAAATCACAGCAGAGCAATGGACCCTCTCTATCATAAGAGACGGGTACAAGCTTCACTTCTTAAACCTTCCTCCTCACACTATGGTGAAACAGTTCAATTCTCCAACATCTCTCCTGAACCTTCTAGGTCAAGAGATTGCCACCCTTCTTGCCCAAGGGGCAATAGAAGAAGTACCCCTTCTTCAAAAGGGCTCAGGGTTCTACTCCCCCTATTTTCTCATTCCAAAGAAAACAGGGGGCTACAGACCCATTTTAGATCTCAGAGAATTGAACAAGTTTCTATGCAAGGAGAAATTCAAGATGACTTCTCTCGGAACTCTCCTTCCATACCTCCAGAGTCAGGACTGGCTTTGTTCTCTAGATCTCAAGGATGCGTACACCCATGTTCTCATCCATCCAACACACAGAAGGTTCCTTCAGTTCCTTTACCAAGGAAAGCACTACCAATACAAAGTGCTTCCTTTCGGTCTGGCCTCTTCACCAAGAGTGTTCACCAAATGCATGGCAATAGTAGCTGCATTTCTACACACTCTAGGGATATTCGTATTCCCATATCTGGACGACTGGCTCATCAGAGCTCCATCCCAGTCAGAGGCCCAGGCTTCCCTGGCCTGCACAAGGCGTGTTCTTCAGTATCTGGGACTGGTAATAAACATTCCAAAATCCCATCTCACCCCTACTCAATCTCTAGAGTTCATAGGGGCCTTGCTGGATACCACAACTGCTAGGGCCTATCTCCCCCAGGCCCGTTGCCTACGCTTGGTGCAGTTAGCCTCACAGATTCAGTTAAAATCCCATTTAACTGCTCGAGAGATGTTACAACTCTTAGGCCACATGGCATCCACCGTGCATGTGGTTCCTTATGCTCGTCTTCACATGAGAGCAGCTCGATGGACTTTGTCCACCCAATGGACCCAGGCATCAGGGTGCCTGTCAGACAAGATAGTGACCTCCAGTTGCCTTTTTTGGTCTCTCCAGTGGTGGAAGTCCTCTCAAAATCTGTTGCTGGGGTCCCCCTTTCAACAGGTGTTACCCCAAGCAACCCTTACGACAGATGCCTCTCCAAAGGGTTGGGGAGCTCATCTACAGGATCTCTCCACCCAGGGCATCTGGTCTCCACAGGAGACATCTCTACATATCAACCTCTTAGAGCTCAGAGCAATCTTTCTGGCTCTCAGAGTCTTCCACATCCTGCTCAGCTACAAGACAGTCCTCATCCACACGGACAACCAAGTAGCCATGTTCTACGTGAACAAGCAGGGAGGAACTGTCTCTCTGTCGCTTTGCAACGAAGCTCTGAGATTGTGGGCCTTCGCCAGAGAGCATCAAATCCATCTCATGGCAGTGTATCTTCCAGGAGTTCAAAACTCTTGGGCAGACAGACTCAGTCGAGTTCTGCTTCCATAGGAATGGTCCCTCCATGGGGACCAGATAGCCAGGATCTTTCGAATTTGGGGAACCCCAGACATAGACCTGTTTGCAAGTCCGTGAAATGCCAAACTTCCCCGGTTCTGTTCCAGGATTCCGTGTCAGGAAGTTCAGGCCAGGGATGCCTTCCTCCTTCACTGGGGGCAAGATTTCCTCTATGCCTTTCCTCCTATTCCCCTCATTCCCAAGACACTGTTCAAGCTTCAGAGAGACAAGGGGTCTATGATCCTCATAGCACCACGTTGGCCACGTTTTGTACCCTATGGGTTGTTCATATCCTTTTGGGTATTTTGGGGTGTTGCTATCCCTTTTAAAAAATTTCTGATTAAAAAGGAGCATTCTGCCTCGAGAGAGCGTAAGTTTTCATGGCAGTAGCTCCGACAAAAATTTCTTTCTGTTTGAGTGATCTCTTTTGTTAGGCTGGATTGTAAAAGAGCACTTGCTTTCTACTTACAAAGGACACAGCAACTTAGAAAGTCCTCTCAACTTTTTGTTGCTTTTGATCCCTCTCATTTAGGACTTCCAGTCTCTAAGAGAACTCTGTCCAATTGGATTGCTCAGTGTATTTCTTTCGCCTACCAGAGTAAGAACCTTTCTCTGGAGGGCCATGTCACAGCTCACAATGTGAGTGTCCATCGACCAAATCTGTCGAGCGGCCACCTGGGCCTCAGTTCATACCTTTACAGCCCATTACTGCTTGGACAAGGACTCCCGCCGGGATGCCTTGTTTGGTCAGGCTGTTCTCAAACACCTGTTCTATACCTAATCAACTCCTACCCTCCATCCCGACTGGATGCCTGAGATTCATAGGTGGAGGTAGAGCCCTTCTCAGGGTCTCACAACCTGAGTGATCTCCCAGGCATCTCTAGCTGGGGAGTCCCCATATGTGAAGACTCATTCCTGCTTATTCCTGGAGATAGCACAGTTACTTACCTGTAACAGGTGATCTCTGGGAACATCAGGAATAAGTCTTCACAACCCACCCACCTCCCCTAGGAGTTGTATCTCTCTATCTATCTTTCCTTTCCTCTCTCTCTCTTTGTCTCAGCTTTAAAACTCGAACTGGAATGAGGCGGTTAGTTAAGGCGGGAAGGCAGTGCGCAGGCGCTGTGGGATGCTCCCAAAAGCTTTCCTTTTGGACGCTGGGGAGCGTTCCCGCGCAGGCTCCGTCGGTACCGACGATACCCATATGTGAAGACTTATTCCTGCTGTTCCCAGAGATCACCTGTTTACAGGTAAGTAACTGTGCTTGACATTGTGCTCTTATTGTGGGGGTTTTTTTTGTCTGCCATGCACCTTGTGATTAGAAGGTATATAAATATTTTACATAAATAAATGCATAATGATAAAAACAAACTCAGACAATAGCATTATCTAGAAATACAAATACAATACAGACTTAATGTAAACAGGAAATGCCTGATTAAACAAGTGGGTATTTAACTTGAACTTAAACTCAAAAGAATACACATTCCTAGTGATTATGAACTACAAGGACAATCAGACTCTGTAAAACAGAGAAACCCTTAATTAACTCTTTTCTCTCTTAAAATAGTCAGTGCTGCCAGTAAAATTATTTGTAGGATTGATGATCTTACTTTCAACGTCCTGCCTTTTTTTTGTTTTTGTTTTTGCTTTTTTCCAACCCTGAAAGGTCCAAGAAGTAATCTTCCCCTTGAGTTGTATTAGGAGCAGGATGTGGAGAGATTTAGAAAGTTGTTATGAATGTATTTGTTCCAGTGTGCTTATGAAGGGAATTGAGGTTGGTAGCTGGTTTTATTCGGGGCAGTTTCTCCAAATGGGTTAGTTTTGCACATATCATGACAGTTGTTAACCTCACTTCTAAGCCAGGGCATGGGGAGTATGATCTCAGTCTCTCAAATTTAATGCTAAGGCTCTGCATAGTACTTGCATCATACCAAAGAGAGCTTCCTGCTGGAGTTCATAAGATGTAGCATGTATGGGTAGTTTGTAAAGATGTGCTTGGAAATTCTTATTTATCAAGCCTGTGGCACCCAACCCTCTGCTTTCTATCTTTTAACCAGTTCCTGATCCACAATAATGCACTGCCTCCTATCCCATGAATTTTTAATTTCGCCAAGATTCTCTTATGAGGGACCTTGTCAAAGGCTTTCTGAAAATCCTAATACACTATATCAACCAACTCAGCTTTGTCTACCTGTTTATTCACACTTTCAAAAAAACATAACAGATTAGTAAGATAAGACCTTCCTTGGCTAAAGCCATGTTGGCTGTCTTCCATTAAACCATGACTATATACATGTTCAGTAATTTTGTTCTTTATAATGGTTTCTACCATTTTTCCCAGTACTGACGTCAGGCTCACCAGTCTGTAGTTTCCCAGATCACCCCTGGAACCCTTTTTAAAAACTATTGTTACATTGGCCATCCTCCAATCTTCAGGTGTTGCAGATGATTTAAATGATAGCTCACAGATTGCTAATAATAGGTCTGCAATCTCATATTTCAGTTCTTTCAACACCCTTTGATGTATACCATCTGGCCCAGGTGATTTGCTGTTCTTCAGTTTATCAAATAGTTGTAATACATCTTCCTGGTATATCGATATTTCTTTTAATTCTTCTGTGGCATCACCTTTAAATACTATTTCAGTCATGGGTAACATCCCTACATCTTTCTCAGTAAAGACTGAAGCAAAGAATTTGTTCAGTCTCTCTGCTATGGCCAAAGAGAGCCTTCTGCTGGAGATGTAACATGTATGGGTAGTTTGTCAAGATGTGCTTGGAAATTCTTCTTTATCAAACCTGAGGCTCCCAGTGTAATGGGAAATATTTCCATATCTTTCTGCCACATTTTCTTGGTGTCTGACTGCATTTCTTGGTACTTCAGGATCTTCTGCCTCTCCATGCAATTCTCAAAGAAATCACTCTGTATAGACACTTCTATTATCAATGCTCTTCTGGTATTCTCCTTTACCACTATGTCAGGTTTCCTGGCATCCAGTTTCTTATCTGTCAGAATGGGAATGTCCCAGGTGATCATAACCTCTTCATTCTCTGTTGTTCTCTTAGAGTCATGATCCCAGTGCTTTTCAGGGACAGCGATGTTGTAGTGTTTTACAGAGTTCCAGTGGAGGAGGCATGCTACTTTGTAGTGCCTTTCTGTATAGAAATTTTCTGCTATCAGAACGTCACAGCCTACTATTAGGTGAGTCACTGTTTCCAGCTCGTTCTTACAGACTTGGCATATGTCTGTTGTGCCAGTTTTTTTTCAGTACTCACCGTAAACCATCTCATCAATAATCCGCTGTCCTGGACTGCAACTATCAATTGTTTATCCTTCGGTTTCAATTCACCTCTCCTCAACCATTCATGTGTCCGTTCTTGATCGACAAAAGGTTCTTGGAGTAACATTCTGTATTTGTCACTGTATTTGTGCGTTTGCCACTTGTTTTTCCTCGCCTGCTGATCTAATTCTTTGAAGAGTTTCTCTTGTTTTGCAAATTCTGTTACTTCCTTTCTCATGCATGACTGTGGATTCTCACTCATTCCTTCTAATTGTTGGAACGCTTGTCCATGTTTGAAGATGGCGACAAATTCTGGACATTTACTTTCATATTTCAGCATTTTTTGCATATTTGGATCTGTTGATGCTGTCAGAGAGGTTTGGAAGCCTACAATAGTAGCTCTGTAGATATAGTATTCAGCTCTAGGAATGTACTTTCTTGGCATACACTGGTTCTTATAAATCACTTCATGAGCATGGAGGAGTTTTCTTCTTTGCACATCTAGTTTTTCAAGATCTTTAAGATCAATCCACAATCCCAAAACTGTATGAGAGTACAGGAATTGCCAGCTGATTAATGGATTGTATCTTATCTCGTGATGTTAAAGCACTTTTCAATAACAGTTTTAATCTCCTGTAATATTCTTCACTGATCTTCTCTCTCAATAGTTTCTGCTCGAGTGTCATTCCTTCCTCTATTCCGAGATACTTATATACATCTTCCTTTTCAAGGTCCTTGATGTCACAGCCCTCAGCAGGGGAGATGTTTTCAGTTTTGCTCAATTTTCCTCTGAAAAAGGTTGCCTTAGCACACTTGTCATTGCCAAAAGTCATCCTGATGTCATCAGAAAAGATTTTCACCAGACAAAGTTGCTCTGCTAATTGTTGGTCACTGCAACTGTAGAGCTTGGTACTTTAAGATTCAGGCCAAATCCATATCCCAAAGAGCTGATGAAAGCACTCATTGGATTAAATTCCAAACAAGACAGAAGTTGCGACATGGAATCTCCCTGAAATATTCCTCACTGGATTTTAATATTAGGAATGATGTACTGACCATCTTCATATCTCAAATGTTAGGAATGATGTACTGACCATCTTGATACCTCTGTGAGGGAATGGTGGGTTTTGTTTTGATTCTGTGCATAGGTTCTCAGTATGGAAAAAATTGGGGGAAGACCCTTTGTCAGGGTAAAAGGGTTGGGTTGGGCTGGGCTGCTGGTGTTTGTTTAGAAAGGTGTGTATTGTGTTTTAGCGTAGGAGTGAATTGGAGTGTGTGGTTGTTATGCTATTTGTTTTATAGGTGGGGTTAATTTGGTGATATAATTTGTAATTCTGTTTCTGCACTGTGTGGAGCAGAGTACCATTCATGCAGTATATAAACTGAAATAAAACAAATACATCTTAAATTTCTGATCTTATTCTTTTTCTGTTTTGCATTTTATCTCTTTGTTCAGATGTCTCAGATTAATATTATATGGTTTAAGCATTTTGGGATGCCATCAGCTATTATTAAAGCTGCCTCACCATTGGTTAATGCCTCATGAAGAGTTCAGTGTGGTTGGAAAGAGTTTTGAGGCACCCACAGAAGGATACCATTATCGCAATACTTCATTTTCTTCTGAAGCGTATTCACAAAGGGGGTGGTATATCAAATAAAGGATTATACTTCCTCAGTCACTTTAGATGAAAGTGTGTTGGTTTGCTGTGATGGACCCTTTTTTTGTGCATGAAAAGGAAATAGGGTCTTTAGAGAGTGCTATGAAAGTAATATGATATGATATGATATGGTCTGGGAGATTATATACATTCCCATATATTATGTGCAGGTTCATTCACAAAACAGAGGTAGAATAAAACCCCTTTTCCCCCTAAAACTGGAAACCTTCACTCTTTTTTTGGGGTAGGAAAACAGACTTCCATAGATCCAATAACTGTTTTCAGATTTTTGTGCAATTAATTTCATACAGGATTAGAAAATGTTTTGCAGATGAAAGGTTAAAAAGTTAATTATTTCTGAAAATGAATCAGATGCTTTCAAACTGTCCATGTGCAAATCAAATCATTTGTCCTTTGTTTTGTGGGGTTCTGTCTGTCATCCATAGCTCTTTATATAATTGTTCTCGTCATTGTTCTGCCACCTAATAATTGGCAATTGCAAAACTGGTATTCCCTGAGGCAAGGGCACAACAAGGAGGTCCAAGGCAATTATCAGGGTACTGCACTGAATCAAAGCCATTGCGACTGGAAAATAAAACAAATATGTAGCCATGATAAAAAGAGCTTTAATTATTGATTCTTTGAGAGCAGTGATAAACTGATTTTTTTTTTACCCATCACTCTTTATGCTCCTTTCTACAGCTCAGCTGAAATTTGCTGCCTCCGTTGGCCTGTAGCATCATTTGTAACTACCCAGGGTTTTCACACCTCTCCTTTTTTTAAAAAATATGCTTTATTCTAATAAAGCCATTGCTGTAAAAATCTGGGTTTGGCTCAAATTACAGCTGTCTCGGGTGTTGGAACTAATGTACCTTGAGTTTGACTACTAGGTGTGACTGTTGTGTGTTGGCAAAGGCGGTCCCCCACAACCATACTCTCCTGGAAGGGTGCAGCTGTGAACAGACTTCAAAAAGAACTTTTATTACCTGAGCATTAATATCTACACATTCCCAAAACTTCTTTAAAGAAGCATTTTAGTACAGGCATGCAAATGACAAGGGGTCATTTGCTAAGAGCACGCACTAACATTGTTATTTGTCATGGGCCTGATAGTGTGTGGTACCTGTTAGCGAATGACTCCCTAATTGATGTGCTCTTTAGTAGCTATATCTATTTGTGCTGCATGACGTCCTGAATAGAAAGGAACTAAGAAAATATTTTTCTTCATAATTTTTCAACATTTTAAAGAAATATTAGGCCACTGAAGCCATGTTGGAATCCATCAAGGGCCAGATCATATGGCCCTTTGAGTCTTGCAACATTTGATGGTGTGATCATCCACCCAGAGAGTGTAACGCAAATTTCATATACGTTACAAATGAATACACAGAGGCTGATATTCAAAAGATTTATGTTTGTTTATTTATTTTTCTGCTTTTCTATACTGCTTTATCTAGGAATCAAAGCAGTTTACATAAAACAAAACATTAAACTGTTACATAGAACAAAGAATAAAGATTATGTATGTTAAGGATAACAAATAACATTGTGAACAGATATGATTTGATTGAGGTTTAGGTTTGACAAAAGAAAGGTAACAATGTTAGTAATTTGGCTATTTAGAATCTTGCACTGTGTGTAACAAATCCAGGCTGTTGCAGCGGGCAGGGGCGGGGCGGGGAGGGGAGGGGGAGGATGGGAGGATAGTGAAGTATAGGGGTTTCTTGCAGGGGAGAGAATGCTGGAGGGAGGAGGTCTAGTTGATGAAGTCTCTAGAGTCACATAGGACCCTGTTTACTAAGCATTTTTCCTATAGACACAATGATAGAAAACCTTTGGTAAACAGGGCCCTATAGTGTCCTATGGCTAGTTTTTTAAGTGTTTTTTGAATAGGAATGCCTAATTTGTCCTATGTTTTTAATTTGAGAGCTAGGCTCCTAAATTAGTCTCTCTGGAAATTTACTAGGGCTGAATGCCTAAATCTATACTCAGAATTTCAGTAAACTCCTACATTTTAGGAGCATAAAAAGTGGATGGATATAGGGGCAGGGGAAACGGTTAGGAGCTTAGCACTGATTTTCAGCACCAGGAATCTAAGTTGGGTTTATAAATGCAGGCAAATGAATGGTAATCCTAAATTTAGTAATATACATTTTAAGCTCCTAAACCTAGGTGAATTTTCAGCTGAAAACTTAGGTATCTCCAGGAACAAGCAGGAATGAGTCTTCACATATGGGTACGTCGGTACCGACGGAGCCTGCGTGGGAACGCTCCCCAGCGTCCCAAAAAAGAAAGCTTTTGGGAGCATCCCACAGCGCATGCGCGCTGCCTTCCCGCCTTTCCTAACCGCCTCTCTCCAGTTCTTCTTTTCCGCGGAGCCAGCAGGTCGTGTTCCTGTCACCGCTGAAGAAGTTTTTTATTTTATTTTATTTCTTTGGTCACGCGTCTGCCTTCTTCGACGTCGGACCGGTACCGCCGGTCTTTTCTTTCTTTTCTTAAAAAAAATATAATTCTTCCGTTCCACTTTAGTGTATATTTTTGTTTCTTTGGGCCTTAGACCTAAGGGAAATTTCCTCATGGAAAAGCCCGCCTCCGGGTTTAAAAAATGCACTAAGTGCAGCGGTACCATTTCTGTTACCGACACCCATGACTGGTGTCTTAAATGTTTGGGTCCTGACCATTCCATCATGGATTGTGCATCCTGCTCCATGATGTCTAAGAGAGGTTTACAGAACCGAGCAGCTAAGCTCAGTACCCTGTTTCCCTCTGATGCAGCTTTGGTGGCATCGACATCATCCAGGGCTGCTTCTTCCTCCTATGGATCTCAGGTAACCAAACATAAATCCAGCCGATCCTCGAAGGGTAGATCTCCCTCTAAGCATCGAGATGCCTCCGGGCTTGCCCTCGAGGATCTTGCACCGGCAAAAGTACCCTGGCGGGAAGCTCCAGCTTCCAAAGCTCCTCCTATGGGGTCACAAGTTGACATCGATGGCACGGCCTCGACCGATCACCTGTTACAATGTTCTGCGGTACAGGTAGAATCTGCCGGTACCGATGTCCACACATTTATGGCGTTGATGGATCAGAATATTCTGACCATGCAGCAGGCCATCACGGCATTCATTCGAGCTGCGACGCCGCTGGTACCGCAACAGGCTCCGTTGACGGTACCGGCACCGGCACCAATCTCGGTGCCGGTGCCGGTACCGATTGCATCGACATCGGCTTCGGTGTCGACTGCAACGGTACCCTGTCCAATGATGCCCATCGGTACCGAACCGGTACCGATCACTCCCGATGTCGATACCACTCGGTACGCGTATCGGGCTCTACAGGAGCATCCAGACAGGCGATACTTCGATTCCTCTGAAGACTCTGATGCATCGGAGGTTTCTGTCAAAGCATCGGTACTCCTTCCTCAAGAGCCTTCTTCTCCAAAAAGAAGAATGTCTCCTCCAAAGGACTTGTCTTTTCAGGACTTTATAAGAGAGGTGGCCAAGTGGCTTTCTATCTCAGTAGCCCCTGAGTCAGAGCCTAGAGCCAAAAAGTTGAATATTTTGCAATATCCCAAGGCTCCTAAAGAGGCAGCCACTTTGCCAGTTCATGAGATCCTTTATGATCACATGTTGGGCATATGGGAGACCGCTCTTACTATCTTTTCCCACTCTCGTAGGCTAGACACCATGTACCGTGTCCCGCCTTGTCCTGGGTTTCATAAGACTCAGCTTCCTCACCACTTTATTGTGGTGGAGTCTGCCATGAAAAAGTTAGAGTGCAAAAAGGCACTCTTCTACCCCTCCAGGGAGAGAATGTAGAACCTTAGATGCTTTTGGCAGAAAAATCTTTCAAGCCAGCATACTTGTTGCTAGAATCAACTCCTATAGTCTCTATATGGGGATGTTTCTAAAAGAAGTTACAGATAATCTGCAAACTTTCCTCCCTTTTCTTCCAGAAGATAAGAGGGAAGAGTTTCTCACTTGGCTTAAGCATGCCCAAGATGTTTCCAAATTTTCCAACCGTGCAGCCTTTGACTCTTTTGAGGGTGCCAGCAGAGTTTCGGCTATTGCCATAGGTGCACACAGAATTGCTTGGTTACAAGCTTCTGATCTGGAACCTTGGGTCCAAGATGGATTAGGAAATCTTCCTTGTACAGGTGAAAACCTTTTTGGCAAGGATTGGCAAGCAAAGGCCACACAGATGGATGCAGAAAATTCTGCTTTGGATAGGCTTTCAAAGTCTACCTCTAATCCTGTCAAGAAGAGGTTGTTCAAAAAGCCATATTTTCCCAAGAAGGGAAGATATTATGCTGTTTATGGTCAACAGACATCTTCTGCAGGTTGTTTTGCTGCAAAGCGTCAACAACCTAAACAGGCCAAGCCTAAGGCTGCAAGGACTCCTGTAGCCCGACAGCCTCAGCCTCCTCAGGGCCTTTGACTTGCATCTAGAGAACTTAGCCTTTCTGGCTCTAGCAAAACCAGAGCCTCTCACCATTCCAGGAAGGATAGCTTACTTTGCTCCCAGATGGGAACACATCACAGCAGAGCAAATGGATCCTCTCTATCATAAGGGAAGGGTACAAACTTCATTTCTCAAACCTTCCTCCTCACACCCAGGGCCGGCCCGTCCATTGAGCAAGAATGTTTTTTGCACAGGGCCCCGCGTTTCAGGGGGCCCCGCGCAAAAAACATCTTGCATCCCAGATTCCCAGCTAAGTTTAAAAAAAAAAAAACAGAAACCGGCTGCTGCTGCCGCTGCCGCCGTGGCAGCGGCAGAATGGAGAGGGGCCCATTTACCGTCCTTAACACCCCCCCCCCCCCCCACCATCAGCCCAGCTAAGTTAAAAAAAAACAAAAAACAGAAACCGGCTGCTGCTGCTGCTGCCGCCGTGGCAGCGGCAGAATGGAGAATCCCGCGGGGCCCCCCTGTCCTGAAGTCTTCTATGCGGCCTCCGTCGGCTGTCAGAGCTGCGCGAAGAGAGAGAGCTTCTCCTCTCGCAGCTCTGTTAATCACGCCGCGGGGCTGATGGGAAATCCCATCAGCCCCGCGGCGGGATTAACAGAGCCGCGAGAAAGGGAAACTCTCCCTTCGCGCGGCTCTGAAAAGCCCGCGCTGAGGCCGCTTAGAAGACTGCTGGACAGGGGGGCCCCGCGGGATTCTCCATTCTGCCGCTGCCACGGCGGCAGCGGCAGCAGCAGCCGGTTTCTGTTTTTTTTTTACAACTTAGCTGGGCTGATGGGGGGGGAGGGGTAAGGACTGTAAATGGGCTGATGGGGGGGGGGGGTAAGGACTGTAAATGGGCTGATGGGGAGGGAGGGGGGGTAAGGATTGTAAATGGGCTGATGGGGAGGGAGGGAGGGAGGGGGGTAAGGACTGTAAATGGGCTGGTGGGGAGGGAGGGGGGTAAGGACTGTAAATGGGCTGATGGGGGGGTAAGGACTGTAAATGGGCTGATGGGGAGGGAGGGAGGTAAGGACTGTAAATGGGCTGATGGGGAGGGAGGGAGGAGGGAGGGAGGGGGGGTAAGGACTGTAAATAGGCTGATGGGGAGGGAGGGAGGGGGTAAGGACTGTAAATGGGCTGATAGGGAGGGAGGGGGGGTATGGACTGTAAATGGGCTGATGGGGAGGGGGGGTAAGGACTGTAAATGGGCTGATGGGGAGGGAGGGAGGGGGGGTAAGAACTGTAAATGGGCTGTTGGGGAGGGAGGGAGGGGGGGGTAAGGACTGTAAATGGGCTGATAGGGAGGGGGGTAAGGACTGTAAATGGGCTGATAGGGAGGGGTAAGGACTGTAAATGGGCTGATGGGGAGGGAGGGAGGGGGGTAAGGACTGTAAATGGGCTGATGGGGAGGGAGGGAGGGAGGGAGGGAGGGGGGTAAGGACTGTAAATGGGCTGATGGGGAGGGAGGGGGGTAAGGACTGTAAATGGGCTGATGGGGGGGGGTAGGACTGGTAATGGGCTATAGGGGATTCGGACTGGAAGTGGGCTGATGGGGGGGGTTAAGACTGGGAATGGGCTATGGGGGGTTAGGACAGGTAATAGACTATGGAGGGGCTAAGACTGGAAATGGGCTGATGGGGGAAGTTATGACAGGTAATGGGCTATGGGGGGCTACGACTACAAGTGGGCTGATGGGGGGATTAGGACTGGAAACGGGCTATGGGGCGGTGGGCTAAAACTGGAAATGGGCTGTGGGGGGCGTTAGGACTGGTAATGGGCTGTGGGGGGCATTAGGACTGGTAATGGGCTATGGGGGGGTTACAACAGGTAATGGGCTATGGGGAGGTACGACTACAAGTGGGCTGATGGGGGGATTAGGACAGGTAATGGGCTGATGGGGGGTTACAACAGGTAATGGGCTATGGGGGGGCTAGGACTACAAGTAGGCTGTTAGGGGGTTAGGACTGGTAATGGGCTGTGGGGGGCGTTAGGACTGGTAATGGGCTGTGGGGGCGTTAGGACTGGTAATGGGCTGGGGGGGTTAGAACTGGTACTGGGCTATGGGGGGGTTACAACAGGTAATGGGCTATGGGGAGCTACGACTACAAGTGGGCTGATGGGGGGGTAGGACTGGTAATGGGCTATAGGGGATTCGGACTGGAAGTGGGCTGATGGGGGGGTTAAGACTGGGAATGGGCTATGGAGGGTTAGGACAGGTAATAGACTATGGAGGGGCTAAGACTGGAAATGGGCTGATGGGGGAAGTTATGACAGGTAATGGGCTATGGGGGGCTACGACTACAAGTGGGCTGATGGGGGGATTAGGACTGGAAACGGGCTATGGGGCGGTGGGCTAAGACTGGAAATGGGCTGTGGGGGGTTTTAGGACTGGTAATGGGCTGTGGGGGGCATTAGGACTGGTAATGGGCTATGGGGTGGTTACAACAGGTAAAGGCCTATGGGGACTTACTACAACAAGTGGGCTGATGGGTGGATTAGGACAGGTAATGGGCTATGGGGGGGGTTAGGACAGGTAATGGGCTGATGGGGGGTTACAACAGGTAATGGGCTATGGGGAGGTACGACTACAAGTGGGCTGATGGGGGGATTAGGACAGGGCTATGGGGGGGTTAGGACAGGTAATGGGCTGATGGGGGGTTACAACAGGTAATGGGCTATGGGGGGGCTAAGACTACAAGTAGGCTGATAGGGGTTTAGGACTGGTAATGGGCTGTGGGGGGCGTTAGGACTGGTAATGGGCTGTGGGGTCGTTAGGACTGGTAATGGGCTGTGGGGGCGTTAGGATTGGAAATGGGCTGATGGGGGACTAGGACTGGAAATGGGCTGATGCAGGGACAAGAAGGGAGCAGATGCTGGGTGGGGCTGGAACTAGAAAGGAGCTGATGTTGGGGGAGGATTAGAATGGGATGGAGCTGGGAGAGTGAAATGGAGAGGGAAAAATATTTTGCGTGGGAGGGAAGACAAATCTACAATTGGCCGGATATTGGGAGAGTAAGTGGGGATTGAGGATGGAGGGATAAAATTTGAGTGGATGAAATAGGAATGAGGAAAGAGCAAAAGGAGAAAGATTAGTATGTTAAAGCAGATGTAGAGAGAGAATGGAAAAAAAAACCAAGAAGACAGAAGAAAGGACAAATGGACAGCAGATGGAGAGTTAGCAGAAGACACGAAGAAACCAGAAGAAAGTGGCTGGAACAATTGCAACTGAAAAAAAATGCACAAAAGGTAGAAAAATATCTCTTTATTTTGAATTTATTAACTGGAATATGTCAGCTCTGGGAAATGTGCATCATTAATTTTTGCGCTTTGTTTAGTACAAGAGGAAATTAATTTATAGTTTTATTTCTACAGTGTTGTTGTATATTCCAAGTTTGGCTTTTGGGGTTCCCAGTTTAATTATTGTCTTCCTGTTTCTAAATTGTGATTCCTTGTTTGGTGATGGTCTATGTTCTGCATGTGTAACTGAGCTGAGGTATTCTGTTTATGTAATTCCTATTTGACATTGCCACTTGTTCTTTCCCCAGTAGGTCATGTATTATTGTTCTCTGAAATGTATTGGTTTAATATTTGCAGTGTTGTCTTTTGATAGTTAGGGTATGGTGCTTTGTGAGTCCTGGTAGTGCTGTTAGGATACGGCAGGTTTGCTATGGGTTCTAAATGGGCAGTGTTTGTAGTAGTTCCTAATGTGCCTGGCGGTTGGTACTGGATTATAGTAATGTAGAAACCTTTTAGTCTTTCTTTATCCATATACTCATTAAGAGGCATGTTTACTAAAAGTTAGTAGTGTATGGTAACATTATGCAAATATTTATGCAAATGAGGCACCTTATGCAAATGAGGCCCCGCACCGAGTCTCCGCACATGGCCCCGCACCCCCCTTGGGCCGCCCCTGCTCACACCATGGTGAGACAGTTCAATTCTCAAACATCTCTCCTCGACCTTCTCGGTCAAGAGATTACTACCCTTCTTGCCCAAGGGGGCAATAGAAGAAGTACCCCTTCTTCAACAGGGCTCAGGGTTCTACTCCCCCTACTTTCTTATCCCAAAGAAAACAGGGGGTTACAGACCCATATTAGATCTCAGAGAATTGAACAAGTTTCTATGCAAGGAGGAATTCAAAATGATCTCTCTAGGTACTCTCCTTCCATACCTTCAGAGTCAGGATTGGCTTTGTTCTCTAGATCTCAAGGATGCGTATACCCATATACTCATCCATCCAGCACACAGAAGGTTCCTTCGGTTCTTTTATCAAGGGAAGAACTACCAATACAGGGTACTTCCTTTTGGTCTGGCCTCTGCTCCAAGAGTGTTCACAAAATGCATGGCAGTAGTAGCTGCATTCCTACGCACTCTAGAAATATTCGTATTCGCATATCTGGACGACTGGCTCATCCGAGCTCCATCCCAGTCAGAGGCCCAGACTTCCCTAACCTGCACAATGCGTGTTCTGCAGTGTCTGGGACTGGTGATAAACATTCCAAAGTCCCAACTCACCCCTATTCAGTCTCTAGAGTTCATAGGGGCCTTGCTGGATACCACAACTGCAAGGGCCTATCTTCCCCAGGCCCGTTGCCTACGCTTAGTGCAGTTAGCCTCCCAGATTCAGTTAAAAACCCATTTAACTGCTTGAGAGATGTTACAACTGCTAGGCCACATGGCATCCACTGTGCATGTGGTCCCTTATGCTCACCTTCACATGAGAGCAGCTCAATGGACTTTGTCCACCCAATGGACCCAGGCATCAGGGGGTCTGTCAGACAAAATAGCAACCTCCAGGCGCCTCTTTTGGTCTCTCCAGTGGTGGAAGTCCACTCAAAATCTGTTGCAGGGGTCCCCCTTCTAACAGTTGTTACCCCAAGCAACCCTTACAACAGATGCCTCTCCAAAGGGTTGGGGAGCTCATCTTCACAACCTCTCCACCCAGGGCATTTGGTCCCCACAGGAGACCTCTCTACATATCAACATCTTAGAGCTCAGAGCAATCTTCCTGGCTCTCAGAGTCTTCCATACCCTGCTCAGCTACAAGACAGTCCTCATTCACACGGACAACCAAGTAGCCATGTTCTATGTGAACAAGCAGGGAGGGACTGGCTCTCTGTCGCTTTGCAACGAAGCTCTGAGATTGTGGGCCTTCGCCAGAGAGCATCAAATTCATCTTCTGGCAGTATACCTTCCAGGAGTTCAAAACTCTTGGGCAGAAAGACTCAGTCGAGTTCTGCTTCCACACGAGTGGTCCCTTCATATGGACCAGATAGTCAGAATCTTTCAAATTTGGGGAACCCCGGATATAGACCTCTTTGCAAGTCCGTGGAATGCCAAACTTCCCCGATTCTGTTCCAGAATTCCGTGTCAGGGAGTTCAGGCCAAGGATGCCTTCCTCCTTCATTGGGGTCAAGACTTCCTATACGCCTTTCCACCCATTCCCCTAATTCCCAAGACCCTGTTCAAGCTTCAGAGAGACCGAGGGACTATGATCCTCATAGCTCCACGATGGCCACGCCAAGTGTGGTTCCCTCTACTTCTGCATCTCTCTCAAGCTCCCTCCTTGGACGTGGGATCTGCTCCAGATCACCTGTCTCAGGAGGGTGGAACGTTGTGGCACCCAAACCCCCAATCTCTCCACCTCAGGGCTTGGTTGCTGAAGGCTTAGACCTTCAAGATTGGCATCTGTCTCAGCAAGTGAGGGATGTCCTTCATGCTTCCAGAAAGCCTTCTACAAGGCATTCCTATGCTTTTAAATGGAAAAGGTTTACCATTTGGTGTGCTGAGAGGGGTCTTAACCCTCTAGCAATACCTTTGAATTCTTTACTAGAGTATCTCCTGCATCTTTCCCATGCATGCCTCAAAACAAATTCAGTACGGGTCCATTTGAGTGCTATTGCAGCATCTCTCAAACCTCTCAATGGACAACCTATTTCCTCTCATCCTCTTATTGCAAGATTCATTAGAGGCCTTCTTTTAACTAAACCTCCCATTAGACCACCTCCAGTGGCATGGGACTTGAATCTGGTTCTTGGTCAGCTCATGAAGCCTCCCTTTGAACCCTTAGCCACTACCTCCTTGAAATTTCTTTCCTGGAAAGTTATCTTTCTTATTGCAGTCACCTCAGCTCGCCACATCAGTGAGCTGCAGGCCTTAGTGGCTAATCCACCTTATATAGGGTTGCCAACTGGCTCCAGATGCGCCCGACAGGGTAAATCCAGTCCTGGGTTTACCCCATTGCATGCAGGGATATGTAGTTCTGATTTCTCCATTGCACTCCATAAGAAATGGAAATCTACAAGTCACTGCATGCAATGGGGTAAACCCAGGACTGGATCAAGTCTGTCGGGCGCATCTGGAGCCAGTTGGCAACCCTAACCTTATACAAGGTTCCATCATGATAAGGTAGTCCTTAGGACCAATCCACACTTTATGCCTAAAGTGGTCTCACCTTTTCATCTTAACCAAGAGGTGTATTTACCTGTCTTCTTTCCAGGTCCTCGTGCATCAAGTGCAGAGAGGAATCTTCATACCCTGGATTGTAAGAGGGCTCTTGCCTTTTACTTACAAAGGACACAGCAGCATAGAAAGTCTTCTCAGCTCTTTGTTGCTTTTGATCCCTCTCATTTGGGACTTCCAGTCTCTAAGAGAACACTGTCCGTTTGGATTGCTCAGTGTATTTCTTTCGCCTATCAGAGCAAGAATCTTTCTCTGGAGGGCCATGTCACAGCTCACAATGTGAGGGCCATGGCAACCTCTATGGCTCATCTAAATTCTGTGTCCATTGACCAGATCTGTCGAGCAGCCACCTGGGCCTCGGTTCATACCTTCACAGCCCATTACTGCTTGGACAAGGACTCCTGCCGGGATGCCTTGTTTGGTCAGGCTGTTCTCAAACACCTGTTCCCAAACACCTGTTCCATGCTTGATCAACTCCTGACCTCCATCCCTGGTTGGATGCCTGAGATCTATGGGAGGAGGTAGAGCCCTTCTCAGGGTCTCACAACCTTGGGGATCTCCCAGGCATCTCTAGCTGGGGAGTCCCCATATGTGAAGACTCATTCCTGCTTGTTCCTGGAGATAGCACAGTTACTTACCTGTAACAGGTGATCTCTGGGAACAGCAGGAATAAGTCTTCACAACCCACCCACCTCCCCTAGGAGTTGTATCTTTCTATCTATCTTTCCTTTCCTCTCTCTCTCTTTGTCTCAGCTTAAAACTCGAACTGGAGAGAGGCGGTTAGGAAAGGCGGGAAGGCAGCGCGCATGCGCTGTGGGATGCTCCCAAAAGCTTTCTTTTTTGGGACGCTGGGGAGCGTTCCCACGCAGGCTCCGTCGATACCGACGTACCCATATGTGAAGACTTATTCCTGCTGTTCCCAGAGATCACCTGTTACAGGTAAGTAACTGTGCTTTCTATGTTTGTCTGAAAATAAGGGACAAATTTGGGCACTGAATTTAACTCAGCTTTTTTTTTTTATTATTAGGCCCATAGAAACTTGCAGTCAAACACAAAAATGTCATATTTTTGTAACAGTTCCTGGTGCATACTGCTTCACAGATTAGCAGGACGCTAGTTTTATTTCTAAATTATTTTCTTCCTGTAAGACTGTATTAGACCTATCAATGCACACAAAAATCCATTTATTTCTTACAGGCATTTCCTTGTTTTTTTCTTACACCAGCATAGAGGAGTGTCCATTCCATTAGTAAAAATTAATTCAGTTTTCCTGTTCAGACTCAGCTCTAGAGAAGTCTGCATTTTTAGTCATTTTTTTCTTCCTTCTAGTTAATACCTTTTCATTATTGTGCTTAGATCAGTTATAATAACTGACATACGTATGAAAGACAAAATCATCTTCAAGTGTGTAATGAACATTTCCACCACTCTATGGGGCTAATATACTAAAGTACACCTCTGTTTGCACAAGCGTTAATGTGTAATCGACATAAACTAAGTTCTTTCAACATACTTTCACAAATGTCTGTGCAAAAATTATGCAAAATAGAGGAAGCAATTTACTTAATTTTTCAGTTAAGTTATTACTTGTGAACATGTATTAAAATATGCTAACATTAATGCAGACTTGTTAATGTAGAAAACTTGGCTGTACCCTGAAACGGCATAATTGATGGGGGCTATTTGTTTTAATGTCTGTTAATGTGCAAACCTCGGGGAAAGAAATTTAACTCCAGTATGATAATGTGTATCGGGGCAGTATAGCACATTTTTTGTTAGAGTGGACCAAACAAGCCAATCTCTGTCCCTGTTTCCAAGCTCTCTAAGTGCTAATGCTGTGTTGGACATAATATTGGTTGGGTCATTGCTACAATGTCCTGTGCTAATGCCCCATATTAATGCACTTTGGTATATTGTTCTCACAGACTAAGTTTTAAAACTTGGACTTTTAGAAACTTAAAGCAGCAAAGATATGATAGCTGCCCTATCTTTGTTTAAAAAAAGGTATATACGAGTATATGTATAAACAAATACTAATATTTTATCTCCTTCGAGAAAATCATAACCGCTTAACAAGCGCTATGACTTTGAATTTACCTATTGCACTTTGCTTGCCAACCTCTTATGCCACATTTTATGTTGTATAATAAACACTTGGGACTGGACATAAACTACCTTACCAATGTTGTGTTTTCAAAAGAATATGCATTCTTACATCCTTTCTTCTTTCTTGCAGGTCTGCTTCAGGATTTAGAGCATCCTTACAGCAAGTTTGAAAATGAATAAGAACCTGGAACTCTTCTCTGGCAAAATCTGAGAATCATGGGTAGTGGCCTCTTTGCCCTCCATTGTACACTCTGCTTTGCAAATGGACAGACTTTGATAAACTAATGCGTGCACCTCACCTGTCACTTGCTGTGGTCATAATGCGATACTTTACAAAAAATTCTTGAATTGGCAACAGTTGTGTATTTTTCAGACGTTTTATTCTTTTTGAAGAGGTTTTTTTAAACACAGTTTACATAGCTACAGCATTTTTAAACTTTATAAATCCTCAAGATGTATTGTGCAGTTCAGATAGGAGGAGGTGTGGAATGCTTTTTGTTCTGTTCTTATTTTCCCTTGGATTTAATGAGCAGTGAAACCTGTACTTGGTTCATAATTTCATCTTTATTGTGATTATTTCAGTATACCTAGGTGTTCTCATGTATTTGTTATATTGAATAATGCACTTTTTATATTTTTTATTTTTTCAACAGCCTTGTTTTTTTAGATCAATGTTAAATATATATATATAAGATTCCTAAAGCTGAAAATGGAACTGAATTCTTGTGTAAAGCGCAAAACTTAATACTGAGAGACTGTGTTCTCCTTAGTAGGAGTTTCCACTAGGCTAAGAGAGGGAGGACTGAAAAGTTCTTAAGTTTTAGCTGGGAAAATGGCTGCTGATTCTGATCACTTGGAGTCCTGCTTTCAATGGAATTTAAAATGTGTTAGCTGTTTTTTCATAAAGAACTGTCAGGCATGGTTCTCTAATTGTAATTGTGCTGTTTAACGTAACCCCATCACAGCTATAGAATTTTGGTTTTAAAATAGCAAAACTGTACCAGCGTTGCTTAAAAACAAGTGTAACAGTCTGATGCCATTCTTGTCGGAAATCATAAAAAGAGTCTATGAGGCCACCATTAGTTTGTCCTGTTTAGACATCCCTTGCTTTTTTTTATCTGGTAATGCCAAACTGTTGCCAATTGATTACTGATTAGGTATAGGGCATTTTATGGTAATGCGCTTTGTGCTTATTGATGAAGTGTGTCCTCAAGTATAAATACACATAAACATAGTTTCTTTTCGGCAAAAAGGGCTGAGAAAATAAGCCTAAAAAGGTTACTGCTGGAAACCTAGCAAGAGTCTGTCACCCCTTTCCATTTGTGGCTTACTGCATGAATCTTGTGGAAATTGTCTGGTTATGTTTTTGGCACTCGAAGAATGCTAAATGGGACTTAACAAAAAGAATGGGTTCTCCATATTTAGGTACCTATGCTTTTTCTATTTTTTTTTTATATTTGCTACCATCTCGCTTGCAAAAGTGCTTTGAGAGTAATACGCTTGTGAATTGTGATTTTACATTTTTGTTTCCTTTTGAAAGGGTGATTGGATAAACATGGTGTCATAGATAGAGGGGTTGAGGTGCAGGTCCATATTCTGGCTCCATGCTTGAAGTCTGCTGCAGGAATACAGGCCCAAACTATAGGTGCAGCAGGGCATTAAACAGTGGGAATGTCAAGAGAGGCCCTCCAGATAAAAATTGCTGCTACGAAGTCTAAAGCCTTTCGCTTGCTTGCTATAACGTTTCCAGACCTGGGCAGGACACTGTTTCCCATTCTCTGATTTGCTGAAGCAGTGATGCCCTCTCCATGTTATCTGTAAATGAGAGTGAGACAGAATTTTCATTTGATGGTTTTTAATGCACAAAATTTGGATTTCAGTGCTAGGGGAGTCATGAGTTTCTGGTCAAAACAGGCTTTAAGTGGTTTAATTTTAAATTTGAAATTCTATTTCAGCAAGGTATGTTGCTTTCTTTTTGTTGGTCTAATCCTATGATCTGATGGCTTTACAGTGGAAAGAAAATTATATTGCCAAAATGCATCTTTGGATTCCTCTGAAATGTACTGGATCAGGTACATTCCAGAACAATTTTCTCAGCAGTAAGCAGTTGTCCTCATTGACAGAGAGATACTGTGTTTTTGTATAGTAAAAATAATAGGCCCTGTACTTTAGCTCCTTCTTTCTTTTTTTTACACAAGGGTTGTAGTAAAATATCTGCAAAATGATGTTAACTCTGCCTGACCAGAGAATTGGTGCTGGAACCACATCTCACAATAAACAGTAGTGTGATGATGGAGGTGGCAAGAGCTTTGGAATAGTGGGGCAGCTTCCACTGCTACCAGCCGAGGAGCCAGCAGATGGGGCGAATGACTTCTAAGCGGGTTGGTGAGGGAGGAAGAAGGTAACTATGGCTGGCGGGGGGGGGGGGGAAGAAAAGGTTAGCAACTATTGGTAGGGGGGGATAGGAGGCCAGTAGCTATTTGGGGGGACAGGAGGAGGCTTTTTCCTAGTTAGCAGGTATAGAGGGGAGGAGGCTGGTGGTTAGGTTGAGAGGGGAAAAGAAATGAGCCCTGTGGCTGAGTAGTGAGGGGAGAGGTTGAAGGGAAGGAGGCTGCAACAGTTTGCGAGGTTAAGAATTAAATGTAATAGGAGAGAGGTGCAACCAAGGAAGAAAAGGAGATGACAGAATGAAAGGAAGGCATGGGCAATGAGAGAGAGGGGAGGCAAACTTGGAAAAAGACAGACTAGAAAGCGGAGAAAGAACAGAATAAGGAACCTTGGGGGTCACATAATGATGGCAGTCTGAACGGATGCCATCAGGCTGGGCTCCATTCCCTTCCCCAATATTCAGCCTGTAATCAGCAGAAAAAATGGGCCCGTCAGGGTGCTGACCCTACCCTAATCCCCTGCGACACACCAAGACCGTTGGGGAGAGAGTGAGCCGCGAGTCCGTATTTAATGCCACTCAAAGGACAGAGAGGGGGGGGACTACAAAATGGTGGTGGAGCAGAGGGCATCTGTTTTCACCTTGCCAGACGATACAGTACGTGAACTCTCCAAAAAAAATACAGTAGTACTTGATAATAAGCTGTCACATCTGCAAGCATACATTGATGATTTAAAAGATACTTTGGCGTCCCAGCTGGCTCGGTTGAGCAATGCAGAAGGGACGTATTGAGTAACAAGAAGCAAGGACTGTAAGTCTGGAGGCTCAGGTCACAGCATACCAGCAGAGTAGGCAGGCCTTAATGGACAAAATGATGACCAGGAGAATCGGGATCAGTGGAATAGCATTAGGTTGGTAAGCCTCCCTGAGTCTGTAAAGGAGAATGAACTTTGGGTACTAGTAGAGCAATGGCTACCAAAATACCTGGGGTTACCTCTGGTGGGAGAAGGCATAGTAGTGGAGCGAGTGCACAGGCTGGGCCCACAGCAAGAAGAGGTGGGGCGGCAACAGCCTGTTATAGCTCGAGTGCAAAACTTCACTGAAAAGCACAAACTGATGAGGCTCTACCACTCTCAGTGCAATGTGGAATATAAAGGCATCAAAATCCTTCTCTTCAACAACTATTCGGCTCAGGTGGAAGAGACTCAGAGAGCAATGGCATCCTACTTTTCTGAGCTGGCGAGGAGAGGGATAAGGTTTGCGCTGCAATTTCCTGCGCAGGTGTGCCTGACATATGAGAACAGGACCCATCAAATGGACACTGTAGCAGAACTCAAAGCTTCAAACCTCTTGATGGGGAAATTGGACTTAGTGGATGCCTGGAGAATGCTGCGCCTGACAGAGCAATTTTGCACTCTTTTTGAACCCACAGGGCAGCTACTTCTGGCTTGACTTATCTCCTCATGTCGGAGGGGTTGTATTCTGGAGTGGAAAAGGCAAGGAGAAGAGAGATGGGAGTCTTGGATCATGCTCTGATTTGGATAGATCTATGGCTACAGAGAATGGGGGATGAAAGGGCAGGGAAGGTTGGCGCATGAATCCTACCCTATACAAAGATAAAGCTTTTCATCAACACCTGCAGCGCACGTGCGGGTCTAATGGGAGGAGAATGCTGATGCGGGAATGGATCCCAGTGTCCTGTGGGTGGCAGCCAAGGACACTATGAGGGTTGTGATTATCAAGTATACAGCACAGAGAAGAGTGGATGAACGGATCTCCGCTCTGTCACGGCAGCTCCAAGTGAGCAGGCGATGGCACGTGCACACTATACCGGTGGAGGACAGGGAACGCTACTTGGCAGTCAGGCATGAGCTGAACAACCTCTTGAATCAGTGGGCAGAAAGAGACATCAAGCTTTACTAATACCAGTTGCATCACTGGGGCAATAAAAGTGTGAAATACTAGCCCACTTGGTTAGTCCAGCCAAGAAAAAGAGTGCTGCTATTAGCCACATCAAGGGTCTGAGGGGACAGCAGTTCAGCAATGAACAGGAGATTAGGGGTCAGTTCCACCACTTCTATAGTGACCTGTACGGTGCAGGCCCGTGAGATGATGCCCAGCATGAGCAGTTTTTCTGGGGATTGGAGCTCCCCCAACTAGGAGTCCCCTTTCACCTCAGCTGAGGTGTCTCTGGCCCTTAAGCTGGCTAAGGTGCCAGTCCGGATGGCCTGGGTGCAGAATTGAATCAGATCTTGGGCACTGAGGTATCCGCAGCTTTTCTGACACAGAGCGTGGCAGCACTCAGGGAAGGGGACTTAGGGTTGTACCAGAATCATGCCACAGTGGTGTTCCTGTCCAAACCAGGTAGGGACCCTACTCAGGTGGGCTCATACCAGTCCATTTCCCTACAGAACCAAGATGTGAAGTTGATTGCAGGCATGTTGGTAAGGAAATTGGGAAAGGTGATTGCTGCCCTGATCCATCTGGACCAGGTTGGTTTGTCCTGGGTAGATTTGCCTCAGCTAACCTGAAGACTTTGACAGTGCTTTATGGGAGCTTGAAGAGGGAAGGGGGATGCTGAAAAGGCATTTGATAATGTGTCCTGTGAGTACATGTTTTGGGTGGTGGAGGTTTATGGGATCAGAGGGGCTTTTTTGGAGTGGATCCAGGTGCTGTACCAAGTGCCATCCCGGCATAACGTTTTTTCAATGGAGGGCTGTCCAATGCCTTCCAACTTTGCTGTGGCCCGAGGCAGGGGTGACCACTGTCACCCATGCTCTTTCTGCTCATGCTGGAACCCTTGTTGATACAAATTTGTCAGATGGATATTCGCTGATGATATGCTCCTTTTTATTAAGTGAAGGAGAGCATCGAGAAGGTGACGGCCACTATAGCCAGTTTTCGAACCTTCTCAGGAATCAAGATTAACTGGAGCAAATCCAAGGCTATGCCGGCCTTGTGGATCTGTGGGTGCATGGGTCAGCCTAATTTCCTGTTCACGTGGGTGGATGCCTTCCTCAAGTACCTGGGTATTTATATGTGTGCAGACCCCCATAATGTTTATGATAAGAATGTCAGGGACAGTTTGGAGGAGCTGAAAGAACTGTGTGAGCAATAGCAGGAACTTCCCTTCTCCAGAAAAAAGCAGGAAGTCAGTCATCACATATGGGTGACATCGGTGCTGACAGAGCCTGCATGGTAACCTCTTCCCAGCTTTCAAAGAAAGCCTTTGGGAGATGTACCACGCATGCGTGGTTCCCTTCCCGCCCAAGGGTGCCATCTTGCTTCAGTCTCTTTTTTTCCGTGGAGCCCATTGGACGCATGTGTGTTCCCCTGGAAAAAGTTGGTGATTTTTGTCTTCTTTTTTTGCTTTCTCTGGTAGCGTACCAGTGCCTTTTCCTGCCCCTGAATCCGCTTGCCTCGGCATCGTGTCCTCTGGTTCTTTTTTTTCCCTTTTCTTTAATTACTTTCTCATTTGGCGCAGGTTCATGCCTTCTTCCTGGCTGGGCCCATTGAATTTGACCTTGTGGGGGCTTTCTTCCCCGCCATGGCCTTGACCAGTGGCTTCAACCGTGCAACCGCTGTGCTCATATGATGTCGTGCATGGATCCGCACAACTGCTGCCTTCGATTCCTCAGGCCAGACCACGATGCCTTGGTCTGAAGTCTCTGTAAGCAGATGACCTCCTAAGGCCCTCAGGAAATGTCGTCAGCAGAGTGAGTCGAGTTTGCAGAAAACTGATTCAACCCCGAAGTCCTCTGCGAGAACCTGCTCTGAAACTCCTTCCAGGACCTCGAGCACCCGCAGAGATTGTGTGGCCTTGGAGCTCCAGGACCGTGGAACCTTCGGCCAGAGCTCCTGCATCAACGATAGCGTCAAGAAGGGCTGGAAAACCTCAAAGACCCCATCAGGTAACGAGTCGGGGAAAGGCAAGGAGCGGCCATCCAAGTTGCCTTGTCAGGAGCTGTCGTTGCCCCGGGACCGGTCTCAGACCCCCGAGGCTGTTCTAGTTGAGGACTTCTCCCATGACAGAGCTGGTGGGCTCGAAGTCCTTGGTGCCCATGCCAAAGGCTGTGGAGCCATCTGACCTTGAGGCCAGGATGGTGGTTTTGGAGCACAGTTTATCTGCCTTCATGGCCCAGCAGCAGGCTCTGATGCCTGGTTCCTCCAGGTCATCACTCCCAACCACCAGCCCCTCCACTGCGAGGGAATCCCCAGAGATCGAGCCAATCCTCGAGCGCCATCGGCCTTGAGAGATGTCTTGGCCGCAGTCCTGGTCCTCAAGGCCGCAGTCCTCACCACTCACGCCCTCAGCTCCGAGCGCTGGGCCGCCGCAGCTCCTAGGTCCTCGGGGTCGAGCCAGCACCCCGAACCCCAGAAGACCCCTGACTCCTCCCAGCTCCTCCGAGCCAGATTTGGACTGGGAGACCGAGGATGACAAGTCCCCTGATACCCACCTAAACTCACACTCAGGATTGCCTCATTTTTGTTTGGCTAAAAATACTTGTGCTTTGGAGCCCATGCATACTTTCACAAAGCAAGGGGCGACAGTTTTCAGACAAGACAATTTTACCAGAGTAAATCACTTTGAAAATTGCCATTTACCAATATACATTAATATGCAAAGGTGCCGCAGAAGTTTTGAACCCTTGATGTTGAACCTGCCTTCAAGCTGCTGCAGAATTACAAGGTCTTAACATGACAAATTATTGCTTTCACGGCCCTAGGAACAATCAGTACCTCAATGCAACACACCTCCAATTTTTCCCTCTTCTTTAGTGTACTTTTAGATTTGATTGCCACCCGCCATTTTAGCCCAGATCTTTGATCCTTTGCCTTTATCCCTTGAAGACTTCAGAGCTCTAGCTCCGCCGTCAGCAGAAGGCAATAAGTGCAGGAACAGTCGGCCCATGGCCTCGAGTCACATGCATTCCAGTATCACTCCCTCCAGGCTTCCATGCAGAGGTGATGTTTGTGTTCACAGGCTAAGTCATTACACTTGCTGCTTTCTGATGATGATGTACTGTGGGGGATAACAGGCATCCAGGTTGGAGCTGCTGTGGGTGATAGAAATCAAATCAACTTGGAGAAAGGCAAGGCAAGAAAGGGGTAGGAAGGGGTAAAACTGGAGGTATAGAGTGTGATTGGAAGTTTTGGAGGACAGCTAGTTTTTAGCCCTAGGAACTTTGTGTCCTATTAGACATGCATAAATCCATGCCCGGCCTTCATTGTAAGGACAAAATGACTGTCAGCTGCTCTCTAATGCCCTCTGAAGATTAAAAAGAATTATCACTTCATGCATATTAAATATTAAATCAGGCAATAGAGCTGAGCAAAACAGTGCCACTTATCATTTATTAGATGAAGCAATTAAAATCTGATTGTACAATATGTAATTAATGTGCATTCTGAAAATTGAAATAGAAAATAAATTTTTTTTTTAAACTTGGTATGTCTTATTTTTTCTACACACTGCTTTTGAGTCTGTCCTCTCTTTTTATCATGTATTTTTTCTGAATCGTTTTTCTGGATCCTCTTTCCATTTTTCCTTTCCCTCATCTGTCTCCATCACGTACTTCCCTTATTATCCATCTATCATCTTCTTCCTACTAGACCCTTTTTCATCACTGTCCCTCTCTTCCCTTTCTCCCATGTCACCTTGTCAGTCAATTTTGTTATCCTACCATCTCTGCCAATCTCTGTAATTATGTATCTGCTCTTTCAAATAATTGTTTCTGAGACTACTTTCTGTTTTTATATGCAATAGAAAAAAATATGAAATAATGACAGGGACCGGTGGTTGAGGTTAAAGCAAACAGCTGCAACAGTGAAAGTTTGCTGTGAAATAGGTGCTTAACGGTTGCTGAGGGCAAGCGTTTTTTCTGAGCTCCTGAATGAGCCTAATATCAACGTGTTTCTAAGAGTGTATTGTGAACATATATCCTGAACATGCTTGGGTGAAGTGTGTTTATTGTCTTAAGTTTAGACTACTGGAGTTTACGCTTCCTTGAAGAGAGGTCTATAATATAGAAGTGTGTACACAAGCAGTTGCAGGAACGGAGAAGCTACTGCTGTTTTCTGGCTTACTGGCCTCATCGTTAGCCCTATGTGGTTGAAGAAGGCGTGTTTTCTGCCTTAAACTAGGGAGGAAGAGCTGAGATCCTGCAAGAATCTTGGATCAAGGAGGGAACCTGTGATGCATGCAAATTAAACCCTGTTTTAGCATCCGGTGCTTCATTTTTCTGAGTTTGATGCACAAATTCCTTAAAAAAGGTAGCAAAACAGAAGTGATTGAGGACATGATACTTTGGGCCTTGGAGAAATGGGTGGAAAGATGTGTTCAGATAGGTGGGTTCCATTTGTTTGTATATTTTTTCTCTCATGTGGATTTTTAAGCCATATTTGCATGAAGACTTTTGTCATCCTGGAATTATTTTTTTACTACTGCTTTTCTCTGAAAATAATAGTGCATGATCTCATCTTGTAAGCCAGTAAGCAGAAGGAAGGGGTATTCTTTATAGATTCAGGAGCTTAGTGAAATTTTGAGCATAAATTTAGGAGCCTAAAAGATTGCTAGTAGCAGGGATGGATTTAGGGCAGGGCAAAAAATTAGGGGCTTAGCACTAGGCTTTTATAAGTCTGGCTCATACAGCTAGGCAAATGAATGATAGGCCTAAATGTAGGGGGCATAACTTTTAAGCACCTGTCTTTTAGGTGAATTTTCAGCTGAAAACTTAGGAACATATTTACTATGCCCCACGCTAGTAACGCGGGTTTAGGCTGCATTACTAGTGCAACTATCACCACCCATTGTGCTGGTGGTAGTTCTGGCAGTGCGGGTCTTCAGCACCTGCACATGGGTGTTTTAGCACCAGGAGCCTGTGCTACTTTGTACTGCAACGCCAAACACGTACGCTTCCTGGGTAACACACTTTAGTAAGCATTTCCCTTAGACTCCTAGATTTGGCTAAAAATAGGGAGCAAATGAAAGAGTTTAACTTGGGATCCTAAATTTAGGTGTTTGGCTTTTTTTTTTTTTTTTGACCCATGATTTGATCAAACCTAGAACCCGCAGCCTTTCATGCTTCAGTCATTCCTTGAGGATCTCCAAATCTTGAGTTCTGTTGAGCAGCCGCTACTAATCAAAACCCACCAAGCTAACCCATCAAGCTATAAACCAGATTATTGTGATATAAAGAGAGAGAGAGAGAAAAATTGTGCAATCTTTTATTTTCATATGTTCCCACATGTTCACTTTCTTTTCTTGTGATCATCTTAGTAGCTTTGATACCTCTTCCAGGCTGCCTCTGCTGTAGCTGTGAAGACACCAAGGGGCACTTTTTCCTAACGTGCATTGTGCTGTTAGAGCATGCCTACGGTAGCTGTTACCTTGCTGGCATGACGTGGCTGAAGAAGGGTGCGGGCTCCACATTCAGTTAGCACAGCAGTTCTCAACCCCGGCCTCTGGGACCCCCCAGGCCAGTCAGGTTTTCAGGATATCCACAACGAATATGCATGGGATAGATCGGCATGCACTGCTTCCATTGTGTGCAGATCTATCTTATGCATATTCATTGTGGATACCCTGAAAACCCAACTGGACTAGGGGTCTCAAAGGATTGGGTTGAGAACCACTGAGTTAGCGCATGGTACTGTACTGTGCGCAGTCACATGTGCAGTTAGTGCAGCTACACTTAATGCCTCCTCTTGAGGAGATGGTAAGGGCACCCGCGCTAATTGTACTTGCACTTAACATTTAGTAAAAACTTTTCTGTGTGAAAACTGCAGGGGACATGTTGGGCTTACCCCATCATAGAACATAAAATGCCATACTGGTTCAGACCAAGAGTCCATCAAGCCCAGCATCCTGTCTCCACTGCTACTACTATTACTAATCATTTGTATTGTGTTACAAGGCATACACAGCACTCTACATGTAGATGTAAGACAGTCCCTGCTCATCAAAACTTATAATCTAATCAAGACAAAACACATAGTGAAACTGGGGACTAGAGTATGGTAAGTGGCCAATCCAGGTCGCAAATACCTGTCAGGTTCCCAAACGGTACACAGATTCCATGCTTCTTGTCCAGTGTGTAAGCAGTGGATTTCCCTAGTTTTTAAAATAATGGTTTCTCCAGGACCAAGCAGGAAGTCAGTCCTCACATATGGGTGACGTCGGCGCCGACGGAGCCCTCGCGGAGCAATTTTCCCCAGCTTTCAAAGAAAGCCTTTGGGAATTGCAGCGCGCATGCGCGGTCCCCTTCCCGCCCAAGGGTGCCATCTTGCACATCCTCATCCACCCCAGCCACAGACAATATCTCAGGTTTGTTGTGGGGGGCAATCATTACCAGTACAGAGTACTATCCTCCGCACCAAGGGTGTTCACCAAATGTCTAGCAGTGGTGGCGGCTTATCTAAGACTTCACGGCCTCTTTGTATTTCCATACCTCGACGACTGGCTCATCAGAGCACAGTCTTCCCAAGAGGCCACTCACGCCACGCACCGCACTGTGGCTCTGCTTCAGCACTTGGGCTTTGTCATAAACTTCGCAAAGTCCACTTTGCTCCCCTCTCAGGATCTCGAGTTCATCGGCGCAAGATTAAACATGCTTCAAGCGCGAGCCTTTCTGCCTCTCGACAGAGCAAACAGGCTCATGGATCTTGCCAGCCACTTTCACAGCAATTCCCTGGTCTCTGCCAGGCAATTTCTGAGACTGCTCGGCCATATGGCTTCCACAGTCGATGTGACCCCCAATGCCCGCCTGAACATGCGGCCTGCTCAATGGTGCCTTCGCACACAATGGCATCAGGCCACTGGGAGCCTAGCGGACTCCGTACAGATCTCCGACCCGCTGGTCTCTTCTCTGCAATGGTGGCTTCATCTGCCAAACCTAGTGCTAGGAATGGCTTTTCAGTCTCCTCCGCCTTCTCAGGTCCTGACGACCGATGCTTCTCTCCTGGGTTGGGGAGCACATTGCCAAGGGACATGTACTCAAGGCCTCTGGACTCCTTGGGAGTCTGCCCAGCAGATCAACTTCCTGGAGCTCAGAGCTATCCGCCTGGCTCTGAGGGCCTTCTCCCACCTCACTTCTCACCAGTCTGTGCTGGTCCAGACGGACAATCAAGTTGCGATGTTCTACGTGAACAAACAAGGGGGCACAGGCTCCTCCCTTCTCTGTCAGGAAGCACAAAAGCTGTGCTCTTGGGCCGTCAACCGCGGCATCCTCCTCAAAGCTGTTTATCTCCCGGGTCAAGAAAATTACCTGGCAGACAAACTGAGCAGAATCCTCCAACCACACGAGTGGAGATTGGATCCGTTAGTGCTTCAGCGGATCTTTCTCAAATGGGGCCTACCCACCATGGATCTCTTTGCCAGTCCTCTCAACCGGCAACTTCCCTGATTCTGCTCTCGACAACCGCATCCTCTCAGAGTAGCGGCGGATGCTTTTCTTCTCTCCTGGTCCACAGGCCTTCTGTATGCCTTTCCTCCCATGCCACTGGTGTCTCGGACGCTCTTCAAGGTTCTCCGGGACAAAGCCTCAATGATCCTCGTGGCTCCCCGATGGCCGAGACAGCCCTGGTTCCCACTTCTGATGCAGCTGGCGGTGGACACTCCTCTCCCTCTGGGGTTTCAGCCCGATCTCCTGACCCAGGATCACGGGACTCTCCTACACCCCAACCTCCGGTCCCTTCATCTGATGGCCTGGCTGCTGAAAGGGTAGTCCTTGCTCCCCTCCTGCTGCCTCCAGATGTGGAGGAAGTCGTCTTGGCCTCCAGGCGACCCTCCACCCGGAAGTCCTACGCTCTTAAGTGGCGTCGGTTCTCCGTCTGGTGTGCTCAGCAATCTCAAGATCCCTTCTCCTGTTCGGCATCAGTGGTCTTGCAGTACTTGCTTTGCCTCTCCAATCTTGGACTTAAGTCCAACTCGGTCAGGGTCCACCTCAGTGCTCTTTCTGCGCATCACATGCCGGTGGATGGCAGACCTCTTTCCAGCCACCCTCTAGTGGCTCGTTTTCTCAGAGGCCTCCTTCTCCTTAAACCACCTTTGCGCCCACCAGCCCCTGACTGGGATCTGAATGTGGTTTTACAGCGGATTACCTGTCCGCCTTTTGAACCTATGGCTACCTGTCATCTTCGTTTTCTTTCTTGGAAAACCTTATTCTTGGTAGCCCTCACTTCTGCTAGACGCATTAGTGAGCTACAGGCCCTAGTATCTGATCCTCCTTACACTAGGTTCTACAAGAATAGGGTAGTCCTACGGACTCACCCTAAGTTTCTTCCTAAAGTGGTTTCCCCTTTTCACATTAACCAGGAGGTGGTACTTCCGACCTTCTTTCCCAGGCCACACTCCAGCCGAGCTGAAATGGTCCTGCATACCCTGGACTGTAGGAGGGCGTTAACCTTCTACCTTGACCGTACGCGGGAGCACTGAAGGGCTGTTCAGCTGTTCGTGTCTTATGACCCCAATAAGTTGGGGCTCCCTGTCTCCAAGCGTACTCTGTCCATCTGGATTGCTGACTGTATCGCTTGGGCTTATGGGGCAGCCGGCCTCTCGTTGGAAAGTCGAGTCACGGCTCATCGTGTTAGGGCGAAGGCTGCGTCAGTGGCTTACCTCCGCTTTGTTCCATTGGCAGACATCTGCCGGGCCGCTACTTGGTCTTCAAGCCAGACTTTTGCAGCCCATTACTGCCTGGAGAGGGAGTCCCGCAGGGACAGTGCTTTCGGACAGGCAGTCCTCCGTAATCTCTTTGAGGTATAGGCAACTCCTGCCCTCCGTCCCGGATGTTGGGGCTAACCGGTTGGAGGCGTACTCAGAGAAGATTCCTTCCTTCTGTGCTACTGAGCTTGAGGGAGCTCCTTTTTTGTGCTTAGGGTCTCCGGTAGCCTTAAGCTTGGGAGTCCCATATGTGAGGACTGACTTCCTGCTTGGTCCTGGAGAAAGAGTAGTTACTCACCTGTAACAGGTGTTCTCCAGGAGCAGCAGGAATCAGTCCTCACAACCCTCCCTCCTCCCCTTGGAGTTGCAGTCCTATGTTTCGTTTTTGCTAATTTTTTGCTGTCTTTTAGCTATGTCATCAGACTGAGCAAGATGGCACCCTTGGGCGGGAAGGGGACCGCGCATGCGCGCTGCAATTCCCAAAGGCTTTCTTTGAAAGCTGGGGAAAATTGCTCCGCGAGGGCTCCGTCGGCACCGACGTCACCCATATGTGAGGACTGATTCCTGCTGCTCCTGGAGAACACCTGTTACAGGTGAGTAACTACTCTTTATGGACCTTTCCTCCAAAAACAGCTTTTACTACATCCTCTGGTAACAAATTCCAGAGTTTGATTACGTGTTGAGTAAAAAAAGATTTTTTTGATTAGTTTTAAATGTGCTACATTGTAACTTCGTTGCGAGTCCCCTAGTCTTTCTACAGTACCTTTTGAAGGAATAAGCAACTGACCTGCATTTATCTCTTCTATTCCATTCACTATTTTATAGACCTCTATCATATCTTCCCTCAGCTGTCTCTTTTCCAAGTTGAAGAGCCCTAATCTTTTTATCTTGGGCATGTAACTTTATCATCCATTGCTTCGGATACCCACACTCCCTGGGGCAGGGGGATATTGTATCTGAATGCTTATCACCACTGTACACGCCTAGTAGCACTGCAAAGATTGTTCGGTCCCGATGACCATGTAATACTACTACTGCTTTCAATGTGGGGTTTTGCCAAAACTATAGGGAGGTACCATTAGTTCGCTCTTTTTGCTTCCACATATACTGTCAGCTTTCCCAACTGCCTTGTCACATTGACTGGCTCCTTTGATGTCATAATTACTACTACTACTACTTACCATTTCTAATTCTAGATCATTACTAGATGTACAGATGTGCATAACAGACAGTCCCTGTTGTATGGAGCTTATAGTCTAGTCAAGACAAACATACTGTACGTGACAAAAAAGACAGTCTAGGAGAATGTATAGAAAAGTGGTTAAGATTTGAAAATCAACCTTATAAAGGTTGCACTTATCGCATCTTAACTGCAAAAATTAATGTGTAGTAAGTGCAAGTGTGGTAGGCTATGGCCTATGATAGCCTGCAAATATGAAAGGCCTGTAAGTTAGGCCCTGATTCCAACCCCCATCTTAGTAAGAACCAAAAATCTGTGAAAGTCTGAGAAAGCTGCTTTAAAACTGCTTAACAAGAGGTTTTTCATGAATTCATAAATCCTTCATTATTCTCTTGTGTTCTAAGCCGGGGAGCAGAATTTCAACAATCCAGACCACCTTATACTTTCAGAAGTACAACAGCAAGTCAAAGGGATGGTAACCTTATGCCATTGCGTCAAGTACCTGGTATATTTATCCTAAATGATACAGGGCCTGAAAAAGGGAGGCCAGAAAGCTATGAATATCGGGAAGGTATCAGAAGTTATCCAGGGTCCGAATGAGAGCCCAGCGGCTTTTCATGAGCAGTTGTCTGAAGCCTATAGATTGTATACCCCATACGATCCAGCAGCCCAGGAGAATTTGCATATGGTAAATGCAGCCTTTGTCAGTCAGTCCCAGAGAGATATAAAACGAAAATTACAGAAAATGGATGGATTTGCGGGCATGAATACAGCACAGTTAATGGAAGTTGCTCAGAAAGTGTTTGTGAATCGTGAAAATGAACGTAACAGAGAAAGTGAATGTAAAATGAAGAAGAAAGCAGATCTTGTTGCTGACGCTTTAATTGAACGACGTGGAGGAGGTTTTCCTAACCGAAGGAGCAGAGGACGTGGAAGGGGCCGTGAAAATAATTGGATCCCACTGGGTACGAATCAGTGCGCCCATTGCAGAGAAGAAGGACATTGGAGAAGTGAATGCCCGCATCTTGACTCCACCCCAGGAGGGGAGGAGGGAGTCCCTGGAGAACAGGAGGTTGATTTCAGAGTCGTGGAGGAATGGCCCGAGCACAGTTCCAGCGAGAGAGGGAAGAAGCTATTGAGGGAGTGGCAGTTGCAACGGGCTATGACATGGATGAGGACTAGGCCAGACCAGGCTCCAAGTTCACCTTGGGTCCCCAGGAGCCTATGGTCAGTTTGAAAATAGGGGACCAATATATGGACTTTATGGTGGATACAGGAGCAGAACACTCAGTGGTGGCAAAGCCAGTAGCCCCTTTGTCTTCTCGATCTGTCACCATTGTTGGGGCCACTGGGGCTAGGGCCACTAAGCCATTCCTGCAGAACCGCATGTGTGAACTAGGGGGACAGAAAATAGCACACCAGTTCCTGTATATGCCTGAATGCCCTATTCCACTCTTGGGCTGAGATATGCTTGCCAAGCTCCAGGCGCAAATATCTTTCGCTGAATGAGGAGAAATGCAAATGACTGTGAATTCAAAGCCTGCTGGATTGATGGTGCTGACTGTTCCCCGAGAAGAAGAATGGTGGTTCTATAATGTATCTCCAACCAAGCCAGCTAGTTCCTGTATACCCACCAACCTTTTAGCCCCGCCTGAAGTATGGGCAGAAGATAATCCACCTGGCCTAGCGAAGAACATAGCCCCCATCATTGTCACCCTCAAGCCAGGAGCAGAACCAGTGCATGTGAAGCAGTATCCTCTTCCTCGACCAGCCATTGAAGGTATCCACTGCTATCTGATGAAACTGCTGAAGTATGGACTTCTCAAGGAGTGCCAGTCACCTTGGAATACCCCCCTTCTCCCAGTCAAGAAACCTGGGATAGGGGATTACCGCCCAGTACAAGATTTAAGGTGGGTAAATGATGCAGCTGAAACTATACACCCAGTGGTACCAAATCCTTATACTCTCTTGGGACTGATCCCCGCCGAGGCTACTCATTTCACTGTCCTGGACCTGAAAGATGCCGCCTTCTGCATACGCCTAGCCCCCACCAGTCAACTTTTGTTCGCTTTTGAATGGCAAGGCCCCACAACAGGAAGGCGGGGCCAACTTACCTGGACTCAATTACCTCAAGGATTCAAGAATTCACCTACTCTCTTCAGTGCTGCTTTAAATCAAGATCTCTCAAGCTACTCTGTGAACCCAGGACAAAGGGTTCTTCTCCAGTATGTGGACGACTTGCTCATAGCCACAGATTTAGAAAGTGAATGTCTACAAGCCACCAGTGAACTCTTGCACCTTCTAAATGAGGCTGGATACAAAGTCTCAAGAGCCAAGGCGCAATTATGTCAGACTGAAGTTAAATATCTAGGATTCCAGTTGTCCAGCGGAATTCGACTCTTGGGACCGGAACGCAAAGAAGCTGTATGCAGTATTCCCACTCCAACCACCAGGAGGCAAGTAAGAGCTTTCCTGGGAGCCGCAGGGTACTGTTGCATATGGATCCCCAATTTTGTTCTGTTGGCAAAGCCATTGTATCAAGCTACCAAAGGAATGGAGAGGTCTCCATTGGAATGAGGACCTGAACAGGATGCAGCATTTCAATCTTTAAAAGCCGCTCTGATGTCATCACCAGCTCTGGGTATACCAGATGTCCAGAAACCTTTCCGTCTCTATGTTCATGAGTCACAAGGAAATGCTCTAGGGTTGCTGACTCAATCTCTTGGATCTTGGCAATGGACAGTAGCCTATTTGTCAAAACAATTGGATGTGGTTGCAAAAGGTTGGCCCCCTTGTTTGAGAGCTGTTGCAGCTACAACCCTTCTAGTGAGCGAAACAGACAAGCTCACTCTGGGACAGAATCTTCAAGTTACTGTGCCACATTCTGTTCTGACCCTCATGGAACACAAAGGGAGTTTCTGGCTCACGAATTCACGAATGATGAAGTATCAGAGTATGTTGTGTGAGAATCCACGATTGCAATTGAAGGTCAGTCAAACTCTGAATCTTGCTACGTTGCCCCCCTGATCATGACTGTTTGGAAATTATGGACACTGTATTCTCAAGTCGCCCGGATTTGACTGATGTTCCTTTGGAGAATCCAGAACAGACTTTCTTTGTGGATGGAAGTAGTCTCGTCATCAATGGACATCGTTGTGCCGGGTATGCAGTGGTGACCCTTGATCTGGTAGTTGAGTCCTCAGCTCTGGCCCCGGGGACTTCAGCACAGAAAGCTGAACTGATAGCTCTCACTAGAGCACTGATAATAGGATAAGGGCTCCGTGTAAATGTGTACACAGATTCCAAGTATGACCTTACAACCTTGCATGCACATGGGGCCCTGTTCTCAGGAGGCAAGTCCATTAAGTATGGCCCCGAGATATTGACATTATCAGATGCATACTGCCTACAGACCTCAGAATTTAGGAAAAGTAGAACGTATGAATAGAACCCTGAAATCTCAGTTGTCTAAACTTTGTCAAGACGTTCACCTGAAGTGGCCCCAGGTTCTTCCTATAGCCCTTCTTAGGATATGCTTAGCCCCTACTAAGTCTGTAGGAGTTTCCACTTTTGAGATTCTGTATGGGTGGCCCCTGCCTATTGTGCAAGGAATAAAAGGAGATATGAAACAGATTGGATCTGAAATTACTAGACAAGAACTATTGGCTTTAAGTTCTGTTTTGCAGAGTCTTCATACGTGGGTACAAGATCAGCTGCCCATCCATCTAACAGAACCCCTGCATCCTCTCAAGCCTGGAGTCTCGGTGTGGATCAAGGAGTGGAGAAAGACACCGTTGATACCGCATTGGAAGGGACCTTACGTTGTTATCTTATCAACCCTAACTGCAGTTAAAGTTGCAGAACACGAACCCTGGATTCATCACAGTCGAGTAAAGCTAGCAGCCATTGATAGCACTGTAGAATGGAAGGCAACTACAAAAGTTTTAGCTATGTGGCAATATTACCCTATACCCCAACATGATGATGTGACGCAAGTATAATGTGTGATTTAATTCTCACCCTTTCTCACTTGCGGGTGAGAATAATCAAAGGGGGGAATGTGGTAGGCTATGGCCTATGATAGCCTCCAAATATGAAAGGCCTGTAAGTTAGGCCCTGATTCCAACCCCCATCTTAGTAAGAACCAAAAATCTGTGAAAGTCTGAGAAAGCTGCTTTAAAACTGCTTAACAAGAAGTTTTTCATGAATTCATAAATCCTTCATTATTCTCTTGTGTTCTGAGGATAGAAATGTTTCAATACTTGCATTCCTAGAGCTAGAAACAACCTCGCAGTAGAATTGTATCAATACCTAGAAATTGTGCCATTGTTAGAACAATCCTAGAGGAGGGAGCAGGGTGCTAGGCCCAGAAAGGGTCTCTGATTGGACAAATGCAGGGGGCGTTGGGACCAATCGAAAGTCTGCATGTATCAAACTGAAAAGAAATGTATAAAATGAATATGTTTCTGTAAGAACTTTGCTCAGTCCTTTTTGAAGCTTGACTGTCTGGGCCTTGTGCACAATAAATTGGCTTGGAACTTTGAACTGACTCCTGGTATTATTTATTGCATGCTTATCAGCTGCTACACAAGAACGTACCACACTTTAGTAAAAAGGGTCCCTATGTTGTAGTTTGCCTGACCACAAAGCAAAGCCCAACATAATTCTATGAACAATGAGCTTAACATGATATCTAGAAATTTCCTCGAGTGTAGAGTTCTAGTAATCATATTGTAGAGGTGTGCATGACCAAAAAAGAAAGTTTGGTTTGTGCTTGTTTTAAAACTACTTTTTTTTTTAATTTTCAGGCATTTTTTGTGTTTGCTGCACCTATTCATTTTTTAGATGCACATTGTAGGGATTACTTTAGAAACCTTATTTATGATTTACACATCTATAATCAGACAGAAATGTGTAAATCGCCACCACACATAAATAGCCATTTTATAAAGGGTCCAATTTACACATGGATGTCTTTAGTACCTGGAAGTTTTGAGGAGACTTGGCCTGGGTGAGTTGATATTCCCCGTTTTATATAGGGAAAGCATGTGGAAGGCCAAAATTCTCCACACTGGGATTTATATCTACTCCCCTGGCACTTGCAGGATTATAAAAAGTGTGCAGTTTGGCCAGCCCTTTACAGAACGGTTTGAGGGGCTTAGTCTCCTTAATGCCTCCTATTTATTATTTCCCCCTCCAAATTGAAATGAGTTAAAGTTAGCATCCTCTGTAGTTAGCTAGCGGCATTTACTCATCTAAATTTGCAAAATGGCTCTCACGCACACGTGCAAGTTGTGAAATGTCAGCATATGCATGTGCCCATTTCTGGATTCCCTTCATTGATGTTTCCCACATGTAAATTTGTAAAATGGCCCCTCCCGCTGCATGTGACTATAAATCCATGTGCATCCCTGCACGTCTTTCTCTGTATTTGAGAAATAGCTCCATGTTTAGCAGAGTTGCCCCTAAAATACAGTTGGAATTGAATATGTCCCGACTTATGGAGTCATTTTAAAAGGCTTAGTCGTAATTTAGGACATCTGAAGATATGCACGTGGATGTCAGAATCACTGAGACATCTCCAAAGCCATTCCACACATGACATTTAGAGACTTCTCCATTGCAAGGATGTCCAAGTATGCGAGGGGACGTGGTGGAGGCATGGCCGGGGAGGTGCTATGGACTTGCATGTCTCTGTTCGATTTCAGGCACGATGGGGATGTTTGGGCTACATCCACATTTATACCTGCCACAGACATGAATAGGCATCAGGAAAGTGCTTACTTTGGCCTTAAAACATCTAGACAGTGTAGAGAAGATGGACAGTTAAGTGACTAGTCTAAGATCACCAACACTCCTACTGGGATTTGAACCCTGGCCACCCCACTCCCAACCCACTACTTTCACCATTATGCTGTTAGACTTCCACATTCTGAGATGCTATTCCAGGGATGTCGATGTCGATATCTCTATAGACATCCATATCGGGCATGTCCATTTTTCTGAAATGGTTTCTGAACTTGCACATGCCTACTTCTTTTTTATTCTTCAGACATTCTGGCTTTGACGTCCCAGATTGTACTTGGACATCCCATTGTTAAATGTGCCTTTTAATCTCAAATTCTCATCATCAAGTGGTAGCTGAAATGTGCCTTTGCACGTGCAAACATTTTTATGCACACAATCTTAATTGTGCATGCATTAATTCATAAGTATACATGCACACAAGTAATATGCACATACTAAATTTTTAGGTAAACAAATACATGCCCCCCCCCCCCCTACCATATTGGTCTTCAAGAAAGGTGCACTCTGCTGCTTGTAATATGTTATTGGACAAACATGAGAATTGCCCATAGATGTGTATAAGTGTTCAAGACTATACAGATTCCTTCTTCAACTTCAAGGAATATTTATTTATTTAGACATTTTTGTATACCACCTTATCCTTCAATCAAAAGTGGTCACAACACAATTGGGGATACATTTAACACGCGGGGATATGAGACACATACACTAATACTTACAGGGAACATGGGCAATGGAGGATTAAGTGGCTTGCCAAGACCACAAGGAGCACCTGTGGGACTAGAAACCCCAGTCCTTCCAGCCCAAGGTTGCTGTCCTCTAGTTGGATTTGAACACCTGACCTTCCGGCCTGAGGTAACTTGCCCCAACCACTAGGCCACTCCTCCCTCCTTAAATATGTGTTCTTAAAAGTTGATGTAAATCAGGAGCTTGTTTGTTGATCTTTTAAAGGGTGACACAACCTGTAAACAATCCAGGAATCTACTTTGTCCAATTATAAAGAAGCATTCTAAGTTGCCGCCTTAACATTCCTTTTTTGTTAACTATTGATGTGCAAATGTTTGGGACTATTAGTCTTTAATAAAGTCATTTTTGAGATAGATAAAACATTTATTGGTATCCAAAGAGGTATGTGCTTATAATTTAGGCAATATGCTGTGGCATGAGAGAGTGCCTTACATGGGTTATATGATATCCTGGATACTTTTTTTTTTTTTGTTATCAATTGCAGGTCTGACCCAACCAATAGGCAGACATTCTGAGGAGCAACAACAGTTAAAACAACACAGCCATCAGCACATTCCTTTGCTTTGCAGGGAGAGTGGACAAAACAAAGTTTAATATTTAAAAGTATGATGTCCTCATTCAGTGCCCGACAAAGGACACATGGAAGGGGTGCTCCCTCCACGGACTCTGGATGAGGATGGGGTGGGGGGAGTTAGGCTAGGGGCGGGTAGGGAGGGGATAAGGAAGGGGAGGGGAGGGTGGGGGGAGCTTTGAATGATACACAGTGTTGCTTGAGGAATATAAAGATTCTCCAGGACCAAGCAGGAAGTCAGTCCTCACATATGGGTGACATCGGCGCCGACGGAGCCCTCGCGGAGCAATTTTCCCCAGCTTTCAAAGAAAGCCTTTGGGAATTGCAGCGCGCATGCGCGGTCGCCTTCCCGCCCAAGGGTGCCATCTTAGCCAGTCTTCTTTTTTTCCGCGGAGCCCTACAGACGTACCCGTCTTGTCCCCGCGAAAAAGTTGATTTTATTCGTAATATTCTCTTTTTTCCTTCGGTTCGACGCCGGTTTTCTTCCCGCCCGGACTCGCGACGCCGGTCACGAGTCCTCTTCTTCTTTTTCGGTTTTTCTGATTTAGTCAGTTTCGTTTTCGGTTTTTTCACTGGCAGCCCGGTCTTTTGACCTCGCAGGGGCCCTTTTTCCCCCGATGGCTGCCAGTGGTTTCAAGCGGTGTGGTCAGTGTGACTGAAATATGTCACTAACTGACACACACACGATAATTGCCTCCGCTGCCTGGGCCCGGATCATGAAGAAATGATCTGTGGGGCCTGTGGCAAAATGTCCTCCAAAGCGTTGAGAAGTCGGCGGCATCAGCGGGATAGGATCTTCGCTGACCCCAGCCGTACCCGGACCTCGTCGGAGGCCTCGGCGTCCAGAGGTTCCAGCTCTGACCGCCGCCGGAGTTCCTCCGACAGGGGTTCTCCCTCCGGGGACCATCGACGGAAGGTGAAACCCACGAGGGCGGCGTCGGTGGACGCTCCTGGCTCCGCGAGGGCCAGGTCGCATAGCCCCGATAGCCGTCCCGGGTCCTTGGAGAAGGAGCACCTCTCGAAGCGACCTCGCATGGAGTCGGAGCTGCCTGCTCGGGTAAGTCCTGTGGTCCTCCTGGACTCGCCTCCGAGACCGCCGACGTCGGGCCCGACGCCGTCGGGGCCCGAGTCGGGGGCTGCTGGGTCACCTGAGGTCGGACTCAGGTTGACGGCCTTGGAGAGCAGACTGTCTGCCTTCATGGACCAGCAGCGGGCACTGCTCGCTAGCCTCGCTGGCGCCGCTGCCCCGACCGCCGGGACGTCGACGTCTAAGTCGACCCCGGAGACCGAGCCGATCCTCGAGTCCATGCGAACTCGAGTCGATCCTCGGTCGAGGTCACCCTCGGCCTCCCGTTCGGGACCGAGGTCGTCGCCGCCGACTCCCTCGGCGTCGGGGCGGCCGGCGCCGCTGCCTGCCCGGGCCGACCCCACCGATTCCTCCTCGGAGTCGGTCTGGGAGTCTGAAGAGGAAGAGTCACCTGATTCTTTTTGGACTCGGTGTGTCCCCTCGGACTCGCCTGAGTCCGAACCTCGGAAGCAGTCCCCTCCGGAGGATGCCCGGTTCTCGGACTTCGTCAGGGATATGGCCAAGGCTTTGGCCTTCCCTGCGGATCCCGAGGAGGAGCCTCGAGCCGAAGAGCTCGACGCCCTCCAGTATGACTCTCCCGCCAGGGAACATTTTACTGTACCGGTTCCTCCCATGCTGGAACGACTACTCTTCCGCATGTGGGAGAGTCCGGCCTCCTCGCCGGTCCTGAGCAAGCGGGTCGATTCTATCTATCGAGTCCGCAAGAGCCCTGGCTTCCAAAAAGCACAGCTACCACACCATTCCATGGTAGTGGAATCGGCCATGCATCGTCTTAAGAGCCAGAAGATGCACTCCTCGGTGCCTCCTGGCAGGGAGGCCCGTAACCTGGATGGCCTTGGTAAGAAGTGTTTCCAGGGCTCTATGCTTGCGTGTCGTGTCCAGACCTACCAGCTATACATGGGCATGTATCTCCGAGACCTGGCTAAAGAGCTAGCCGGATTCTCCGCTGGATTGTCCGAGGAACCTTTGCGGAGGTTCCTAGCCTTGTCCACTGGCATTCGGGAATGCTCAAAATTCATATCCCGAGCAGCCTATGATGGCTTTGAAGCATCGGCTCGAGTGGCCGCAGCCGGCATCGGTGCCCGCCGACAGGCTTGGCTTCAGTCGTCTGATCTTGAGCCCTGGGTGCAGGACAAGTTGGTCGATGTCCCCTGCCGAGGTGAAAACCTCTTTGGCAAACCTATGGACGAAAAGACTGCACAACTAGAGACTGAGACTCTCACCAGGACTAGGCTTTCTAGGAAGACCTCCGCCCCTTCCCAGAAAAAGAAGGGCTCGGGAAAGAAGTCCTTTTACCCGAGAAAGGCAGCTGCCTATAAACACTACCCCCAATATCAGGCCCCCGCAGCTCCCCAACAGGGCCAGCAGGCCAAGGGACGGGGTAACGGGTCCCGTAGGCAGCCAGCCCCCAAGCCTTCACCACCAGCCCCTGCTCAGCACGGTGGGGGTTTTTGACTCCTTCAGCATAGCCTCTCCCCCTCCGCTGGCTCCTCCCAGCACCGGAGGCCGGCTGGTTCACTTCGCCCACAGGTGGTCCAACATCACTTCAGATGCCTGGGTGCTTCAAGTCGTGAGAGAGGGCTATCTTCTCCACTTCCACCAGGTCCCTCCCTCCTATTTCCCGGGAGAACCTCCACGACTCCCTCTGCACAGGGACTTACTCCTTCAGGAGTTAGCAGGTCTTCTACAGGAACAGGCGGTGGAACCGGTGCCCCACCACCTGAGAGGTCAAGGCTTTTATTCCAGGTACTTTCTAGTACCAAAAAGGACAGGAGGCCTCAGACCCATCCTGGACTTGCGCAACCAACAAGTTCCTCGTGCGGGAAAAGTTCAAAATGCTTACCCTTGGAATCCTTCTGCCCTACCTCCAGCAGGGAGATTGGCTATGCTCCTTGGATCTAAAGGATGCCTACACGCACATCCTCATCCACCCAAGCCACCGCCAATACCTAAGGTTTGTGGTGGCAGGAAATCATTACCAGTACAGAGTACTGCCCTTTGGCCTGTCCTCCACACCGCGAGTCTTCACAAAATGTCTCGCGGTTGTGGCGGCCCATCTCCGGCTTCACGGCCTCTATGTCTTTCCGTACCTCGACGACTGGCTCATCAGAGCAGCGTCCGCTCCGGAGGTCACCAACGCCACACGCCGCACGGTGACTCTTCTGCAGTACTTGGGCTTTGTCATAAACTTCGCAAAGTCCACTTTGCTCCCCTCACAGGATCTCGAGTTCATCGGCGCAAGGCTGCACACTCCTCAGGCACGAGCTTTCCTACCGCTCGACAGGGCTCAACGGCTCATGGACCTAGCCGACCGTTTTCGCAGCCAGCCCCTGGTCTCCGCCAGGCGCTTCCTGAGACTACTCGGCCATATGGCTTCCACCGTCCATGTGACCCCCAATGCCCGCCTGAATATGCGGCCTGCTCAATGGTGTCTTCGCAAGCAGTGGCAACAAGCCACAGGCGGCCTGGCAGACCTAGTGCGCGTCTCTGAGCCGCTGGCCTCGTCTCTCCAGTGGTGGCTTCATCGGCCGAACCTGGTACTCTGCATGCCTTTTCAGTCGCCTCAGCCGGCCCAGGTGCTGACGACAGATGCGTCCCTCCTGGGTTGGGGAGCACATTGCCAAGGGGCACGTACTCAGGGTCTCTGGACCACGTGGGAGTCTGCTCAGCAGATCAACTTCCTGGAGCTCAGAGCGATCCGCCTGGCTCTCAAGGCCTTCTCCCACCTGACCTCTCACCAGTCCGTCCTTGTCCAGACGGACAATCAAGTTGCCATGTTCTACGTGAACAAGCAGGGGGGCACGGGCTCCTTCCTTCTCTGTCGGGAAGCACAGAAGCTCTGCTCTTGGGCCGTCAGTCACGGCGTTCTTCTCAAGGCAGTTTATCTCCCAGGCCAAGAAAATTGCCTGGCGGACAAACTCAGCAGGATCCTCCAGCCGCACGAGTGGCGCCTGGATCCCTTGGTAGTTCAGAAGCTCTTTCTAAAGTGGGGCCTCCCCACGATGGATCTCTTTGCCAGCCCTCTCAACCGGCAACTTCCTCGCTTCTGCTCTCGTCAGCCACATCCCCTTCGAGTTGCGGCAGACGCTTTTCTACTCTCATGGTCGGAGAGCCTTCTGTATGCTTTTCCTCCCATCCCGCTAGTCTCTCGAACTCTTTTCAAGGTTCTCCGAGACAAAGCTTCCATGATCCTGGTGGCCCCTCGCTGGCCCAGACAGCCGTGGTTTCCACTCCTGCTGCAATTAGCGGTAGAGGATCCATTCCCTCTGGGGTTACAACCGGATCTCCTCACTCAGGATCAGGGGTCTCTGCTACACCCCAACCTCAGATCTCTCAATCTAATGGCCTGGCTGCTGAGAGGGTAGTCCTTGCTCCCCTTCTCCTGCCGGCAGAGGTGGAAGAGGTCGTCCTAGCTTCTCGGCGACCTTCTACCCGCAAATGCTACGCCCTTAAATGGCGTCGCTTCTCCGTTTGGTGTACCCAACAGTCTCAGGATCCCTTCTCCTGCTCGGTGTCGGTGATCTTGCAGTACTTGCTATACCTCTCCAATCTGGGACTTAAGTCCAACTCCGTCAAAGTTCACCTCAGTGCTCTTTCAGCACATCATGTGCCGGTGGACGGCAGACCTCTTTCCAGCGACCCTCTCGTAGCGAGGTTTCTCCGAGGTCTCCTTCTACTTAAACCACCTCTGCGCCCGCCAGCGCCTGACTGGGATCTGAATGTGGTTTTACAGCGGATCACCTGTCCGCCTTTTGAACCTATGGCTACCTGTTCTCTCCGTTTTCTTTCTTGGAAAACATTGTTCTTGATAGCCCTCACTTCCGCTAGACGCGTAAGTGAATTGCAGGCCCTCGTGTCTGATCCCCCTTACACTCGGTTCTACAAAAATAGGGTAGTCCTACGGACTCACCCAAAATTTCTTCCGAAAGTGGTCTCCCCTTTTCACATCAATCAGGAGGTGGTACTTCCGACCTTCTTTCCCAGGCCACACTCCAGCCGAGCTGAAATGGTCCTCCATACCCTGGACTGTAGAAGGGCACTGAACTTCTACCTTGACCGTACGCGGGAGCACCGTAAAGCTGCGCAGCTTTTTGTGTCTTTTGATCCCAATAAATTGGGACTCCCGGTCTCCAAGCGTACTCTGTCCTTCTGGGTTGCGGACTGTATCACTTGGGCTTATGGGGCAGCCGGACTCTCCTTGGATGGTCGAGTCACGGCTCATTGCGTTCGGGCAAAGGCTACGTCAGTGGCTTACCTCCGCTCTGTTCTGCTGGCAGACATCTGCCGGGCCGCTACTTGGTCTTCGAGCCAGACTTTTGCGGTCCATTACTGTCTCGAGAGGGAGTCCCGCAGGGACAGTGCTTTCGGACAGGCAGTCCTCCGTAATCTCTTTGAGGTTTGAGCAACTCCTACCCTCCATCCCGGATGTGGGCTACCGGTGGGTAATAATTCAGTGAAGATTCCTTCCTTCTGTGCTGCTGAGCTAGAGGGAGCTCATTTTTGTGCTTCGGGTCTCCGGTAGCCTTAAGCTTGGGAGTCCCATATGTGAGGACTGACTTCCTGCTTGGTCCTGGAGAAAGCGTAGTTACTCACCTGTAACAGGTGTTCTCCAGGAGCAGCAGGAATCAGTCCTCACAACCCTCCCTCCTCCCCTTGGAGTTGCAATCATCTGCTTTAGTTTTTTTGCAAATTTTTATGCTGTCTTTTTTAGCTATGTCATCTGACTGGCTAAGATGGCACCCTTGGGCGGGAAGGCGACCGCACATGCGCGCTGCAATTCCCAAAGGCTTTCTTTGAAAGCTGAGGAAAATTGCTCCGCGAGGGCTCCGTCGGCGCCGACGTCACCCATATGTGAGGACTGATTCCTGCTGCTCCTGGAGAACACCTGTTACAGGTGAGTAACTACGCTTTTGAGTCCCCCTTAGAACACAGTATAGTCTTATAATATTATAAAAATCATTGACTTGTGTATGCTGAATCTTGTTCTTGAATTTGGGGCTGTTGGAAGATGTTATATTTTATAGAAGGGTTGAGGGGACAGTTATAAAACAAAGTTATGTATAAAGAGGAGGGGGGGTTGAAGAAATTGGGAGAAAATTACACATAGATTATGAAAAAGAAATACAAAGATTAGATAACTGGGAAGATGTCATATTTAGGACAAGTATATATCCTTTCTTGACCCTGCATACAAGTGCTGTTCTGCTTTAGTACTGGCTTTATTCCTTGACCAGGTCTAATTTGACTTTCTGAGCCAGGCCTGAGCTTCTTTAATTGCATTGAAAGATTTTGGGGGCTTTTCTGTCTTAAATATGATTTGTAAGGTAAGTACAATGTCTAGGTGAGGGAGATACTGCTGCTCACTGCCATGCAGAGGAACCTCGGTTCAGTGCCCAGCTTAGATCTCCCACTTCCAGCCCAGCCAAGTCAAGAATTGTTGTGCTGGCAGCATGTACTGCCTCTTGGGGGAGGGAGGACAGGTGGAGTGCAATGACAACACCTAGTGGCCTGATTTAGGGACTATGATTGCAGCTTTTCATGGGACTGAGAACTGGAAGAGCTACTGTACACCCATGAGTTTACACACATTTTCAGAAGTTCTATTTTGGTTTATCCAAACTCTGAGAGGTAGGATCCTTGTCAGACACTTCAGATGACAACTCCTTGATTTATTCTGCTGTTTATGGGTAAGGAGCTATGCTTTATTTTCAGTTAATAAAAAAACACTCTGCAACCAGTTATTCTTGAATCTGGATTTTGAGGGTCCTAAAAAATGAGAATTCATGAGATATTTACATTCATTTGGCTTATAAATGAGGCTCCTTTTCATATTTATGTTACTTTGAAAATGCGACTTGGGGAGCAAATTTAGAAATATGGTAGATTTTGCAGAATACTGGAAGAAAATCAGGACTAGATTGGAGTGACTGTGGATCTGAGTTTTGTACTAATGGGGATCGGCATCCTGTTTTTCTTAGATATAACAGGTCAACCCACCATCAAGTGATGTCTTTTAATGGATCTACTCTGTTAGCCTTGTGACTGAGTGCCACATTAGCTTTATTCCTGTGTGTTCAACCCTTTGTTCGTCTCCCATACTGAAAGAGTTAAACAGCTGAAACTATTTTAAGGCCTTAGTGCTACTTAGGTGTCTGTCATTTAAGAACAGGAGGTTGTGATAAGGGTGAGTAGACAGTGTGGAAATAGGTTATAGGACTCGTCTCCCGAGAGATCTCTCCAGCATGGCAGTCTGCTGATCACAGCACTGTTAACAGTGACATGCATGACTTAATAGAAAAGCTTTTTTCTTTTGCAGTGGCTACCGTTTATGAATAGCCATCATGGATTGGTAATAAGGGACCAGAAGCTGTCCGGATGATTTAAGGATTGGAAGGGAGCAAAAGAGCAGATGAATTCAATGGACTTTCATATATTTGGTTCATGTTTAAGCTATTGAACTGAAAGTGTTTCTTGTAATTTCATCAAAACAGATAATTCCGTTTGCTTAAACCAGACATCTAAAACCCACATTGGGCCATGTGTTGCTGGCCTCTCCCCAGCTGTGGTTGCTTATTGTTCATGTGCTGGGGCATGTATAGAAAAATAAACTGTCAGCACATAAGGACCACTAATGCTACAGTCTGCCCATTTCTGCCTGATTCTTGTGCTTATACAAGTCCTCTGGTCTTCTTCCTCTCTCTGTCCCTAAGTTCATATTGTCCTTGTGCCATGCATGCTTGAATTTGGTTGCTGTTTGGCTCCAACTGCCTCTTCTTGAAATCTGTCCAAAAGTCCACCACACTCTCAATGAAAAAATCTTGCCTTAGATGTCTTTTGAGCCAGCCTCATTCCCTTCAGCTTTATGTGATAACCTCTTGTCCTTGGGCTTCTTATTGTCAGAAAATGTTATCTTCTCCAGGACCAAGCAGGAAGTCAGTCCTCACTTATGGGTGACGTCGGCGCCGACGGAGCCCTCGCGGAGCAATTTTCCCCAGCTTTCAAAGAAAGCCTTTGGGAATTGCAGCGCGCATGCGCGGTCGTCTTCCCGCCCGAGGGTGCCATCTTAGCCAGTCTTCTTTTTTCCGCGGAGCCCTACAGACGTCCCCGTCTTGTCCCCGCGAAAAAGTCGATTTTCTTCATTATTTTCTTCTTTTTCCTTCGGTTCGACGCCGATCTTTTTCCCGCCCGGACTCGCGACGCCGGTCACGAGTTCTCTTACTTTTTTCGTTTTTTTCTGACTTTGTCAGCTTTCGTTTTCGATTTTTCCCTGGCAGCCCGGTCCTTTGACCTCGCAGGGGCCCTTTTTCCCCCGATGGCTGCCAGTGGGTTTAAGCGGTGTGGTCAGTGTGACCGAAATATGTCACTAACTGACACACACGACTTTTGCCTCCGCTGCCTGGGCCCGGATCATGAGGAACTGATCTGTGGGCCCTGCGGCAAAATGTCCTCAAAAGCGTTGAGAAGTCGGCGGCATCAGCGTGATAGAATCTTCGCTGACCCCAGCCGTACCCGGACCTCGGAGGCCTCCGCGTCAAAAGGCTCCAGCTCGGACCGTCGCCGGAGTTCCTCCGACCGGGGTTCTCCCTCCGGGGACCATCGTCGGAAGGTGAAACCCGCGAGGGCGGCGTCGGTGGACGCTCCTGGTTCCGCGAGGGCCAGGTCGCATAGCCCCGACAGCCGCCCCGGGTCCTTGGAGAAGGAACACCTCACGAAGCGACCTCGCCTGGAGTCGGAGATGCCTGCTCGGGTAAGTCCTGTGGTCCTTCTGGACTCGCCTCCGCGACAGCCGACGTCGGGCCCGACGCCGTCGGGGCCCGAGTCGGGGACTGCTGGGTCACCTGAGCTCGGACTCAGGTTGACGGCCTTGGAGAGCAGACTGTCTGCCTTCATGGACCAGCAGAGGGCACTGCTCGCTGGCGCCGCTGCCCCGACCACCGGGACGTCGACGTCCAAGTCGACCCCGGAGACCGAGCCGATCCTCGAGTCGATGAGAACTCGAGTCGATCCTCGGTCGAGGTCACCCTCGGCCTCCCGTTCGGGACCGAGGTCGCCGACACCGACTCCCTCGGCGTCGGGGCGGCAGGCGCCGCGCCGCGCCCTGCCCGGGCCGACCCCACCGAGTCCTCGTCGGAGTCGGTCTGGGAGTCTGAGGAGGAAGAGTCGCCTGATTCTTTCCGGACTCGGTGTGTCCCCTCGGACTCACCGGAGTCCGAGCCTCGGAAGCAGTCCCCCCCGGAGGATGCCCGGTTCTCGGACTTCGTTAGGGATATGGCCAAGGCTTTGGCCTTCCCTGCGGAACCCGAGGAGGAGCCTCGAGCCGAAGAGCTCGACGCCCTCCAGTATGACTCTCCCGCGAGGGAACACTTTACTGTACCGGTTCCTCCTATGCTGGAACGACTACTCTTCCGCATGTGGGAGAGTCCGGCCTCCTCGCCGGTCCTGAGCAAGCGGGTCGATTCTATCTATCGAGTCCGCAAGAGCCCTGGCTTTCAAAAGGCACAGCTACCACACCATTCCATGGTAGTGGAATCGGCCATGCATCGTCTTAAGAGCCAGAAGATGCACTCCTCGGTGCCTCCTGGCAGGGAGGCCCGTAACCTGGATGGCCTTGGTAAGAAGTGTTTCCAGGGCTCTATGCTCGCATGTCGTGTCCAGACTTACCAGCTATACATGGGCATGTATCTCCGGGATCTGGCTAAAGAGCTAGCCGGATTCTCCGCTGGTTTGTCCGAGGAACCCTTGCGGAGGTTCCTGGCCTTGTCCACTGGCATTCGGGAATGCTCAAAGTTCATGTCCCGGGCAGCCTATGATGGCTTTGAAGCATCGGCTCGAGTGGCCGCAGCCGGCATCGGTGCCCGCCGACAGGCTTGGCTTCAGTCGTCAGACCTTGAGCCCTGGGTGCAGGACAAGTTGGTCGATGTCCCCTGCCGAGGCGAAAACCTCTTTGGCAAGCCCATGGCGGAAAAGGCTGCGCAAATTGAGACTGAGACTCTCACCAGGACCAGGCTTTCTAGGAAGACCTCCGCCCCTTCCCAGAAAAAGAAGGGCTCGGGGAAAAAGTCCTTTTACCCGAGGAAGGCGGCTGCCTACAAACAATACCCCCATTATCAGGCCCCTGCAGCTCCCCAACAGGGCCAGCAGGCCAAGGGACGGGGTAACGGGTCCCGTAGGCAGCAGGCCCCCAAGCCTGCACCACCAGCCCCTGCTCAGCAGGGTGGGGGCTTTTGACTCACAAAGCATAGCCTCTCCCCCCCCGCTGGTTCCTCCCAGCACCGGAGGCCGGCTGGTTCACTTCGCCCACAGGTGGTCCAGCATCACTGCAGATGCGTGGGTGCTTCAAGTCGTGCGGGAAGGCTATCTTCTCCACTTCCACCAGGTCCCTCCCTCCTATTTTCCGGGAGAACCTCCACGACCCCCTCTGCACAGGGAATTACTCCTTCAGGAGTTAGCAGGTCTTCTGCAGGAACAGGCGGTGGAACCGGTGCCACACCACCTGAGAGGTCAAGGCTTTTATTCCAGGTATTTTCTAATACCAAAGAGAACAGGGGGCCTCAGACCCATCCTGGACTTGCGCAACCTCAACAAGTTCCTTGTGCGGGAGAAGTTCAAAATGCTTACCCTTGGAATCCTTCTGCCCTACCTCCAGCAGGGAGATTGGCTATGCTCCTTGGATCTAAAGGATGCCTACACGCACATCCTCATCCACCCAAGCCACCGCCAATACCTAAGGTTTGTGGTGGCAGGAAATCATTACCAGTACAGAGTACTGCCCTTTGGCCTGTCCTCCGCGCCGCGAGTCTTCACAAAATGTCTCGCGGTGGTGGCGGCCCATCTCCGGCTTCACGGCCTCTATGTCTTTCCGTACCTCGACGACTGGCTCATCAGAGCAGCGTCCGCTCGAGAGGTCACCAACGCCACGCGCCGCACGGTGACTCTTCTGCAGCACTTGGGCTTTGTTATAAACTTCGCAAAGTCCACTTTGCTCCCCTCACAGGATCTCGAGTTCATCGGCGCAAGGCTGCACACTCCTCAGGCGTGAGCATACCTACCGCTCGACAGGGCTCGACGGCTCATGGACCTAGCCGACCGCTTTCGCAGCCAGCCCCTGGTTTCCGCCAGGCGCTTCCTGAGACTGCTCGGCCATATGGCTTCCACCGTCCATGTGACCCCCAATGCCCGCCTGAATATGCGGCCTGCTCAATGGTGTCTCCGCCAGCAGTGGCGGCAAGCCACAGGCGGCCTAGCAGACCTAGTGTGCGTCTCCGAGCCACTGATCTCGTCTCTCCGGTGGTGGCTTCGGCAGCCGAACCTGATATTCGGAATGCCTTTCCAGCCACCTCAGCCGACCCGGGTGTTGACCACGGATGCATCCCTCCTGGGCTGGAGAGCACATTGCCAAGGGGCACGTACTCAGGGCCTCTGGACCACGTGGGAGTCTGCTCAGCAGATCAACTTCCTGGAGCTCAGGGCGATCCGCCTGGCTCTCAAGGCGTTCTCCCACCTGACTTCCCACCAGTCCGTCCTTGTCCAGACGGACAATCAAGTTGCCATGTTCTACGTGAACAAGCAGGGGGGCACGGGCTCCTTCCTCCTTTGCAGGGAGGCACAGAAGCTCTGCTCTTGGGCCGTCAGTCACGGCATTCTCCTCAAGGCGGTTTATCTCCCGGGCCAAGAGAATTGCCTGGCGGACAAACTCAGCAGGATCCTCCAGCCACACGAGTGGCGTCTGGATCCCTTGGTAGTCCAGAAGCTCTTCCTAAAGTGGGGCCTCCCCACGGTGAATCTCTTTGCCAGTCCTCACAACCGGCAGCTTCCTCGCTTCTGCTCTCGTCAGCCACACCCCCTTCGGGTTGCGGCGGACGCTTTTCTAATTTCATGGTCGGGGAGCCTTCTGTACGCTTTCCCTCCCATCCCGCTAGTCTCTCGGACTCTTTTCAAGGTTCTCCGAGACAAAGCCTTCATGATCCTGGTGGCCCCTCGCTGGCCCAGACAGCCGTGGTTTCCGCTTCTACTGCAATTAGCGGTGGAGGATCCATTCCCTCTGGGGGTACAACCGGATCTCCTCACTCAGGATCAGGGGTCTCTACTACACCCCAACCTCAGGTCTCTCAACCTCATGGCCTGGCTGCTGAGAGGGTAGTCCTTGCTCCCCTTCTCCTGCCGGCAGAGGTGGAGGAGGTCGTCTTAGCTTCGCGACGGCCTTCTACCCGCAAATGCTACGCCCTTAAATGGCGTCGCTTTGCCGTCTGGTGTACCCAACAGTCTCAGGATCCCTTCTCCTGCCCGGTGTCGGTGATCTTGCAATACTTGCTACACCTCTCTAATCTGGGACTTAAGTCCAACTCCGTCAAAGTTCACCTCAGTGCTCTTTCGGCACATCATGTGCCGGTGGACGGTAGACCTCTCTCCAGCGACCCTCTCGTAGCGAGGTTTCTCCGAGGTCTCCTTCTACTTAAACCACCTCTGCGCCCGCCAGCGCCTGACTGGGACCTGAATGTGGTTTTGCAGCGGATCACCTGTCCGCCTTTTGAACCTATGGCTACCTGTTCTCTCCGTTTTCTGTCTTGGAAAACACTGTTCTTGATAGCCCTCACTTCCGCTAGACGCGTAAGTGAATTGCAGGCCCTCGTGTCTGATCCCCCTTACACTCGGTTCTACAAAAATAGGGTAGTCCTACGGACTCACCCAAAATTTCTTCCAAAAGTGGTCTCCCCTTTTCACATCAATCAGGAGGTGGTACTTCCAACCTTCTTTCCCAGACCACACTCCAGCCGAGCTGAAACGGTCCTCCATACCCTGGACTGTAGAAGGGCTTTGAACTTCTACCTTGACCGTACGCGGGAGCACCGTAAAGCTGCTCAGCTTTTTGTGTCTTTTGACCCCAATAAATTGGGGCTCCCGGTCTCCAAGCGTACTCTGTCCATCTGGGTTGTGGACTGTATCTCTTGGGCTTATGGGGCAGCCGGACTCTCCTTAGAAAGTCGAGTCACGGCTCATTGCGTTCGGGCAAAGGCTACGTCAGTGGCTTACCTCCGCTCTGTTCCGCTGGCAGACATCTGCCGGGCCGCTACTTGGTCTTCGAGCCAGACTTTTGCGGTCCATTACTGTCTCGAGAGGGAGTCCCGCAGGGACAGTGCTTTCGGACAGGCAGTCCTCCGTAATCTCTTTGAGGTCTGAGCAACTCCTACCCTCCATCCCGGATGTGGGCTACCGGTGGGTGATAATTCAGCGAAGATTCTTTCCTTCTGTGCTGCTGAGCTAGAGGGAGCTCATTTTTGTGCTTAGGGTCTCCGGTAGCCTTGAGCTTGGGAGTCCCATAAGTGAGGACTGACTTCCTGCTTGGTCCTGGAGAAAGCGTAGTTACTCACCTGTAACAGGTGTTCTCCAGGAGCAGCAGGAATCAGTCCTCACTACCCTCCCTCCTCCCCTTGGAGTTGCAATCGTCTGCTTATGTTCTTTTTGCAAATTTTTATGCTGTCTTTTTTAGCTATATCATCTGACTGGCTAAGATGGCACCCTCAGGCGGGAAGACGACCGCGCATGCGCGCTGCAATTCCCAAAGGCTTTCTTTGAAAGCTGGGGAAAATTGCTCCGCGAGGGCTCCGTCGGCGCCGACGTCACCCATAAGTGAGGACTGATTCCTGCTGCTCCTGGAGAACACCTGTTACAGGTGAGTAACTACGCTTTCTGGCACCTCACTGAAGAAAGCTCAATATTTGAATGGTTTGTTGTACCCTTTCGCCTCTATTGAATACATCGTTCGCTTCTTCAGTCTCTCTGTGTATGGCTTATTGTGCAGACCCTTGAACTACCTCTACCTTATCAGTATCATTCTCTACAAGTGGTCTCAAAGTGGATTCTCACCAGAGACCTGAACAAAGGCAATAATCTGTCTTTTTGCTAGTGATATGTCCTAGTGCAGCCAAGTATATTATTAACTTTCCCACTTGCTTTGTCCTACTGACTGGGCACCTTGAGGGCACTAGAGTTAACCCTTCTCCCCCTCACATGGTTGTGCAATTATTTCTCTCCTAAATTGTATTTGGCCCTTGGATTTCTGAACCCTAAATGCATGATTTGTGGGGGGGTTTTCCATTAAAGCAAAGTTGCCCAACTTTGACTATTCTTCCAGGGAGTCAGTGAAGGTAGATGGAGACCTGAAGAGGGAGGAGTAGCCAGAGAAAGGGAGGGTCATTGGAGGGTGGGTATTGCATGCTGCAGCATACAGCAAAGGGCCCCATACATGTGAAAATCAAACTACCCGAGTCAGTACAGCAGGCTTCACCTCTGGCCCTTTTCAAATCCTGGCTAAAAACCTTACCTCTTTGTGACTGCTTTTGGATCCTGATCCACATAATCTCCTGCTCTCCAACTATGTGTTTTCTTACCATTCCCCTAGACATATTCTAGTCCCCAGCTGTTGTGTTGTTGTCTGTCTTGACTAGATTGTAAGCTCTGATGAGCAGGGTCCGTCTTTTACATCTCTGTACAGTGCTATACAAATGATCAGTAGTAATAATAAAAGCAATGAAAGAAGACTCGAAGGCAACCTTTAAGAAAATAGTACCATGAGCTGTTAAATAGACTTTTAAATTTTTTTCTGAAAATGGCACAGTGATACATACCATCAACCATTGAAAACCTGGGTGACTAAAAAAGCCCGACACTTGATCGAAAACCAGGAGTCGACAGTTGTAAATTTATCTGGGTAGATTCTTACTCGTGACCAGCTTCAAGTTTTGGATCTTGGACTTTCGTTCATCCCCACGGCTATGTATGATGGCTTTAGTATGCGAGTTGCTTTGCACAAACTTTTTAAAAAATTGCGGGTTATTCAATTTTTTTCTGTTCGGTCAGATTGTCCTAATGTATCAATAATGAAGAACCCTTCCCGATGGCAGCCACCAGGGCCTATAGATGCGGCTATCTCCACTTTTCAGGAGTTAGTTTTGACAGCACTTTCTGAAGCAGAAACGCATGGCTTTCCCGCTTATACCAATATTACATCGATACAGCGGTTTGCCTTGAAACAGCTTTCCACCTCCAACTTGGTCATTCGAAGGGCGGACAAAGGTGGGGCTACAGTGGTTTGGTCTCAAGCTCAGTACCATAATGAGATGTTAAAGCATCTTGATGACCGTCGCCACTATATGGTTATCTCTAACCCCACAGCTATGTTAACCGCCCGGATTTCGGAAATGGTGCAGCAGGCTTACTTTCACAGTTGGCTGACTCGTTCTGAATCTGAATTTTTGATTAAACGTTATCCAAAAACACCTACTTTTTATTTGGTACCGAAAATTCATAAATCGCTTATGGATCCCCCAGGCCGCCCGATAGTGTCCTGCCGCGATTCACTTTTGGAACCACTATCTCAATTTTGCGATCGATTTTTGCAGCCGGCAGCGGCCACAGTGTCATCTTTTGTACGTGATACGGGGGATTTTTTGCAGCATTTAGCTCAGTGTACTGATATGTCCCTTTATACTCATATGATAACTTTGGATGTGCAATCTCTCTATACTAATATTGATCAACATGAGGCTTTAATAGTTTTACAACATTTTCCTATGGTTTTGCCAGCGCGTATTCCGAGATGTTTTATACTGGATTTGCTAAGTCTAGTGCTGAATAATAATTTTTTTATTTATCAGCAAAAATTCTATCTTCAGACTTTTGGCATAGCCATGGGGGGGCGACTGTGGCACCGTCTGTGGCCACTATTTATATGGCATGGTATGAGGAGACATATATTTATTCCCATCCTCTTTTTAAATATGTCCCTTTTTGGCGCAGATTTTTGGATGATATTTTCTTTCTCTGGTCGGGCTTGCGGTCCGATTTGGACTCTTTTATTGATAGCTTGAATGCATTTAAAACCAATATCCAGTTTACGGCCCAAATCGAGACCCAGTCAATCCAATTTTTAGACATTACGGTGAAGTTGTCTTCTGGTTTTGTCACTTCTTTATTTCGTAAATCAGTTCAACGAAACACCCTTCTGCGCTATAGTAGTTTCCATCCACCTGCCCTGAAGAGGGGTTTGCCTTTTGGCCAGTTTTTGCGGCTGCGCCGCAATTGTACCAATACAGCAGATTTTAAGGAACATGCAAAAGACCTTCGCCAGCGTTTAATGGCACGTGGTTACCCACATTACTTGATTTCCCGGGCCTACAAACGGGCTCTTTATTGTCATAGGGAATGGTTATTTTGTACTGGGACCTCTGGGACTTCTGGAACTTCTCAGGACATGATCACCGGGATTTTTCCCTATATGAAAGGCTCTCTACAGTTATGAAAATTTTACATCGATTTTGGCCTGTCCTTAATTTACACGCATGTTTCCGGGGTCAGCTCCGGATAGCGTATTCACGTCGGGCTAATCTCCGGGGTCGCTTAGTTCATACTACAGCTGAACTTGATAGCCCTCCCACATTTCATGTATCTCCTGGTCATTTTTCATGTGGGTCCTGCGTATACTGTTCTAACACTATCTCTGGTGTATCATGGACAGATAATCATACCTCCATTGTCTATCGATCACGTTGGCAGACAGATTGCACAACTAGTTTTGTTGTGTATTTAATTGTGTGTCCTTGCTCTCTTTACTATATTGGCCGCACCTCACGCCCCTTCAAAGTACGTTTGGCCGAACATGCATCTCGCTTGCGAACTAAGACCCTTACAGCCCCGATGATAGAGCATTGTTTACAGCTGGCTCATAGTTTTCATGACCTGACTTGGCGAATTTTGGATTTTATACCTGTTCATCCACGCGGCGGAGATCGTCTTCAGATGCTTCAGAACCTTGAGCAGAGATGGATTTTCCGTTTGGACTCTGTCAGCCCAAAGGGGTTGAATATGCAGGTTGATTGGCATACAGTTTACTGATTAATCCACATTTTTGTCAATCTTTGGTTTTAGGGAGTGGGGCTTGGGGTAATGACCCCTCCCTATTAACCTGTGATTGGACTCTTTTGCAACAGCTGACATGATTGCTATTTGGCATTTTAGCGGAAGTCTTCGAGGCCGGCTCTCTTCAATTAAAAGCCGGGTTTCTGCCCTTCCGGGTTTCACAGGGCTGATGACATATCACATGGCGGTTTTGACCTGAAGCAGGGGATTGAAAATTTTTGTTTCCCCGAAACGTGTCACGTCATCTTCCCGCTACTTCAATTTGCAGCCTTTTTCACTGATTCAGCTAAGTAGCGCATTCTATTGCTTTTTATGACAATATAAGATTTATTTCTTATTTAATAAAATGGACGGGCCACAACGGCACAAGGTGTGCTTCCTTCTGCTTGGTTGGCCTCTCCGACAAAAAATTTAAAATTTAAATCTTTTGCTGTTTATTCTTTATGAAATATGGGCTTTTTTAGTCACCCAGGTTTTCAATGGTTGATGGTTTTGGTCTACTTGGGGTTTGGTATTTGATTTTTGTACAGTGATACATACTGCAGAATGTGAATTTCTGTGAGTAAATGGGGATTTAAATATGGAAAGCTGCCATCCCTTCACTGCAGGGAAAATGGGAAGTGCTGGTGGGTAAGGAGAGGGCCCAGAGCAGGCTGCCAGAACATAAGAGCTGTCATGCTGATTCAGCCCAAAGGTCTATTCAGCTTAACACCCAGTCTCCAGCAGTAGCCAGTCCAAGTCACAAAGAAGTACCTGGCAATTCTCAAAAAATAAAACCATTTCCTGCAGCTCTCTCTCGTAGATAAGTAATACTCTGAGGGCCAGATGGCTCATGATTACTTATAGACTTTTCCTTTAGAAAGTTGTCCAAACCTATTTTAAACTCAGCTATGATAGATAGATGCCTTGACCACATCCCCTAGCAGTAAATTCCGCAGCTTGATTGTTCGTTGAGTAGTTTGAAGGCACAGATTACCGTGCCTTGCCATAAATGCACCCTGTGGGACTTGCACATCAGGTGTGCCCCATCACATGTTTGCCATTTTCCCCATGCCCAGCATCTTGCTTTACCCCACTCCTCCATGTCCAGCTGGCTCCCTGTGCTGCCTGCCCTTGCCCAGCAACTGCTTTTCGAGGTTCCATGGTGGTGGCGGTGGTAGTGGCAGCAGAGCGGACATCCAATTAAAAAAAACCACACACACACACATGGGTCTTTGCCACTCTGTGCTTAAATAGCTGGTCTGCTCCCTCCCTCCTCTGATGTGAGCATATGTCAGCGGAGGGAGGGATCAGACCTGCATGCAAGCACAGAATCTGAAAGACCTGCGTGGCATCTTTTTTTTAGAACTGGATGTCCACTAATGTGCGCCAATTTCTTTGTGCTCTGTGCAGCCACACCACTGGCAGAGGGCTAGGTACGACATTAGATTACCATATCCTCCTTATTGTTCAGACCCACTCATGATTTTATAGACCACTGTTATATTCCTGGTATCATCTCTTCACCAAGCTGAAGAGCCTTAATCTGTTCAGCCTTTCTTAATAATGGAGCTGTTCCATCCCTTTTATCATTTTTGAGATGGGGTGACCAGTACTGTACACAATATTCAAGATTCATTCGCACCATCGATCTGTGCAAGAGGCATTCTTATCTCTTTTTTTATTCTCCATTGCTTTCTGAATAATACCAAACATTCCAGGGGCAGCAAAAGGCCTTTTATTTTGGTGGGGCCCAAGCTTTGTCCTAACTCCACCCCAAGTTCCACCCCTGCAGAGACCTTTCTTGTTCTGTCTGCGGGAGATCAGATCCCTGCAGTCAGAACAGGAAGGGTTGATCGCAGCTGGCAGATAGCAGGCTTCCCACTGGCAGGGCCGGCCTGTCCATTGAGTGAGAATGTTTTTTGCACAGGGCCCCACGTTTCAGGGGGCCCTGCGCAAAGAACATTCTGCTTTAAAAATAAATTAAATTTTAAAAAAAAGCTGGCTGCTGCTGCCACCGCCGCAGCAGCAGCAGCAGAATCGAGTGTCCTGCGGGGCCCCCCCTGCCCGGCTGAGCCTCTCCGCGATGGCTCTCAGATCTGCGAAGTGTCTCTCTTCGCGGATCTGAAAGCTGTCGCAGAGAGGCTCAACCGGGCAGGGAGGCCTCAGCCGGGGGGGGGGGGGGGGCCATGGGACACTCGATTCTGCCATGGCGGCAGCATACAGCTTTTTTTTTTCCCTGGGCCGAGGGGGGGTTGGACTGGTAATGGGCTGTGGGCTGATGGGGTTAGGACTGGTAATGGACTGTGGGATGATGGGGGGTTAGGACTGGTAATGGGCTATGGGGGGCTAGGACTGGAAATGGGCTGATGGGGGGGTTAGGACTGGTAATGGGCTATGGGGGGCTAGGACTGGAAATGGGCTGATGGGGGGGGTTAGGACTGGAGGTGGGCTGATGGGGTTAGGACTGGTAATGGGCTGTGTGCTGATGGGGGGTTAGGACTGGTAATGGGCTATGGAAGGCTAAGTCTGGAAATGGAGTGATGGGGGGGTTAGGACTGGTAATGGGCTATGGGGGGCTAGGACTTGAAATGGGCTGATGGGGGGGTTAGGACTTGAGGTGGGCTGATGGGTTAGGACTGGTAATGGGCTGTGGGCTGATGGGGGGGTTAGGACTGGTAATGGGCTATGGGGGGGCTAAGACTGGAAATGGGCTGATGGGATTAGGACTCGAAGAGTGCTGATGGAGTGTTAGGACTGGTAATGGGCTATGAGGGGGGCTTAAACTGAAAATGGGGTGATGGGGGGTTAGGACTGGAGGTGGGTTGATGGGGGGCTAGTACTGGTAATGGGTTGGGGGTTGCTAGGACTGGAAATGGGCTGAGTGGAAGGGGAGGCTTGAACTGCAAATAGCTGATGGGGAGGGGGCTTGGAATGGAAATGGGCTGTGAGGGGAAGGAGCTAGGACTGGAAATGGGCTGGGGGGGAGCTAGGACAGGAAATGGGCTGATGGAGCAGCTAGGATAGGACTGGAAATGGGCTGTTGGGGGAGCTAAGATTGGAAACAGGCTGTGGTGGGGGCTTGGATTGAAATGGACTCATGGAGGGGCTAGAACTGGAAGTAGGCTCATAGGGGGCTTGGATTGGAATTGGGCTGAGTGGAGGGAGCTAGGATTTGACATGGGCTGATGGTGGGGCTAGGAAAGAACTAGAAATGGGCTGATGGGGGGGCTGGGATTGGAAATGAGCTGATGGAGGGGCTCGGATAGGACTGGAAATGGATGGGGGAGTTAGGACTGGAAATGGGCTGATGGGGGGCTAGGACTGGTAATGGGCTGATGCAGGGACTAGAAGGGAGTGGATGCTGGGTGAGGCTGGAACTAGAAGGGAGTTGATGTTGGGGGAAGATTAGAATGGGATGGGGCTGGGAGAGTGAAATGGAGAGGGGAAAAATATTTTGTGCAGGAGGGATGAAAAATCTACAATTGGCCGGATATTGGGAGAGTAATTGGGGATTGAGGATGGAGGGGTAAAATTTGAGTGGATGAAATAGGAATGAGGAAAGAGCAAAAGGAGAAAGATTAGTATGTTAAAGCAGATAAATAGAGAGAGAATGGAAAAAAACTAGAAGAGAGAAGAAAGGACAAATGGACAGCAGACAATGGAGAGTTAGCAGAAGACACGAAGAAACCAGAAGAAAGTGGCTGGAGCAATTGCAACTGAAAAAAATGCACAACAGGTAGAAAGATATATCTTTATTTTATTAACTGGAATATGTCAGCTCTGAGAAATGTGCATCATTAACATCTGCGCTTTGTTTAGTACAAGAGGAAATTAATTTATAGTTTTATTTCTACAGTGTTGTACATTCCAAGTTTGGCTTTTGGGGTTCCCAGTTTAATTATTGTCTTCCTGTTTCTAAATTGTGATTCCTTGTTTGGTGATGGTCTATGTTCTGCATGTGTAACTGAGCTGAGGTATTCTGTTTATGTAATTCCTATTTGACATTGCCACTTGATCTCTTTCCCCAGTAGGTCATGTATTGTTATTCTTTGAAATGTATTGGTTTAATATTTGCTGTGTTGTCTTTTGATAGGTAGGGTTTGGTGCTTTATGAGTCCTGGTAGTGCTGTTATGATATGGCGGGTTTGCTATGGGTTCTAAATGGGCAGTGTTTGTAGTAGTTCCTAATGTGCCTGGCAGTTGGCACTGGATTATAGTAATGTAGAAATATTTTAGTCTTTCTTTATCCATACATTCATTAAGAGACATGTTTACTAAAAGTTAGTGTATGGTAACATCATGCAAATATTTATGAAAATGAGGCCCCACAACGAGTCTCCGCACATGGTCCCGCACCCCCGTTGGGCTGCCCCTGCCCACTGGAATCCCTTCTTCCGGGGCAGGAGAGAAGCCATGATCATGACAAGGACCTTTGCTGTTCCGCCCATGGGGATCTGATCTCCCGCAAACAGACAGAGTCTTTGCCACGATCATGGCTTCTCTTTTTCCCATGGAGGATGGGATCCTCCTGGACAGTCTGCTCACCTGCCACTGCAATTTTTGGTGGGGTCAGGGCCTGTGTGGCCCGCCCCTTTCTGATGCCTATGTAACATTCCATTTGTTGTTTTTTTACTTCTGCCATACACTCAGCTGAGAGTTTCAACATATTGAACACAGTGACTCCAAGATCTGATTTATGGATGGTGACTCCTAGCGTTGTATAAGTATAGTTGAGGAAAAACAGTTCTATGTGCATCATCTTAGACTTGTCTATGTTAAATTTCATCTTCCATTTTGACAGCCATTTCTCCAGTCTGACAAAGTCCTTCTGCAAGTTTTCATAATTTGCTTGTGTTTTAACTACTTTGAATATTTTGTGTCATTTGCAAATTTAATCAATTTACTTGTTGCTCTCTTTCCCAGATTGTTAATAAATATGTTAAACAACATCAGTCCCTCTACAAATCCCTGAGACGCTCCAGTATTTACCCCTTTTCATTGGGTCAACCGACTAGTCCTATTCTTTTCTTCCCAACATTTAACTGGTTGCCAGTCAACAGAAAGACACTGCTTCCTATCCTATGACAATTCTTTCCAATCCAATAGAAGTTGGGAAGAATTAAACAAAAGGGGTAAAAGATGTCAGTCTGTTTGGGGGCAAACTAACTGAAAATATAACAGAATGGGATGAAACTTGGTATGCTGGAAAAAAAAGACACATTGGGGCTTGTTTACAAAGCCGCGGTAGTGGTTCGCGATCGCGATCGCAACCGCGGCCCCATTGAAATCAATGGGGCCGCGGCTCCGATTACGATCGCAAACCGCTACCGCGGCTTTGTAAACAAGCCCCATTGTGTCTGAAAATGAGCCAAATTCGACTGGGGGTCCCAGGGAAATAATGATGTAGAGGACCCGATTGGACCCTTACAAGTTTGTTGCTACCGCAGGCTAGAACAAACAATAAAAAAGAACAATCTGCCTTGCAAAGGTAAAGTTTTTTTATTATATTTCGTTCTCTGTTATAACAGGGCTCACACTGCAATGGAATACTAGCAAGTGACCCCCTCCTGGAGGAAGTACAGACTTTTTATACCTTTTCTAAGCCAGGAACATACATAAGGAGTAAGGGAGTGTAAAGGGAGGGAAAACATCCCAAAGTTTCCCATGGTCACAATTTACAACTAACCCTCCCAAAAAATAAAATAACCACTGCATTTCTATGGAAGAAGACTCCACTTCTGTAGCAAAGAAACTTAATGTGGCAAAACAGTTAGGAGATTCTTCCTTTAAAGCTCCTGTTCCATTTTTCTATTCCCCCAAACTGCCCCCCCTCCACCTCCCAAAATTACCACCTGCAACTGGCCCACAATCCAAAACTAACCCCTAGAAATGCACCTACAACTGCACCCATAACACAGGTACACTACCAAAAAACTGCCTCCAGTTTTGCAACTGATTCCTATAGATTTTGGGGTGCTGAATCCAGGAAAAATAGCCAAAATGTTCCATCACGTCACGTTTTCTTGCAAAATTAGATTTCTTACCCATATAAGGAATGTTCACATAATTTCTTTTTAGCCGACTGCAGTTTATTTTCTTGGCCCAAAATAGAGGTTATAATGGTTAACTAACTAGAAACACTCCCTCATGATATTTTAGAGTGTTTTGTATTCATTTTATACATTAACAGGACAATTGGGAGGCGGGGGGCTAAATCCAGTACTCGCGCTGGCGCATGTTCTTTCCTGTTCGCCTCGCCTCGTTCGCTCGCTCGCTCGCTCAAACACGGTGGTTGCGACATGAACGTTCCTGTCAAATTTCAGTTTCTTGCAAGTTCATTATTACCTTTTGTTTGCTCAGTCGTAATCCAGCTTTATTCCGAAGTGGTTCACTACAGTTGTAGTTTGCAGTGCTGTGTATTTGTGATGGCTCACAGAGCCAGAGGTTGCGTCAACTCTCCGGACAGTTTTTGTTTTATTTGTGGGGAATATACCGTGAAAAAGCGGCAGAGGAACATTTCTGCATTTATTAAAAAAGTATATTTCGCCTATTTCGGTTTGAAGTTAGGCGATCAAGACAAACCGTGGGCTCCTCACAAAGTGTGCAAGACATGTGAGGAAGATCTACGCTTATGGATGAAAGGTAAAAAACAAGCATTTCGTTTCGGAATACCTATGATGTGGCGTGAACAAAGAGACCACAGCAGTGACTGCTATTTTTGCTCTTGCATTGTGAAGGGATACAACTTAAAAAATAAGAACGTAATAAGTTACCCCAACCTTCCCTCAGCAATTAGGCCTATGCCTCATAGCAACGAAGTACCTGTGCCTGAACCACCAAAATCTTTGGATCATATTTGTGTGGACGGTTCTGATCATGATGAGACTCATCAGATGGCTTTTCCCGATGAGTCCAGTACTTCCGAGTTTGAAACTGAACCAGATCCGAAACCTGAACTTTTCTCTCAAGCTGAATTGAATGATTTAGTCCGGGATTTAGGACTCCCAAAAGATGCTGCCCAACTGCTAGGTTCTCAGCTTAAACAGAAAAATCTATTGTCACCAGGAACAACTTTTTATTGGTACCGCAACCGCGAGACACAATTTTTGAAGTATTTCAGCAAAGAGGAAGATTTGGTATTTTGCAACGATATATACGGAGTGATGGAAAAGTTTAAACTCAAGTATGATCCTGCTGAATGGCGGCTGTTCATTGATTCGTCAAAAGACAGCATAAAAGGTGTTCTTCTTCATAATGGCAACACATTCGCTTCAGTTCCTATTGCTCACTCTGTTATTCTCCAAGAAAAATACGAGAATTTGGCCCTGATTCTTCAGAAGATTCGTTATGATGAGCATAAGTGGATGATTTGTGGAGACTTTAAAATTCTATCCATGCTATTAGGGCAGCAATCCGGTTTCACCAAATATCCCTGCTTCCTTTGCTTGTGGGATAGCCGGGCCCGCGACCTACACTGGGGGAAAAAAGACTGGCCAATTCGGGAGTATTTGAGACCCGGTGAGAAAAATGTTCTTCATGAGAGCTTGGTACCTCGTGATAAAATTCTATTACCACCTCTCCACATTAAGTTGGGTCTCATTAAGCAATTCATCAAGTCCCTTCCAAAAGATGGTGAGTGCTTTCGGTACCTTTGCTCAAAGTTCCCCCGACTTTCTGAAGCAAAGCTAAAGGAAGGAGTGTTTGTTGGCCCTGATATAAGGAAACTCATTTCAGATGGAGCATTCTCTGAAACGATGTCTGAGAAGGAAAAAGAAGCCTGGGATTCCTTCAAGGAGGATGTTCTCAAATTCTTGGAGAACAGGCGGGATGAGAACTATAAGGATATTGTTGCCAGGATGCTCAATGCCTTCAAAGAACAAGGCTGTAACATGAGCCTGAAAGTCCATTTCTTGCACTCCCATGTGAACTACTTTCCCGAAAACTTGGGGGCGTACAGTGAAGAACAAGGTGAAAGGTTTCACCAGGACATCAAGGACGCAGAGAGAAGGTACCAAGGAAGATGGAACACCACTATGATGGCTGATTTCTGCTGGTTGCTGCTGCGGGAAACCCCAGATGAAAAATACGCCAAGCAGCGCACCAAGAGAAGCATTCGGGGGAAGAAGAAGAAACGGGCCCACCAGGAGATTGATTGACCCAAGAATGACTTTAAAATCTAAACTGTGTTGACAAATATCGTGTTTTTACTAAACTTTGAAATAAAAATTTGCTAGTTATTACCACAGTGTCGGATCTCATTTATTAGAATTTTATTTTCACACCATCGGGTGTTTGTCTTCATGTATTGCAATGGTGCGGTTTGCGTTTTCTATTCTTACATACATACCTGTACAACATTTTTTGCACATTTCTTTGCTTTGCTTTGTGTCTAACATCGCTCTTATATGCTCAATGTTTGTGCACATGTATGTGGCTGTTTTAAGTGCAGACAATTTTGCTACCATCACAGTGTGTTTTGTTGACATTACTCTATTCTTATGTGCTGCCTTGTTACAATTTTCTTTATTCGTATTTGAATAACTACTAAACAATTAGTATAAAGAATTCATCCAAGAAACTTTTATCTCGATTGCACTCAATCTGAAACGTTCACCTCAAACTGCTGACCCAATGTAGCAAAAAATCTGTACGTGATGGAGCAAATTGGTTACCAGATTTGGATTCAGCGCACCAAAAAACGTAAAAATCAATCGAAACATTAGAGGCAGTTTAAAAAAAATTTTTTTTAGTGTACCTGTGTAATCAAAAACTACCCTCACAATTGCTCCAATGTCCAGAAACCTATCCCACGGCTGCCTCACCAACCTGCAAACTGTCCTCTCTCCCAAAAACTCCCCTTCCGACTTCTTCACACCTTGCAGACTGCCCCACCCCCAAAAATTACCCCCCACAACTGCTCCACCATCTTGCAAACTGTCCCACCCCGATTTGATTGTGCCTATCTCAGGTTTTAGAATGGTTTGTTTGTAATGGGTAGTTTTTAAAAATGGTGCGTGTTTTGTAGAGCCAGTCACTCTCATGTTTGCTGATCAGCAACCAGTTGCCAGGTAAGTTCATGTTAACTAGTGTACAAGACAGGAATGTCTACTCCCCCCCCCTCCCCCTTTTAATATTCAATATTGCTTTAGAGCCGCTTGTGTTAGCAATTTGTGCAAGGGAAGCTGTAACTGGGCCTCAAATATATGCGTACTAATGTGCGTCAACTGTTGAGGGAGATTATAAAATTACCTCCATAATAACAATGTTGTGGAATATGGTTTATCTTTTCTCTAGGTATGAGCTAGAGGCAGCAGAGAACTGTAATAGAATGAAGATCGGGCTAATTTCTCCAAATGGGTTAATTTTGCGCATACTATGGCAGTCATGAACCTTGCTTCTAAGCCAGGCATGAAGATGGTGAGATATGTTTGGTGGCCACTGGAAGATTATATGAATAAGACATGTCAAGGGGGGTTAATTTAGAAGCCTTACTCATGATTTACACATGTAAATACCGACACATACATAAAATGGCAATTTTAGATGGTCAAATTTACATTGGGATGTCCTTACTACATCAAAATTACACGGGGGGGGGGGGATGTTTGGGGTGTAGATAGGGACAGGCCTGGGAAAGCTTAAAATCTTCATGGGTATTTCCCTTTTCAGATGGACAATTTTAGTCATACCTATGTATTCCCTATGTTGGGATTTACCTGCTTTCTGGCACGTTTATGTCTGTAAGAGGTGTTTGGCTTGACTGGCCCTTTACAGGAGAGATTAAGGGGGGTTATGCTCTTTAACCCTCCGTTTTCTATTTGCCCCTCAAAAGTGAGAATAGATAAGAGGTGGCTTCTGTCGTTAACTGGCGGCATGTACACCTGCAGGCTTTCAAAACAGCCACCCTACACGTGAACGTGGCAGCACGTGGAAGTTGTGAAATCCAGCTCCTAAGGCTTACACTTATATGCCAGACATGTTTCCTTATTGCTTTTTCCATGTATATTATTACAAAATGGCTCTTCTGCCTTCATATAGCGCCACATACATGCGCCCACCTGCAACACCACTTTCAGTATTTTAGAAAAGACGCCATGTTTAGCAGAGCCTTTTCTAAAACGCTGCCGTAATTGTGTGCATTGTGACTGCGACGCTCGATTCCAGTCTCCACATAGTATCAAAAAGATAACTTTATATCTTTTTTTATGTGGTTCTTTGAGACTGTGGGTGAAGAGCAATTCCTCCTGCAGTTAGAGGATAGTTTTGGTGTGGTAACTGCTAATGTGTTATGCCTAGATTCATCTCTCTTTTGATCGTTGTGATGTTTCATTGCCTAAAACTGGCTTGTTGAGTTATATATATGTCAAATACAAATTTAAATAAATTGAGGTTAAGATGAGCTAGAGATAAACACACTGAACTGATGAAGGGAGAAGAGCTCTCAAAAGCTGTTCTCAGAAAGATTCAGTTGGGCAATAACTGTCTATTGGACTAACTTGTTTCTTGATCTTACTTTATTTGGATACAGAAAAAGAAACACCATGATCACATTATTTTGTTCAAGTTAATGTGATGAAAATTTAAAAATTGGGCATCAAATATTTTTATGTGGTGTACGCGTATGGACAGGAAGGATATTTCCATAGGTGAAGGACTTTCCATAGGTGAAACAGTGCTCTTCCCATGCAAGTAGGCATATATGAAATTGTTCATTTAATATGTGGGTAAAGTTTTATGTGCACAGCTCAGATGTATGTAAATTTACCTTAAGTGAATGGAAGCATTCCCAAGGGCAAGGTGGGGGAGGGGATCACACTTAGATACATACTTTTTAAAATTTGAGTGAAAATTTGTGCATTCTAAACAACAGATGTAAATATAAGCGCATAATTTCCCTAGGGTATTTTTGGAAGCTCAAATATGCATTTACTTTTGTTTTGGAAATTTGGCAGAGCCCACACAGAGAAGACTATGGGCATACATGAGTGCTGTTATAAAATAACCTAAACTCTGGTATTATATTCCACTTTTGAAAGTCATGGCTTTTTCACCTTTAACACAGCATTGAAGAGAAAAGAGCAATATTTTTCTGTCTTGACCTATATGATTACACCATGAAATGTTCCTATCTGTCAGTGAGCTTGTACGGAGCTTTTTCTAGGATAAGTCTGTTAGATCTTCACAGCAGATAGGGCTGTTGACAGAAAAGAAAATGGAACAAACACAGCTTTCATATCTGTAAATTTTTTCTTCAACCTTTTTTTTTTAAATAAAGCAGTAGTCATCTTGATGATGAGTTCAATTGTCACCACTCCCCCTTCATTAGGTGTATTAACCTTCAGTTTGAGACCTCTAGATTGAATCATGCATAATTATTTGAAATGTAGAACAGGGGCTATCATTTCATTATGTGTGGGTCATTAATTTCACTTTGATATGTTGCCCCTTGTGAATCATCCACCTGGGTCTCTTGTTTGAAGAAAAAAACACTATAAGGCACATTTTACAATGGGACGTCCAAGTGCAATCTGGGATGTCAAAGCCAAAATCTGAACCCTCCCCCCCCCCCCCCAAGTTTGGGCATGATTTCAGAAATCTGGACATGACCGATATGGGCATCTATAGGAGATGTCTCCAGAATAGCATCTCAGAATATGGATGTCTAGCAGCATAATGGCAAAAGTAGTGGATTGGGAGTGGGGTGACCAAAGTTCAAATCTCAGAGTTAGCCTTTGTGATCTTAAACTAGTCACTTAACTGTCCATCTTCTCTTCATTCTTTGGATGTACAAGATGCCTGATGCCTATTCATTCCTGCAGCAGGTAGAAACGTAGATATGCCTGCAAATGTCCCCACCATTCTTGAAATCAAACAGAGACGTCCATAGCACCTCCCCGGCCATTCCCCACCACGTCCCCTCACATATTTGGACTTCCCTGTACTGGAGATGTCTGTAACGTCATTTGTGGAATGACTGCGGAGATGTCTCTATGATTTTGACGTCCACGTGCACGTCTTCAGACATTCTACATCACAACTAAGCCTTTTATTTATTTATTTTTATTTATTTATTTACTGCACACTTATATACCGCTACTTCCAGCGATCAGCAGCGGTTTGATTCATGTTCGGGGATTGTCAATCAAGACTGGGGGGGGGGGGGTATGTACAAAGAACTGGGGTCACAGCACACATGGTTAGCGTCTTAGGGGATGACTTATACATTCTTACATCTATATATACATATTTACATAATTATACATATAGCAGTTTTGAATACTCTCTCGCAGTTGATGGTCATAGCTGATTGTAATGACATCGGAATAGGTGAGTTTTTAGCTCCTTCCTGAATTTGGTGATGTCCTTGGTTAAACGCAGCTCACATGGGAGGTGATTCCAGATAGTTGGTGCAGAGAATGAGAAAGCTCTACGACTCGTACTTGTTTTCACTGTTCTGAAGTTGGTGGGGACTTGTAGGGTGCCCGAGTTGATAGTTCTTCTGTCCCTATTTGTAGGTTGCGTGCTGATAAGTGATGATAGGAATGATGGGGATATGTTGTTTATTAGTTTGAAGGTGGTCACTAACATCTTGTATTGTATCCTAGCTGCAATTGGGAGCCAATGTAGCTCTATTAGGATGGGGGTAATGTGTTCAGTAATGCTTGTTCCCATTATGATCCTGGCTGTCACGTTTTGGGCCATCTGAAGTATATTTAGTGATTTTTTAGGCAGACCTTGAAGGATGGCATTACAGTAGTCTAGGTGTGGCACGATGAGGGCTTGTGCTACTGACCGAAAATCACTGGGCTCAAGTATTTTCCTTAGTGGTTGTATCACTCTAAGTTTATGGAAGATGGCTTTATTCGTTTTGCGTAGGTGTGTCTCCATTTTCAGGTTGCAGTCGAGTGTTACTCCGAGATATTTGATTTCCTTCTTCGTGCTATACGTGTTGTTGCAGAGAGTGATTGGGGGGGGGGGGGGTTGAAGTTTGGTTTGCTGGATATATACATGACTTCTGTTTTCTTATGGTTAATTGTCATGTTGTTGTTTTGTAGCCATCTTAACATCTCATCCAGACAATTTTCGAGCGGAGTATAATGAGGGTCCTCGGTATCTAGTTGCGTGTAAAGCATAATATCATCTGCATAGATGTGGTATTTGATATTATGCTTTTTGAAAATGTCACAGAGGGGTTGCATGTAAACGTTGAACAGTAGTGCCGATAGGGCTGAACCCTGGGGTATGCCCTGCGTTTGAGAGAACGGTTCAGCTTTCTCACCGTTGAATTGTACCTGTGGCCTTCTGTTCATTATGTAAGAGGAGAACCATTTGAGGGGGGTTCCCATTACTCCTATAGATTCCAATTTATTGAGGAGGATCCCATGGTGTACAGTGTCAAAGGCGGCAGAGATGTCAATGAAAATGACTGCCTATGGTAATAAACATAAGCTACCATAAAATGGCAACTCTATCTAGTTCCACAGGTGCCAATCCACACTAGTCTCCTTGAATGAGAGCTGATTTGGGTGCTTCCCTTTCTGTTTAGCTTTTGAGTCTGTTTTTGGTGTACACATGAACAGCAGTGCCTGGGATGAATTTTGGCAGACCTGGAACTTGGCATTCCAGACAGTAAATGGGTATGCAATTGGAGAAAACTAGCAGTACAACTATGATTTCAAAATCCAGGAAAGATTGGCTGTCTACAGTGAAACAATGGAGTATTTTGTGGCTATTTATCTTCTTTTGAAATAACCCAGTGATGTGCTGGAGAAGATGCTCTATGCTCCCTTTTTAAATTATTTTATGAAAACAAAGACAGTCTCAGTAGCAAAACAGTAGCAGTGGGAGCTGCTTAATGAGAAGTGGTAGAACATAACTAGAACTGTCAAGTTACCTGGTTCCAGGAGGAAAACCTTTTGGCCAGTCTTGCTTTTGAAGTTACATCCCAAAAGCAATGTGGCACAATCTGCTTGGCTACATACAAAACTGGACAATAAGACTCCATCCTCAATTTAATCCAATGAACTACTAAATCAAAATGTTATTCCTCCATGCACCATTCTCATAAATATCACCTAGCAATACACACACAAGCATGTATCATAGTTTCTCCAGGAACAAGCAGGAAGTCAGTCTTCACATATGGGTGACGTTGGCACTGACAGAGCCTGCGCAGAGTATTTCCCCAGCTTTCAAAAAAAGCCTTTGGGAATGCCACCACACATGCGTGATCCTCTTCCCGCCCAAAGGTGCTATCTTACTCAGTCTCCCTTTTTCCGCAGAGCCCTTCGAATGTTTATCTCATCCCCAGAGAAAGGTTTCTTTGTTTCCAACCAGTTTTGCTCTACCGCTGGCCGCAACGAGGATCTTTGACATCACAGGGATCCTTTTTGCCCCAATGGCCTCCGGTTTTAAGAAATGTGATAGATGCTCCAAAAACATGGTGCTCACAGACAACCATGGCTGTTGTCTCAGGTGTCTTGGAGCTGATCATGACTTGGAGCTATGCTCCCTCTGTAAGAAGATGTCCTCCAAGGCCATCCAGAGTCGTAAGTAGATGCTGGATGATCTCTTCCATAAGGCAGCTCCGGGATCCTGGATTCTCTATAGGGACAGCTATTCCAGCAACTAGTAACAGAGCCCACATGTGAAGGGGCCATACTGGACCTGGTGCCTACCAATGCAGAAAGTGTTTCTGATGTTATAGTGGGGGATGATCTTGCATCCAGTGATCACCAGATTGTGTGGTTCAGTATTAGGACTAGGGCTGATAAAGTCCATTCAAATGCGAGGGTCTTAGACTTTTGAAAAACTAACTTTGCCTAGTTGCAACAATACCTCAGGGAGTCATTAGTGGGTTGGGAACAGCTGGGGGATGTAGAAAAGCAATGGGCAAAAATGAAGGGATGTTTTAAGGTCAACAAACCTTTTTGTTAGAAAGGTAAATAAATGTAAAAGGAAAAGGAGGTCACTATGGTTCTCAAAAAAAGCTTTTGAAAAAGTTAAGAAAAAAAGGGTGGCTTTCATAAAATACAAGAGATCACAGAAGACAAGCATCAGTATTTGGAAAAACTTAGAGACGTTAGGAAAGTAGTCAGGAAAGCAAAGATACAAAAAAGGAAGAAATAGTCAAAGCAATAAATGGGTGGACAAGACATTTTTCAGATATGTTAGTGAAAAAAGAAAGTACAAAAGAGGCAATGTCAGACTCAAGGGTGAAGGGGAGGAATATGTAGAAGGCAATGAGCACAGAGTGGAATTGCTTAACAAATATTTTTTTTCTGTGTTCACAGATGAAGAACCAGGAACCTAAGAATATACAAACATAAGAAATTCCATACTGAGTCAGACCAAGGTCCATCAAGCCCAGTATCCTGTTTCCAACAATGGCCAATCCAGGTCACAAGTACATGGCAGGTTCCCAAAAAGGCATACAGGTTCCACAATTCTCATCTCAGGTTAAGTAGTGGATTTCCCAGGTCCTCTTTAATAATGCTTTATGAACCTTTCTTTAAGGAAATTGTCCAAACCTTTTTTAAACCCAGCTACACTAACAGCTTTTATTACATCCTCTGGCAGCGAATGTCAGAGTTTGATTACACATTGAGCAAAAAAATATTTTCTCTTATTGGTCTTAAATGGGTTATATAGTAGCTTTATTGCATGTCCTCTAGTCTTTCTACTTTTTGATGCAACTGATCTACATTACCCATTCCACTCCATTCATTAATTTATAGACCTCTATCACATCCCCCCTCAGTCATCTCAGGCCCAACCTTTTAAGCCTCTTGTCATGGGTGTATCCTTTCATCCCCTTTACCATTTTTGTCGCTCTTCTCTGTACCTTCTCTAATTATGCTATGTCCTTTTTAAGATATAGCAACCAGAATTGCACACAATATTCAAGGTGTGTTCGCACCATGGGACAATACAGAGGCACTATAATATCTTTGGTTTTATTTCCTATTCCTTTCCTTATGATTCCAACGGAGGGTTTTGACATATTATCCATGACGACACCTAAATCTTTTTCCTGAGTGGTGGTTTTTAAGGGGTAACTTGCATCATGTAACCATAGTTTGGGTTGTTCTTTCTGAGGTGCATAACTTTGCACTTGTCCACATTAAATTTCTTCTGCCATTTGGATGTCCAGTCTTCCAATTTTTCAAGGTCCTCTTGCATTTTTTCACAATCTTCATGTGTTTTAGCAACTTTGAATAATTTTGTCCCATCTGAAAACTTGATCACCTCACTCGTTATTCTTATTTCCAGGTCATTTATGAACATGCTAAAAAGCAGCAGGCCCAGCATAGATCCCTGGGGTACTCCACTATTCACCTTTCTCCATTGAGAGAATTGGCCATTTAGCCCTATTCTCTTCTTTCTATCTTTTAACCACAATATTTCACTGCCTTCAATCCGATGACTTTTTAAATTACGTCAAGAGTCTCTCATGAGGACATTGTCATAGCCTTTCTGAAAATCCAGATATGCTATATCAACTGGCTCATCTTTGTCTGCCTGTTTATTCACACCTTCAAAAAATATAGTAAGACAAGACTTTTCTTGGTTAAATCCATGTTGGCTTTCTCCCATTAAACCATGACAATATACAGCTTCCGTAATGTTAACTCTTAACTACCAGCATGGTTTAAAGGTGAGATCAGATAGGCTGTTGTTGCCAAAAAAAAGCATCCTTCAGGAAAAGGAAAAAGGAACCAAATGATGAACACGAGAAACAACATAAGCAAGTTAGATGCAAGGCATTGATAAGGCAGGCAAAGAGAAAATTTGAAAAGAAGCTTGATGTGGAATCAAAAACTCAAAATAATAACCTCTTAAAGAACATTTGTAGCAAAACACATGATAGAGGGGTAAAAGAGGTGCTAAGTGATGACAAGTCCACAGTGAAGAAACTGAATGAATTCTTTGCTTAGGTCTTTACTGAAGATGTAAGGAAGTTACCTGGGCCTGAAATGGTATATAAAGGTGATGTATTGGAAGAAATGAAAGAAATATTGATAAACTGGAAAGATGTATTACAACTATTTGATAAGCTGAAGAGTAGCAAATCAACTGGACCGGATGGTGTACAAACAAGGGTTTTGAAAGAAATGAAATATAGCTTGCGAATGCTTATGTTCTTTCTCGTGTTGGTCATTTGGCTCCTTTTTCCTTTTCATGAAAGATGCTTTTTTGGCAGCAACAGCCTATCTGATCTCACCTTTAAACAATGCTGGTAATTTTTTGGCCTTCCTTCCACTTTTCTTAAAGCATACAATACATCTTGTCTGGGCTTCCAAGATAGTACTTTTAAACAATGGCCATGCTTGATGAAAATCTTTAACCTTTGCAGCTGCTCCTTTCAGTTTTTTCTTAACTATTTTCCTCATTTTATCATAGTCTCCCCTTTGAAAGTTAAAAGGTAGTACTGTGGATTTCCTTGCCGTCCTTCTTCCATTTATTAAATCAAATGTGATCAATGATCATGCTATGATCACTATTGCCAAGTGGCCCCCAAACCCTTATCTCTTGTACCAGATCCTGTGTTCCACTAAGGACTAGGTCCAAAATAGCTTCTCATGAACCAGCTGCTCCAAGAAGCAGTCATTTATTTCATCTATAAACTTTATCTAGCATGACCTGCTGTGACATTGACCCAGTTGATACTGGGGTAATTGAAATCACCCATTATTACTGTGTTGTATGTTTTGTTAGCTTCTCTGATTTCTTCCAGCATTTCATCATCCATCTGTTCATTCTGGCCAGGCGGTCAGTAGTACACTCCGATTGCCATTGCCTTTCCCTTTTTATATGGGATTTCTATCCATAGAGATTCCACAGTGTATTCTGTTTCTTGCAGAACTTTAATCCTATGTGACTCAATGCTTGCTCTAACATAGAGCGCAACCCCTCCACCATTTTGATCTACCCTATCATTGCGATATAGTTTGTACCTAGATATCACAGTTTCCCATTAGTTGTCCTCCTTCCACCAGGTCTCTGAGATGCCAATCATATCTAACTTTTAGGAGCAGGACCTCAGAAAATGCTTGGGTTTACTAGAGGTAGGTCTTGTAGACAAATCTGATTGATTTCTATGAGTGGATGACCAGAGAATTGGACCAAGGGAGAGCCCTAGATGTGGTGTACTTAGATTTCAATAAAGCATTTGATACCGTTTTGCACAGGTGACTTATAAATAAATTGAGCACCCTAGGGATGGACCCTAAAATGACTGACTAGGTTAAAAATTGGTTGAATGGGAGGCAACAAAGGGTACTGGTAAATGGAGCTCACTCTGAGGAGAAGGATGTTACCAGTGGTGTGTCACAGGGATCTGTCCTTGGTCTGATGGTTTTTAACATTTTTGTTGGTGATATTGCATAAGGGCTTTCAGGTAAGGTTAGCCTCTTTGCAGATGATACCAAAATCTGCAAGAGTAGACACCAAGGAAGGAGTAAATAACATGAGGAGGGATCTAGCTAAGTTTGAAGAATGGTCAAGAGTTTGGCAGCTGAGATTTAATGCTAAAAAATCAGGGTCATACATTTGGGATGCAAAAATCCAAGGGAGTAGTACAGCATAGGGGGCAAAGTACTTCTGTCCGTGATTGTTTCTGATGATCTTAAACAGTTAGAAAAGATGTCGGCAAAAAACAGAAGGATGTTTGAGATCCTGCTTGAGTGCATAGGAAGAGGAATCACTTTCAGTAAAATGGAGGTGATAGTGCCTCTGTATAAGTCTTGGGTGAGACCTCATTTGGAGTATTGTGTGCAATTCTGGAGACTACACCTTCAAAAGGATATAAAAAGGATGGAGTTGGTGCAGAGAGTGTCTACCAAAATTGTCAGTGGTCTTCGTTATTAACCATATGGGGACAGATTTAAAGATCTCAATATTTATTTATTTAGACAGTTTTGTATACCACCTTATCCTTCTATCAAAGTGGTCACATCACATTGGGAGATACACATTTAACACGAGGGGATATGGGACACATACTTACAGAGAACATGAGCTATGGATATGTATAGTTAGAGGAAATGTAGAATAGAGGAGATATGATAGAGATGTTTAAATGCCTCCATGGTATAAACACACAAGAGGGGAGCCTCTTTTGATTGGAAGAGAGCTCTGCAATGAGGGGGCATAGAATGAGGGTGAAATGGGATAGATTCAGGAATAATATGTAGAAATATTTTTTTAAGGAAAGAGTGGTAGATGCATGGAATAGTCTCCCAGTGGAGGTAGTGGAGACAAGGACAGTATCTGAATTCAAGAGATCATGGGACAAACCCAGAAGATGTCTAAAGGAAAAAAAAGGGACTATAGGAGTTGATATGGAAGTACAGACTAGATAGGCCATATGGTCTTTATCTGCTGTTATATTTCTGTGAAAATGTCTACAAGCCTTACTCCTGTCCTTGACAACAGAAAATAGGTTTTATGAAAGCTGTTGCCTATCGAGTCCAGAAAAATGTCACCATTGCCAATCCAAATGTTTAAAAGGATGGTGTGGAGAATGGGTAAAATAAGGAAATATACTGCAATAATTTGACGTCTGCATTCAGAGTACACGATACTTCTCATTTGTGGGTATTTTTCCCCCAGAAAGCATTTGCATGTCTCTTTTTGTTGTTGTTTTTTGCTTTTTAAATCCTGGTAATGAAAACTAAATTGTAGGTTTCACACTCAAAACATGGTATCTATTTGCTCAAAGGAAGCACACCAAAGCATTTGCATGCAAGAGGCAAATCTTGAATAGCTTATGCAAATACCGTGCTCCTTCTTCTCCGGCTAGATACCTTTTAGCATAATGATCTTCAGCACTGAAAAAGCACATACAGAAGTAGACTTTTATCAGTCTTATACTGTCTGACCGTAATCAAAGCACGTTTAGGAGCTGAGAGGTAATGATGGTAAAAAGAATAAAATAAAAATAGGGATTAAAACTTTGGAAGGAAGATGTATTCTACAGGGCACTTAAAGGGTAATTTTATAAAGCTTTTCCCATGTGTAAAGCCTGTTTTACATGCAGATAAGGTCTTTAACCGAGGCAGGCGGACCTGGTGCTTCGGGTCCATTTCCTCCACCCCCCATCACCCCCAATCTCCCAACCCCACAAAAGACACCACACCAACAGTTCATGGAACACAACTGGTCGCAGCTTTATTAACCTTTTAACAATTTCACAATATGCCAACCTCCTACACCAGTGATGGCTAACCTTTTTGAGCCCGAGTGCCCAAACTGCCGCACAAAACCAAAGAATTTCCTCAAAGTGCCAGCACGTCAATTTGCATAAATATTTGCATAATGCTAACATACACTAACTTTTAGTAAACATGTCTCTTAATGAGTGTATGGATAAAGACAGACTAAAAGATTTCTACATTACTATAATCCAGTGCCAACCGCCAGGCACATTAGGAACTACTACAAACACTGCCCATTTAGAACCAATAGCAAACCCGCCGTATCCTAACAGCACTACCAGGACTCACAAAGCACCACACCATACCTATCAAAAGGCAACACTGCAAATATTAAACCAATACATTTCAGACAACAACAATACATGACCTACTGGGGAAAGAGAACAAGTGGCAATGTCAAAAAGGAATTACATAAACAGAATACCTCAGCTCAGTTACACAGTTGCAATTGCTCCAGCCACTTTCTTCTGGTTTCTTCATGTTTTCTGCTAACTCTCCATCATCTGCTGTCCATTTGTCCTTTCTTCTCTCTTCTAGTTTTTTTTTCCATTCTCTCTCTCTCTACATCTGCTTTAACATACTAATCTTTCTCCTTTTGCTCTTTCCTCATTCCTATTTCATCCACTCAAATTTTACCCCTCCATCCTCAATCCCCACTTACTCTCCCAATACCCGGCCAATTGTAGATTTTTTATCCCTCCCACACAAAATATTTTTCCCCTCTCCATTTTACTCTCCCAGCCCCATCCCATTCTAATCCTCCCCCAACATCAGCTCCCTTCTAGTTCCAGCCTCACCCAGCATCCATTCCCTTCTAGTCCCTGCATCAGCCCATTTCCAGTCCTAGCAACTCCCCAACCCAATACCAGTCCTAGCCCCCCCATCAACTCACTTCCAGCCCTAAACCCCCATCACCCCATTTCCAGACAGCCCCCATCAGCCCACAGCCCATTAGCAGTCCTACCCCCCCAGCCCATTAGCAGTCCTACCCCCACCCGCCCGCCCGCCCATTAGCAGTCCTAACCCCCCCCGCCCATTAGCAGTCCTAACACCCCCCCTCATGCCCATTAGCAGTCCTAACACCCCCCCTCCTGCCCATTAGCAGTCCTAACCCCCCCCCTCCTCCTGCCCATTAGCAGTCCTACCCCCCCCTCCTGCCCATTAGCAGTCCTAACCCCCCCTCCTGCCCATTAGCAGTCCTAACCCCCCCAGCCCATTAGCAGTCCTACCCCACCCGCCCGCCCGCCCGCCCATTAGCAGTCCTAACACCCCCCCTCCTGCCCATTAGCAGTCCTAACCCCCCCCTCCTCCTGCCCATTAGCAGTCCTAACCCCCCCTCCTCCTGCCCATTAGCAGTCCTAACCCCCCCTCCTCCTGCCCATTAGCAGTCCTACCCCCCCCCCTGCCCATTAGCAGTCCTAACCCCCCCCCCTGCCCATTAGCAGTCCTAACCCCCCCCTCCTCCTGCCCCTTTGCAGTCCTTACCCCCCCTCCTGCCCATTAGCAGTCCTAACCCCCCCCCCCCTCCTGCCCATTAGCAGTCCTAACCCCCCCCCTCCTGCCCATTAGCAGTCCTAACCCCCCCCCCCCCGGCAAATTTTAAAAAAAAAAAAGCAGGCTCTGGCTGCTGCCGCGCGGCAGATTGCAATGTCCCGCGGGGCCCCCTCCGCCCGCTAAGCCCCTCTGCAAGGGCTTTCAGATTCGCGAGGGAGAGCGTCTCCCTCGCGTCTCTGTTAAGCCCGCAGGGGCTAATGGGAAATTTCCCATCAGTCCCTCGCGTCTAAAGGGGCTGATGGGAAATTTCCCATTAGCCCCTGCGGGCTTAACAGAGACGCGAGGGAGACGCTCTCCCTCGCGAATCTGAAAGCCCTTGCAGAGGGGCGTAGCGGGCGGAGGGGGCCCCGCGGGACGCTGCATTCTGCCCTTGCCGCGTCCGCAGTCAGAGACAGCTTTTTCTTTTTTTTGCGGACCTATGGCCCGCGTGCCAGCTGCAAGGCCTTCGCGTGCCACAGCTGGCACGCGTGCCATAGGTTCGCCATCGCTGTCCTACACCTTCTCGATCGATTAGCGGCACCCGGCCCGCACCAGCCATACCTTAGCAAAGTGCCTTGCCACCGCTAACGCCATAACTTGCCCCCTGGCAAGTTACCTAACCTTCCCCCGACTTCGCCATGCTATTAGCAAAAGTCGGCCAGGGTTTGACCAGGTCAGGGGCACCCTGCCCCCGCCCAAGTGTAGCCTGAGGCTCCGGACCCCGGAAACCTCCGGGATCCCGCCAACCCCCCCCCCAAGCTGCAACACCCCATAACCCAAACCCCCATAAACATGCGCGGGTGGGCAGCCGGCACCCCCGAGCAGCCTCTGCCGTGAATGACCACGCGGAGGCTGCCTGCCGGGCCCAAACCACCCACCATGCTGACATGGTCCTCCTTGATTGGCTCCCGCGCGGCTGCACCCGCTGGGAGCCAATGAATTTAAATCGGCCTTGGCCGCGCGCAGGATCCTTGCCCCTGGCCGTGCGCCCAGTTAGGGTCGACCGCCGGGACCCTGCCCGCTGCCTCGTCAGTTACAAAATTGTGTAGCCACATAGGTGTATAAAAAGTCCTGGCATGACATGTAGACAGCTACCTTTATATGAATTGCACGTAAGCGTCCCCAGGGTCATAGTTTTAGTCAAGAAAGGCGGAGGTGGGTTGTGTATGTTTTATAAAATATGTGAGTACGCATGTAAGAGTACTAAATACCTTTTTCGGAGCAGGTGTAAATTTGTGCATCGGCCTTTGTGCACTATTGGAGCTGGCCCTGTATGCTTATTCTATGAAGACTCACGGGCACCTCTGTTGCCTTTATAAAATAATACAAAAGAATAAGAGGCTGTAGATTGCTGCGCCGGCGCCCCTACTGGCGTAGTAGAGTAAGGGCGTCTGCCGACATTTAATTTGTATCAGGGAGTATTTGAGCTGTAGGACCCAAAGGATTGTGGTCCTTGTAGTGTAGTGCTCCCTGAAATGAATAACTACGCCAAATGGAGGGTAAATAAGGCTTTATTTCCCCGCTTACTGCTCTAGGTTCAAATGAGACAACAACTTAAAGTGGAGGTAAGGCTTTCCTCAAATAATAACAAAGTTCCACCATGGACTAATCAGTTAAATATTGTCGGCTGTACAATTGACTGTTTAGCTGGGTTAAGGGATTTTCCAAACAATAGAAAAACAATTAGAACAGAATGGTTATCAGCTTCACCATTTGCAGACTCATTTCTTCAGTATACAATTATTATGGCAAGCAACTACCTCTTAAGCACAAGTTACATTCCATAGGTTCTGTATGAGGCATGGGAACACTGGAGCTGTAATCCAAGTCCATTGATTCTGGCTCACTACACTCTTCAATGTTTAGAGTATCCTCAGTGTTACTTAGTTCCTCATAGAAGTTCCTTGGCTTCTCGTATAACTTCTTTAGAACCCTTTTGGAAAGTGGTTTTAAATAGTTAACTTTGCTTCTTCTCTGATAATGAGGTTTATCTACCTGCATAAGTCTGTCTTCATTGAAAGTTCCTTTTAATATAAAAAGCTTTTCATACCTTATCTTCGGTGGAGTGCCACGCCTAGGATTCAGCTTACTCTGTAGCTTTTCTTGTTGATCCTCTGTCCTGTGCACTGCTCCACAATTAAGGCTGCTAGGAAAACCAGACGTGGATTTCCAGTCTTTATTTGAAGAACTTCTTTTAACAGGCAGGCTGCTTCTCTGGGCCTTATCCCATGGCTGAGACTTGCCTCTGTCTGTATCTGTTCTTCTTCTTCCTTCTCCGGTTACTATACCTGGTACCCTCGCTGGTACCCTTCCGGTTGGTCTGTCGGCTACCCTCCTGGGTGCCTCTCTTTGCTGGACTCCTTGGTCCCTCTGCTGCACTCCTGTGCTGGTACCTGAGCTCTCTTCCCGGTCTCTGTGCTGGACTCTTTGCTGCAGTCCTTGCTGCACACCTGGGTCTCTTGAGCCCCCCTTCTGGTCTCTGTACCGGTCTCTGTACTGGATCCTGTACCGTTCTCCTTCTCGTTCCCTCCTCGGTTCTCTTTCCTGTTCCCCCTCTCTGCTCATCTGACTTCCCTTATAAAGGGATTTCCAGCTTGCACGCTGTGAGTTTGAGGACAGGTGAAAACACTCATCATTAAGCTGCTCAGAGCTTGAGCACGTGGGTTCAGGCACTGTGTAGCTGTTCATGCGCCCTCTGGCTGAGCTACACTGGAACTGCGCTCTCTGGCTTTTCTGAGACTTATGCAAATCAGGAGTTTTTTTCAAGGCTGTTTCTTCCCTAGCTCCAGCCTCATGACAAGATACAAAGTACACACTCCTGAGAAAAAGGTTACTGTAGAAGAATTTTCATCTCCTTCACCAACTATTCTCCTTCTACAGCCTCTTGTTTTTTTGTATCAATTGGTGTGTGGCTGTGTGGAATTTTTGTCTATACTAGTGCTGCCTTTATAAAATTGGTACCTTTTTTGGACTTACTGATAAGATCATGCCCTAAAATAGAGCTTTCTGTCTTTTCCTGAAACGTATGAAGAGCTGAGGTCATGTTTACACACTGTTTGCTCCTTAAAATAAACGGAGATTCAGAAATACAGTAATTGGAAAAGGCAATGGGGGCTAGTTGTTTTTCTAAGGTTATCAAGGAGTTTGTTTTTCAAATGAAAATCATTTATAAGAACAAAGAAGTAAAATCCATGCAGTTCAACCATGAAGTTGAGGAAAACAATATGAAACAAAATAGCGGTAGATGAAGGACCAATTTGCCCACCTAGTCAGCCTGCTTGTTTTTATTTATTTATTTAGCATTTGCTATACCACCCTTCACACTTTCACCAGAGTGGTTAACAATAAAATGGGGAATACATCAGCTACACACAGGTGAACTAAGATAGAGACAATAGGCCAAGATTGACAGGACAGTAAATAGTGCTACCACACTAACCCAGATCCCTATGCCTATAAGGTCAAATAAGACCATTCTTTTCTTGTAAGATGTTTCAAGTTTGAAGTAATAAATTCCATAATGTAAGTACTGAAAAAAAGAATGCTGCTTGCCTAGAACTATCCAGCCTTGTCAGAGATTTTGCAGGGATAGCCAAAAGATCTTTGTGCTGTGAATGCAATATGCCTGTTCTGGTCAGCTATACAAGCTTGATCCTTTATGAGATGCCACTACATATTGTTGCCTTCCATCTTTGATGATAAACTTTTCTGGGTAGATGGTCATACAAAATTTCATATTTAAACCAATATCCAGGTCCGCTGCCCCTACCCCCCCCCCATCATATCTTCAGTGAACCTCCCCGTCTCCCTCCCTCCAGCTACATTTTCTTGAATTTCATTTTATATGGAAAATGATATCTTTCTGTGCTTCACTGTGCCCTGATAAATATTTGAATCTATCCCTCTCTCTCTCCTTTCCTCTAATGATTAAATTGTTTGAACGATTCTTTGTGCAATTTGTGTTGCAAGCCCTATAATCATTTTAGTAACCCTACTCCGAACCACTTCAACTCTCTCACTATTCTTACAAAATTATGGCCTCCAGAACAAATCGCAGGATTGGGTTTGGATTTAGCTCATGCCTTTTTCAGGAGTAGCTCAAGGGAAGTTACGTTCAGGTACAGTAGGTACTCGCACACCTCCTTTTCACCAGTCATGGAAATAAGACTACGGACACCAAAATTGATGGCCACGGCTTTATTCAGAATTCCAGTAGCCAGCATGTAAAGGCCACACCACTTGATTCCTTAGGAGGGTAATTTTTTTAAAGAGTACTAAAAAAGATTCAAAGTCCGCATAGCACCCATAACCCAATCTTAACCTGGGCCCAGTCAAATGTTCCCATGTATACTTCTATGTAAACCTTTATCCTCTGTTCTCTACCTTTGTGGTCCCTTGTATGTAACTTTGAGGATGGATACCCAAAACTGAAACAAATACTACAAATCCAGCCTGACAGAAGACTTACACAGTGGGAAGTTCTAGAATATCTCAAGCAATAAAAACGGAACACACAGTCATTTCAAGGACATTGGGTAAGAGAATCCCTGCAAATGTATTACATAGATGCTGCCATTTAATTTGTATTACTTTATATAAAGCTATTATAATTATCAACTACGCAAAATAGAATCTAAAAGTCTTGCAGAGAAAATATGGACCAAAAGCCATCACTACAAGCAATTTTTGGGAGAACCTTTGTTTTTTATCTCTGTCTAAATCATACCAAATTTTCATCGCTACAGCATTCTGGTTAGCAAGCATAAACCACAAATATCTCCAGAATCCTGCACAAGTGCCAGTAGGCAGCACCTTTACATGATGATTGGTATGATCTCTCTACACAGTGCTTTCCAAACCTTTAGCCCATATGACTCCATTTTAACAACTGAAAATCCACGGGACCCCAAATGATGGTGAAATCAAAATAGCAGCTATTCAGCCTCCTTGCCCTCCCTCCACTTATCTATAGCAGAAAGCAGCAGCAGTCAGCACAGGGGCCCTTGTGTTAGTGTGCAGTGGGTGCTTACAGACCCCAGTACTCAGCATGAGCTTACAGTTTAACTGGAAGCTTACTCATGTCATGGCGAGGACCATTGAATGTTCACTGGCTCGCAGGCCACATGCTGACTAGTTACTGCCACTACCTGACAAGGTTACAGTGAAAGTCCAGAGAGAAGAGGAAATGGCCATGTTTCTGTCACCCCATCCACTGATGATGTGACCCCATTTGGGTCCCAACTTTAGTAACCACTGCTCTAACCATTACCGGCCCAAGGCCAGGCCAGCCTGAAATACAGACACTGGATTTAGGAATCTAACCTAAGTCCTACACACTCTAGAGCATGCAGTCACTGTACACCAGCCTCCTTAAACATCTATTATTCCTCTTTCCTTCCTTTTTGGGTCTCTATCTCCCATTCACATCATCCTTCTCGTTCTATATGTAGCAATGCAATGTGTCAATGCTGACTCCTGGTGAGCCAGTAGCTCCTGGGTTTTCTTGGCAGTGTGACCGGACGTAGATTGCCAGGCCTTTCTTCCGAAGCAATGGAGGGTTAAGTGACTTGCCCAAGGCCACAAGGCGTATTAGTGGAAATCAAACCCTGGTTTCTTGGTTACCAAGCCAATGCTCTAATCACTGGCTCTGTAAAAGTTATGGGTCCATGTAAACCACTTTGATTATTGATAAGGTGGTATAAAAAAAACTTAATAAATAAATAAAATAGGTGACTACTCCATTCTTAATGTAGAAAGCCCAAACTTCATCTGCCCCAAGAAGGGCTTTTTTGAAATAGTTAAGAGATTAACTAGAATATCTGTGCAAAGCTGAGAGAACAAAGTATCCTCAGAAGCTTATTTCTGTAATAATTCAAGCTGGAAATATTTATTAATCATACCAGTGATTCACAGGCCTGCCTTAAGGTTCAGACCACCAAACCCTTGGTTCAAGAGAGTATGGGCTAATATTGACTGACTTATCCATTGGTGGTGTTCTATTTTATTATACCCATACCACTATACTATCTTGCAAAACAGGAAGACAAACAAGAATGCTATTCCATCCACTACTTGCTTCATCTTTCACAGCGGGCTTCTTACTTTATTGTAGGAATGTATCCAAGATTTAGCAGTTTTGAACTACACACTGACTATCTGCATTCCTGCATTTACAATATTTTTTAGGGGGCAGGATCAATATTTTGGTCTGAATTCATTCTTTTTAAAAGGAAGGAATTTTCGTATCGGCAAGAGAAAGGTCAGTGAAATATTGGATTAATAATAATATATTATAGTTGTGCTTTGCCTATTTAGTCACAAGAATCTATTGAAATTCAGCAGTAATTTAGTTCTTAATTACATGTGTGAAGAAACTCTATAGCAGCATTTCCCAAACCTTACCTTGGGACCCCAGCCAATCAGGTTTTCAGGATCTCCATAATGAATATGCTTGACATCAGTAGGAGTAAAAAAAAAAGTAGGGGAAAGGAGGAATTAGATTTAACTCATGCTTCTCTCAGATGTTTTAGGTGAATTTCATTCAGATACTGTAGGTACTTTCCTGTCCCCAAAGGGCTTACAATCTAAGGAGCATGTTTACCAAAGTGTGGTAGGGAGCGCAGGGTTATTGGAACTCATGCATTCCACCCCAGAGCCCAGTGGCTGTGCTGGGTTTCTGCCCAGTCTCTGCCTTCACCCTGCCTACTTGGACGTTGCTTGGTAGCGCAGGATTTTTACCATGGTGACATTTGCCGCTTGCGCTCCTTGCTGCCACATGGGACAATGGAGGTTTAAGTGATAAGGCCAAGATCACAAGGAGCGGCAATAGAATTTGGACCTGGCTTCTTTTGTTGTCAGCCCACTGCTTTAACCATCAGGTTACTCCTCCACTCCAGAAATTAGATCTGGGAAACTAACCCCAGTCCTACACACTGTAGTCACTATACCAGCCCCTTGACTTTCCATTTTAGTCCTCTTTCCTTCCTTCCTTCCTTTCTCCCGATTCACATGTTCCTTCTCTCCCTATATGTAGACAGCCTGCTGTCTCCATGCTGTGCATCCCAGGATGCATGGGGGTGGGGAGGATGAAACAGTCTGCTAAACAATGAATTCTTTGTTTGGCAGTCTTAACCCCACTCCCCTCAAGAAAACCATGCAGCACTGTACAATTTGACATGGCACAGAGGGGGCTCCCTTGGTCAGGCACTGTCAAATAAGAAACCATGTGTTTGAGGAATTACGTTGTATAATCATTACTTGGGTATTCCCTTCAGTTTATGGTGGCAATTGGGATAAGACAGTACTCCAGGAAGAACAATGCTGAATTTTTCATTTAAACACTTTAGAACCTAATGGATTAAATAGTTATCTCCAAGTTATAATGCCCTGTTCAATGTAATTTCAGTTTGTTCAATGTAAACCGCCTCGATATCATGAAAGGCGGTATATAAGAAATGTTGAATAAGAATAATAAGAATTAAATGATTTCTGATTTGGGTCTGGGCAGGATGGTTGTGGTACTGAGTCATTTATCATCATCATTTTCTTTTTTCAGCTGGTACAAGTTTTGGGTTTAGGGTATGGCTGCTTTGTTTCCTGTTTGACATTTTTTCAGGCCATTAGTTCACTGGTATGAACTGATTTTTTTGTGAACGAGTGTGGAAACTTTGTTTTGATGTATGACGTCATTCGGGGAATATCTTAAGAGTGCCTATGCATGGCGTTCATGTTGTCCATGGCTGGCTAACATCGTTGCTTGTTGTTCTAGCGGTGGCAGCTTCTGGTTCCTGTAAGTTTCCCTTTCTTTTTCCTTTTTCTGATACCGCTTCTTATATCAGTTTTCTTTGGGTATTAGTGAGTTTTTTTTGTGCTTTTGTTGTAGATTTTTAGAGCACAGAGCTATCGAGCTCCCTGATGAAGCTGGAAATGGCGAAACACCTGGTGTCGGGGCTCTGATGGCCATCAGGATCATACGCTATAAGCCGGAAGCTATTTGCTGACTGACAACCTTGCAATATATTGAAGTGCGGTACAACACAACAAAACGTGATGCAACACATTGCATAAAGACATGCCCAGCTAAGTACCATTGGGAGATTATATTGGGAGATTATATTATAACTTTTTGGATGTTGGTCTCCAGCATAAGTCTAATATGACAGCGTGTAATAACAGCTTGTATGGGACATTTGATTGTGACTGCATTGTTGATATAAGGTTGCAAGCTTCATGTTACTTTATCATCTAACTGTATAGATTGTATTATTGAGAAGAGGTTTTTTTTCAGACTGTTGATGTTCCGAGCTTTACCAGTAATAAGTTGATTCGATTCTGGTTAGCTCACCCTTTAGGTCATGGTGTGGCCTTGAGGGATACTGAGGTCTTTTCCTGTTATAGCTGAGCTGTTTACTGATGTGTTGTTCATAATTTGGACTGTGTTCTTTTCTTCTTTTTTTCTTTTTCATGGTTTTTGGTTTTTTTTTTGCCTAAAATAAAGAGTTTTTGATTTAGTATTTGGCGGTTTTTTTGGCTCCTTGTGAGGATATATTTTTGTGATAGGTTCATCTTTTCTCCTAGCACCTTTTATATGTGGTTGCTGCACTTGGGACAAGTCCATCAATCTCCATTCCCAATCCTGCTGCAGCCTTTAAGGATCTCCATCTTGAGGGGATAAAATCCAAAAAGACTCAGATCTGACCACAGGAAAGAACTAGCTTACTGAGATACGAAGAAGCCAGTGTATAAGCAGGAGAACTACCTGTTTATACAATAATAAATTTGTTATGTTTGGAAGAGTGTATGAAAGTCCAAGGATTGAACAGGGCTCTCAGCTCCCAAATTAGCTGTCAGAATAGGTGCTTTGTTATGCCAAGATGGTGTTTGTTTCCCTCTTGTAAATGCTAACTTCTACAGGGTTACTATCAGTCTGCCCATAAGAGATGTTATCTGGTTCTGAAAATCTTTATGTTTAGGATAATGGGAGCTGGAACAAGAAGAAATTGTATTATTTCAGAGGAATTCTCTGATATGAAAACAAAAGATTTTATTATAGCAGAAAAAAACGATCTCTCTCAAATAAATATAGTCATACAAATAACTTACAAATACATAACAAATAATGAATAAAATTCATAAACAACCCCATAAAAATCAATTTACACCATTTCCCCTTCTTTTTGAGTTTTGACTGTTCTAAATCCTGGTTTAAAAAAAAATAATTGTTTTTCCTATTGCTGTCAACGGGACAGTGCTTTGGTGAGGTATATTATGGCTTTCTCATCATGACATGTTGAACTTCAGTGTAGACTACACTCAAGAGAGGCTGCAAGATTCCCCGATAATGCCACTAGATGAATCAAATATGTTTGAAGAAACTAGTGTGATCTTAACTACATTATGCAATTCTCCTTGAATGAAAGGGATCTTCTGAGGGCTCCAAATTATGAAAGATCCAAAAATGTTTCTGGATAATCCTAAATTTATTAAGAAATAGAATGAAATTCTCAACAACTTCTCTTTGGGCCTAATAATTCTTTGTACTGATGGTTTTCAAAAGGGGCTAAATGTTTTAAAGGTAGAATTAGATGAAAATGAGAGAGATTTGAAAGAATAATCCCTAATTGAAGACTATAATTGAAATTTAGAAGAGTTCAGAAGAGGAGTTAAGAAAATGAAATATGAACAATTTAAGAGATGCATCAGATTACCAGAATGGCTTGATATATCAGTGAACTAATTATGATAGTAGAAAAAAAAGATGGTGATCTGTTGAAGGAATATAAAAAGTTTATTTTAAGATGAACACAGAAATGTTCTTGGAGATACTGAATTAGAAAGGAAGGTGCAGGAAGAGAGCAGGAGAAAAAGAAGAAATTCTGGTAAAGCATTTTATTCATCTGCCTCTCTCCTCTTCACTACACTCTGAAGAATTTGGAGCAGTCAAGAACTAAAAAAAGGGGGGGATGATTTTGGTTGTTTTGAACTGAATATAAGCCATGCTGGGTCATACCAATGTCCATCGGGTCCAGCATCCTATCTCCGACAGTGGTCAGTCCAGGTCACAAGCATTGGGCATATTCCAAAAAATAGATCAGTTTCTCATAGTTCATTTCAAGGGATGGGCAATGGCTCTCCAAGTGTACCTGGCTAATGAATTTTATGAAAATTTCCTCCAGGAACTTGTCCAAGTCTCCCTTGAATCACATATGTCATCTTGACCATATCATCCAACAACAGATTCCATAACTTAACTATGCCTGTATAAAAAAATAAACGTTCTACAATTCATTTCCAATTCGTTGGTCATTAGTTTTATGGAGGTCCTCTCTAAAACAACAGTCCCCTATTTAACCATTCCCCCACTCATGATTTCATAAAGTTCTATCATATTACCTCTGAGTTGTCTTCTCTCCAAGCTGAAGAACCCTAACCAGTTTAGCCTCCCTTCTTAAAGGGGATGCTATATTCCTTTAATCATCTGAAGCCTTTTCTAGTTTGGCTATGCCCTTTTTTGAAGGGGCACTCAGAACTGCACACAGTACTCAATGTGAAGTTGCACCAGGGACCTATACAGAGACATAATGATATTTGCATGTTTGTTCTCCATCCCTTTTCAAATAATTCCTTCTTGCATTTTGAGTAGCCACAGCCCACTGGTCTGAAAATTTCAACATATCAACAATGACTCCAAGATCTCCAAGAAACTACAGACTGATGAGCTCGGGCAGAATGGCAGAAATCATTCTAAAGAATAAAATTACTGAATTTATTTATTTATAGTTTTTCTATACCGCACTATTTACCATCAGCGCGGTTCACAGGCAACAAAAGTTGTACAATGAGGAAAGAACCACATTGAACTTACATTAAACAGGGAGAATAACTTGTTGAACAGGTAAACTATATACAGAGAGGTAAACTATTTACAGGTTGATAACCGTTGGTGCAGCGCCTACTAGGTTTTGCTCGTAAAGAACACAACGTGAAAAATGACTAGTATATACATTTGCAAGTTACGGGTTAGGGGATAGCTCAACAATAACCTGTGACAGCAGGGAGGGGGATTAACAAGGGAGAAGGATGGCTCTGAGAATATGTAGATAGCCATGGTTTAATGGGAGAAAGCCAATATGGATTTAGCCAAGGAAAGTCTTGTCTTATTAATCTGCTATATTTTTTGAATGTGTGAATAAACAGGAAGACAAAGGTGAGAAGGTTGATATAGTGTATCTGGATTTTCAGAAAGTCTTTGACAAGGTCCCTCATGAGAGACTCTTGGCGAAATTAAATAAGTCATGGGATAGGAGACAGTGTACTACTGTGGATCAGAAACTGGCTAAAAGATAGAAAGCAGAGGGTAGGGCTAAATGGCCAATTTTCCCAATGGAGAAAGGTGAATAGTAAGAACATAAGAAATACCATACTAGGTCAGACCAAGGTCCATCAAGCTCAGTATCCTGTTTACAACCGTGGCCAATCTAGGTCACAAGTACCTAGGAGTTTCCCCAAAAGACACCGGTTCCACAATGCTTATATGAGGGCAAGCAGTGGATTTCCTGGGTCCCCTTTAATAAGTACACCAGGGATCTGTGCTGGACCTGCTGCTTTTTAACATTTTCATAAATGACCTGGAAATAGGAATGAGTGAGGTGATCAAATTTTCAGATGGCAAAAAATTATTCAAAATTGTTAAAATGCAAGAGAATTGTGAAAAATTGCAAGAGGACCTTGAAAATTTTGAAGTCTGGATGTCCATATGGCAGATGAAATTTAATGTGGACAAGTGTAAATTTATGCACCTAGCAAGCTATGGTTACACAATGCAAGGTACCACCTTAGAAACCACTACCCAGGAAAAAGATTTAGGTGTCATCATGGATAATACGTTGAAACCCACCGCCTAGTATGCAGCAGCAGCCAAGAAAGCAAATAGAATGCTAGGAATCATAAGGAAGAGAATGGAGAATAAAACCAAGGATATTATAATGCCTCTGTATCGTTCGAAGGTGTGACCGCACCTTGAATATTGTGTGCAATTCTGGTCACCTTATCTTAAAAAGGATATAGCTGAATTAGAAAAGGTACAAAGAAGAGCAACAAAAATGGTAAAGGGAATGGAAGAATACCCCTATGAGGAAAGGCTTAAAAGGTTGGGGCTCTTCAACTTGGAAAAGAGATGGCAGAGGGGGGATATGATAGAGATCTATAAATTAATGAATGGAGTGGAACGGGTAAACGTAGATCAGTTGTTTATGCCATCAAAAAGTAGAAAGACTAGAGGACATACAATGAAGCTATTTTTTCACTCAACGCATAATCAAGCTCTAATTCATTACTGGAGTATGTAGTAAAAGCTGTTACTGTAACTGGGTTTAAAATGTTTTGGATAAGTTCCTGGAGGAAAGGTCCATAAACCATTATTTAAGAGGACCCAGAAATCCATTGCATGCCCTGAGACAAGCATTGTGGAACCTATGTGCCTCTTTGGGAACCCTCAAGGTACTTGTGGCCTGGATTGACCACTGTTGGAAAAAGGATACTGGGCTTGGTGGACCTCGGTCTGACCCAGTAAGGCATTTTTTATGTTCTTGTCTTGGAGTTAGGTTAGAATAAAGCATTTTGTATATGTATCTGGAATTATTTCTTCCGTATATGCATTGTTTTGCCATCTCTTCATTAAATTCCATTTGTCATTTAGAGATGCCCATTCTCCTCGTCTTACAAGGTCTTTCTGCAAATTCTTGTAATCCTCTGATGTTTTGAAGACTTATGAGAAGAGACTTGAAGACCTAAATATGAACACTCTGGAGGAGAGGAGGGACAGGAGAGATATGATTCAGACCTTTAAATACTTAAAGAGTATTAATGGACAAACAAACCTCTTCCAAAGATGGGGAAGCTGTAAAACTAGAGGGCATAACATGAAGCTACAAGGGGGTAAACTGAAAGGCAATGTCAGGAAATACTTTTCCACTGAAAGGGTGGTGGATGCTTGGAATGTCCTCCAGATGGAAGAGGTGGGGGCAAATACAGTGACAGAATTCAAAATGGCATGGGACAGACACAGTGGATCCCTTTATAGCAAAAGGATAAAATCAAAATAAACACAACTATCTCATATCTCAACTAGTAGGGGGGACCTACATGGAGCAGTTGGAACACCCCTAAACAAAGACATGGGGAGGGGTGACCTTCACAGAGTGGCAGGTGGACCTGCTGTTGCCACCTTGCTGGGCAGAATAGATGGACCATATTGGTCTTTATCTGCTGTCATATAATATGTTACTATGAATGATTTTGTGCCATCCACAAATTTGATCACCTCATTCGTCACTCCTACATCCAGATCATTTATTAATATGCAGATACTTAGATCACTTCACTAGTGATTCTCTTGCATATGGTTAGCTAATCTTTACAATAGTTTCACTCTCTTTTAGGCAGTTTGCAGTCCACGAAAGGGCACTGCCTCCTATCCCATGGTTTATATATATACAATGTATTTCATATCTGTTATGTGTGTATCCATTATTTTTATGGTTTTATTCATTTCAAAGATGCCATTCTGCTGCAATAAATTCTTTTGTTTTATACCTGAAAATTACTTTGGAATAATACAATATTTTCTCGTTCCTGCTCTCCTTATCCCTGTACTTTCTTGTGGGATCTTCACCTCTTTTAGGTGATTTTTCTATCCCTTATGTTTTAGTGCCTGTGGGTTGACCTTATCTCCACCCATACATGCACATGTAAGTAACAACGCAAATCCGGTTATCAGGAAAAATAATTTTAATACCTGGAAATTCACTGTACCTACACCTTGAAATTGAATAAGGCTTGAGATTCCATTTTTTGAACAACACAACCTGGCAGTGTTGTAGCTAGTACCTTTCATGACCAGAATGGACCAATATGCAGCTATTTATTTTCTTAAAAAGAAATGTAACCATGTTCCCAATGCAATCCAATTTATGACCCCATATCATATAGGTTTTTCATCTCGAGCAAAAAGTCAAGGAGGACTGCTTTCATCCTATAACTCAGATCTTACTCATGGCCTAAGTCAAAAAGCCAAGAAGCAACTCGTACCTCCATTACTCACCACTGTATTTTTCAACAGTCTTTATCTACCTGCAGTACAATTTCCCACCTTTATGACTTCATTTTAAGTACACTTGAATTTACGACTATATATATGTGGACATATGCATCCATGCACACGCACACATACACAATTTACAGATTTATGTCAAGCTGCAAGGAAATACAAATTTAAATTTTACAGTCATGTACAGTGGATATTTTTCTAACCCTTGGAGGGCTTGCAATCTAATTTTGTACCAGCGGCAATGGAGTGTTAAGTGATTTGCCCAACATCACAATGAAAGGGAGTTAGTTCACAGCCCATTACTCCTCCACCCCTATATATGTGGTCTCCACAATTGCACACAATAGAACAAATGAGGTCTAACCAAAGACTTATACAGAGGCACTATCACCTCCTTCTTCCTGCTGGCCATTCCTCTCCCTAATTATCCAAGCATCCTCTGGCTTTTGCCATCATCTTTTCTACCTGTGTAGCCACCTTAAGGTCATCAGAAACTATGACTCCTAGATCCCGCTCTTCTTTCATGGACAGAAGTACTTCACCTCCTATACAGTACGTCTCCCTTGGACTCTGCAGCCCAAACGCATGACCCTGCATTTTTTAGCATTAAATCTCAGCTGCCAGATTTTCAGCTATTCTTCCAGGTTTACTTGATCCCACTTCATGATATTTACTCCTCCCTCGCTATCTACCCTATTACAGATTTTGGTGTCATCTGCAAAAAAGCAAACCTTATCCAACTGCCTTCTGCGATATCACTTATTAAAATGTTAAAAAGAAGTAGACCAAGGACAAATCCCTGTGGCACACTACCACTGGTAATGTCCTCCTCAGAGTGAGCTCCATTTACCTATATCCTTTGTTGCCTGCCACTCAACCAGTCTCTAATACACTTTTCTATCCAATAAGGGCTCCAGACTTTAATTATATGTGGTAAAACTGTAACGTGTACCTTTGTGTCAGTGCTGACTCCTGGTGACCTAGTAGCTCCTTGGTTTTCTTGGCAGTGTGACTGGAAGTAGATTGCCAGGCCTTTCTTCCAAGGCAATGAAGGGTTAAGTGACTTGCTCAAGGAGTACTAGTGGGAATCAAACCCTGGTCTCTTGGTTCCAAGCCAGTTCTCTAACCACTAGGCTACTCCTCTACTCCCTTATAAGTGGTAGAGAGGCCTATTTGAATGTGCTATCAACTCTATGTCCAGGATTTCACTGGAATTTCTCTAACTTGTAATGTCAAGGCTTGACATGATACTACTGGATACGTTTGTGTTTTTGCTCTCACCTGGCTGAAGATTGTTGTGAGGAAGTTTTTATTTTTTATTTTATTTTTTTAACTGTTTTTTTTATACTGGTTTATCATTTCAATCAAAGCAGTTTACATTATAACTTAAACTTGGTAATGTACATCAAACGGGGGCATTGATAACTTGGATTTATGGTATATACTTGTTTTATAATGTGAGGGGGCAATATTCATCAGGATCTATCCACATAAAGATACGGAGGAGTTATCCATACTGCTTGGCCCCATATTCAAACAAATACATTCACTGACGAGCAGTGAACATATAAATTCACTATCCATATACTTTAAAATGTATACAGAATGAACTGGGTTGGAAATGGCCCAGTGCTATCCATAGGAAGGCAGAGGATGGGTGGGGTGAAGCCGGATTAAGAAATTATCCAGATAGCGATGATATTCAGACACTATCCTATGTTACACGCTTACTTGGCTAAACCCTCCAGTTTTAGTAATATGAGACAACTGCTAGGGGTCAAAGCAATCATTTTGAACCCAGAGGTAATGGGACAGAAGCATCTAAAATCTGAGCCTGCTCCATCACTATACCATCACTGAAAACCCCTTGTAAGTGCCGCAGGGTGCTTGGGGTGGGGTAGTGGTTATGTGCCTCTGCAGGAGGGGTGGAGAGCGGGGTAATACTGACACTTGCGAGTGAGTCAGAGGATGTGGTGATGCTGGTAACTTGGAGGTAGGGATTGGAGGGAATGGAGTCATTTACCACATGGGACCACAGTACATGCATCGGCAGGTAGGAAGGATGGACTTAGTGGGTAATTTTCTAAGGAGCCATGTAATGTTATGCACCATCTACACACATAAATCACAGTATTTTGGTGATTTGCGTACTTCCACTGTGGTTCTGTGCAAGGGCAGTGTTTGGGCAGAGGGCACTAGTATGCACATGAATTAGAAAATACTATAATTTCCTCAAATTCTTTACCAATCTAGGCATGTGCATTTACACCATCCCTAGGGCTGCTGTAATGGATTGCACCTCAAGTTACTGCACGTTTTCTACCACTTATGTGCTAATATTTAAGAAAGACAAGTAGACACCTGCTTATAAAACTATCCTCTTAACGCACTTTCTGCTGATGCAGTTGCCATGCCACAAGAGGGTAATTTTATAAGCAGCGCCTAGGCTAAAGGGCATTTTTACTCTTGTCAGTTGTATATGAGGAGGAGCATTCAAGACAGTAAGAAGTACATTGATGAGATGCTTCTTGCAGCAACCAAGCTCTCCAGCAGAGGAGAAGATGGGTGCCAACAGAATGTCGATGGTTGGACACAAGTCACCAGGGCCTGCAAAATCACCAATCCAACTTCTCCAGCCCTTGAATTGAAGAACCATTATGCAGCCCTGGAAGTGGAGGAGGTGAAAGCATCCCTGGAAAGGGAAGAACCAGAGCTCAAGTACCCCCAAAGTTGCAGAATCAGTGACCACAAGGAAACGAAGGGTAGTGGTGGTTGGAGACTCTCTTCTGAGGGGTACTGAGGAGTCCATCTGCCGACCAGACTTGATGTCCAGAGAGGTATGCTGTCTGCCTGGTGCCAAAATCCAAGATGTTACGGAGAGTTTGCTGAGACTCATCAAGCCCACTGACTATTACCCAATGTTGCTAATCCATGTTGGAACAAATGATACGGCCAGGTATACCTCGGAACGTATCAAAAGTGACTTCATGGCTCTGGGACAGAGGGTGAAGCAGTTAGGTGCACAGGTGGTGTTCTCTTCAATCCTCCCTGTTGAGGGTAAAGGCCAAGGTAGAGAGGCTCGCATCCTGGAGATGAATGCATGGCTGCGTGGATGGTGTCATTGAGAGCATTTTGGTTTCCTAGACAATGGGATGCTGTTCCAAGGGTTGCAGAGCAGAGATGGCATCCATCTGTCCAAGAAAGGTCAACGCGTCTTCAGTAGTAGACTGGCTAATCTACTGAAGAGGGCTTTAAACTAGATTCGTTGGGGATGGGTGAAGAAAGCCCCCAGGTAAGTGAAAGCCCCCAGGTAGGTGATACATTAAATAACTTTATGGAAATGGGTAACAGGGGTAACATATGGAAAGCAGTGTGTATAAATGTCCGTAGCATGGGAAATAAGATCCCTGATGTTGAAGCTTTGGTGGGAGTGGCTGACTTGGATTTAGTGGCAGTTACAGAAACATGGTTCACAGAAAACCATGATTGGGATGTAACTATACCTGGCTATACTTTATTCAGAAAGGACAGGGTAGGAAGTAGGGGAGGAGGAGTGGCACTATATGTAAAAACTACTATTAAAGCTTTGGAATTACAGGGCTTAAAAGGGAGAGGGGAGGCATTGTGGGTTAAACTAGAAAGAGGGAAAGAGAAATCTATTTACATTAGTGTGATATACAGACCTCCCTCACAAGAGGAAGAGGTGGACAGAGAGTTAATTGAAGACATGCGCAGCATTGCTAGGAAAGGGGAAGTGCTACTGATAGGAGATTTCAGTATGCCAGATGTTGATTGGCACATCCCTGCTGCAGTATCATCTAGAAGTAAGGAGATCCTGGATTCTCTACAGGGAGAACTATTCAGGCAATTGGTAACAGACCCCACACGTGACGGGGCCATACTGGACTTGGTGCTTATCAATGGTGAAAGTGTTTCTGTTGTTGTAGTGGGAGATCATTTTGCATCCAGTGATCACCAGATGGTGTGGTTCAGTATTAGGACTAGGGCTGTTAGAATCCATTCAAAGGCGAGGATCTTAGACTCTAGGAAGACTAACTTTGCGAAGATAGGCCAATACCTCAGGGAGTCGTTAGTTGGATGGGAACATCTGAGGGATGTAGAAAAACAGTGGGAAAAACTGAAAGGGGATATTTTAAGGGCAACCAACATTTTTGTTAAAATGGTAAATAAAGGTAAAAGGAAAAGGAGACCACTATGGTTTTCAAAAGAAGTAGCTGAAAAAGTGAAGAAAAAGAGGGAGGCCTTCATGAAATACAAGAGATCACAGAGAGAGGAAGACAGGCATCTGTATTTGGAAAAACTTAGAGAAGCTAGCAAAGTAGTCAAGAAGGCAAAGATTCAAAAGGAGGAGGAAATAGCCAATGCAATAAAATGGGGGGATAAGACATTTTTCAGATATATTAGTGAGAAGAGGAAGGGCAAGAGTGGTATTGTCAGACTCAAGGGTGCAGGGGAGGAATATGTAGAAGCTGATAAGGATAAAGCGGAATTGCTTAACAAATATTTTTGTTCTGTGTTCACAGATGAAGCACCAGGAGCAGGACCTCAGAAAACACCCACAAATAGGAACAGAAGCAAAGGACATCTTGAACAGTTTTCAAAAGACTGTGTTCGTGAGAAACTATCTCAACTTAAAGTAGACAAAACGATGGGACCGGATGGGATACACCCGAGAATACTGAGGGAACTTGGGGACGTTCTAGCAGCTCCACTGACTGACCTTTTTAATGCCTCGTTGGAGTCGGGAGTGGTGCCAAAGGACTGGAGAGATGCTCATGTGGTGCCTTTATACAAAAGCAGAAGTAAGGATGTGGTTGAAAACTACAGGCCGGTTAGTTTAACTTCGGTGGTGAGTAAATTATTGGAAACGCTGCTGAAAGAGAAAATAGTGAGGTTTCTGGAGTCCAGCGGATTACAGGATCCAAGGCAGCATGGATTCACCAGAGGCAGGTCTTGTCAGACAAATCTGACTGATTTCTTTGACTGGGTGACCAGGGAGTTGGCCCGAGGGAGAACCCTAGATGTGGTGTATTTAGATTTCAGTAAAGCCTTTGACACTGTTCCTCACAGGCAACTTATAAACAAACTCAGCACCCTAGGGATGGACCCTAAAGTTACTGCTTGGGTTAGAAATTGGTTGGGTGGGAGGCGACAAAGAGTACAAGTAAATGGAGCTCACTCTGAGGAGAAGGATGTTATCAGTAGTGTGCCCCAGGGATCTGTCCTTGGTCCGATTCTTTTTAACATCTTTGTTAGTGATATTGCGGAAGGGCTTTCAGGTAAGGTTTGCCTCTTTGTGGATGATACCAAAATCTGCAATAGAGTAGACACTCAGGAAGGGGTAGATAACATGAGGAGGGATCTAGCTAAGCTTGAAGAATGGTCTAGAATTTGGCAGCTGGGATTTAATGTTAAAAAATGCAAGTTCATGCATTTGGGCTGCAGCAATCCAAGGGAGCAATATAGTATAGGGAGTGAAGTACTTTTGTCCACTAAAGAAGAGCGGGACCTAGGCGTGGTTGTGTCTGATGATCTTAAAGTAGCTAAACAGGTAGAAAAGGCGACGGCAAAAGCTAGAAGGATGCTTGGGTGCGTATGGAGAGGAATGGCTAGCAGAAAAAAGGAGGCGATAATGCCTCTGTATAAGTCTTTGGTGTGACCTCATTTGGAGTATAGTGTGCAATTCTGGAGACCGCACCTTCAAAAGGATGTGAACAGGATGGAGTCGGTGCAGAGGGTGGCTACTAAAATGATTAGTGGTCTTCATTATAAAGCATATGAGGACAGACTGAAGGATCTTAATATGTACACCTTAGAGGAAAGGCGGGATAGAGGTGATATGATTGAGATGTTTAAATACCTCCGTGGCATAAATGTTCAGGGAGAGAGCCTCTTTCAATTGAAAGCAAGTTCTGCTACGAGGGGACATGGGATGAGGGTGAAGGGAGATAGATTCAGGAGTGATATGCGGAAATATTTCTTTACAGAAAGAGTAGTGGGTCCGTGGAATAGTCTCCCAGTGGAGGTGGTAGAGATGAGGACAGTAACTGAATTCAAAAAAGCATGGGACAAACACAGAGGATCTCTAAAGGTAAAAAGGGGACTATTGTAGTTGTTATGGAAGGACAGACTAGATAGGCCATGTGGTCTTTTTCTGTCATCATATTTCTATGTTTCTATGTTTCTATATATTCCATAAAGTCTAGTATGCATGTGGTTTATTTTATAAAATAGGGCCACGTTTTATAAAGTACACGTGTGTACGCTCATTTCTGCCTATGTGAATGTCCATACTGAAAGCGCACACCATTGGTCTACCATGTGTACTTACAGAATAGTAACTGGCTAAAGTACGCACATGAAGGCCATGGCCACACATAAATGACTGAAAATACATGATTTACATGGTAGATAGCACAAAACCTTCCATGATTCCTTATAAAATGACCCTAAGTATCTGCCCTGTGCAGTAAATGTAGGCTAGACATGTGGAAGCACATTCTAATATGTGCATCCTGGCCTCTGTGCATCCGGTCGGAACTGGACACACAGAGTTAGACCCAATTCTGATCCCAAGGAGCACGTCTAGCTCCTGCGGGATCAAAATTGCTTCTAGGGTCAGCACATGCAGACCAGTCCCTATTCCAATCAGCCTTCACATACTGAGCCAAGCCCGGCTCAGTCAGGCTCCTGAATTCAGTAGCCACGATCCCCAGCCAACAACCATTCTGTCCTTTCCCCACAGCCTGACCCCTGATATGGCCTTCCATGTCCAGAGTCGGGCTTAGGGGAATCTTCTGCACCCCCTAATCTTTTGTTCCAGGCTAGCCTCCCATCCCCCAACATCTAGGGGGACTTATTCCACTCATATCCAGCTCTCTTCATTCTGTAGCCTCCCATTTTTTACATCTGTCATAGGACTTGGATGCTTCAAGAAGCATCTCATCAATGTACTTCTCACTGTCTCGAATGCTTCTTGGTCTCACCACCTCTTTTCTGAGCTCTTCCACTTGTTTCATGAGAGCTTCAACTTGCAGGCATCTTTTGCACATGGAACCAGTCCCTCGACTGACATTGGTTGTCTGTCTGGACATGGGCTGAAGCTGTATCAGGGGCAACAGCTTAGGCATTTCAATTTTTCCCAGCAATAGTTCAGTTGGTAGAACTTTGGTACCTGTTGAATAAGTGAGAGAAACCTACCAAAGTCCCTAACTTTTCCTCAGCTGTCCTTTAAGAGAAAAGTAGCTAACCTCTTAAATGTGTGTTCTAACAGTGCTATCCTATGTCCCTGTGTGTAGCCATTCTTGCTTGCTAAACAGTTATTACTTTACACTAGTAAATTCTAATCTTATATGTCTGAGGAATATAGATGAATGTGTTTCCTTTGTAAAATTACCTAATCAAAGCTTCTTCAAGGATATCAAATTGTTTACTTTTAGTAGATATCCAAATGTGGAACTATTTGCTTCCTAAAATTTCCCTACCAACCAATAAAAATCTGTTGTGTAAGTCAACAAGCCAATTGGGGAGTTGCTCTATATAACAAAAATTCTCACATGGGGTGGGTGGGAGCTGGGAAGGGAAGGAAAGGATCTAACACCTGAGGAGGTCAGTGACTTCAAAGAGCTTGCCTACCTCTTTGAACCTGAAGGCTAGAGGGGAAGAAAAAGAACTCTAGCAACAGAAAGAAAGCTTAGCCCAAGAAAACAAAAAATTCCCCTTCTGCAATACAGCAGAATAAATTAGCTATTAAAAATGAAAAAAAGGCCTCTTAAAAGTTCTCAGGCAGAGACTTTGTATTCAAGAACCCCACAGTATTACCTTGCTTGCAGAGTAGACCCTCTAGGAAATGCCTCTGATGCTATAAGCCTTTATTCTCCAATACCCAGAGTTCTTTCATTTTCTCCATTTTTCCTTGCCATCACAGGGAATGCTACAGACTAAGATCCACAGAACATGACTCCTTCCGGAACTTGGTACATGTGCATTGTAAGAGTGTGGCCTCTAGGTGTCACTGTTGCGTGTTAGTTTAGATTATTTCCCTTCTAGGCACTATGAAAACTGTGTCTTCAGTATCCTTAGCCTTGGGCTTGAGAGTCAAAAACAGATCTTCCTCACAGCAGTGCATAGCACTTCTACTGAGCTACCAGCTGGCCCTCAGAGATTCATTACTAAAGTTAAATGAGGTTAGACTTTGCAGATTTGAACATATTAATTATTAAATATGAGCAATAGAAATGTCAGTTCCATGATTGACATAATTTGTGAAAAGGACTAGAAATAATTTGCATATCTCTGTGTCCTATATGGAAAGCTAAAAATTGACCTCATCTCTTAAGCTTGTTATCATGATAGCCATTTCAATCTACATGTATTACCATGGCTAATATTTCAGATACACAGCAAGATTAAAGGAAATTCCTTTTGTGTGTGGATGTCACTGAGCAGGGCTGGCCCAACCATTAGGCAAACTAGGTGGTCCCCTAGGATGACAATTTCTGAGGGGAGGGACAAAAGAGCAGGACATCCTGGAGTGTAAAACTCAAGGTTTGCCCAGGGCGCTCACACCTTGAACCAAACTCTGGCGCTAGCCCTGCCGTCGAGCCCATCCTAACTCCTGGCCACTTAGCTCCTGGGTTTTCTTGGACAATACAAAACTATTTAAACCTGTAGGTCATTTGCCTCTGGCGTTTAGTTGTTTCCTCCTAAAAGAGGTTTTGTTTTGGTGAGATATCAGCATGTGGCACGGAATTACCATCTTTTATGAACAGAGAGATACTGTGTATTACAATAAGAAAATACCGACTTCCAGTGAGGTCAGTACCAAGTGCTATTAATCTTACCGAAAACAAAATGAATGTTTGCTTAAGCAACAACAACCTTTTTTCATGTTCTCCAAGCACAAATAAATGAATTGTTACAAACATCATTTTGCTAATTGCGCTACTCTTGGTTTACCTAATTCATAACAAGAGAAAATAAATTATGAATCCCTAATGAAGAAGAAAATTTTGTGAGAAAAGAAAATGTGCTGCATGCTGTAAGATAAAGGAAGCCATTTCAGAGGGTGCAAAGCCTTTTTTAAGCGCAGTAAAGGGGTTTTCTACTATCACGCAGCTGCAGGCCCACGTCAAGAATAACATGTCTACTTACATGCATGCTGTCCAGCAGCCATGGTCTGGGCAGAACAGAGCGAGAGTTGTGATGTGAACATGTATTTTATAAAATACACTGGTGCATGAGAGAGAGTACACGCACACGCGCATACCTGCCGCAGAGCACATGTAAATGTCTACGTTCACATTTGCACAGATCCGGAGCGCCTGTTTTGTAAAGGCACATGGAAAAGTCCCAAAATCATCTAAGGAGGATATGCAAACCAACCTTAGCCCTTAAATATAAAATATAATATTAGTGTGTATTTAAAGGGATGTCAAATTTCTGTCGAGAGCTAAAAAGCTCAAACTTAATTGCTCTTAATAATTTCATTATCGATCCAACATAGAAACAATGAAAAACATCTCAAATTCTTTTTACTTAGGGGTATGTTTACTAAACCTTCTTAACGTGCGCGCTGTGCAATTAGCGCATGCTAATGACGCTTTACGGGGCACAAATGTGCCGTAGTGCGCGCTCACGCGCACAGCGGCACAAACAAGCGCTGAAGGCGGGGAAAGGCTCCCGGAGGGCGGAGGAAGGCTCCCCAGGGGCGGAGAGAAGGGGTCAATGGGTGGAGAGTGGGAGGGGAGAGGCTCCCTGCACACTAACGATGTGAAATCCGAGGCCAAAACTAATGCAAGTGAAAACCTCATGTTAGAGCTGATTTAAAGGGAAAAGAAACCATTTCTGTCAGCAATGTACAGCAAAACCAGGGAAACCTACAAAAAAGTGATGTGTGATACATGTGCAAGGAACAAAAGTGCAAATAAACATTGAAAATGACCCCAACAAAATAAAAAAAAATCATAATCAAGCTGGGCAATAGTGATAGTAATGGGAAACATCAAAAAAACACTCCCAAGAAAGCCCCAAAAAAAGATATGAATTTTGGAAGGGTCTACGCTCCGTCCCCATACAAGGTGAATGATCCCACAGTGAAATAGCACTGATCAGGGTTTCCCTCTCCATTGGACAGGTTTACTATGGCATGCACATGTCCCACAACAGCAGGGCGGGCATGTCGGAATGGGCAACTGGACAGATGCTGGGAAAGGGGATACAGAGGGCTGCAGGCGGCACATGCTGTGGTGCAGTTGGGGCACAGTGCGGACTAGGCAGATGCCTAGGTGGCACTTAGGAATGCTGAAACTGTAGAGCAGCCAGACAGCAACTGATGAGGACCAACATGGGCACGAGAGTGTTTATCACAGTGTCACAGGGGATAGTACCCAGCAGGTACCTCCAAGGGCACAGAACATAGGCAGGCGGTGTTGGGGGGAAGCGTGGACATCTATGCAGGCACCCCTCCCCCAGAACACGCACCATAGGCAGCCACCTACCTGCACACTGGATGGCTTGAGACTGCATACCACCAGCAGAAGGGCATGTCAGCATGGTGGCAGAGGAGTACTGGTGGTGGAGGGGGGCAGTGGCAGCTGCCCAGAGCAGACCATGGCCTAGCCCTGTGTAGGTGGGTGCCATGCACTGAAACAGACAGGTCCTGCCGGACAAACAGTCATGGTATCACCAGGGAATGCACTGTCTCTGTGGCAACACGGTGGTGCAGTGCACACAACCAGTGTGTTTGGAGGCAGAAGGTCACAGGGCCAAGTCCCAGCTATGGTGCCTGCCAACCCAGTCCCCATATTTTACCCACTACTACAACGTGCTAATACAGACAGAGCCTTTATTGCAGATGACGTAAACATGCCCAAAACACCTACATTTTACCCTACAGAGCAAAGACACCATAAACAGGTGCATTACCTAGAGCAGAGTCTCCCAAATGCAGTCCTGGAGGGCCAAACACCATTCAGGTTCCATGCTGCCTCTAATAAAGATGCCTGTGCTGCATATCTATGCACCACCCCCATGGTATGCAGATGTATCTCATGCATATTCATGAGGGACAGCATGAAAACCCAAACAGTGTTTGGCACACCAGGATTGGAGTTGGGAACCTCTGCCGTAAAGCAGCAGCCAACAGGGGCAGACACATCCACACCCACAGGCTCCATTAGCCAATGCCTCCTGGAGAGGCAGGACATTGGGCCCTGCGTGCATCTCCCAATACTAGCACTTGCATACCTTAGCAATGCCACCCTACACCTGGGAATACAGTACACAGCTATCAAAAGGTTGCTACGATTACTGGCAGATAGCAATTCCTACATTAAGCACAGTTTGCTGATTGAGCTCCATCATAGCAACCTTTCTGATGTCTGTGGAGTGTGCTTCATGTCTGGTCTCTGACTGTGACCCCCACCAGTATTGCGTACCATATCCATGCCTGCACTGTGCCCAGGACTGGTGTGGTGGCCAGGGCTGCTAAACACCTCTATAGTAGCACAATGCTGCATAGGTGTGGGAGTGTGTGTCTGTCTATCCAGTGTGTGGTGGCTGCAAACACCCTCCACAGCCCACACTGCCAGCACTGTTGCCAGTATTGGCCTGCCAATGTGCATAATGAGAAGCAAGGTACCATGGGTATAGACCGGACAGGGTGGCCTAGCCAGGATGCATCTGCACAGGGCATAGGGCACTGGCTGGGATATTGTAGTGCCCGGCCACCACTGCTCAGTCAGGGTGAGATCACTCTCACCCTGACTGAGCAGTGACCATGGCATGGCTAGGCTCCCCCATAGTGCTATATAGTATTTCTCTCATGTGATATTTACGGGTTCCCTTTTGGGGCCCAATCACTGACTTATCTGCTTGGTGTGTATGCTGACATCCCAGTTCTGGGTGCATACATTTCCTCCAGGAACATGCCCTATGGACTAGCTATCAGACCGTCTGTAGCTAGTATGTGTCTTGCTGGAACACCTTGCAGGGTGCAGTGGCTGCAGGAGATTATCAGATTGTGGTGGGGTGCAGCTGAGTATTTCTGGGCCTAATGTCTGTCTGCTATTGCTTTATAGATGTGTACAGAGCTGCATTGACTGCCCTGTAGGGTGTCTGTTCCCCAGCAGGACTGTGGTTGGTGGTCCCTTCTACTGCTGCCATTGCAGGGATGTAAAACGTGGATCTGTCGGTGGGAGACCCTGTTTCCCACCCACAGCCCCAGAGGGTGGGTTGGGTGGTGGTACATAATCTGCCTATGGGTCCATAAGGGTCAAACCTGACTGAGAAATACAGATGTATCCAAAGTGTGTCTGCAGGAACTACCTATCTCACACACTAGCACTGCTGGGGACCTACAGCATGGCCTATTTCTGCCATGGAAGGTGCTGTGGACCTGGTACTGGGCGCCCCACCGCACGCTCAGGGTGAGCACAGTACCCGCACAATGTGACGGTGTGTAGCTACTCTGTGCCAGTAACACACATGGTCAGTTCCCCCTACCAGGCCGAGGTGCTGTGGGGGTGCATACCCCATCTTGTGTTTATCTGTAGACGGCTGATTTGCATGTGCAGTGCATCATGGGTACGGGTGCGCTAACCCTATCCTGGTGACCACAGCAGACTGTTTGTGTGGTGACATGCAGTCCTTCTGCAGCCAGCTAGGGGCTTGCTAGCAGCTGTAGCCCACTGGTTACTTCACTGCCTGTGGAGCCAGAGGTCATGGGTTCAAACCCACAGTGAGGTTATTTGATAGGGCTGTCCAAAGCATTATCTATTTTTAATGTACATTAGTGCTGCCAGCAAAAACACCCTCAGCGTACTGTACCCATAAGGTGCCTCAGAGGGCGCTTTATAGGGCGCCCTATAGGGCACCTTATGGTTACTGTCCATATAAGGTGCACTATACGGTATCCTATGGAGCGACTTATAGGGTGCCCTATAGGGGACATTATAGGGTGCCGTGGCGGACAGTGCACTTTATAATGTGCCCTATGGAGTGCCTTATAGGGTGCCTTATGCGGCACCTTAGGTTACGGCACGTGAGGGTGTGTTTGCTGGCAGCAATTAATAAAATACAAATAAAGTGCCACAGGAAACCATACTTACATGTCAAAGCTGATGCCTCAGCTAGCCTTAAGTATTAGGCACACTGGGGATTGAACTCATGACCCCTCTATCATCAGTTGGTGCCTTAACCATTGTGCTACACTGCTGTTCCTCCTTGCATATCAGCGTACCTACTTAAGATTTCCATGCGTTTAAATGCACAGTGCTGCCATCAAAAACAGTGCTATGACCTTGCTGTGCCTCACAGGGCACCCTATATGGCGCCCTATAGGCCACCCTTTAAGCAACATTGTAGGGTGCCGTGGCGGACAGTGCACTTTAAAATGTGCCCTCTGGGGTAACTTATGGGGTGCCTTATGCAGCACCTTATGTTACAGCGCTTTGAGAGTGTGTTTGCTAGCAGCAGTAATTAAAATAAAATTAAAAAGCCTCATAATGCAATATTACACATAAATGGTAGTGCCTTAGCCAGCCTTATTCATTGGGCACAGTGGGGGATTGAACCCATGACCCCTGCACTATCTGTCAGTGTCTTCACCATTGTACAGCAGCCCTGTTCCTCTGTTAGCACATCAGCGCGCCTGCTTATACTTCCTGTGCGCGTTTCTCATGTGCTAATGTGTGCGGCGCGCAGCGCCGCACACGCTAATCCCGTTTTGCTACTTTTGACCAGACCGCCCACTCCTTTTATGGCATCCTGCAGACTAACGCGGCGCGCACGTTAAGAGGGTTTAGTAAACATACCCTTTAGTCTATAGTTCCTAAAATTCATAAGTGTTCATAACCAATTCATTCAAAAAAAAAATCCCTTATTGAATATAGCACAATAAGGTAAATAATGACTTTTTTGAAATATTTTGGATACATTTTTAATCTGGATGATATGAAGTTATGTATTAATAACCTGGCCCATGATTATAGTATAAGGGAAGGCTGGACTGATATTAATGGACCTTTGAAAAAATTCCTTTTGATGTTGCTCCTAAATAATATTTATGAGAGAAAGGTATCTGATGAATTGCCTAAACTAGTACATAGGGATCCTTTTACTAAAGTGCGCTATGGTGCCAATAATATGCAAAATCAAAGCATGTTGAGTGCACAGACAACGTGTTACCTATTGAGGGTCGTGGAACGCATTTCTCCGATAGGTAACACAGGGCACTATTACCATGGGTGCAGATAACTTCACCTATTGAGGGGGGAGGTAATTGCGAAGACATGTGGATAGTGGTCAGTGTACACCTGTGCACTGACGATGCGGCGCTCGTGCCCACTCTCTGCGCCAACCCAACCATTTCCTACTCAAACGCATGATGCACAGTTAGCTCGGAGACTGGCATGTGCTGTCCTGGCCGAGCGCTAACTGTGCAGGCCACAGTACACAGTACATGCCACTTTAGTAAAAGGGCCCCATAGTGATTTAAAGTGTTATTGAATGAAATTAGACCACCAGACGGAGGTTTAAAATGTTACAGAAATTACTGAGCTAAAAATATTTGAGTCGGTAAAAACATAACCGAACTGCTATTTCTACTGCAGGAGTTCAGTGGCCTTTTAAAAGTAAGCATAGGATTTATTTATTTAACTAGGTTTATATACCGCTTTTCTACCAGTCAAAGCAGTGTACATTCAGGTACTGTATATATATTTCCCTTGTCCCCGAAGGGCTCAGAAACTATGTTTTTGTACCTGAGGCAACGGAGAGTTAAGTGGCTTGCTCAAGGCCACAAGGAGCCCTGTTCTAAAATGACTCATAAAGGGTTAAAGCTCTGTGTATGGATGACTGATTTACAAAGGAGACTATAAAACCAAGAGGTTACCATCTTTTAAACAAGCTCATTTGCAGGAGTTCTCTTCCCCTTACCCTGCAGCATAGGAAACAGAACTGACAGTACAGAAAAAGCAAATGAGTTGAGGGAGCAGTTCAAGGGAAAGCAAATGAACCGTCACTAGTCCAAGCAGGGTCAATCTATAATTGTGAAAAATGTTCAGAAGCAATGTCCCCCGGTTGACCTTAATAACAGAGCCCTCCCGAAATTTATTGAGCCAAAGACCTGGTTCCCTTAATGAATGCGTAACTTTGAAGCACATATGAACATTAATGCATTTGTATCTGAAAGGAAGGAAGCATTTTTCCCAAGATGGCTGGGTGCTTATTAAGTTAAGCATTATGTAACATGAGAAAACCACCATGTTGTGATAGATTGGCAGAAGTCTGGGCTCCTATGTGCTATGAATTTCCCCCATCGTTGGGCATATAACACCCTAAAAGATGAAATTAGTAAGTTTGTAATGTGTGAGAGAGAGAAACATGTTTGATGAATCATGTCAGATAGAAATGTATTTTTCCAGTTCATACTGCTCTTATAATGTGTTGGGGGAGGAGAGCAAGTTTAGACTGCACATGGGTCTAGTCTGTGTCCCTGTGGGCCAGCCGCTACAGTTTCCCTTTAAAAATTTGAGCTTGTGGAGGAATGCACATGTTTTGTACCCTCTTAGTATAAATGGCAATTTCAAAATGCGTACCTTCCCTCCCCTGGTCTAAAATCAGCACTTTTTTACTGTGGGCAAAAGTAGGTGAACTGTGAGGAACACACATACTTAGAGATGTATTCCTAAGTTGTGGTAATGTAACGTGGGATTGAGCATGCACTAATGGCCTACGATAACAGCAAGTGTGCTAAGCAGACAGCATGGCGGTAATTCCACGCTATTTGCTTAGTGCATGACAGGGAGGGAAATGGGCAGGGTAGGAGCAGAGTGCTAGTGTTCCTGCATATTGAGGTTAGTGAAGGGATTAACAACGCATGTTCACTGTCAATGCTGAGATGGCTTTAAGTTCACTCGCTCTAACTGCAGTTGGTGGCGTTAAGTGCATCCATATCATCGCCAGAGTGCGTTAGGGTCTGAATCAGTCCGTTATCTGCCTTGGGCCATGCTGTACGTGCCATCACAGCACGTTGATTTCAACCTTTTCTCCAGGAACAAGCAGGAAGTCAGTCCACACATATGGGTGATGTCGGCACCGACGGAGCCCGTGCAGAGCATTTCCCAAGCTTTCAAAGAAAGCCTTTGGGAATGCTACCATGCATGTGTGGTCCCCTTCCCACCCAAGGGTGCCATCTTGCTCTCTTTTTTTCCGCAAAGCCCTTCAGATGTTGTCTGGCTTGTCCCTGGAAAAAGTAGATTTTTTTCTCTCTCCGAGTGTCACACTTGCCTCCGGTATCACACCGGTACTCTTCCCGCCTACCTGCCTCAGTGTCGGGTTTGGTTTATTTTTGTAGTCTTTCATTGTTTTCTTTTTTCTGGCATCTTTGCACCCTTTTTTCTCCTGCTGGTAACCCGGAGAGTCTTCAACCTCGTAGGGGTACTTTTTCCCCCATGGCTACCAGTGGCTTTAAAAAGTGTGATCGGTGCTCCAAAATCATGTCTTTGACTGACACACACGACTGCTGTCTTCGCTGCCTTGGGCCAGACCACGACCCGGCAGCCTGCGGTCTCTGCAAGAGGATGTCCAGCAAGGCCCTCAAGAGCTACCAGCAGCAACACAATAAGTTTTTCCCCGAGTCCCTGATGCCTCCGAAGACCAGGGCCTCATCTGAGGCCCTGACATCTCGGGCGTAACACTCCGAGTCCAAGCCTCATTGTGGGTCCTTGGAAAGAGGGTCTTCCTCGAGGAAACCCAGGAAGAAGAAAAAACCCTCAAAGGCGGCATCCTTGGATGGTTCTGACCGGCCAGGGCCTCCCCGGTCCCAGTCCCACAGTCCAAGACGCTCGTCCGAGGCATCGGAGAAGGAGTGGCCTGCGAAGGTCCTTCGGAAGGATCTGACCACAGACCTGCCTCGATCCCCAGACACTATCCTCATCGAGGATTCCCCTTCGAGGGAGCTGGCGTCAGGCCCGAGTCCTTTGATGCCTGCGCCGAAGGCTGTGGAGCCTTCTGGTCTAGAGTCCAGAATGGCGACCCTGGAGCACAGTTTGTCTGCCTTCATGGACCAGCAGTGGGCACTGTTATCCAGCACGACTGGTTCATCCGCCCCAACCACCGGGCCCTCAATGTCCAAGATGTCCCCGGAGGCCAAGCCAATCATTGAGGTCCTTCGGCCTTGAGTCAATCTTTGGCCGAGGTCATGCTCTGAGTCCCTCTCAACGGGACCGCGGTCATCCCTGGTGAGTTTGCTGGGCCATGGCTGCAGGGCTTCAGAGGCCCCGAGGCCCACGGAGCAGCCCTCCTATGAGTCCTCAATGGGAGATGGAGGACAAGGAGTCCCCGGATATCCATCACCACCGCAACGTCCTTTCTGACTCTCCCATCTCGGAACCTCAGCGGCGGTTCCTGCCCGAGGACATGGGCTTCCTGGACTTTGTCAAGGACATGTCTAAGGCCCTGGCATTCCCAACCAAGTCTGAGGAGGACCCACAGGCAGATGAGTTGGAAATCCTCCAATATGAGGCCCCTCCACGGGAATTTCTCATGGTGCCCATTCCTCCCATCCAGGAATGGCTCATGCTCTGAATGTGGGAGACACCGGCATCAGTGCCAGTGGTGAGCAAATGGCTCAACCTGATGTATCGGGTCCGCTGGAGCCCGGGCTTCAAGAAGTCACAGCTGCCATATAACTCCATGGTGGTGGAGTCGGCTATTCGTCTTCTGAAAAGCCAGAAGACCTCAGTGCCCCCCCGGCAGGGAGGCCCACACCTTTGATGCCCTCAGCAGAAAGTGCTACCAGGGCTCAATGCTCATCTGCCGCATCCAGGTTTACCAGCTGTTCATGGGCATGTACCTGAGAGACCTGACGAAGGAACTCGCCGGGTTCTCGGCTGGTCTCTCCGAGGAACCTTTGCAGCGATTCAAGAACCTGGCCAAGGCAGTCTGTGAGTGGTCCAAATTCATGTCTCGAGCGGCCTATGATGGGTTCGAGTTGGCGGCCTGGGTATCCGCGGCGGGCATCGGTGCATGCCGCCAAGCTTGGCTTCAGTCATCTGACCTCGAGCAGTGGGTTCAGGACATATTGGTTGATGTCCCATGCCAAGGAGAGAATCTCTTTGGCAAACCCATGACTGACAAGGCTGCCGAGCTGGAGACTGAGTTCTTGACGAGGACCAAGCTCTCTAAGAATACCACTGCCCCTCTCCGACGGAAGGGATCAGGTAAGAAGTCCTTTTACCTGAGGAAGGGAACTGCTTACCAAAACTACCCGCCTTATCCAGCCTCCCTGGATCCCCAACAACAGGCCAAGGGACCTGGGCATGGCCCACGTAAGCAGAAGACTCCAAAGCTCCAGGAACCGGCTCCGGCCCTGTCAGGGGGGATCTTTTGACTCCTTGAGCATAGCCTCTCTACCCCAAGGAGATCAACAACCCACAGGTGGATGTCCATCACCACCGATTCATGGGCTCTTCGGGTGGTCAGGGAGGGTTACCTCCTCCATCTGACTCAGACACCTCTCCCTTATTTCCTGGGAGAGCCCCTCAGGTCTCCCCTCAACCGGGACCTTCTTCTGAAGGAGTTGGCAGGTCTTATTGAGGACAAAGCGGTGGAACCGGTGCCCCATCACCTGAAGGGCAAGGGATTCTACTCCAAGTACTTCCTCATGCCATAGAGGACAGGGGGCCTAAGGCCCATCTTCTACCTGCTCAACCTCAACAAATTCCTGGGGAGGAAGAAGATCAAGATGCTCTACCTTGGAACCTTGCTGCCATACCTTTATCAGGGAGACTGGCTATGCTCCTTAGACCTCAAAGATGCTTATACAGCCATCGTCATCCATCCCAATCACAGGCAGTTCCTGTGGTTCGTAGTGGTGGACAGAAACTTTCAATACAGGGTGTTCCCCTTCGCCCTAGCCTGTGCCCCAAGAGTCTTCAGAAAATGCCTGGCAGTCATGGCAGTCTCCCTCCAGCTCCTGGGGGTCTTCGTTTTCCCCCTACCTGGACGACTGGCTCATAAAGGGAGGCACAGCCTCAGAGGTGCAGAAGGCCACCACACGCACGATCCAGGTTCTACAACACCTGGGCTTTGTCATAAACCACCCCAAGTCTCACCTCCTCCCGACACAGTGTCTGGAGTCTTGAAGGACTAGAAAGGGGGGCTGTTACTTCTGGAGAGAAATCTGAAATTGTGAGTATATACTTCTGGGAATTTTTCTGAAAGGACTTTTTTTTCTTTTAAAGCTAATTAATCTGTGAACCCACTATTTTTTTGTTAAATCAGTCAGGGCCTAGTAGCAACAGTTTAAGATTCAATTTAAAACACAGAAGAGAACTTTCTGGTTACCTTTCATACCCAGTAGACAGCTGTAGTTTAAATTTCATAGTCACTCAGGCCCTAGCATCAGCAAAGTACTTTTAGTTTCAAATTAAAACACAGAAGAAAGCTTTCTGGTTAAATTTAGAATCCAGCAGAGAGCTTGTAGTTTAAATTTCTTAATAGGTTAGAGCCTAGTAGCAGCAAAGAGCTATAATTTAAATCAAATCAGAATATAGCTTACCTCAGCGGCACAGGACAAGGTACTGTGTAGCAGCCCTTTTTTAATAAGTGTTATATCCCTCCCTCCCTCCCCACACCCACCCTCCCCTGGGATAATCACAGCTTTATAGGTACTTGCACAACTTAAAAGACAGGAGGTGCTCTCAGGTGAAGCTCATTACCCAAATCAGTCATACACTAAGGACCTGAGATTAATTAAGCTTCAGGTGAACAAGGTATATTAAACTTCTTAGGTACAGTTTTAGTGGTATAAATATCCATAGCACCCTTTAGTACATAAAGAACTTAAAGATCTAAACACAAACTTAAAACTAAGATGCAGACAGCAGTCCAGCAGCGGGATGTGGGCTTTCCAGTCTTTTGCATTGAGTGTCACATGTATGATTTTCTCCCAGCTGGTGAGAGGTCTTACGTGTGCACTAGGTGCAAGGAGCTCTCTGCTCTCAGGGAACGAGTCCGTTCTCTAGAGGCTAGAGTAGCAGACTTGGAAAACATAAGACAGACAGAGAGGTACATAGACGAGACCTACAGGGATATAGTCCTGAAGTCCCACCTCCAGTCTGGCAGCATCCCTGTTGCCAGGGAGGAGAGAGGTCACGTGACAGGAGAGCATCACCCTGGTGTGGCAGGAAGTGATCCTATAACTAGGACCTGTCCTCCAGGTGATGTAAACCCCTCTCGCACCGAGGAGGTTTCTCTAGGGCCAAGTGCCCATGAGGGAAGGGTTAGGACAGCAGTTATAGTTGGTGATTCGATCATTAGGCATGTAGATAGCTGGGTGGCTGGTGGACATGAGGATCGCCTGGTAACATGCCTGCCTGGTGCGAAGGTAGCGGACCTCACACGCCACCTAGAAAAGGTCTTAGATAGTGCTGGGGAGGAGTCTGCTGTCTTGGTACATGTCGGTACCAATGACATAGGAAAATGTGGTAGGGAGGTTCTGGAAGCTAAATTTAGGCTTTTAGGTAGGAAGTTGAAATCCAGAACTTCCAGGGTAGCGTTCTCCGAAATGCTTCCCGTTCCACGCGCAGGACCCAAAAGGCAGGCAGAGCTCCGGAGTCTCAATGCGTGGATGAGACAATGGTGCAGAGATGAGGGGTTCGGATTTGTTAGGAACTGGGGAACATTTTGGGGAAAGGAGGGGCTCTTCCGAAGGGATGGGCTTCACCTTAACCGGGATGGAACCAGGCTGCTGGCATTAACCTTTAAAAAGGAGATAGAGCAGCTTTTAAACTAGATAACAGGGGAAAGCCGACAGTCGCCCAAGAGCGCATGGTTCGGAAGAATGTATCCTTGAAGGATACTACAAAAAGCAGAGAGGTTCCAAAAAAGAGTAAAGTAGCCCAAATGCCCTCGAGTATGGAGCAGACAGAACTTAAAGATCCCAAATTACCCATGTCTACCAATAGCCAAATTAATATGAATAAAATACAGTCTCTAAAATGCTTGTATGCAAATGCTAGAAGTCTACAAAACAAGATGGGAGAGTTAGAATATATAGCACTAAACGAGAGGTTAGATATGATTGGAATATCAGAGACATGGTGGAAAGAGGACAACCAGTGGGACACTGTGATACCTGGGTACAAACTATATCGTAATGATAGAGCTGACCAAATTGGTGGAGGGGTTGTGCTCTATGTTAGAGAGGGCATTGAGTCAGAAAGGATTAAAGTTTTGCAAGAAACAAAATTTGCTGTAGAATCTCTATGGATTGAAATTCCATGTAAAAAGGGGAAGGCGATGGCAGTGGGGGTGTACTATCGTCCGCCTGGCCAGAATGAACAAATGGATGATGAAATTCTCAAAGAAATCAAGGAAGCTAGCAAAAGTTACAGTGCAGTAATAATAATGGGTGATTTCAATTACCCCGGCATCGACTGGGTCAGTGTCACAACAGGACATGCTAGGGAGATAAAGTTCCTAGATGAAATAAATGACTGCTTCTTGGAGCAGCTGGTTCATGAACCAACCAGAGGGGAAGCAATATTAGACCTAGTCCTTAGTGGAACACCAGATGTAGTGCAAGAGATAAGGGTGTTGGGGCCACTTGGCAATAGTGATCATAGCATGATCACCTTTGATTTAATTAGTGGAGGAGGGTTAGTAAGGAAATCCACAGTACTACCCTTTAACTTTCGAAAGGGAGACTATGATAAAATGAGGAAAACAGTTAAGAAAAAACTAAAAGGAGCAGTTGCAAAGGTTAAAGATGTACATCAAGCTTGGGTGTTGTTGAAAAATACTATCTTGGAAGCCCAGACCAGCTGTATTCCACGCTTTAAGAAAAGTGGAAGGAAGTCCAAAAAACTGCCAGCATGGTTTAAAGGTGAGGTCAGAGAGGCTGTTGTTGCCAAAAAAGCATCTTTCAGGAAATGGAAAAAAGAGCCAAACGATGAAACCTGGAAACAGCACAAGCACTGGCAAGTCAAATGCAAGGCATTGATAAGGCAGGCAAAGAGAGAATTTGAGAAGAAGCTTGCTGCGGAAGCAAAAACGCGAAATAAAGACCTTTTCAAGTACATTCGTAGCAAAAAACCTGTGAGAGAGTCAGTTGGACCATTAGATGATAAAGGGGTTAAAGGAGCACTAAGAGGCGACAAGGCGATAGCGAAGAGACTGAATGAATTCTTTGCTTCGGTCTTTACTGAGGAAGATGTAGGGATGTTACCCATGACTGAAGTGGTATTTAAAGGTGTGGAAGAATTGAAGGAAATATCGATACATCGGGAAGATGTCTTACAACTATTAGATAAACTGAAGAGTAGCAAATCACCTGGGCCGGATGGTATACATCCAAGGGTGTTGAAAGAACTGAAATTTGAGATTGCAGACCTGCTATCAGTTATCTGTGAACTATCATTAAAATCATCTCTAATACCTGAGGATTGGAGGATCGCCAATGTAACACCAATTTTTAAAAAGGGTTCGAGGGGTGATCCGGGAAACTACAGACCAGTGAGCCTGACATCAGTACCGGGAAAAATGGTAGAAACCATCATAAAGAATAAAATTACTCAGCATGTAGATAGTCACGACCTAATGGGAGACAGCCAACATGGCTTTAGACAAGGAAGATCTTGTCTTACTAATCTGTTATGTTTTTTTGAAGGAGTGAATAAACAGGTGGACAAAGGTGAGTCAGTTGATATTGTGTATCTGGACTTTCAGAAAGCCTTTGACAAAGTCCCTCATGAGAGACTTTTGGCAAAACTAAAGAGTCATGGGATAGGAGGCAATGTACTACTGTGGATCAGGAACTGGTTAAAAGATAGAAAGCAGAGGGTAGGGCTAAATGGCCAATTTTCCCAATGGAGAAAGGTGAATAGTGGTGTACCCCAGGGATCTGTGCTGGGTCTGCTGCTTTTTGACATATTCATAAATGACCTGGAAAGTGGAATAACAAGTGAGGTTATCAAATTTGCAGATGACACAAAACTATTTAAAGTTGTTAAAACCCAGGAGGATTGTGGAAAATTGCAAGAGGATCTTAATAAATTGGAAGACTGGGCATCAAAATGGCAGATGAAATTTAATGTGGAGAAGTGCAAGGTTATGCACCTAGGGAAGAACAACCCAAACTATGGTTACACGATGCAAGGTTCAACATTAGGAACCACCACCCAGGAAAAAGATTTAGGCGTCATTGTGGATACCTTGTTAAAACCCTCAGCCCAGTGTGCAGCGGCGGCCAAGAGAGCAAATAGAATACTAGGTATGATAAGGAAAGGAATGGAAAATAAAACAAGCTATATTATAATGCCTCTATATCGTTCCATGGTGAGACCGCACCTTGAATATTGTGTGCAATTCTGGTCGCCGTATCTTAAAAAGGATATAGCGATTTTAGAAAAGGTTCAGAGAAGAGCCACCAAAATGGTAAAGGGGATGGAAGGCTACTCCTATGAAGAAAGGCTAAAAAGGTTGGGGCTCTTTAGCCTGGAGAAGAGACGGCTGAGGGGAGATATGATAGAAGTCTATAAATTAATGAACGGAGTGGAACGGGTAAACGTAGATCGATTGTTTACCTTATCAGAATATGGAAAGACTAGGGGACATGCAATGAAGCTACAGGGTAAACTATTTAAGACTAATAAAAGAAAATATTTTTTCACTCAACGTGTAATCAAACTCTGGAATTTGTTACCGGAGGATGTAGTAAAGGCTGTTAGTGTAGCTGGGTTTAAAAAAGGTTTGGACAAGTTCCTGGAGGAAAGGTCCATAAACCATTATTAAGAAGGGACCCAGGATATCAATGCTTGAACCAGTACAAGCATTGTGGAACCTGTGTCCCTTGGGGAAACTGCTAGGTACGTATGACCTAGATTGGCCACTGTTGGAAACAGAATGCTGGGCTTGATGGACCTTGGTCTGACCCAGTATGGCATATCTTATGTTCTTATGTTCTTATGGAGTTCATTGGAGCAAAGATCGACACTCTTCAGTTGAAGGCTTTCTTGCCCGGGGACCGAGCCGACCATCTCAGGTCTCTATCTCGGGACATGCAGCACTGACCTTCGGTGCCCAGCAGGCTTCTCCTGCACTTCCTCGGGCACATGGTCTCCATGGTCCACATCACCCCAGATGCTCACCTCCATATGAGAGCAGTGCAGTGGTGTCTCCAGGACCAGTGGTCCCAGGCCACAGGCCGCCTCTGAGACAGAGTTTCTGCGACCCACCAATTGGCAGGCTCCCTGGTCTGGTGGCAGTTGCCCCAGCATCTCGAGGTGGGCATGCCTTTTCAGGCCTCAAGCCCCTCGATGGTCCTCACCACAGATGCCTCTCTGCTTGGCTTTGGAGCCCACTGCAGAGATCTCTGCACCCAGGGCAACTGGTCACCAGATGAGAGCACCCAGCAGATCAACCTCCTGGAGCTCTGAGCCATATACCTAGCCCTGAGGGCCTTCCGTCACCGCCTGCATCACCAGCCAGTTCTGGTCCATACAGATAACCAAGTGGCAATGTTCTACGTCAACAAACAAGGGGACACGGGGTCTCGTACCCTTTGTTGGGAGGCTTTAGCCCTCTGCTTGTATGCAGTCCGACAGGGCAACCTCTTGCGGGCAGTATACCTGCTTGGTCAGGACAACCAGCTGGCCGACAGGCTCAGCAGAGTTGTCCAGCCGAATGAGTGACAGCTGGATCCCCATGGTAGCCAGTTGGCTCTTCCGGCTCTGGGGAGAACCCGTGATAGACCTGTTGCCAGAACAGACAACTTTCAGTTGCCCTGCTTCTGCTCCTGGCAGGCCCACCCCTCCAGGGTGGCAACGGACGCATTCCTGGTCTCGTGGTCGGGAGGCCTCATGTATGCCTTGCCTCCTACCCTGTTGATCGCCAAGACCTTGTTCAGGACCCTCTGCGACAGGGCCTCTCTCATCCTGATAGCTCCTTGGTGGTCCAGGCAGCTGTGATTCCCACTGCTTCTACAGTTGACAGTGGACACCCCCATCCCCTTGGGAACCACCCCAGGACTCCTGCCTCAGGAGGGAGGCTCTCTCCTGCATCCCAATCTGGGGTCCCTGTCACTGACAGCATGGCTGCTGAGAGGGTGACTCTGGCCCCCTTCAACCTCCTGGTTGAAGTGTAGGATATCCTGCTGGCCTCTCGCAAGATCTCTACTAGGAAGGCTTATGCCCTCAAATGCTGCAGGTTTGGTGCGTCAATCAAGGGGCTGACCCTTTCTCCTGCCCGGTGGCTCTGGTGTTACAGTACCTTCTCCACCTCTCTCAGTCTAGGCTCAAGTCTAACTCCATCCAGGTGCACCTCAGTGCCTTGGCAGCGCACCACCATCCGGTGGATGGTATGCCTCTCTCGGTACAGCCATTGTTGACCCATTTTCTTTGGGGCCTGCTCTTATCGAAGCCCCCAGTTCGCCCTCCGGCAACTGAATGGGACCTCAATGTGGTGCTGGGGCAGCTTACTCGCCCGCCCTTCGAACCTCTAGCTTTCTGCTACCTCTCTTGGAAGTGGCTTTCCTGGTCACACTTACTTCCGCTGGCAGAGTTAGCGAGCTCCAGGCCCTTGTGGCGGGGGCGCTCTATACCAGGTTCTACAAGAACAGAGTTGTGTTTCACACGCACCCCAAATTCCTACTAAAGGTAGTGTCGCCCTTCCATCTCAACCAGGAAGTGGTGCTCCTACCTTCTTTCCAAGACCTCACTCCAGTCGGGCGGAGACGGTCCTCCACAACTTGGACTGTAAAAGGGCTTTGTCCTTCAACATCCAACACACTCAGGGCCACCGCAAAGCTTCTTAGCTTTTTATCTCCTATGACTCCAGTAGGTTGGGAGAGGCAGTGACCAAGCGTACGCTGTCCATTTGGGTGGCGGACTGTATCATCTTCATGTATGAGCAGGCAAGGTTCCTGCTGGACAGCCACATCACGGCGCACCACGTCAGGGCCATGGCGGCTTCAGTGGCACACTTGCGCTTCGTCCTGATGGGGGACATGTGCCGGGCTGCCACCTGGTCTTCAGTCCAAAGCTTCACAGCCCATTACTGCCTGGAAAGAAAGTCCCAATGGGACAGTGCCTTCAGCCAGGCTATGCTCCGTAACCCTTTCGGGGTTTAGGCAACTCCTACCCTCTAACCTTTCTGTGTTCAGGCTTCTGGAGTGATGGTTCATCGGACACAGGGGTCCTACTGTGGTCTGTGGACACGGACTAAATTGCTGCTGCTTGCGGCTCCCCATGAGGGAGCCCTGTTTTTGCTATAGGCTTTCGGTAGCCTGTAGCTGGGGAGTCCCATAAATGAAGACTGACTTCCTGCTTGTTCCCAGAGAAAGCGTAGTTACTCACCTGTAACAGGTATTCTCCAGGGACAGCAGGAATCAGTCCTCACAACCCTCCCTCCTCCCCTTGGAGTTGCTCATTACCATCGTTTATTTTTGCTGTCTTTTAGCTATGTCATCTGACTGAGAAAGATGGCACCCTTGGGCAGGAAGGGGACCACCCATGCGTGGTAGCATTCCCAAAGGCTTTCTGTGTGTGGTACACAAACTCTGGAGGTGCTATAAAGACACACAACTGAAGTATGCATATAGCTGTGTACTTATAACCTATGCAGTTGCTTTGTGACTCAGCCACAGTCTGCCAGACCCCTTCCTCAAACACACCTACACCTGGTCGTGTACAAGTGCACACCTACAGTTGTGGTCAACATTATTGGCACCCTTGCATTTTAGGTATGTTGTGTGCAATATCTTGAGAAATAATTGGAAGTATTCCAATGGTATGTCATGATAATATTTTAATAGTATCTTCAAAGATATACAACAAAAAAAGATGTCTGTGCAACATAGATGTAATTTCTGAGAAAAAAAACAAAATATGACCTGGACAGGATTAATAGCACCCTTCACTAATATTTGGTTGCACAACCCTTGGCAGTAATGACAGCCTCCAAACATTTTTTGTAGCCATCTGTAAGTTTCGTACATCTGTCTGCTGGTAGTTTCTCCCACTCTTCAACTGCGATTTGTTCCGGCTCATTAATGTTTCCAGGATTCCTTTTACCAATAGCAGGCTTCAGCTCTTTCCAAAGGCTCTTGATTGGACTGCGATCAGGACTCATTGCTGGCCAGTTTAAACAGTCCATTTGTTCCTTTTTAACCATTCTTTTGTACTTTTGGAAATATGTTTTGGGTCATTGACCTGCTGGAGGACCCATGACCTTCGACCCAGACCTAGCTTTCTGACACTTGGTAGCACATTTTGCTCCAAAATACCTTGGTAATCCTCCGACTTCATGATTCCTTTAATAAATTCCAGGCCTCCAATTTCTGAGGCAGCAAAACAGCCCCACAATATTATGGAACCTCCACCATATTTAACTGTAGAAAGGGTGCGTTTTTTCCCTTAAAAGCTTCATTTCTTTGTCTGTAAATGTATCACTGGTCTGCATTGCCAAACAGCTGAAGTTTAATTTCATCTGTTCACAAAACATTTTCCAAGGATTGTGATTTTTCAAGATGGGTTTGGGCAAAGATCAGGCGTGCCTTTTTATGTCTGTCTTTGAGCAGAGGGGTCTTTCTTGGCCTTTGCTCATGACGTCCCTCTTTGTTTAGTGCATGGTGTATGGTGAGGGTTGAAACTACCATTTCTAATTGCTCTTGGTCAGCCTTATGCTCTTTGGATATTGTATGTGGTATTTTTCCAACAGTTTGCACTAACCTTTGAAGACTTCTTGGTTTAATTTTCCTCTTCCCACCTCATCCTGGGAGGTTCTTGACAGTTCCCTGAGCAGAAAACTTCTTAATAACATTGTGAACAATAGAGATGGCCTTGTACCAGTTTAATGTTTGGTGAAAATGACTTTTCTGATGGTCTCAGGCAGCTCTCTTGTCTTCACCATTGTGAAAATGGAACAGGGAGTAAATGTAGCCATTTTAAACATTAGAGCCATCATTCATTGGTTGATTCAAGTCATGTGAGTACTGACAATTGATCACAGCTGCAAATGGGAATGTGGCTTTTCTCTTCAAACTGATTTGAATTGTTTATAAAGATACCAATAATCATCTCCTGGCAATGTCCCAGTTTTTATACTATTTCCTACTATTTCCTTGTTTTAGTATTGTTTTATTTGATTCTTTTATGTGTCAAATATGTGGGTACACATAGCGGAGGAGTAGTCCAGTGGTTAGAGCAACTGCCTAGTACCCAGAAGATCAAGGGTTCAATTCCCACTGGCACTCCTCATGACCTTGGGCACTTTACCCACCATTGCCTCAGAAGAAAAGATCTGGTAATCTACTTCTAGTAATACATTGCCAAGAAAACCCAGAAGCAGCTTAGTCAGCACTGACTTAAGGGCACTTAAAAAAGAAAAAGTGCAAAGCCATTTCACTGGCCACAATTTTTGATGGAGACATTGAACATTAAGGGGTTGAACTGCAAGGGTGTCAATAATGTTGACCACAACTGTACTTGCTGTTCGTGCTGGGTCATTTTATGCGAGACATTTTATGCATGTACACTGTCATGTATATGCAAATAATCTTTTATAAAATTACCCCCCTAATGGCTAAAGAGGACCTAAATAATAATTTGATTTGCTTACAAACAAGGGAGAGATTGAGGATACAGCCCTGGAAAGAGAAAGCAAGCTCTTGAATAACCTCACTCAGAAAAAGGGTCTACAGCAGGGGTGTATCCTGAGCCCTCTCACTTTAGGCTCAAGACCCCTGCATCAATAAATTTGACAGCCATGCAGTGCTGCTGATCACGATCGTACCTCCTTAATCTCTTTGATTCTAGGCAGTTGCTGAACCAGAGACTTTCTCCCGTGAACACAGGTGATGGATGCGCCTCCCACCCCTCCCCCACAGCATGCTGGGTCCCAGCTCTGTGCAAAAGCAGCACGAATGGTTCTTCAGCAGTCAGCATGCTCCGTTTTTCTCTGACGCCACTCCTCATGTTTGCTCTTCTAGGAAGCCTCGTAATCTGGCAAGATTTACATGTAAAGAGAGAGGAGAGCACTATCTTATGAAGTCTTAGAGGCTGCAGTGACAACTTGGTCTTCCTGCTTCTTTGTTAGGGGGGAGGATTTCCTTGTAGTGGTGGAGAGAGTCCTGGTCAGGTCCTGGTTTTGGAGAGGGAGAAGGGGTAGAACGTTTTTTTCTGGCCGTAGGTGCTGGTACAAAGTACCAGCACCTTTTTTCCTGCATGTTTGCATTGCCCTGCAGCCGGGACCCCAAAGGGTAACTGTAGCTGCCTCGCTACAACTAAACCATAGCTTATGCGAATGCGATTGAGAGGCCACAGCATTACTATGGAAGCAGGCGTCCTGGCCTGGAGGTGTTCTTTCCACCCGCCTGCCAGCTCCACTAAATTCACATGGAACAGAGGCAGCTGAGCTGTGACAGTCTTTGCAGCCAGCCTTCTTTCTGTATTTGCACTGCCTGTTCAAAGGAGGTTAGGCCACCGAGATGGACATCATGGTGCCCGCTGCTGTTTCTGTTCCATGCAAATTAAGTGGAGCTTGCAGGGAGAGTCATACTTGGGCAGAAAGGTGCATGTAGAAAAGAAACCTCCCCAGCATGCCTGCTTCCACAGTCATGCGACCCTCACACTGGCATAAGCCATGGATTGAGGTAGATCATAGAATCCAGCATTGCTAATTCTGTTCTAAAATTCCATAGTCGTTATTGTTCAGAACAGTTTGAAACTGGATGTCACAAAGAGAGACTGAGAGAGAAGAGAGGGATGGATGGAAGAGATGGAGGATAAAGGGAAGAAAGAAGAAAGGGGTGAGGGAGGATGGAGAGATGTGGAAGAGAGATGGAGTGGAAAATAAAAAGCAAAAGTTGCCTCAAGGTACCTTGACTTCCTGAGCAGCAGCAGGAGCCGTCCTGCGGCTCATGGTGGGCAAGTCTATCATTTAAAATGGCAGACGCCTGCACTGCAGGCATCTCGTGCCATGGCCAGCTCTTCCTGATGCTGATCTCATGAGATCAGCATCAGGCCCTGCTTGCCTGCTAAAACGAAAGTGATGTTCAGATTGCAGTGTTGGTATCTGCTGTGTTAAACGAGAGGCTGACAGATGAACTATGAGAAGCTCTTGCTGGCGCTGCACAGGGCAATGGCAGCATTGTCCATAATGGTAGAGAGGGAACATGTAGAGGAGGAGTATGAGAAGTTGGGGGAACAGAGGAAGAGGCAAGATGAATGGAGGCTGGGAAAGGGGAGAAACTAAGGCAACAGGGAGAGTACTGGGGAAGTGGGAAAGTGGGCAGGAGAACACGTACTGAGGATTTAAGATTCAGGCCAGAGCAAAGGGGGACTCAGTTAGGTGGGATCTAAGAGACTGGGTAGAAGAGTTGAAAGACAACAGATTTAAAAACTGGGGATTAGGAAGAGAACAGAGTCTTGGGGCTTAGGTGGTGATCAGTTGAGTCGGGTGTGATTGTAGGGACTTGGGGATTAAGCATTTGCATGGCTGTGTGCTTTGGAGTGTGGCAGGGTGAATAAAGGTGGAAAGATAGTGGGAATGATCTGGAGGTGCTGAGGAAGGGTCAGTACTACAGTGTTCCTGCTATACATCTAGACTCCTTCCATGCCAGTTCTGTTTTCTTTGGCCTCAGATGCTTCTGCTGGGATTACCTTTGGATTCTGTCTTTATCTTCTGTGATTTACTATGTAAGTTGGGTAGGGATCAGTCCTGACAAAGACCAACCTGGTCCATCCAGTCTGCCAGCCACTCCATGCAGGTTACACTCCCCCCTCTCCAATTGCAGCCATCCAGTCTCTACAAGTATGGGTTTCTCTAATCTACCATCTGCCAATGGAAAGATATATTCTGAGAAGGATTTTGAATAAAAACCTCTTGGGATAAATGTTAAGCCAGGTTTAGGCAGCCTTCTTTTACTTATTTATTTGTATTTTTCCAATAAATATTTAAAAAAATGGTGGAATCCCAATTAATGGTGACATTTTGTTTTAGTTCTCTATCTGGAAATGCCTTTCACCATGGCAGGACTGGCCCAAGAGCATCTGATACCCTAGGCAAACTATTGACTATGTGCCCCCATCTTGCCCATAGTCTAGCATTTCCCTTTCTCTTCCAAATCTCCCTCCCGCAGGTCTCCAGCATATCTCCTCCTCTTCCTCCCACCCCCCCAGGTATCCAGCATCTACCCCCTCTTTCCCTTCTCTGATCTCACTAATCTCCAGCTCATCTCACCAACCCCTTGCTCTCCTCTTCCCTATGTACCCATGCCCCAGTTTCTGTTCACCCCTATTCCTGTTCTCCATACTCACCATCATCCATCTACCACCCTTCATATGTCCCTAACTACACAGTCTTCCAGGTCTTACACACTCTTTCCCATTCAATCTCTATGCTCGTGCTCCCCCTCCCAAATCCTTGAATCCCTGCTCTCTCCACTCACCCAGTGCTCTAGTTCCTGCTCACACCAATCCAGCTCCTGCTCTCTCCACTTCCTAGTCCTTTCTCACCCAATCCCACAGTCACCCTTGCTCCACCTGCTGTTCTTGCAATTCAGTCCTTAATCTATGCACTCCCCACCTTCTCCTAATCTCCAAGTCCCCAAGCTGCATTCCTCAAATCTGCAACTGACGTTCTTCCTTCCCCTGCTCTCCCCACCTGCGGCTCAGCCTAAGCTAGAACAAGAGCAGAGTCAGTGTCTTTCCCTAGTTACTTGCAGGTCACAGTTTGAGAACTGTGTAGTGAACCTTAGATTTCTAGGTATTTCATGCACTGCAGCTAGCTACCACTGGGGGGAGCAGTGAGGAAGGAAGGGAATGTGCCTGTGTCAGGTAAGCAAAAGCTGAACTGGCATGGGCAGACGCAACAGTGAATTGTTTGTTAGGCCTATGAGCTGCATCGAGGTGAGCAGAGGTGACATTGTGAGGATACTCCTGAAGTGCCTGCTCCAGGAGGAGTGCGTTCACTTACCAGTCCCCTGCCCTCGTTCCCTGGAGGAACCACAGATAAAAGCAATGGTTCCATTCTTCTGCCAGCCAGTTGCAGATAAGCAGGTTTATGAAGGACTTAGCCTGCCCAAGCCTCTTATCTTTAGCATAACAGTTTCTCACCCTTTGGCAAAGAAAAGTAGTCTTCCTGTTTAAGGCAGTTAAGCACTCAAAATGCTAGGAGAAATTGTAAACTCTTAATCCAAGCAAATACCTGTTGGATTTTGTTTTAGAACTATAAGAGCCTAGCTAAAATTAAGATGAATATCAAAACTCTAAAGAAAGTTGCTATTTGCCTGCTTAGACCCCACTTAAATCTGATAGAAATTAATGTAAACCCTCTTAAGCCAAGTGCTACTTGTCTGCTTTCTTTTAAAACTATAAGGGTTCATCTAAATCTAACAGAAGTTAATTTAAAACCTCTAAAGCAAGCAGCAAACTAGTTTTGCTTTTTTAATGAAATCAATCTGGATTTTTCTAAATAAACCTACAACCTTTAATTTTTCTTGAGATGGCAACATAGGGGCGACAGTGCGTGGGCAATACTCCTGGTCCAGATTAAAGGTACCGGGAAGGGGGTGGGTGGGATCGGGGCCACTGGACTACCAGGGTTTTTTTAATTGGGTGGGGGGAGGATCGGATTGCCTGGGCCATCAGGCAATTTTTTATCAGGTGTGTGGGGAGCAGGGCCACCAAGGATTTGGTTTCTGTTGGGAGGTTAGTGTTTGGGACATTGGCCCCTTGACAGTATTCTAACAGCACTGTGGGCTTTCCCCGATGCCTGGATCATCTGAAGTGAAATGCTAAACTTCACCTCAGATGATACTTTTGCTCCCAGCTGGATCTTTCTGCCTGCCCGAAGATGGTGTGAAGATCCAGCGTTACAAAACAGTGTAAAAACTGCGCTAAGTTTCAGCACAGTTTTTTTTACATCAGGCACAATTACTTAGGCAGTGACTTGCATGGTAAATGCGCTGCAGTTTAGCGCAATTTTTTTTTGGCATTTTTCTGGCACTAGCTTGCTTTCTGCATCAGAGAACAAGCCAGAAAATGCTGCTCTAGGCTTTCTATGTCGGCCCACAAGTTTGCCAGCAAAGTAATGATCACTTATCCACAGAGGCTTCACCTACTCTTAGGTTTCCTGCAGGAAAGAGGGACCCTTATAAACCCGAGCTAGGAGGATGCTGTGGTATATACTGTAAGGAAGGCATAACCAGCAGAAAAAAGGTGATAATGCCTCTGGTCTCACCTGGAATGTTGTATTTAGTCCTGGATGCTGTACTTCAGAAAGAAAATAGAGGTGGTTCATAGAAAATCAGGTGGGGTTTGTATTTAAATGATATAAATATGCATGCCAATGAGGAAAGGAGAGACAGGAGGGTTTTGCAGTCATTTAAATTGCTGAAAAGTATTAACAATGCATGAGAGACACAGCCTTTTCATCAGACAGGAAGCTGTAGAATTAACCAGTGATCATAACATAATGTGTGAGGAACAGTGTCAGGAACTTTTTTTTTCTTCTTCATGGAAAGGGTGCTGGATGCCTAGAATGCTCTTGCAGAATGGAAACCAAATTACTCAGATACTTAGAGTCTGATTATAAAGTTTCAAGAAATATGGGAGTCCCTGAAGAAGGTTATGTGAAATTGTGGCCAACATTGGGCTTTCTGACATTGTAAATGTGTCTTTGAAGCTGCGGTTATAGCCAAAAGAGCATCTTTCAAAAAATGAAAAAAGGATTCAAATGACGAAAACAAGAAACAGCATAAGCATTGACATTGATAAGGAAGGAAAAAGAGAATTTGAAAAGAAACTTGCTGTAGAGACAATAAAACTCATAGCAAAACCTTTTTAGGTACATTCAAAACGAGAAGCCTGTAAGGGAATAAGCTAGACCATCAGATGATCATGGGGTAAAAGGACACTCAGGGAGTACAAGGCCATAGCAGAGAGATTACATTAATTATTGCTTTAGTCAAGATAACATAATTTTTTTTGTGCAGTCAAGACTGTGCTGACTCCTAGGGGTATGTTTACTAAACCGTCTTAACGTAGCAGCATTGATGTTATCGCACAATATGTGACATTATCGTGCGATAATGGTGCTTTACCATGCAAGAACGTCACGTATCGTGCGATAATGTCTGCGGCGGCGTTAAGGTGCGCAGAGGGTGGAGGAAGGCTCCCCAGAGGGCGGAGTAAGGCTCCTCAGGGGTGGAGATGAGGGGTCAATGGGCGGAGAGTGGCTCCATGCACACTAATGCCGTGAAATGAAGCTCTGAAAATTAGTGCCAGTGAAAACCTCGCGCTAGAGACACATTTGCAGAAGAGAGAAACCATTTCAGTCAGCAATGTACAGCAAAGCCAGGGAAACCTATAAAAGTGATAGTAGTGATACATGTGCAGGAACCAAAAAGGCAAATAAACATATTAAATGACCAGAACCACATTTCAAATCCCCATAACCAAGCTGGCCAATAGTGCTACTAATGATAAACATAAAGCAACACTACTGACAAAGCATAAAAAGGAAGATATCATGTTTGGAAGGGGCTATGCTCTGTCCCCCTACAAAGTGAATGATCCCACAGTGAAATAGTGGTGAGCAGGGTTTTCTCATTTATATTGGGCAGGTTTGTTATGCTATGGTCCAGATGGGGCACAGTGCGGACTAGGCAGATGCCTAGGTGGCACATAGGAATGCCGAAACTGTAAAGCAGCAAGACAGCAACTGACAAGGGTCCAACATGGGCACGAGTGTGTGTCCCACAGTGTCACAGGGGATATTACCCAGCAGGTAGCCCCAAGGGCACAGAACATTGGCAGGCGGTGCCGGGGAAGTGCGCATGTCCATGTAGGCACCCCTACATGAGAACCCACACCATAGGAAGCTGCCTACCGGCACACTGGATGGCCTGGGACTGCGCACCACCAGCACCACTGGTATAAGGGCATGTCAGCATGGTGGCGGAGGGTTGCTGGTGGTGGAGAGGGCAGTGGCATCTGCCCACAGCAGACCAAGGCCAAGCCCTGTTTAGGTGGGTGCCGTGTGGTGCAACAGACAAGGTCTGTCTAATGAACACTAATGGTAGCCCCAGAGAATGAGCTGCCTCTGTGACAACAGTTTGGTGCAATACACACAGCCAGTGTGTTCAGGGTCAGAAGGTCACAGGTTCAAGCCCCAGCTGTGGCTCCTGCAAACCATGTCCCCATATTTTACCCAGTACTAAACCGTGGTAATAAAGATGGAACTGTTATTGCAGATTAAATAAACAATCCATAAACGCCTATATTTTATACTTGAAGGCACAGACACCATAAACATGTGCAATCCCTAGAGCAGAGTTTCCCAAATGCAGTCCTGGTGGGCCAAACACCATTCAGGTGTCATGCTGTCCCTAATAAATATGCCTGTGCTGCAATTGTATGCAACGCCCCCATTGTATGCAAATGTATCTTATGCATATTCATTAGGGACAGCATGAAAACCTGAACCATGTTTGGCCCACCAGGACCGGACTTGGGAAACTCAGCCCTAGAGCAGCAGCCAACAGGGGCATAAACACCCACACCCACAGGCTCCACTATCCAAAGCCTCATGGAGAGTCAGGCTGTTGGGCCCTGCGCGGAGCAGCATCTCCCAATACATTCCCACTTGCATACCTTAGCAATGCTGCCCTTAACTTGGGAACATATTACACATATATCAAAAGGTTGCTATGATTAATGGCAGATAACAAATCCTAAGTTAAACACAATTTGTTGACAGAGCTGCATCATAGCAACCTTTCTGATATCTGTGGAGTGTGTTTCAGTTTTGGTTTCTGACAGTGTTTACCACCCCAGGGAGTGACCCCAACAATATTGCGTACCATAGCCATGCCTGCACTGTGCCCAGGACTGGTGTGGTGGCCTGGGCTGCCAAAAACCTCTATATTTGCACAATGCTGGCATAGGTGTGGGAGTGTGTATCTGTCTATCCAGTGTGTTGTGGCTGCCTACACCTTACTGAGCCCACACTGCTTGCACTGTTTCCAGTGTTAGCCTGCCAATGTGCATAATGAGGAGCAAGGTACTGTGGGTATGGGCCGGACAGGGTGGCCTGGGCAGGGTGCATCTGCACAGGGCATAGGGCAATGGCTGGGACATTGTAGTGCCCGACCATCACCTGCATGGACAAGGTGGCCACAGCATGTCATGCTGTGAGGTCACTCTCACCCTGACTGAGCAGTGACCACGGTATTTAAGCCTGACCTCTGTAATCAGATCAAGGCCTCCTGGGGGTAGGGTGTATGTAAACACATGAACAGCAGCAACTTCCATATCTACAGGATTTATGCCTGACCTCTATAATCAGGTCAGGGCCTCCTGGAGGTAAGGTGGATTGGAACACAGAAAGAGCAGCAAGTACCGTACCAACAGGATGTATAACTGACCTCTGTAATCAGATCAAGGCCTCCTGGGGGTAGGGTACCTGCTGTTACTGCATCTACAATGGGGACAGCACATGTGCGTAAAGTTTGCTGTACCTGACAGGGCGGGAGGGGCGGCCTCTCGCACTGGTGTAGCTGTGTCACATTTGTTGTTATGTTGGGGGAATGGGGCTGAGACGGGCGGCCCCACTATATGCAGCACTAGGTATGCACTGTGCGTGTGACCTTGGATGCAGGCTCAGCGTTACATGTGGCCAGGGTGTGTGTGTGAGCCCTGAGTGGGATTGTGTGTGAGCGATGTGTATGCATTGGCCTGAGTGGTATGGATGGCAGGTGTTGCAGCATTCATCCAGGTCAGCCAGATGTGTGTGGGGTCTGCCGCTTTGTTAGCCACTGTGTGGTGTGTGTGGACAGCTATCACATACTCGGTGTGTGTGGTGGGTTATTTCAGGGGATGGGTGGAGTGATGCTGGGCATATGGTTGCACCGTGGGTGGGGGTCATGGGAATGTGTCTGTGGCACTGCAATACCTGTATAGATGATGGCCCCAGGTGGTGTGGGGTCTTGGCTAGGCGCAGTTGGTACGGCTGTGGCAATGTGCACCCCAATGTCTTGTGAGGGTGGGTGGGGGATCCACACTGTATATTGGACAATGACAGAGTGTGATGTGTTGGACATCTGTGTGATGTGGTCATTGGGGTTTGTTTGCATCTAACTTGCCATCACAGTGTGATAGCCCTTCCTCTGTCACTGGTCTGGGATATGTCCCTGGACAGGTAATCTCATACACATGTCATAGCTGTTATAGGTGGTGTGTGTGGGTCCCCCCAGGTCAATGTTTTCTGGCCTAGTTGTATGTCCCTCCTGTCTGTGTCCCCCTCTCATATAGTGGTGTGTGCCTGGCTACAGATGTATGCTGTTCTGTGTGTCCTATATGCCATGTACTGCTGCTGCATGTGCTGGGTTCATGGGGTGGAGGGTGTTGTGCCCCCCTGTATGTACGGTCATCCGGCCCACTCATGCGCAGTTAAGGGGGGGGTGGAACTCCGTATGGCTGGAAGACTGCCCCCCCCCCGGTTCTGTACACTTGTGCAGTGCTCTACGACGTCCAGGACTGTGGCTGTCGTGCAAGCAGCCCCAGGTACCTGTCACACCCACCCTGTACCTACACAGCCATGTTTTGCTGGATATGTGGACCCCAGTTGCCTGTGTTAGGGCACACGTGTTCTCAGGACATAGGCCCCCACCTTCCCGTCCATGGCTGGCATGTACTGGGCCATGTGCAGCATATCTCTGACCTACCTACCTGCCTGTGGATGGGCAGTGTCCAGCACTTCAGGCAGTCCACGCAGGTAGATGGGGCCAAGACGGTCTGCGAGTTCCTGCTCCAGGGGTGTCAGGGTTGGGGCAAAGGGACCACCCCTCTGGTGCCCATGGCATGTCGCCTCTCCCCCACCATGTGTGCATGGACACCACACTTAGTATCATTAAACCTTTTCCTAAGGCTATCCAGGTCCCTGGATGGCCCCCCTGCCTGGGCTACGGCTTCCTGGATCTCCTCCCACAAGTGTATCCGTGTGCCCACAGTGGTGCTTATGCTCAGCCGGCCATAGAGCACCTCATACCGCTCCAAAACACTGGCCAGCAGGATGTTGTTTTCCTGCTGGCTGAATCTAACAGCCTTCCTCCGTTCCTCAGCTGGCACCAGTATATGCCTACATTTGGCGCTGGGTAGCCCCTGAATGGGCTGCGACACACACGATGGGCCTGCAGCCACCACCACAGGCCCACCTCATCCTGGCGGCTCTGAGTCCTGCTGAACATGTGTCTCACCCTCCTCCCCCACTGCCATGTCCTGCCACTCCATCTCACTGCCCTCTGTGCCCTCTCCCTCCCTGTCACACATCTTCACCCCTCCTTTTCTTTACCTACCCCCTCCCCTGCCCCTCGGCTCCTCTGCTCCACCTCACACCTGCACCTCACCTCCCCTCCTCTCCCTTGCATTTGCTCTTCAGATCACCTCCTGTCTCTCTCTCCTGCTCCTAGCCTCCCCTCCTCTCACTCTCTCTTGCCTGCTTCGCAACACACCTCTCCTCACCTGCTATAATCCGGATCTCACACTCGCCTGCTCTACAACTCGCCTTCTTTCTCCGTCGTCTATACAAACCCCTCAGCGTGTACCACGTGTGCATGTGTATTTATGTGGGTTTTTTTACGTGTGTGCATCCTTGCATGCGTTGCGCATGCACAGCAGCACGATAATGGAGGCTGCGTGCATTGCGCATGCACATGGGGATGCAGAAGGTGTGTGCCCGGGACCCATATGACGAGTGCCGGTCCATGCATGTGACATAAGGCCGGCCGCATGCGCATGTCTCATGCTCACACACACAACGCATGCACAATGTGGTGTCCCCGTGCACGTACCTTCTGCATGTCCCCTGTGCATGTGCAACATGTGCAGCCCCATGCTTGCACTGCTACGCATGCACAACGTGCGCAAAGACGCTCCCACATAAAAAAACATAAATACACATGCACACGTGGTACACACTGAGGGGTTTATGTAGGCGAGGGAGACGAGGCGTGCGGTGTTGGTTGTTGGTAAAGTAAGGGAAGTGTCAGAGGCAGGTTTGGTGTGGAGAGTGGCTGGGTTGGTGAGTGCTGGTGGAGTTGTGTGGCTGGGTTGATGACTGGTGGGTGAAGTGAGTGTCTGAGTTTGAGTGAGTTTGAGGAGTTGAGGGGGTGGAGTTTATGGCGGGCTTTGTGGTTGCTGCATGTGCAGTGGGAGGTGATCAGGGACTGCGGATGCCTGAGGGGGGAGATGGTGTCCATGGGCTGAGGCACAGGGCATGGGTTTAGTCCCGCTGCAACACAGACCTGCAGCTGTCGGGGCAGGCCAGGCAGGGGCTGTGCCGGCACGGTGCAGGAGGCGTGCAGAGTTGCAGGCTCACCAGCCTCACCTCTACAGGCCCAGGGCCCAGCTCCAGGGCATGCGTGAGGACCAGGTCATCTCCCTCTACCGCCTGAGCATGGGGGCTATTAGGGAGCTCTATGAGGATCTAAGACCTGACCTCGAGCCCCTGACTGGTCGGTCACATGCCATACCAGGTTTGGTCAAGCTTCTTGGTGCCATATATTTCTTTGCCTCTGGCTGTTTCCAATCATCTGTGGCCGCAGTGGGTGGCATGAGCCGCCCGACCTTCTCACGCTGTCTCCACCAGGTACTGCGTGCCATGATCAGCCGGGTGGGGAATTACATTGCCATTCCCAGCACTAGGCAACAGTGGGGGACCCTGAACCAGGCCTTTGAGGCGTTTGCCGGGATACCACATGTGATAGGAGCTATTGATTGCACACATGTTGCCCTGGTCCCGCCCAGAGACAGGGAAGTAGTGTTCCGCAACCGCAAACACTACCATTCCCTGAATGTTCAGGTTGTATGTGATGCAAATATGCATATTCTGAATGTGGTCCCTAGGTTTGCAGGGTCCACCCATGACTCCCATATCCTACATCACTTGGCACTATTCAGACAATTTGAGGCAGGACAGTATGAGGACTATATACTGCTGGGTGTGTATTTCTCATCTCTGACATGCACATGGTGATCCTGTGACTAACCGTATGTGCACATGTCTGTCTTTGAGGTGTATCCCTAGTTGTGTGTGTGTCTCATCTGTCTGTGTGTGATCTAATGTTGGGGTGGGGGTGTGGGGGGGGTGGTGCCCTCCAGCTCTACCTTGCTACGGTGCTGTGTGATGATGGTAGCATGGATGCTAGCATTTGTGTCGTGGTTACAGATTATGTTGATTTCAATCCGTACACCTACCCCTTGTTTTGTGTGTCATAACTTCACACGCTGATGCATAGTTGTGGTGTCCCATCATGTGCTGTCATATGTTTCTGTCAGGATGTTTTGTGCATTTGGTTTGCACATACAAACTTGTGTCCATTTGGGTGGACATCAGCTCCTGCTTTAACGTTCCACATTTCTTTCTGCAGGTGATGCAGGATATGGGTGTTGCCCCTGGCTGCTGACCCCTGTGCGTCAACCACGGACACGTGCAGAGAGGAGTTACAATGAGGCCCATGCCTCCAGCTGCTCCATCAAAGAGTGCACCTTTGACGTTTTAAAGAGTCGCTTCAGGTGTCTGGATAGGACAGGCGGGGCCTTACAATACAAACCACAGACTGTGGCAGAGATCATTATAGCCTGTTGCATCCTGCACAACATTGCTCTCAGGCACCATATCCCTGTCCAAATTAATGAGGATCTGGAGGATGATCCTACGTGCCCTCTTGTATGTGCCCATGGTGACACACGTGAGGGCAAAGCAGTCAGGCGGCAGGTGATTGAGGTGCTCTTCTCATGTAAGTACTGCATATGTTGCCACATACATTTGTTTAGATATGTGTGTACTACTACTACTAGTGAACATTTGTATCCCAATAGCAGTAAGATGCAACACTGCACTGACATGTAACAGACACTGCCTGGCCATCCCAGCTTATAATCTAGTCATGACTGAAACACAGAAGATGTGAGCAGGGCACAACAGCGGGTGGAGGTGGATTATGTGTGTCGGGAGTAGTAGGCTTGTGAGAGGTGTTAAGCTGTCATACCTGATTTGTGGCTGATTGGGATTGGGGCTGCTGTACAGCCACAGGTAGTTAGTTTGAGGTTTTGGGTGCAGCAAGGTGAAATGCGTGTAGTATGGGGTAAACAGTAGGAGAGCAGACCATAGATGGGACCAGTTGCCTAGATGTGTGTGTTTCACATTTTTTAATTTGAGCTGATTGATTGGTTGGTATGCTCTGATGAACAGGGACTGTGTGTTAGTTGTTTCTGTATAGCGCTACATGTGATACGTAGCACTATATACATGCTGAGTAGTAGTTGGATTATTGGTATTTGAGATCAGTAAGGGAAATTACTGCAACACCACAGTGTGCCTGTATGTATAGGTCAGCATGTAGCCTTGACATGGATGCGGAAATGGATAGGGAACCTGTGAGGTGTCCTGACAGGGGGAGTATTATTGCTATTATGTGTGTGGCTGTAGAATAGCCATGCAGTGCAGTGTTGCATATTTTCAGAAAGACAGAGATGATTCAAGGCCAGATCAGGAAGGTGTAGGTTACAGAAGGCAAGCCGGGAGCTGATTGGGGGGGGGGAGGGGGGATTTGGGTTTTAGTTGTGTTTTCAGGGAGGACTGGGGAAATATAGCTGATGACATCTAGATAGAAACCACAAGCCTCAACTACAAGCTGGGTATGTGTGTAGAGGAGGAGAGTGCAGTCCAAGACAACATATACATTGCAGACCCTAGAGAAAGGAAGTTATGGCCACAACCCACAAAGACGCTCTGATGGGAGGGGAGGGTTTAGGTGCACATATAGGATATCCATGCTTTGCCATTATCAATTTCACACAGTGGGATGACATGCAGCCATCAATGTCAGGTGGAAACCAGACATCGGGGTGTGGTTTGGCAGACATAACTCAGGCGTCGAGAGATATATTTGCAACTCATCAGCACACAGCTGTTAATGTAAGTCAAGGTATGAGATATACACACCAAGGAAATGTATATGGACAGAGGATAAGGATGGAGCCCCTGCATATTTCCCTGTGTTACAGAAACTGACAGGGGGGTAGCAGACAACATTGAGACACCAGAACACACACTGAAGGGGCATTGGGAGCGATATGAGGGACACAGGATAGTACTGCGGCCTTAGAGCCAAGCAGGGACACGGTAGCAAGGAGATAGTTCTGTTCCACATTTTTTACGGCAACAGAGAGGTGAGGAAGGGGACAGACAGAGTACGGACCCTTGTAGTTTGCCACAGACACTTCAGTGATAACTTTAACATGAAACAGATCTGTACAGTGTGATGGGGAACAGTCAGTCTGTTAAGGATCTTGGGGGGTCTGCGAGCTGAGGACGTGAAGGTGCAGTGTGTGTTACACAGCTACAACATGACATATGTATGTTTCTCTTGTGTTTCTCAATTCACAGGACATACTTGGTGACCCTCCTGGTGCTGTGGTGCATTGGCAGGTGACTGTACATCATCCAACATGCAGTAGTCTGGGGTAGGTCGACCTACAGCTACTTTGTTTGTGACGACACTCAGGGGGAGCACATGTCTGCAGTGATCTGTCATATTGTACATATGTTGTTGTTCACCTCTTTTCCCTGTACCCCCATACCCCATATGTTGCTGTCGGCACACATATCCACATGTGTTCCTGGCCAGTTTGTCTTCTCCAACACTGTCTCTGGGACATGACCAACAGAGCTGCGTGTGTGTGCAGGTCCTAAGTGTTTGGGTGGTGGACTGCACGTACGCCTTTCCCTGACATTGTAGCATCAGCCAACAGCAGTATATCATTGCACTTAACAGGCCTTTATCTCCACTAATATCCAATTGTGTACATACAGGCCATATGCCACTGCTGGCACGCTCACCTTAGCATACTGTGTGGGTGTGTGTTTTTGGATTGGCTGTGTGGTGATACAGCGTGCAGGCATTTTGCATTATCATGTGGTGTGAGGGGTCTGTACACCTGGGGAGCGGTGGTCACTGTGCTATCTCTACCTTACTGCTGTTTACCTTGTGAACATTGTGGACATGTGTTGTGTGTTGTGAGCTGACCTCTTTCTTGTGTGCTGACAGACCACTGCGCAACAGCATTTTTGTATCACAGATATTGCCATAATGTGGACATGCATCAACAGTCGCTGGACATGGGGACATGGTGATTCTACACATTTTGATGACATCTTCTCCCTTCACTGTGACGTGTTGTGGCCTTTGAGAGCCTCAGGGGATCCCAAACATACACTTGATGCAAACACATGGTAGGTTGCACCTTTGGTCTTTTGTGAATGACATCAGCCTTTACATGTTAATGATTTACTGTTTGTCTCATAGACATTTCATGTTGGGTCTCTGTACACGAACGCTGATGCACATGGGGGTGGAGCTGTGAAACGCCTGTGTAACATGGGCATGGACATGACCATATCCATGTGACACCCTCGTCTGCAGTTCCAATTCAAAATGTCCCCAACATGCACTGTGTTCTGTGTTGTGATCATGTTATGTTTGCCTGTGTGACGTTTCCTTACGTACATATTGATGTTTGACTCTCTGCAATTTGGGCTGATGTTGCAAGCAGCATACCAATACATTGTTTATCCTCTTCTGACACAGGGCAGTGAACACACAAAGCACATCTACTACAGTGCATCCGGCGTCACCATCACCCACCTGTTGGAGGACACAACAACACCATGGAACTATCCCTGGGAAATGCTGCCATAGGATGTTTGACCTCTGTGAGTGGGACACATGCCTAGGATGGACAGTATTATTGTTGGACTGCTACTTTGGGCATGACAGGCCTGTCCATCACACCATTGCTGCTGTGCTCTGGCTGGGTGTCGTGTTCATCGCAGGAGACACACATGACCTTTCCAGTACTGTGGCATATTGGGATGTCACACTTGACTATGCATGCCCAGGGTTTTAAGGACAGTTGTAACATGACTTGTTGGATTGCAGATACCCTTTGCACTTTGGACACTGTGTACTTGTCCCCACGTGTGCAGCAGGGACTGACATTGTTGCTGTATGTTGTACATCCTTCTGACATTGTGTTGTTGTGTTTTGCCCATGTGTGTGGCATGGAACACAGGATATGCTCATCTGTTTGGTTCAACATGAGCATATAGCCATGCGTGTGGCACAGGGGGAGCAATGGAGAGGTCCTCTTGTCCATGTCCACTTACCCTCCACTTGGACATGACACAGTATTTGCCACGACACCACTTTACTGCACACCAACATCTTGGATTGATGTTTGCAATCACCAAGGGTGTTACAGTGCATGTGTGGCATCACTGTATCATGTTTCAACGTACACGATGCATGTGCATGTGACTGACTATGTTAGTGCAACACAGCATGTTGCAATACGGCTTCTCTGTGGGTCACTGTAACACGTTTGACCTTTCTTTCCATCTCTATATACAGGTTATTGTGTTTGTTTACTGTACAGACGTGACGCTCTGCATTGATTTACAAACCTAGCATTGCATGTCTGCACGGTCATATTTATCCCCTGAGGTAACGACACTCACATTGCCCCATTATATTTGGAGTGTGGCAGTGTGAGTGTCCATTTTCTTCCTTCATTTGTGCATTCCATGTACCGTGATATATGTGTACAGACACTGTATCCACACCAACCAGTGCAGGGGGACCTTCTGCATAGTGTTATCTCTGCATGTTTCTGTGGATGGTTTCATTTGAATTCTCTGTGTTCATGTGCCTCTGCTACCTGTAAGCATATCCTCATTGTGCATTTGATGATTATTTAGGGTTACATTGTTGCAGCTTTGATTCCTATATCAGGCATTATGTGACAGCTGTAACATATATTTCGATATGTGTGTTTACACTTTCTTACTTTTAACAACATATGCTGTTTCATTTGTGTGCCTCCTGTGTTGGCAGACAGATATGTTTTAAGGAACAGATCATGATTGATGTGTGTTGGGCCCTCATCATGCACCACCTACTGTCTACAAGCACATATATGTAACTAACACATTTGGGGCATGCAGCAGCATGTGGGGGGTGGGGGTCTAATGCATACTGCACACCATGCACCTGAAGCACGTTATCTCTCCTGCCCATCATCTGTAGACAGGCCAGTGACTTTTTTGTAACATGTGGGTTGCTGCCCTGCAAAATGTGTTTTGACACTATCTGTGATGATTAACCAAAATAAAAATAAGTGTTTGACATACATTTGTCTCTGCTGCTGCTTGATCACACTGACACACGTATTTAGTAATTTCCTGGTCATGTACATGGCCCACCTGTGCTCACATCCTTGTACAGTGCCAGCTGTCTATCTGCCAGCCGTTTGCCACATCACTGGGTGTTACAGGTTCCCATACACACATTCCCTTTGAGGTAATATTTTTGCATTTTTTTTGGTGTGTTTTTTTGGGATAGTGGTTACAGACATGTGTTGTAACATCATAGGTTGCAGGTTTGATCCCCACATGGGGTTTACTTATTTTTTTCTGTTGTGCTAACCTGACCATTAGGTACCTGCAGGTTCATCACCTATGCACACACCCTTCCATCTCTTCACTGTACACCAAAGTGTGCCCTCTGTGCTGCCTATCCATTACATATTAGCCGTTACATATGTCTCTTTCTTTATAATGTTTACATGGCAGTCCGCTTGTGGGATTGGCATTGCTGTGGTTCAGCTGGTCTGTGGCACACCTGTTTGCAGGTTCAATTCTCTTCTGTTCTGTTCCATATTTTTCCCTGCTCCACAGAGCATCCCCTGCCGCCCTTTGGGTTTAGGTTCTTTCCTCTTTTGCATGCTGTATCCACTGCATAACATTTCATTGTGTGTGTGCATGTAGTTATATGTGGCTCTGGTCCCAATTACAGACTGTGATCTGATCTGTACACACCAGATCTGCATGTGCATTCCATCATGGTTACTGTTGGAGGTGTGCCTATCCTGGCAGCCAGCAGGCTTCTTGTGTGATGCCCTGCAGTATTCTTGTATGCAGCCTTTGCTAATGACCTCACGTTGGTGATGTGGCCTACTGGTTTGGGCCTTGACATTTGTGCTAATGGTCATAGGTTTGATTCCTCTCTGTTCTCTTTGATTTGTATGCCTGTCCTGCACAGATACTTTTCATTCCTGTAACAGTCATATCTGTGCAAATCTGTGTTGTTAGCACATTGTACCCTTATCACAGTTGCCAACCATCCTTCTGTCATCTATGTGTGTCTGCCAGCTGTGTGCCGTCCTGCCCTGATGTGCATGCTGCTACCCCATGTCCTGCACTGATACACGTTTCTGCATTGCAGCTCTTCCTGGTTGCCTCTCCTGTGTGTGCTCTGTATGGCACTGCTACTCCTCTGTCCTCCTGTCATTGCACCTATCCTGCCACCTCTACCTCCTCTGCTGGACACGTCTTCCCATCCTCTGCCACACATTGTCATTGTTCCATGGTACATTACCATCACCCTGTGCTTCGCTACAGCTGCCCCTGATATGTTTGTCAATTTTTCCAACTGCCACATGGGCTGGACACAGATTTGTCTGGTCCATCAGCTCAGATCTACTTCCTTCCATCACTTGTGCATTGTCTTTCCTTGGTGCTCTGTGCAGTGTTAGGGTTACATCTGTGTTTGGCCCATACCTTTCTTGCTTTTCAACTTGGGGGACTTTACTGCCCTTGGCCAACATTTTTTGAGTCACCTTAGAATCAGCCAGCTTATGGGGCGCCTACTATGGTGCCTTGGGAGTTGACAACCTTTCAACATGCCCTCTGGGGCACATTATAACCCGCGTTGGCTGACGTGGTGGTTTAGGATGTGCTTTCTGGTGCACCCTAAAAGGTGCATTAATTTATGGCACTGGGGTGCGGGTATTTTTAGCTGGCAGCACAGATTGTTGGACTGTTTCAAGCAGGAAAAGGAATTGCCTTGGCCACCCTTATTCATTAAGCCCACTGGGGGATCAAACTCATGACCCCTGTTTCAGCAGTCATTGTATTAACCAGTGTGCTACACCTCTGTTGCTGTGATTGCTGGTCAGCATGTGAAGTTAAGGTTAACATGCACGGCTCCCTCTATCGCGTGATAATGGACATGGTGCACTTTATCACACAATAACCTGCAATTGCTACCTTAAGACCAGAACATCCACTCCTTATATGGCATCCTTCACATTATTGCTGCAACTAGCACGGGGAACATTAAGACAGTTTAGTAAACATGCCCCCTAGTGACCCAGCTGCCTCTGGGTTTTCTTGGCAATGTATCACCAGAAGTAGATTGCCAGACCTTTCCTTCTGAGGCAGTGGAGGGTAAAGTGACTTGCCCAAGGTTACAAGGAGAACCAGTGGGAATTAAACCCTTGATCTTCTAGGTACTAGGCAGTTGCTCTGACCACTAGGCTACTCCTCCAATCCTTAAGGAAATTTACCCATGCCAAAAATTGTGATTAATGGTGGTGATTCAGAGAAATTCAAAAATATCTCAGGGAACCAGGAAGAAATAAGCCAAATCAGCAAACTAAAAAAGCAACAAATCGCCTGGACTCGATGGTATAGATACCAGAGTGCTAGAAGAACTAAAAAAATGAAATTGCAAGTATACTATTGGTAATCTGTGACCTTTCATTAAAATCATCTGCAGTGTCAGAAGACTGAAAGGTAGCCAATGTAATGCAAATTTTTAAAAGGGATCAGGTGTGATCCAGGATTTACAGACTTGGTGACCCTGATGTCAGTCCCAGGTAAAATGGTAGAAACTATTAAATAGAACAAAACTACTGAACATGTGAAGCCATATTTTAGAAATGACGTCCAGGTGCAATATGGGATTAAGTCAAAACTGCATACATATCCTTGCCTGCATGCAGCGATATATCTGGGTATGCCAACCACAAAACAAGTGTCGTTGTCTCCTTTCATTTTTCTTTATGGTTCCTAAATGTATTGGGGATATCAGAGAACTTTTTTCTATACTCCCTCCAGGTGTTTTGGTGGCATAACAAGAGTTTTTTGATGCCTTTTCATGTCCTGGTGCAGGAATAGGAAATCCAAAACACCCAACCAAGAACAGCACTGCACAATCGCATCGAAGACCACCAGGCTAGAGCAACCTTTATTTCTCTTTTTTAGATTTTTAGTTTTTTATTTATTTTGTCTTTTTTAATGATGTTATGTCTTTAATGGTTTGTTTTTTTAAATCATTTTTTAATCTTTTTTTAAATTGATTTTTATTTAGTTATTTAACAAGATCCTCAGTAGTAGTCAGTTCTCTTTTTTAGTTCCAGTTTTTATCTTTGTTGTTTATGAGTGATGCCAATTAGCTTTTTATGAGCTGTGGATTTTACCTTGTCTGGTCCTTCCTCCTTTCCCAACCCCTTCCCCTCCCCTTTCTTCTTCCCCTTCCTCCTCCACCTTCCCATCCCCTTCCCCTCCCCCTTTCCCCCTTTCCTCCTCATCTCTGCCTTCCCTCTCCTCTCTTCCCTTTCCCCATCCCCCTCCCCTTCCCCCTCTTTCCCGTTCCCTCCTTCCTGCCGCCTCTCCTCTTTCTCCTCCCCCTCTCCCCCTTCTCCCCTCCCCCTCCCCTTCCCCCTCTTCCTTTCCCTCCTCCCACGCTTCCCTCTCTACCCTCCCCACTTCCCCCTCTTCCTTCCCCTCTACCCCTGCTTCCTTCTCCTCCCTCCCTCCCTTTCCCCTTCTCCTTCCCCCTCTCCCTGGTCCCTTCCTTTTATGCCCTTGAGCACAACAGATCAATTAAAAGTCCTGTACAAGCACAAAAAAAAAAACGGAAAGAAAATTGAAAAATGTTTTACTGCATATCTCAGTACTTCCTGTTCCTGTTTTTTACAAATTTGTTCATGGTTCATTTGCACATGGTGCCAGAATCAGTTGCCAGATATGTTTTAGCTTAATTCTAACAAGAACAATAGATCGATTATCTGCATGGTCTTGTAAAAAAGTATGAAGTTATCTGAGTAGTAAACTCGCACCAAATTGAGGATTTAAGACATACTGCAGCTGCGGGGCGGTTCAAAGGCAATATTATGGTGCAATCCAGTCGGTAAGGCGCCATAATGCTTTGAGATAGCAATGGTTTTGAAAGATGTGATTATATATTGCTTTTGCATGTTCCAAAAAGAAGCAGCCTGTAAATATAGCACTCCATAGTGCAAGTTTAACTTTGGTTGCCCTGGTGGTATTCTTTTCCTTCAGATTCAACTTGCTCTGTTTATAATATAAAAAAATTATATTTGAATTAAATGGCTCCTTCTTTCAATTTCTGATTAGCTTTTTTGATCAGTTTATACATAAGCATAGTGTTTGCAACATATGGCATGAGTTCAATTTTGTAATTTTATTTCCTTCGATGATATGTGTCTCTCCTTGGATATGTTAATTTAGAACTCAATGAGTTATGTAAGGTCACGGTATTGTTTAGTCTTTTATTCGGTTACATTAGTTTCCTTTTCCCCTCTCTCTCCATACCCACTCCCCCCCCCCCTTTCCCCATCCTTCCCCCTCCCTTCCTCCATCCCCACCCTCCGCCCTCTCCTTTCCCTTTCCTTTCCCCATTCCCCCTCTGCTCCCCCTTCCCATTCTTCCCTCCCCCCTCCCCCTTCTCCCTTCCCTCTTCCCTCTCTCTCACTCCCTTTAAAATGTTTTTTATCAAAATGTTTTTATGAAGTTCTTACACTTTTAAATTTGTAATACATTCTTTTAAATTTGAACATAAAGTTGTAGCTCTCTTTTTTAAGTAGAATATATAAAGGTGTGTTTCCTCCTTTAGTCACCAGTTTCAGATTGATTCATATTTCACCACCTCGACCCCCCCCCCCCTTCCCTGCATTATAATCTGCATTTTAATATAATTCATCCTATTTCATTTTACCTATTTTCATTTAGTTTTGCTGGTAAGACCCACACATGATCTTCTACTATTCCCTTTGAAATGTATTTTTCAGGTTTATCATTATACTATTTTTTAAATTTTGTTTTTTTTTTTTATTTTCTCTGTTTTTATTTTGGATGATGTTTCTCTTTGTTTATTATGTTTTTATTTTCTTTACATATTTATATATTTATAGTGTTGGATATATTTATTATTTATAAGTGTTTTAATGTATTTACATGCATTTTTATGATTTCTTTGTAGGCCAATCCTCTGACGAAGGCAGTGCCGAAAGCTGTGGTGGGAGCCCTCTAGCAGCCCCTTGGGGTGAAGCAATTCAAATAAAGGTTGTGTGAGGCCTTTAGCAGCCCCTTGGGGTGAAGCAATTCAAATAAAGGATGTATCACACTTTGCTCTAGCCTGGTGGTCCCTGGTGCAGGAATAGACATACGCAGCACCACTAGTGGTTTGAGAAGTGTTGAATGTTTCTGAAATCAGGTGCACACATCAATTTAACACACGCCGCAGCACCCTCACAATGTTCTCTTTAATCTGCGCCGGGTCCCCCGCAGGTATTCCTGCCGGTGGGGGGAGGGGTAGAGCGTCGATCAGGAATGTTGGCGGCAGACCCAGCGCCGGTTATCGGGAACATTGCCTACTAATGGTAGTGCCAGCCCAGTGTACAATGATCTAAGACGTCCAAGGCCTTTCCATAAGTCACCACTCTGAAGGGTGATCTGACCTTACTTGTGAATAATGTTCCCCAGGTGTTGCAAATGGATACAGGGCCTTGTCATGACACCTTCCTCCATTGAAAAAATTTCCCATTTAGCCCTCTTCTTCGTTTTCTATCTTTTAGCCAGTTTCTTATCTACAATAAGATATTTCCTCCTATCCCATGAGATTTTAATTTTCTCGAGTCTTTCATGAGTTACATCAAATGCTTTCTGAAAATCCAGATATACAATATCAACTGTCTCACCTTTATCCATATGTTTATTTATGTCTTCAAAGAATGGAGAAAATTGGCGAGGTAAGACTTCCTTTGGCTAAATCTATGTTGATTTTGCCCCATTAAACCATGTCTATCTATTGTGGTCATTTTACACACATAGGGTCTAACACACACGCTGCAGCACCTTCGCAATGTCCTCTTTAATCTGCGTCAATCGTTCTGCACCTCCCCCCGCCGGCAGGAATGTTGGCGGCGGACCCAGCGCAGGTTAGCGGGAACATTGTTAGTAGGGTAACCAGCCTTTTGGAGGGCAAATCTGGGACACCTGGACAGGGCTGAGCTGGGCTGGGCAGGGGTCCTCCCTCATTGGGCATCTTTTCCTCATATATTTTGAAATGACCAGTCTAGATGTGTAGCATTCAGTAATTTCACAAATTTTAGAAAGACAGCAGCAGCTCTTCTCGAGTTATAAGCAAGCATTCATACATATATGCTTAAACTTTATTTTATTCATATAAATATTCTATATATTTCTTAAATTCCTCCTCTTTTTTTTAAAGAAAATAACTTAATTCTATATCTTCTACCAAGATTGAAAGAGCGCATTAAAAGAGCATGCAGGAGAAGCAATGTCCTTTGCCTGTGACTCCACTGAAACTGGGGAGAGGAGGTTGTCACAGTCCATGGAATCAGGGACACTACCTCAAAATCTGGGACATCTGTAACCTTATCATTAGGAAAACTAGGCAGACACCTACAGTACCATGGGTCAGCGGGCAGCCCATTGCCTCCTCTCTCCAGGACGTGCAGTGGCTTTTGGCAAAACTAAAGAGTCATGGGAGGTAGTGTACTACTGTGGATCAGGAACTGGTTAAAAGATAGAAAGCAGAGGGTAGGGCTAAATGCCAATTTTCCCAATGGAGAAAGGTGAATAGTGGTGTACCCCAGGGATCTGTGCTGGGTCCACTGCTTTTTGATATATTCATGGACAAAGGAATAACGAGTGAGGTTATCAAATTTGCAGATGACACAAAACTATTTAAAGTTGTTAAAACACAAGAGGATTGTGGAAAATTGCAAGAGGATCTTGATGAATTGGAAGACTGGGCATCAAAATGGCAGATGAAATTTAATGTGGACAAGTGCAAAGTTATGTACCTAGGGAAGAACAACCCAAACTATGGTTACACGATGCAAGGTTCCACATTAGGAACCACCACCCAGGAAAAAGATTAAGGTGTCATTGTGGATAACATGTTAAAACCCTCGGCCTAGTGTGCAGCGGAGGCCAAGAGAGCAAATAGAATGCTAGGTATCATAAGGAAAGGAATGGAAAATTAAAAAAAGATATTATAATGCCTCTATATCGTTCCATGGTGAGACTGCACCTCGAATATTGTGTGCAATTCTGGTGGCCGTATCTTAAAAAGGATATAGCGATATTAGAAAAGATTCAGAGAAGAGTCACCCAAATGATAAAGGGGATGGAAGGATACTCCTATGAAGAAAGGTTACAAAGGTTAGGGCTGTTTAACCTGGAAAAGAGGCGACTGAGGGGAGATATGATAGAAGTCTATAAATTAATGAACGGAGTGGAATGGGTAAACGTAGATCAATTGTTTACGTTATCAGAATATAGAAAGACTAGGGGACATGCAAGGAAGCTACAGGGTAAACTATTTAAGACTAATAAAAGAAAATATTTTTTCACTCAACGTGTAATCAAACTCTGGAATTTGTTACCGGAGGATGTAGTAAAGGCTGTTAGTGTAGCTGGGTTTAAAAAAGGTTTGGACAAGTTCCTGGAGGAAAGGTCCATAAACCATTATTAAGAAGGGACCCAGGGTATCAATGCTTGACCCAGTACAAGCACTGTGGAACCTGTGTCTTTTGCAGAAACTGCTAGGTACGTATGACCTAGATTGGCCACTGTTGGAAATAGGATACTGGGCTTGATGGACTTTGGTCTGACCCAGTATGGCATATTTTATGTTCTTATGTGGTGGCAATACTTTTAAAATGGTGCCACAGCAAGCACGTAACATCACCTTTGGTGCTGTGGTGCTGTTCCTACTTCCACCCCCTCCAGTTCCTCATTTCTCACTCCAGCTTTAGCATAACCTTTGCAATTGGCAGCCTTTACTCATGTAAGCTCACAAAATGGACAAGTTACACATGTAAGTGTTGACACTTACACGCAGGAGTTCTGAAATTCCATCCTCCATATATAAGTGTTGGCACTTACATGTGGGAGGTGCTGTGTTGTCACTGCTGATTTTTCTGATGTGGAGGTTTGTAAAACCACTCCCCCTGGCTCCACATGTCAGCACATATACGTGCATTTGGTATTTTAGAAAAGGCTCTGCGTTCTGCGTGCAGTTTCCTAAAATTCCTCTGGAATTGTAGATGTCGTCAACATGGTGTCTCAATTCCATCCTCCATGTCCTTCTAAAAATAGACCTTTAGTCATGTGGCACCCATTCCACTGAATATCTACTTCAGTATTGCATGAGCAATGGGTGAGTTAAAAACTTGGATGTACTAACTTGTCACCGATATGGATTTTGTATGATTTGTCATTCCGGAACATTTAGAACAGTGTGGCATATAAATCTAATTTACGAAATAAATAGAAATTAGTGAGCATTAATTCAGAATACATTATTGTATATCTCAAAATAATAAATGCCAACTGATTTGTTTGGAGCCATAATAAAAATATTTATAAGGGTTAATCTATTTAAGTAAAAATTTGATATTGTGACTTATTATGTTGCTGTTTTATTGTGTTTTATGCCAATATGAATCCTTACATTAATTTAGGGAGACATATATGATAGTTATTTTGGATTGATATTCTCAATGGCATATTTTGCTGTTTTGCATTTTCTTTGTATATATGTAGGTAATCTGCTGTGATTTCTTCTTTAGATTTGGAATATACAAAATATAAATGCGAAAATTAAATTAAATTACTTGCATTTCAACTTGGCCTTTGACATGGTTCCACACGGGCAACTTGCAAACAAAGGGCACTTGACCAGTTAACAGCACCTGCTAACCAGATAAGTGCAGGTAAGAGGTGCATTCCACGGTACGAGCCAGATGATACTACTAAATATATTTGCTCTGACTGCCGTAGCACTGTGTGGGTTAGAGAACAATTGCATGGAAGGGCACAAAAGATGGTGGTAAATAGCTTTCACTCTGAGGAAGCGGGAGAGGGGGGGGGGTCCAGTTTTGTTCAACATTTTCATAAACGATACTGCAAGAGGGCTATCTGTAAAGTGTGCCTTTTGCACAGACTATCAAAATCTAGAACAAGGTTGACAGCTTGGAAGGTGAAAAACTGGAAGATTGATACTGGACAAAGTTAAGAAGCCCATAAACTGATATGACAGCAGCAAAAGCCAGGAAGATACTGGAGTGCACTGGAGGCGGAATAGCCAACAGTGTCAGAGTTCAAGACAGCATGGGACAAGCAGAGAGGCTAGGGAAAGGAAAGACACTAATGCTGAGTGAGAGGGGAGGAAGAGCAGACCAGATGGGCCTTTAGGGCCTTTGACTGTCAACATATTCTATGCTTCCACCTCAAAACATTCATTTTTTTATCCAGGAGAACATCATTCAAGCTGTCCCATTTCAAGAGATTTCTGACAGTTACATCCTGATGCATCCTGGTAGCCTGCAGCGCTGATTTCAAATGGTAGAAACAAGGGCTACCAATAATACATCACACTGGCATGTACATTCAAAAGCCTGGGATGGACAAAAGTCTCCCTTTTGAGCTGGGTCACTTGGCAGCTCTGAATCATTCGCTGGACAATGGTATCTACTATTTAACCAATTCCCATCATCTATTGAGAGAGTGTATACGAGTGTGATTTACCCAGGGCTTAATTTCAAGGGGAATGGCCGGAACACAATTTCACCACTTCTTTTCAGACTCCAGAGCAGCAGGGACGTGCCGCTCCACTGCTCCCTTCCAGGCAGCTGCAAGGATGTGAAGGAAAGAAGGTAAACTTGAAGCAAAGCAGAGAACAGTCCCATAATCCAGCCCCTGGCCCGGGCCTACCTCCTCCCTCTGCTCCACAGTTTCACTTCCTTTCAGTCTAAAATAAAGCTCCCTGTATTTACCATGCCTAGTGTCAATGTGTATGGGAAAGGTGAGAGTGACAGATGATATTTTGCAGTCAGTAACAGAACAGCATAGAACTGAAGCCTCAGACTTGTCTATGCCTAATGCTTTTGGTCATTGTCACTGATGATTTGGTCAGTAGTCACATGATCAAAGATTTGTATTTCTGTATGGTGTCCTATGCAACCACCTACTTAATGGGGTTTTTTTTTTGGGGGGGGGGGAAATTGTTGTTTTTTTCCTTATGATTTTATTAATATCTAATCAATGTTAGAAGTATATTTTCCAAGCATTGAGAATTGTATAGTCCTGAACTAAATTTTGTTACTAAGACATAATTACTGCATGGGGCTTTGTATAAAATAACATACATAGTAGGAGTGATTCACTGGAGAGAGCAGGCTTGAGTGAGAGTCAACAGCAGAGGCTGTGTAGGGCCGTCTCTCACTCAGGGTTGAGTCTAGACCCTGAGACGCTAAATAAAAGAAAGAAAAACACAAGTGAGAAAAAATAGAGACCAAGCAACAACAAAATGGCCAATGCAATAAAAGTTAAGGATGTAGACGGCAAAAACCTCAAGGCCCTCGATGGAATGAGGTGCACAATTAAAATCTCCACTAAAAACTCTGTGCAAAGCCAAATGAATAGCAGAGGTATTTACAATAAAACATCTTTATTAGCGATTCCTCTCAAAATAAGCGTGTGCAGGTAAAAGAAAAGTACACAACACAAAGTCCCACAAAACGGTCCTTTGTTCAAGTCCTTTGATTCTGGGACTTGGAACCCCAGCAGAGAAGGTGGCTGAAGGGCAAGTAGGACTTATCCTCCTCTACAGCTCTTCACCCAAAACTCCACCTGAAATACCTGAAACATGCTTGCACAAAATCCAAACTTCCAGAGCCTCTAGTATGTTAGACAGGCACAGTAAGTTATACTGTGGTAGGCTATGGCTTAGCATTGCCTGCTACTATGAATGGCCTGTAAGTTCGGCCTGGATCCTAACTCCCATTATAGCTAGAAAAGAACCAAAAATCTGTGAAAAATGAGAAAACTGTTTTAAAATGCTTAATAAGAAGTTTTTATGAATTCATAAGTCTTTCAATATTCTCTTGTGTGTGAAAGAAAAGAAATGTTTCAATACATGCATTCCTGGAGCTAGGGATAACCTTGCAGTAGAGAAGTAACAAAATCAAGAACTGCACCATTGTTAGAGCAATCCTAAGGGAGGGGGCTGGTTGCTAGGCCCCAGAGGGATTTCTAATTGGACAGGTGCAGGGAGTGTAGAACCAATGAGAAGTTTGTATGTATCGAGTTAGAACCAATAGACAGTTCTCATGTATCAAACTGAAAAAGAGGTATAAATGGTTATGTCTCTGTAAAATCTTTTGCTCAGTTCCTTTTGAAGCTTTGACTGACTGGGCCTGTGCACAATAAACTGGCTTGGACCCTGTCAATTGACTCCTGGATTTATTCATTGATTGCACTTTGCTACAGCATATTCTTGGTGCGTTGGCCGGGAAGTGCGAGTGGTAAATGGTATTCAAGTGAATAATCCACGCAATTCGACTTGAGGTTTGGCCCGGGGGAAACCTCAGGCGCCGCCGGCCCCTTTGTGCCGGAGAGGGTTCCACCTGCCTCGGCGGGCCATCGGGTCCAGCTGGCCAACACCTTCGACCCGGGGGAGTCCAGGTTCCAACTCAGAAGCTGGTGTGGTATTGGGGACCAGATCCGGTGAGTAGACATTTTTGTGATTCGATAGTCAGAAAGAACAGCCTGTGACAACGTCTTGCGTGCGCAGGACTGATTTGGTATATTTGGTATAGACTAACTGGGGAATCTCGCATGAGTGTGTGCAAGACAAGGGAGCCTGATCACCTCCCATAAGTGCAGTCCTAGTAAGCTCCGCGTAAGGGAAAGCGGAAGCCAAAGCCATCGACCCTTCTTGTTTGAAATAGTCAGTTAGTCAGAAAACCTGGGCACTTGAAATATGATTTCCTGTTGAAATATGCTTGCTTGTGTGAGTGAGAGGTCTTGAAATACAGACCGAGCGAGAGCGGACTCCTAAGTAGCGCAGTTCCTGGCCAGGCGACTGCGCCCAGGTCGCGAAAAGGAGGAAGCGAGTGGTGTTTGTCCCCCCCCCCAGTGTTCTGTGGGCTGTACGGACCCCTTACCTACAGCCATACTACCCATCCTTATTGTTCGTTGTCTTGTACATCATTACGTGTACATAGAGTATGTAGTTAGTAGAGTACGTAGGTACGTTCAGATTATGGGAGGGACGGAGTCCATGCAAGACTCAGCTCCGACGGAGGCAATTTTTATTATTAAAGCCCAAAGTCTTAGCAATTGGAGCTACGTTCTTTTTGCGTTTTCCATGAAAGTGTGTTGTTAACCTTGCGGGCGCTACATATATCTTTATGGATGTAACCCAGTTAGAGAAATTTGTGTTAGAACATGCAGGCGCAGGTGGTGAGATTAATGCTGGTTGATTGTTAGGTATGTTCTCCAATATATGTGGGCTTTTTGCCCTTGTTTTCTGATTTATCTTATCTTTCTATTAATCTCTGACCGTATCCCGTGATGTGGACTTTATCATTGTTTTTTCTTATTTGTTTTTCTTCATATTGTATACTTACTGTGATTTTCCTTATCACTTTGGTGTAATTTCATCAAAAATCAATAAAAAAAAAAAAGAATTTCCGTAAAGGATTTTCGGGTGATTATGGTATGAAAATTACTCCATCCAGATTAAAAATGTTATGTGAAAGGGAGTGGCCCGCGTTAGCTGCTTCATGGCCCCGTGGGGGCACCTTTGATTTAGAAACAGTTTTACGAATTCATCAGCTTATACTAAGAGTGTATCCTGATCAGTTCCCCTATATAGATTCCTGGTTAAGTGTGTGTGAACAGCAGCCCTCATGGATGAAGCGCTGTTATGAGGAGCGCTGTAAAATATTTGTAGCTACTACTAGGGGAACCAGAAAAGTCAAGGAAGAGAAGCCGCCTGTGTATTCTGCCCCAGAGTCCCCAGATATTCTGACCAAGATACCCCAGCACCCACAGAAGTTAGTTCCCACAGCACCACGACCTGAAGTAGAGCCAGATGAGGAGCCCCAGAAAATACCGCTGCAGCAGCCTAAGAAGCATCCTACCCCGAGTGATAGTCCCGAGTCAAGCCCAAGCACGTCGGGGGGACTTGAGTCCTCTGACGAGATAGAAAGCGGAGGCTCTCCTGCCAGTTCAGGGTCACCCACCAAGGAGATTTGTGTCCGGGAGCCTTATGATTTAAGAAGCGTAACTCCCAAGAAGAAGGAGAAAGCAGGGCACCTAATGCCATTACGCCAAGTGCCTGGAATACCTGTTTTAAATGATCAGGGCCAGATGGCACCAGGACCAACCAGCTTAGTTTATGTACCCTTTTCCACCACAGATTTATTGAACTGGAAAACGCATTATGCATCCTATACAGCCAAGCCTCAGGAATTAACAGAATTAATGTCTAGCATTATGCAAACCCATCAGCCTACCTGGGCCGATTGTCACCAGCTCCTGTCTACCCTCTTTACTACTGAGGAGTGAGGGCGAATCGGGCAAGCAGCCCTCCGTTGGTTAGAAGAAAACCCTGTAGAAGGGGGAGGAATAAACCCCCCACAAGCAGCTGTTGCAGAATATCCCAATGAAGATCCCGGGTGGGACCCGAATGATGAAAGGGGAGCGGCGGCCCTAACCAGATTTCGCCAGGCCTTATTGCAGGGCCTGAAGAAGGGAGGCCAGAGGGCCATCAATATCGGGAAAGTATCAGAAGTTCTCCAGGGTCCAGATGAGAGCCCAGCGGCCTTTTATGAGCGGTTGTCTGAAGCTTATAGATTGTATACCCCATATGATCCCGCGGCTCAGGAAAATTTACGCATGGTAAATGCAGCCTTTGTTAGTCAGTCTCAGAGAGACATAAAGCGAAAATTGCAGAAATTGGATGGATTTGCGGGCATGAATACAGCACAGTTAATGGAAGTCGCTCAGAAAGTATTTGTGAATCGTGAAAATGAACGAGACAGAGAAAGTGAACGAAAGATGAAGAAGAAGGCAGATCTTCTTGCTGCCGCTATAACCGAACGACGTGGAGGAGGTTTTCCTAATCAAAGGACCAGAGGACGTGGAAGAGGCCGCGGAAGCGAAAGGCCTCAATTGGGTGCAAATCAGTGCGCCTACTGCAAGGAAGAAGGACATTGGAGAAATGAGTACCCGCATTTGGACTCCGCCCCTGCAAGGGGAGGAGGGAGTCCCTGGAGGCCAGGAGGACAATTTCGAAGGAAGGGAGGAATGAACCGAACACAGTTCCAGCAGGAGAGGGAGGAAGCCATTGAGGGAGTGGCAGTAGCAACGGGCTATGACCTGGATGACATAGATGAAGACTAGGCCAGACTGGGCTCCAAGTTCACCCTGGGTCCCCAGGAGCCTATGGTCAGTTTAAAGATAGGGGACCAATACATGGAATTTATGGTAGATACAGGAGCAGAACATTCAGTAGTAGCCAAGCCAGTAGCTCCTTTGTCCTCACGATCTGTCACCATTGTGGGAGCCACTGGAAATAAAGCCACAAATTCATTCTTACAGAACCGCATGTATGAACTAGGGGGACAGAAGATAACGCACCAGTTCTTGTATATGCCTGAGTGCCCTATTCCACTACTGGGCCGAGACATGCTTGCTAAGCTCCAGGCAGAAATATCTTTTGCTGAAGGGGGAGAAATGAAAATGACTGTGAACCCAAAGCCTGCTGGATTGATGGTACTCACTGTTCCCCGAGAAGAAGAGTGGCGGTTCTATAGTGCACCTCCAATAAAGTCAACTAGTCCCTGTATACCTACCAACCTCATAGCCCCACCTGAAGTATGGGCAGAAGATAATCCACCTGGCCTAGCGAAGAACATAGCCCCTGTCATTGTCACCCTCAAGCCAGGAGTGGAACCAGTGCATATGAAGCAGTATCCTCTCCCTTGACCAGCCATTGAAGGAATCCACTGCCATTTGATGAAACTGCTGAAGTATGGACTTCTCAAGGAATGCCAGTCACCCTGGAACATCCCCCTTCTCCCAGTAAAGAAGCCTGGGACAGGGGACTACCGCCCAGTACGAGACCTAAGGCGAGTAAATGATGCAGTTGAAACTATACACCCTGTAGTACCAAACCCTTATACTCTCTTGGGACTGATCCCCGCTGAGGCTACTCATTTCACTGTTCTGGACCTGAAAGATGCCTTTTTCTGTGTGCGCCTAGCCCCCACAAGTCAACTTTTGTTTGTTTTTGAATGGCAAGACCCCACAACAGGAAGGCGGGGCCAGCTCACCTGGACCAGATTACCCCAAGGATTCAAGAATTCACCTACCCTCTTCAGTGCTGCCCTGAATCAAGATCTCTCAAGTTACCCAGTGGATCCAGGAAAGAGGGTTCTTCTTCAGTATGTAGATGACTTGCTCATAGCCACCAACTCAGAAAGTGAATGCCTACAAGCTACTAGTGAACTCTTGTACCTTCTTAAAGATGCTGGATACAAAGTCTCAAGAGCCAAAGCACAACTATGCCAAACTGAAGTCAAGTATCTAGGATTCCAGCTGTCCAGTGGGATCCGACGTCTAGGACCAGAACGCAAAGAAGCTGTATGCAGTATCCCTACTCCAACCACTAGGAGGCAAGTAAGAGCCTTCCTGGGGGCCGCGGGATACTGTCGCATATGGATCCCCAACTTCGCGCTGATTGCAAAACCACTATACCAAGTCACCAAAGGAATGGAAAAGTCTACATTGGAATAGGGACTTGAACAGGATGCAGACTTTTGATCTTTGAAAACCGCTCTGATGTTATCACCAGCTCTGGGTCTACCAGATGTCCAGAAAACCTTTCAATCTCTATGTTCATGAGTCACAAGGAAATGTTCTAGTAGTGTTGACTCAATCTCATTGGATCTTGGCAACGACCAGTAGCCTATTTGTCAAAATAATCGGATGTAATTGCAAAAGGCTGGCCCCTTGTTTGAGAGCTGTTGCAGCTACAGCCCTCCTAGTGAGCAATCTTCAAGTTACTGTACCACATTCTGTTCTAACCATTATGAAACACAAAGGAAACTTCTAGCTAATTCACGAATGTTGAGGTATCAGAGTATGCTGTGTGAAAACCCCCAGATACAATTGGAGGTCAGTCAAGCTCTGAATCCTGCTACATTGTTACCAGTTGGTCTTGACCCCCCTGATCATGACTGTTTAAAAACTATGGACACTATATTCTCAAGTCACCCTGATTCGACTGATGTTCCTTTGGAGAACCCTGGACGGACTTTCTTTGTAGATGGAAGCAATCTTGTTATCATTAATGGACATTGTTGTGCCAGATATGCAGTAGTGACCCTTGATCTGGTAGTTGAGTCCTCAGCCCTGGCCCCAGGAACTTCAGCACAGAAAGCTGAACTGATAGCTCTTACTAGAGCACTGACAATAGGAAAAGGGGCTCTGTCTAAATGTGTACCCAGATTCCAAGTATGCCCTTACAACCTTGCATACACATGGGGCCCTGTACAAAGAATGAGGGTGGATAACCTCAGGAAGCAAGTCCATTAAGTTTGGCCCCGAGATATTGATATTATCAGATGCATACTGCCTACAGATTTCAGAATTTAGGAAAAGTAGAATGTATGAATAGAACCCTGAAATCTCAGTTGTCCAAACTTTGCCAAGAAGTTCACCTGAAGTGGCCCCAGGTTCTTCCTATTGCCCTTCTTAGGATATACTTAGCCCCTGCTAAGTCTTTAGGAGTTTCCCCTTTTGAGATTCTGTATGGGCGACCCCCGCCTATTGTATAGGAAATAAAGGGAGATATGGAACAGATTAGATCTGAAATTACTAGACAAGAACTATTGGTTTTAAGTTCTGTTTTGCAGAGTCTTCATACGTGGGTACAAGACCAGCTGCTCATCCATCTAACAGAACCCCTGCATCCTCTCAAGCCTGGAGTCTCGGTGTGGATCAAAGAGTGGAGAAAGACACCGTTGACACCGCATTGGAAGGGACCTTATGTTGTCATCTTGTTAACCCCAACAGCAGTTAAAGTTGCAGAACTCGAACCCTGGATTCATCACAGTTGAATAAAGTCAGCAGCCATTGATAGCAATGTAGAAAGGAAGGCAGCTACAAAGATATTAGCTATGTGGCAATATTACCCTATACCACACGATGATGCTATTGCACCAGTATAATGTGTTAATTGACTAATGAGTGATTTAATTCTCACCCTTTCTCACTTGCGGGTGAGAATAATCAAAGGGGGGAATGTGGTAGGCTATGGCTTAGCATTGCCTGCTACTATGAAAGGCCTGTAAGTTAGGCCTGGATCCTAATTCCTATTAAAGCTAGAAAAGAACCAAAAATCTGTGAAAAATGAGAAAACTGTTTTAAAATGCTTAATAAGAAGTTTTTATGAATTCATAAGTCTTTCATTATTCTCTTGTGTGTGAAAGAAATGTTTCAATACATGCATTCCTGGAGCTAGGGATAACCTTGCAGTAGAGAAGTAACAAAATCAAGAACTGCACCATTGTTAGAGCAATCCTAAGGGAGGGGGCTGGTTGCTAGGCCCCGGAGGGATTTCTAATTGGACAGGTGCAGGGAGCGTAGAACCAATGAGAAGTTTGTATGTATCAAGTTAGAACCAATAGAAAGTTCTCATGTATCAAAATGAAAAAGAGGTATAAATGGTTATGTCTCTGTAAAAACCTTTGCTCAGTTCCTTTTGAAGCTTTGACTGACTGGGCCTGTGCACAATAAACTGGCTTGGACCCTGTCAATTAACTCCTGGATTTATTTATTGATTGCACTTTGCTACAGCAATACTACTCTCTAACTTATGCATGTAAATTTAGGTCCTGCCTACACTTCACCCAAGCTCCATTCCTGCGTGCATGCTAACTGAAGGTATGTGCAATGGGACTTGTGTGCACTTAAAGAACAGCGACCACCTACAGTGTGCACTAAGTGCCCATTCACAGGCACAAGCCCTCTAGAATAAGGACTTGTGCATTTGTAGTGTATAACTTTCTGTGCACCCTTTAGGGAATTACCATCTAAGTGTCTCATGCATCTGGACAGTTATACCACATATCCTAAAAACTTCTTTAGGAAAATGCCTCCTAGCTAGAAACACAAAATGTGGAAATTCACTCTCCTCCCTAAGGGGACAGATTTAGAAATGTATTTGTTTTATTTAACATTTCTTATATACTGCCTTTCATGATATCAACGTGGTTTACACTGAACAAACTGAAATTACATTGAACAGGGCATTATAACTTGGAGATAACTATTTTACAGGGAACATGGGCAATGGAGGGTTACGTAGTTTGTCCAAGACCACAAGGAGCACCTGTGGGACTAGAAACCCCAGTCCTTCTGGCCCAAGGTTGTTGTCCTCTAGGGGGATTTGAACCCCTGACCTTCCGGCCCCTAGGTACCTTGCCCCAACCACTAGGCCACTCCTCAAGCAAAAAGCTCTCTCCACTCTCTTCAAGCAAAAAGCTCAAAATCACCCCTGGGTGTTTGGGATGAATTGGGATGACTGGTCTCTTGCACCTTAGGCTCTGGGACTGTAAGTGGTAGCGATGGGATGCACCTTTGCGGTCCTACCACCTTACTGAGGAAATAAAGCTCCTAGACTGGTCCAGCACAAGGAGATGAGGCACCCTAGGCAAACCTCATCTCTCCCACTCCTCCCCATGAGATGCAGCGGTAGCAATGGCCGCAAACAGCCCCGTGGTGCTTACCTTTAAACTTCAGCACCACAGGGCTGTTTGCTTCTGCCCCCACCAACATCTGATGCTGACTTCCTGTTTTCAGCAGGAAGATGGCATCAGGCATCCGTGGGAGGGAAGCAAAAAGCCCTGCGGCGCCAACGTTTAAAGGTAAGTGCCACAGGGCTCTTTGCGGCCATTGCCACTGCTGCCTGTAACAAGAGGGGTAACAGTGGTGGCACTGGACACCCCTGGAAGGCTGGCGCACTAGGCGACCATCTAGTTTGCCTAATGGTAGTGCCAGCCGTGCCCCTAGGGCAGATGGACCTACTGACACTCCTGCACCCAGTTCTGCCACCTTCTGCTCTTCCTCTTCCCTTGTCTTTCCAGCCTAGACACTCACAGACTTTCCCACGTCCTTCTCTCCCCTTCTCCTTAGCCATTCTATGCTAACAGCTCTCCCTGGGCTGCATGGTCTAGCCGGCTGCTATATAATTCTTCAGGCTTTGCAGCTTCTGTGCTTCCATTGGACTCCCGTGGGGGAAGACAAGAAAATCCCTGGCCACTACTTTCTCACAAACACAGGAGGAGACCCCCCCATCCCTACTCACTGAAAAACAGGCCAGCCCATCTTCCACTACTTAACTCTCTAGTGTAAAGCTAGACTAGGAACAAGGGCTCGAGAATTTCCTTCTTGTTATAAACAGGGGAACATTTGGAGGTCCTGCTGCACCTGCATCTCTGCTTGCACGTCTCCCTTTATTTCAGTGCCAAGTGAATCTGATGACCTTTGACTGCCCCTCCTGCTGGTATCAGGGGTGGTGGAAGGGCTTTTTCTTTGGGGGAGCTCAAGCCCCACCCCTAACTCTGTCCCAATCCTCACCCTGTGGGCAGAGACCCTACCTGCTCTGCCCGCTGGGATCTGATCGCCCACAGGCAGACAGGAAGCGTCTTTGCCGCAATCGTGTTTTTTGTCAGCCTGTGGGGGATGGGATCCCCACGGGCAGACTGCTGCCTGCCAACCGCGATGCTTGCAGGCGACAGGGAGGGTCTTTGTAATGATCGCAGCTGGCAGATAGTAGGCGTCCCGCGGGCAGAAGAGAAGCTGCGATCACAGCAAAGACCTTTCCTGTTTTCCTGAAGGAATCCAATCTCCAGTGTGCAGATAGGAAGGGGATTTTCTTTGTCTGCCTGCGGGGGATGGGATCTCCACAGGCAGCCTGCTGCCTGCCATGCCACAGTTTTAGGTAGTGCTAGGGCCTATCTGGCCCACTCCTTTCCGACATCAATGGCTGGTATCATCACAAGCCATCCTTAAATGGTGACGGGATAATTCCAAAGACGTGACCCAAAAGGGAAGCTCCTTATGGAGTGGACTAAGAGTATTTGAGTCAGGATTATTTTACATGAGTGGGAATATGTGCTTTTATTAATTGATTTTTTATAGATTTTGGAATTGTACATTTATTTATAAAATATATTTTATGTTTATATATATTTATATTTATGTTGTATTCAGTTGTTTGTGTAATTAATGAAATTGAATTGTTTTATATTGTAAGTCCCTCTGGATAGTCTCATTCACTGAAAAGGGCTGCATATACATTTCAGATATAGAGAGTTATTTTAGAAGAATCCCCATGTGTAGATTGGAATAGATGTGTAAATGCACTTTTAGAAAAACTGCTATTGATACGTGGTGATGCACAGTGTCCAGATTTCATTAAGGTGTGGTTAGGGCATGGAGAAAGTATGGCTCAAGTGGGTCTTCAGTACAAGCATTGTGGAACCTGTGTCTTTTGGGGAAACTGCTAGGTACGTATGACCTAGATTGGCCACTGTTGGAAACAGGATACTGGGCTTGATGGACCTTGGTCTGACCCAGTATGGCATATCTTATATTCTTATGTTCTTATTATGTACATGCCTTCCCCATCTTACAAGGGGAATCCATGTTGATAGCACAAAAATCTAGAAGCCACATGTACAGCTGCTTTCAGGAATGGATAGGTACCTGCTGGAAGGTGCAAGTGTAAATGGCTAGGTCGGCCCCCCCCCCCCTCCAATTATCCTACCTCTACCAGTATCTAATCCCCCCTCTCTCAGTGTCTAATCCCCCCAGGGCATCCCTCCTGGTATCTGATCCCCCTTCTATATCCTCTCTACCATCTGATTCTTCTCTGGCAATGAGGTTGCCCAAAAGATCCCCCAACACTAATCTCTTTTCTGGCTCTTATCAGGGACCACTTGTTCTCTGGTGTCTAGTGGGAGCAGGAGTGATTTGCAGTCATTCCTGCTCTTCCATATCCTGGGCTCAAAATGGCGTACCTGACCCTTAGCAATAATCTCGCGGTACTACTGCTAAGGATCAGGCATTGTGCTCTTATTTGGCAGTGTGACTCCTGAATGTAGCACCAAGAGATTACTGCTAGCGCTCACAGACACCGTTTTGAACTCTGGAGATGGAAGAGCAGGAGTGACTGGGGATTGCTTTTGTTCCCACTAGACTCTGCTAAGAGCTGGGGGAGGCAGATCATGGGGAGGGGGGGGAGGGGAGGGGAGTCTTGATGTCGGGAGGGTGGTGTCAGGAGGGATTGATGTTGGAGGGTGAGAGATATCAAGGGGTGATCAGGGGGAACTTGTGCTGCTGGACTAGAGTGTGTGTCGACACCGGTAACAGCAATTTTAAAAGGCTGCTCCCATGCAAAAGTGGAGTATCGGCCTTCCCTCTCCCCCCTTCTTTGTGCATTTTTTTAAAATCGTTGTTCCCGGTGGAAATGGAGAGACATGGACATGAGGGCCCTGCTATTCGAAAGGCATTTGCACGGTTTACTGCCCTGTAAACCGTGTAAATGCCGCTCAGCGGGATATTCAACAGTTAGTGCCGCTCAATATCCCCAATCTTCTCCCTTATACACCCCAATGCTAACTGCGTTCTGGGGCATGTTGTGAGTGGCAACAAAGGCTGCAACAATTCAAGGGAGCGGTACAGTATAGGGGTGACATATTTCTGTCCATGAAAGAAGAGCGGGACCTAAGCTTGATTGTGTCTGATGATCTCAAAGTAGCTAAACAGGTAGAAAAGGCGATGGCAAAAGCTAGAAGGATGCTTGGGCACATAGGGAGAGGAAAGGCCAGCAGAAGAAAGGAGGTGATAGTGCCTCTGTAAAAGTCTCTGGTACGACCTCATTCAGAGTATTGGGTGCAATTCTGGAGACCGCACCTTCAAAAGGATATAAACAGGTGGGAGTTGATGCAGAGGGTGGCTACTAAAATGGTTAGTGGTCTTCATTATAAAGCATGAGGACAGACTTAAGGACCTTATTATGTACACCTTAGAAGAAAGGCAGGACAGAGATGATATGACTGAGATGTTTAAATACCTCCGTGGCATAAATGCACAGGGGGAGAGCCTCTTTCGATTGAAAGCAAGTTCTGCTACGAGGGGACATGGGATGAGGGTGAAAGGGGATAGATTTAGGAGTGATATGCAGAAATATTTCTTTATGGAAAGAGTGGTAAATGCATGGAATAGTCTCCCAGTGGAGGTGGTAGAGATGAGGACAGTATCTGAATAAAAAGTGCCTATTAGAATATATCTGTAAACTGCTCTGATACACACAGTAAAGGGCGATATATCAAGTGCCTAAAACATATCAGCCATAATTTTAAAAAAGCATGGGACAAACACAGCGACTCTCTAAAGGAAAAAAAGGGACTCTTGTAGTGGTTGATATGGAAGGGCAGACTAGATAGGCCATGTGGTCTTTTTCTGCTTTCATGTTTCTGTGTTTCTAACTGGGTAGCAGCAATATTGCATGTTACCCAGTTAATTTCTGGCCTATCTTTACATGTAGAAGCTCACTGGGCAGCGATGCACTATCGCCACTACCCATTATCCTCTGCGGTTTCTGGGCATGTGCGGCAACCCTGGATATTGAATGCCATAGCTACATATGACCCCAGTATTGAATATCTGGGGTTAGAGGACAGTGATTATAGCTAGGCGCTGTACTCACGCCTAGCCGTCCAACTCAATATCAGGCCCGTGGTTCTCTACATCCTTACACACAGTTTACAAGAGGTTCTACATCTGGTAGAGCCTCAGAAAATACAGTGGAAGTTTTCCATGTCCTGACCGGGATGTCTTAATTCTTCTCTCCACATTCCATCTAAAATTTGACTTCAAATTTGTTAGTGTACAAGTACTGGTTTACTGGGGCAAGTATTGGTTCTGCTGGAATAGTGAGCATTTAAAATTTTGCAAAATAGAGGCCTGTTTGCTAAGCTGCATGAACTGTTTACCACCGGAATTAATTTACATTAAGAACACAGCAGTAGAGGTTTTTATATTAAGCATATTAATGGCACCCAACAAATGACACAGGGGCTTTGTAGGTGTAAAAATGTGTGTGGGTAAATTGAATGGTGCTTATATAATAAGAAGCAATTCTCTGATTTATGCTTTCCCACTTGACTGGCCAATGGCATATTGATGGAACAAGCTGTGGGGGCGGCTGACTAACCAGATCCCTAGGAAATTTCCCTTTACTCTCTCCTCCTTTCTCCCTCTCTCTCTTTCCTTTTGACTTCGAGCTCTTTTCTGTTTCTTTTAATCTTGATAGAATTGGAAACTGCTTTGTATGCTCACGAAAGGTGATATAGGAAACCCCAATGAACCATAGACCATCTTCTGGAACTTTTTTTAATAACGTTTTTCCTGGTAGAACCATTAGTCCCGGGCATCAGAGGCACAGGGTCATTAGTGCACAATGGGGCACAGACACAAATCTCGAAAGCCACAGAATCAAAAGAATCTCCAGCGCTTCCAAACTGCTTCAGATCTATTGTAGCATATGTAAAAGAAATCAGCTGAACCAGGCAGGGCCTGCGCAAAGATACTGGGTTCCTAAGTGAACCCACTCCCTCCCCCAACTCCCATCTTGGCTACAACCTGCCTACCAGCAGCTTGACAGGACGAGGGAATTTGACCATGACCAAGATCCAAGATAGTGGAGGGGGTAGCCTAATGCTTAGAGCAGCAATTTGGTGACCAGATAGTAGGTGCACAAAAAAAAAATCTGTTCCGGGTACCTTTTCCTTTCAAGAGTTGTCCTACATAAGGGCCCTTCCTTGTCAAATCCAAATCCATCCTCTTCCAAGGTGACAATGCAAACATCAACTTCTTCAATCCTCTGCAGGTCTTCTCCCTACTCCCTGACTTTACTAAATTAACAAGTGATACTAACTCCCTAAGAATTGAGGACAATTTTCAGAGTGGATTTTCAGGAATGGAGGTGCAGCATAAAGTTACTCTTTAAGTCTTAACTCGTTTAAAATAAAATATGATTAATAATTCCTGTCTACTGAGTCACTCCCCACACGCTCACACTTTCTCATTCATTTTCTAATAAGAACATAAGATATGCCTTACTGGATCAGACCAAGGGTCATCAAGCCCAGTATCCTGTTTCCAAAGCAGCCAGTCCAGGTCACAAATACCTGTCAGGTTCTCAAGAAGATACACAGATTCCATGCTACTTATCCCAGGGGTAAGCAGAGGATTTCTCTGGTCCTGTTTAATATTGGTTTCTGGATGTTTTTTCTATGAACTTGCCCAAACCTCTTTTAAACCCAGCTACACTAACAGCTTTTACTACAACTTCCAGTTATGAATTCCAGAGTTTGAGCACACATTGAGTGAAAAACATTTCTCCGATTAGTCTTAAATGTGCTACATTGTAACTTCATTGCATGTCCCCTAGAATTTCTACTTTTTGAAGGAAAAAACAACCAATCTATGTTTACCTGTTCCACTCCATTAATTATTTTATAGAGCTCTATCATATCACACCTCAGCTGTCTTTTTTCCAAATTGAAGAGCCCTAACCTTTTAAGCCTTTCCTTGTATGGGTATTCTTCCATTCCCTTTACCATTTCCACCATGGAGCGATACAGAGGCATTATAATATCCTTTGTTTTATTCTCCATTCTTTTCGTTATGATTCCTAGCATTCTATTTTCTTTCTTGACTACTGCTGCATACTGGGCATAGGGTTTCAACATATTTTCAACATAGATCATTCACCATCTCTCGGCAGATGCACTCCAACATATCATAACAAGGGATATCAGCAATAGACCAAGAAGGACCAATAATGACAATATAATCGGCACACCCGCAGGATATCACAAGACTAAACAAACAACCTCAAGAAGAGCTCCTTCGCTACGGGCGCCCACACTTTGGAACTCCCTCCCAACAGGACTGAGGGCCTTGAATGACATCATAGACTTCCGTAAGGCCCTTAAAACCCTGCTCTTTACAGAAACGTATGAGCAGACAGACAACAGTCTCCACCCGAACCTCCACCCGAGCGGTGGTGCAACTACCTCTACCAACTCGATATTCACTCATCCCAACTAGACATACGAGTTCATTGTATAGTGTTGTTAAGTACCCTCATGTTAAATGTAACCCTCCAATTGTGATGTGACCACTTTGATTGTAGGATAAGGTGGTATACAAATCTGTCTAAATAAATAAATTATCCATGATAACGCCAACCCTTTTCTTGGATGGTGGTTCCTAATGTGGAACCTTGCATTGTATAACTGTAGTTTAGGTTGTTCTTCCCTAAGTGCATAACTTTGCTCTTGTCCAGATTAAATTTCATCTGCCATTTGGATGCCCAGTCTCCCAATTTATAAAGGTCCTCTTGCAATTTTTCACAATCCTCTCATATCTAAACAACTTTGAATAATTTTGTATCATCTGCAAATTTGATCACTTCACTCGTTATTCCTATTTCCAGGTCATTTATAAATATGTTAAAAAGCAGTGGGCCCAGTACAGATCCCTGGGGTATTCCACTATTCACCTTTCTCCTTTGAAGAAATTGTCCATTTAGCTCTACTCTCTGTTTTCTATCTTTTAACCAGTTACTAAGCCACAATAGTATACTGCCTTCTATCCTACAACTTTTTAATTTCCTCAAGAGTCTGTCATGAGGGACTTTCTCAAAGGCTTTCTGAAAATCCAGATACACTATATCAATTGGTTCACCTTTATCTACCCGTTTAATGTTCTTGACAGCTTCTATTGTTCAAACTGCCATTTAAGCAAAAATGCAATATATTTTCTTCAAACACACTCAGAAAATTCTGAACCAAATGCCAGTAACTGAGCACAGAAGCAGCTTGCAGCAATAAAATAAAAGTCCAGCCTTTTATTGTTGCTCACAGCTTCTCTTATTTGCAGTTTATGGTTTATTATGGTTTATTAAAACCTGCTAAACTGCCCTTTGCAACAACAGAGCGGTGTACATAAAAGCAATTTAAAAAGAAGAAAAAGGAAAGGAGCATCTATAAAATCATAGGAAAGATGAAAAAAGATGTACAACAGTGATGCAGAGAGAGGAGGAGGGAAGGAGGGGTGTCAGGAACAAGGGGGAGAGGAGGCAGAATCCTGAGCAACCTGTGGGGGTAGATTGAAGGCTAATTAGAATAGATGGATCTTCAGATGAGATTTGAATCTAGGTAAAGATAGTTCCAAGCGAAGATTGGCAGATAATGAATTCCAAAAACTGGGGTCCAGGAAATAGAAAGCAGAGTGCCGGGTTGATTCATAATGGTCACAGGAAGGGGAGGGGAGATACAGATGATTAGGATGAATGGATTGAAGAAGCTGTGTTGGGGCATGGGGAATAATGCATAAGGACAAGTAGGCAAGGGTACTAGTGTATAAGGTTTTGTGAACTAAGGTAAGAATTTTATATTGAATCCAGAATGCAAGAGGTAACCAGTGGGCGTCGTTAAGCAGAGGGGAGATATGAACGAATTTGAAGGCATGGTGTATTATTCTGATGGCTGTGTTCTGAACTCTTTTGTAAACATTTAATCTGATAATTGGGGAGACTGGCATAAATGATGTTACAGTAGTCTAGATAGGATATGACCAGAGACAGGAGCAGAGTAGCAATAGTGGAGTCAGGAAGGAAAGAAGAGGTGGAGTGAATTTGATGGAAGGCAAAGAAGCAATGTTCATGGAAGGTGAGACTATTGTCATGAATAACTCCGAGATACTTGAATGAAGGCACCAAGGAATGGGAGATCCATCAAGTGAGGGGGGCACTGAGGGGATGGAGAAAGATGCAGTGAGCCAAGTGGCGGAGGATTTCTAGAAATTCAATTTCAGATGGTGCACAGCCATAAGGCAATCTGGGAGAGACAGAAATTAACCATGGTGAGTTCAGGAGATGTTGGATGTGTGCAAAACAATAGTACGATGTCATCAGCGTAATAATAGGTCAAGACCCCTTGTGCTGGATGAGAGTGGTTAAGGGGGGCAAGGAAAATGTGGTGTTCCCGAACCCTGAGGAACACCACAGGTCAGGGGGAGGTAAGTAGAAGTAGAGGACCAAAAGTTAACAGAGTAGGAATGACCGGAGAGGAAAGATTGGAATCCTGTGGGACAAGGTCGTGAATGCCAGCAGCTTGCAGACGGGAGAGGAGAAGGGGATAACTAACCAGATCATAAGCTGAGGAGAGGTTGCGAGAGATGGCCAGGGATATGTCACTCTTATACAATGATTCATGTGTTTCACTGAGAACGGAAAGAAGGATGGTTTCCATGCTGTGTCCAGCAAGGAAACCAGATTCTTCATCCAAGATAAAGTCAGTTTATTCAAGATTGTCTGCAAGCTGCACAAAGACAAGTTTTTCTAGGACCTTAGACAGGAAAGGGAGGTTGGAGACTGCAGTGTGCAGGGGTAGAGGCATCCACCGAGGGATTTTTCAGGGGAGGACGGACCAGGGCAGTTTTCCAACAGTGTGAGAAAATGCCAATAGCTAAACTGTTTCGAGAGAGTAAGGATGCATGGTAGAAGAGCCAAAGAGGCAACTGGGATCAAAGAGGAGGGAATAGGATCAGTGGCACAAGTGGTTTTTGAAGAGGTGGCAATGGATTTCACAAGAGATTCCATGTGAATAGGGTTGAAGGAAGATAAGTTCCAAATAGTTTAGCACAAAGTACAAAAGTGCTATTAGAAATTAAATTAATTTTAAACTAGGAGCTATTTAAATTCAGCCAAAAGCTCTACATGGAAAAATACATATTCTTCCTTTCTCTGTTAGTGGTTAGTCTCCAATCAATGGACCAAATATAAACACAGCCACCACCAGTAGCCACCTCCTTCAAGAGGCAAAAAACCAAATATGCTTTCTATGAAGACAGAATCAGAAAAAAATCCTTTCAGGAAACGTTTGGCTCAAATCAGAATCATTTCCCCTCAAGTAAATATGAATCCTCTTTCCAAATGGATCAGCAGCAATAAGTATTCAGCATCTTTCACTTTCACCAATAATCTACACCATACAATATCAGAGTTGCCAAGTTACCCAGTTCCAGGAGTGAGAATTTAAACCAGCCCTGGATTTCTGACAGTCTCATCCTGACGCATTATTGGACCAGCAGCACTGATTCCAATGGTTAAAATCAGGGACTACAACTACCACACTGCATTGGAATGCATATTTAAAACCAGAACTGGCAAAAAATGTCACTCCTGGAACTTGGTACCTTGGGAACTCTGCCATTGGCACAAAGTAACCTCACAGCAATCTGCAGTCTTTCATATAAACTCCGTTTCAATCTTTCAAGGCTGCTTACCAAGCTTCTTTACCTACATAACCTCTCATACACCGCTTGCCTCTTCTATAACTGGTCCCCAATTGCCTCTCTACAGACAGCAGCACAGAGCACACACCATCTCTAACACCTTCTCCGTGTTCTTATTCCCAAAATAGTTCTCTTGAGTCTTCACTACTAATCCTAACCAATCATTTTCAAAATATTCAGATCTTGTTAGCCATTCTCCCAGTCATCTTTGAATTTTCACAACTTTCGCTTTTGTTGTAATATACAGTTGTGGTCAACATTATTGGCACCCCTGCATTTTAGGTATGTTGTGTACAATATCTTGAGAAATATTCAAAATGGAAGTCATCATAATATTTTAATAGTATGTTCAAAGGTATACAAATAAAAAGATGTCTGTGCAACTTAGACATAGTAATTTCTGAGAAAAAAACAAAATATGTCCTGGACAGGATTAATGGCACCCTTCACCAATATTTAGTTGCGCAACACTTGGCAGTGATGACAGCCTCCAAAGGTTTCTTGTAGCCATCTATACGTTTCATACATCTGACTGCTGGTAGCTTCTCCCACTCTTCAGCTGTGATTTGTTCCAACTCATGAATGTTTCCAGGATTCCTTTAAGAATGGCAGATTTCAGCTCTTTCCAAGGTTCTCGATTGGATGGAGATCAGACTCATTGCTGCACAGTTTAAAACACCCCAGACTTCGCTCTTTCACCTTGCTGCTCCTTATACCTGGAACAAACTACCTGAGTCTGAATGTCAGGCGCTTTCTCTAGCCCTTTTCAAATCCAAGCTGAAAACTATCTCCTTTCACCCTCATCCTATGTCCCCTCGTTGCAGAACTTGCTTTCAATTGAAAGAGGTTCTCCTCCTGTGCATTTATTCCATGGAAGTATTTAAACATCTCTATCACATCTCTTCTCTCTTGCCTTTCCTCTAAAGTATACATATTAAGACCTTTAATTCTGTCCCCATATGTTTTATAAGGAAGACCACTGACCATTTTGGTAGCCACCCTCTGCAAAGGGAGATAAAGAGCAACAGTTAAAGCAAACTTGAGTGGAGGAGTAGCCTAATGGTTAGAGTACTGGCTTGGGAACCCAAAAACAAGGTTCAATTCCCACTAGCACTCCTTGTGGCCTTCAGCAAGTCACTTAACCCTCCATCACCTCAGAAAAATCCAAGTTATCAATATCCTTGTTTAATGTACATTACCAAGTTTAAGTTACAATGTTAACTGCTTTGATTGAAATGATAAAGCAGTATATAAAACCTGTTAAATAAACAAACAATAGATCCTGACAGCCACTCAAAGTATAATGTCCCTTTAAGCATTTTTACAGGATTGTTGTGGGAGGGGTGGTGTTGAGCTGATCATAACTGTTGAGTTTAATTATCAAATTCTGGAGTGGGGCGCATAAGACTAAAGGTTACACCGAGGCACCCAATATCCTTGCACCAGCCCTGACTGAGGAGCAAGAGAGAGACTGGATGAAGATTGGGAGGGGTTTGGGGGTATGAAAGAGAGAGAGAAAGATTAGATAAAGGCAGGGGAGGCATATGAGAAAGAGAGACCGATGGGGACCCAGGCCATGGTTATATATCACACAGCTGACAGCATGCTTTGGGAGGGGAGACTGCTGGCTTCTGCCAGTGATGTGCAGAGGCACCATAAGGGACTGATTTACTAAACATTTTTTTGCTCATAAGACACCGACTAACAACTGTGGTAAATTAGTTCTGAAAAGCGTTGCTACAGATCTTGAAGACAATTCTCCTCCCCCCTCCCCCATCACTCGAAGCTCACCTGGGATGTTGGTGGATGAGGCAAGGAGACGTGGGAGACAAGATTTCAGTCACTGGCTTCTAAGTTTTTGGGCTACTAGATTCAATGAAAATTTGGCAAGGCCACTTATAAGCAGAATGCCTATTGCAGGAGGTCTGCAGCTTTTCTGCTTTTCTAGTTTATAGGTCAGGCTTCTTAAACCTTTTCTAGATTAGGGAAGTGCCTTCAATTGGAATCAGCTATACTGCTTGGCTGCACTCTCCTTCCAGCATTAACCAATTTAAGCAGGAGAGCTGTAAACCCAGGCATGTGTAAAGGCTTCTATCTGTAACAGCAGGGGTCTCTAAGTGATCCAAGCAAAACAATTCAGGAGCTGTAAAAGCATATCATTATGTAATCTATGTGTGGGGATGAGTATGTGTAGCCTAATTTTTGTAAAATGATAGAAATACTTCACCTATATTATAGGAATGAGTGAGATTCCACCAGTACACGCAGTGAAGAAAGCAATAGAATTTGCACAAAACTTTAAAGAATTAGCAAATGAGGAAAAATATATACTAATGTAGTGTATGACAACAGATAAAGACCAGCATGGTCCATCTAGTCTGCCCAGTAAGGTGGCAAGAGTAGGTGTATCCACTGCTCTGTGCAGGTCACCCCCCCCCCCCATGCCTTTGTTTAGGGTCAGGGGCGGCCCAAGGGGGGTGCAGGGCCATGTGCGGAGACTTGGTGTGGGGCCTCATTTGCATAAGGGGCCTCATTTTCATAAATATTTGCATAATGTTACCATACACTAACTTTTAGTAAACATGCCTCTTAATGAGTGTATGGATACAGAAAGACTAAAAGATTTCTACATTACTATAATCCAGTGCCAACCGCCAGGCACATTAGGAACTATTACAAACACTGCCCATTTAGAACCCATAGCAAACCCGCCGTTTCCTAACAGCACTACCAGGACTCACAAAGCACCACACTCTACCTATCAAAAGGCAACACTGCAAATATTAAACCAATACATTTCAGAGAACAACAATACATGACCTACTGGGGAAAGAGAACAAGTGGCAATGTCAAATAGGAATTACATAAACAGAATACCTCAGCTCAGTTACACATGCAGAACATAGACCATTACCAAACAAGGATTCACAATTTAGAAACAGGAAGACAATAATTAAACTGGGAACCCCAAAAGTCAAACTTGGAATGTACAACAACACTGTAGAAATAAAACTATAAATTAATTTCCTTTTGCACTAAACAAAGCGCAGACATTAATGATGCACATTTCCCAGAGCTGACATATTCCAGTTAATAAATTCAAAATAAAGAGATATCTTTCTACCTTTTTTGCATTTTTTTTTCAATTGCAATTGCTCCAGCCACTATCTTCTGGTTTCTTCGTGTCTTCTGCTAACTCTCCATCGTCTGCTGTCCATTTGCCCTTTCGTCTCTCTTCTAGTTTTTTTCCATTCTCTCTCTATATCTGCTTTAACATACTGATCTTCCTCCTTTTGCTCTTTCCTCATTCCTATTTCATCCACTCAAATTTTACTCCTCCATCCTCAATCCCCACTTACTCTCCCAATACCCGGCCAATTGTAGATTTTTCTTCCCTCCCACATAAAATATTTTTCCCCTCTCCATCCCATTCTAATCCTTCCCCAACATCAGCTCCCTTCTAGCCCCACCCAGCATCTGCTCCCTTCTAGGCCCCGCATCAGCCCATTTCCAGTCCTAGTCCCCCATCAGCCCATTTCCAGTCTTAGCTCCCCCATAGCCCATTACCAGTCCTAACCCCATCAGCCCACCACAAGTCCTAACCCTCCCATCAGCCCATTTCCAGTCCTAGCCACCCGTAGCCCATTGCCAATCCTAACCCCTCATCAGCCCACTTCCAGTCTAACCCCCCATCACCCCCTTTTCAGTGTTAGCCCCCCCATAGCCCATTACCAGTCCTAACCCCCCATTCACTCCATTTTCAGTTTTAGCCCCCCCCATAGCCCATTACCAGTCCTAACCCCTCCATCAGCCCATAGCCAGTCCTAACCCCCTTCCCCCCATCAGCAAAATTAAACAAAAAAAAAAAGCTGGCTGCTGATGCTGCCACTGTGGCAGCAACAGGATCGAGTGTCCACAGGGCCCCCCCCCCCTGCCCGGCAGAGCCCTCCCTCCCTGCATCCGTTCCCTCTCGCGCTGGCTTTCAGATCCACGAAGGGAGAATTTCCTTTGCGCGGCTCTGTTAAGCCTGCTGGGGCTGATGGGAAACAGGCATTGCGGACACTCGATCCTGCTGCTGCCATGATGGTGGCGGCGGCAACCAGCTTTTTTTTAAAAATTGACCTATGCAGAATGTTCTTTGCGCGGGGCCCCCTGAAACGCGGGGCCCTGTGCAAAAAACATTCTTGCTCAATGGACGGGCCGGCCCTGTTTAGGGTTGTACCTGCCGCTCCATGCAGGTCACCCCCTCTCTTTTTGTTGAAGTATAAAAGATAGTTAAGTGTATTTTGAGTTTAACCTCTTGCTACAAAAGGATCCATTGCGTCTGTCCCATGCCATTTTGAATTCCGGCACTGTATGTGCCCCCACCACCTCCATTAGGAAGGCATTCAAGCATCCACCACCCTTTCATGAAAAAGTATTTCATGACTTTGCTTTTAAGTTTACCTCCTTGCAGCTTCATTTTATTCCCTCTAGTTTTACAGCTTCCCCTTCTTTGAAAAAAGTTTGTTTGTTCATTATGAGAGTAATACCCTTTAAGTATTTAAACATCTGCATCATATTTCCCCTGTCCCTCCTCTCCTCTAGGGTATACATAATTAGGTCTTCAAGTCTCTTCTCATACGTCTTCTGGCACAGGCTCCAAATCATTTTGGTTGCCTTCCTCTAAACCCAGGGCAGGCCACACCTCACCAATAACTTGTACAGGGGCATTAATACCTTCTCCTTTCTGCTGGTTATTCCTCTCTGTATGCAATCCAGTATCCTGGCTTTGGCTACCGCCTTGTCACATTGTTTCATCACCTTGAGATCCTCAGAAACAATCACTCTGAGGTCCTCCTGGTCCATGCACACCAACCTCTTGCCCCCTATCGGATACAATTCCCTTGGATTTCTGCATCGCAAGTGCATGGCTCTGCACTTCTTCACATTAAAGATTATATGTCAAGTATTACACCATTCTTTCAGCTTTTGTAGATTTTTCCTCATGCTGTCAACTACCTCAGAGGAGTCCAATCTGTTGCAAATTTTTGGGTCATCTGCAAAAAGACAAACTTTTTTGTCCCTTCAATCCTTCAGCATATTGCTCAAAAATACATTGATCAGTACTGGTCCCAGGACTGATCCTTGGGGCACACCACTACTCAACTTCCTTTTTTCAAAGTGAGTTCCATTTACCACCACCTTCTGTCGTTTGTCAGTCAACCAATTTCTGATCCAGTTCACCACCTTGGGACTCATTCTCAGGCTGCTCTGTTTATTGATAAGCCTCCTATGAAGAACAGTATCAAAGACTTTACTGAAGTCAAGGTAGATCATATCCATTGCATGCCCTAGATCTAGTTCTCTGGTCACCCAGTCAAAGAACTCAATCAAATTTGTTTAGCATGATTGTCCTTTGGTAAAACCATGTTGCCTTGGATCATGCAACCCATTGGTGATTCACGAGACTTTGGCCAGGAAAGATAAGCAGCAGGCCTTGGAGCACGAGATATCATGGCAAACCAGCTTAATGGTATGTTTGCAGCGCTGCCTCCGTGTGCTTAGTGATAGTGCACCTCCCTCCCAGTAAGCAACCAGGCAGGCCACACCCACAGCCTCGTCCTTGGTAGACCACTTCTAAAATATTCCTATTTCAACCCCAAAAAAGCTTGATGCAAGAATATCAGGAATAGTGCTAAAGGAGAAAAATGCAAGAAGGGTATTATTAATAGAGGTGGCAGTGCCCAGTGATTATTCTGTGAGTCAAGTGGAGAGGGAAAAGATCTTTAAGCATTAATATATGCAGTCAGAGGCCAAGAAAATGTGGCAGAAAGATACAGAAATATTTCCCATGGCATTGGATGCCTCAGACCTGAATTAAAAGCAATTCTAAGTACACTTTGCGATGTTACCTATAGTGATTTCATCTTATGAACTCCAGAAGGAAGATCTGTTTGGCACAATGCAAGTACCATGGCAAGCATTAGCAGAAAGTTCGAGAGTCTGAGACCATACCGCACATATCCTGACTTGGGAGTGAGGTTCATGATTTTGATCGTATGTGCAAAACTAACCCATTTTGAGACATTCCCTGCCAAAATATGATTTTTATACCTAAAACATATAGCAAGTGTTGAAGAACAGGGAGGATGAGTGGCACTATATGTAAAAAATAATATTAAAGCTTTGGAATTACAGAGCTTAAAAGGGAGAGAAGAGGCACTGTGGGTTAAACTAGAAAGAGGGAAAGAAATCTATTTGCATTGGCATGATATACAGACGTCCCTCACAAGAGGAAGAGGTGGATGAAAAGTTAATTGAAGACATATGCAGCATTGCAAGGAATGGGGAAGTGCTACTGATAGAGGATTTCAATATGCCAGATGTTGATTGGCACATTCCTGCTGCAGTATCATATAGAAGTAAAGAGATCCTGGATTCTCTACAGGGAAAACTATTCAGGCAATTGGTAACAGACCCCACATGTGAAGAGGCCATACTAGACTTGGTGCTTACCAATGGTGAAAGTGTTTCTGATGTTATAGTGGGAGATCATTTTGCATCCAGTGATCACCAGATGGTGTGGTTCAGTATTAGGACTAGGGCTGTTAGAATCCATTCAAAAGTGAGGGTCTAAGACTTTAGGAAAACTAACTTTGCCAAGATGGGCCAATACCTCAAGGAGTTGTTAGCGGGATAGGAACAGCTGGGGGATGTAGAAAAACAGTTGGCAAAACTGAAAGGGGATATTTTAAGGGCAACCAACCTTTCTGTTAAAATGATAAATAAAGGTAAAAGGTAAAGGAGACCACTATGGTTTTCAAATGAAGTAGCTGAAAAGGTGAAGAAAAAGAGGGAGGTCTTCATGAAACACAAGAGATCACAGAGAGAGGAAGACAGGTATCTATATTTGGAATAACGTAGAGAAGCTAGCAAAGTAGTCAGGAAAGTAAAGATTCAAAAAGAGGAGGAAATATCCAATGCAATAAAATGGGGGGATAAGACATTTTTAAGATATGTTAGTGAAGAGGAAGGGCAAAAGTGGTATTGTGATACTCAAGGGTGCAGGGGAGGAATATGTAGAAGCTGATGAGGATAAAGCAGAATTGCTTAACAAATATTTCTGTTCTGTATTCACAGATGAAGAACCAGGAGCAGGACCTCAGAAAACACCCACAAATAGGAACAGAAGCGAGGGACATCTTGAACTATTTTCAGAAGACTGTATTCATGAGAAACTAGCTAAACATAAAGTACAGAAAGCGATGGAACCGGATGGCTGACCTCTTCAATGCCTCATTGGAGTCAGGAGTGGTGCCAAAGGACTGGAGAGAGGCTCATGTGGTCTCTTTACACAAAAGCAGAAGTAAGGATGTGGTTGAAAACTACAGGTTGGTTAGTTTAACTTCGGTGGTGAGTAAATTATTGGAAACACTGCTGAAAGAGAAAATAGTGAGGTTTCTGGAGTCCAGCGGATTATAGGATCCAAGGCAGCATGGATTCACCAGAAGCAGGTCTTGTCAGACAAATCTGATTGATTTCTTTGAATGGGTGACCAGGGAGTTGGACCGAGAGAGAGCCCTAGATGTGGTGTATTTAGATTTCAGTAAAGCCTTTGACACCGTTCCTCACAGACGACTTATAACCAAACTGAGCACCCTAGGGATGGACCCTAAAGTTACTGCTTGGGTTAGAAATTGGCTGAGTGGGAGGCGAAACGGTATAGGTAAATGGAGCTCACTCTGATGAGAAGGAAGTTATCAGTGGTGTTCCCCGGGGATCTGTTCTTGGTCTGATTCTTTTTAACATCTTTGTTAGTGTTATAGCGGAAGGGCTGTCGGGTAAGGTTTGCCTCTTTGCGAATGATACCAAAATCTGCAATAGAGTAGACATGCAATGAAGCTACAGGGTAAACTATTTAAGACTAATAAAAGAAAATATTTTTTCACTCAACGTGTAATCAAACTCTGGAATTTGTTACCAGAGGATGTAGTAAAGGCTGTTAGTGTAGTTGGGTTTAAAAAAGGTTTGGACAAGTTCCTGGAGGAAAGGTCCATAAACCATTATTAAGAAGGGACCCAGGATATCAATGCTTGAACCAATACAGGCATTGTGGAACCTGTGCCCCTTGGGGAAACTGCTAGGTATGTATGACCTAGATTGGCCACTGTTGGAAACAGAATACTGGGCTTGATGGACCTTGGTCTGACCCAGTATGGCATATCTTATGTTCTTATGTCACCCAGGAAGGTGTAGATAACATGAGGGGGGATCTAACTAAGCTTGAAGAATGGTCTAGAATTTGGCAGCTGGGATTTAATGTTAAAAAATGCAAGGTCATGCATCCAAGGGAGCAATATGGTATTTGTTTGTTTTATTTTATTTATTTACATTCTCTTATATACCATGCTATTCTGCATCAGTGTGGTTTATATTGAACAAACTGAAATTACATTGAACAGGGCATTATAACTTGGAGATAACTATTTTACAGGGACATGGGCTATGGAGGGTTAAGTGGCTTGCCGAAGACCACAAGGAGCACCTGTGGGACTAGAAACCCCAGTCCTTCTGGCCCAAGGTTGCTATCCTCTAGTGGGATTTGAACCCCTGACCTTTCAGCCTGAAGTACCTTGCCCCAACCACTAGGCCACTCCTCCACTCAGTATAGGGGGGTGAAGTACTTTTGTCCAGTAAAGGAGAGTGGGACGCAGGTGTGGTTGTGTCTGATGATCTTAAAGTAGCTAAACAGGTAGAAAAGGTGACAGCAAAAACTAGAAAGATGCTTGGGTGCATAGAGAGAGGAATGGCTAGCAGAAAAAAGGAGGTGATAGTGCCTCTGTATAAGTCTTTGGTGTGACCTCATTTGGAGTATTGTGTGCATTCTGGAGACCGCACCTTCAAAAGGATATAAACAAGATAAAGTCAGTACAGAGGGTGGTTACTGAAATGGTTAGTGGTCTTCATTATAAAGCATATGAGGACAGACTTAAGGATCTTGATAGGTATTAGAGGAAAGGCGGGATAGAGGTGATATGATTGAGACGTTTAAATACCTCTGGTATAAATGCACAGGGAGAGAGCCTCTTTCTATTGAAAGCAAGTTCTGCGATGAGGGGACATGGGATGAGGGTGAAGGGAGATAGATTCAGGAGTCATATGTGGAAATATTTCTTTACGGAAAGAGTAGTGGATCTGTGGAATAGTCTCCCAGTGGAGGTGGTAGAGATGAGGACAGTATCTGAATTCAAAAAAGCATGGGACAAACACAGAGGATCTCTAAAGGTAAAAAGGGGACTGTTGTAGTTGATATGAAAGGGCAGACCAGATAGGCCGTATGGTCTTTTTCTGCCATCATGTTTCTATGTTTCTATGTTTCTATCTTTGTTCTCCTCAGAACCCAGCATTTGCTTCTCCTCTCTCTCTGTCCAAACCTGAGCCCCCCCACTTTTGCTCCATTCCTCAGAGTTCAGACTCTGTCCCCTCTCTCTCTCTCTGTCTATCCTTCACAGCTCAGCATCTGACCCTTTCTTTTGCCCTCCCTCCCAATCCATCCTCTCCCCATCCCCTTGTAATGCATCAGCTTCCTATCCCTCATTCCCCTGCTCCATGGCCCATGTTTTTCCCTTCTCTTCTTACCACCATCACCACAGTGCCACGGCCACCAATTCCTGAAAGTAAACACGTTGAAAAGTGTACCCATATGGTGTGACAAAATGGCACGTCTCCTCTTTTCTCCATCTACATGCTCGGGCATGTCTGCGTGGGAAATCTGACTGAAACAGTCATGGGAAAGTGTTCCTCAATAGGGCAGCAGGGCATATACAGCTGCATGGGAATATGGACTGATGGTGCACATGAGGTGCGTATGTGTGTGTGAATCAATGGTATGATATGCATATCTGTTTCCATGGAGAGAGTTTAGCTGTTTGTTTATGAAGATGTGAGGAAGGACTATCTGAACATGGGAGGGTGTGTGTGTGTGAGAGTGTTTGTTCAAGAGGTGGCGGTGTATATATTGGGAGATGGGGTAAGGGTATGGATGGTTGTCAGTATTGGGGTATGTTTATCATGGGAGGCAGGACTGACAGTGTGGGGTGTGTGGGTGTGTGTTTGGAAGCTGCATGTATAGGGAGACTATATGCGCGCACATCCTGTGTGGTTGTGGCATGTAGGTTCCTCTCACCCTTGCATTATTTCCCCGCACTGCCCTTCAATAGCCTCCCTTCTGCCCTTTACTACTTCTTCTTCCCTTCCATCCATTCTACTACTACTACTACTTATCATTTGTATTACACTACAAGTCAAACGCAGTGCTGTACAGAGACATGTAAGAGACAGTTCCTGCTCATAAGAGCTTATAGTCTAATCAAGACAGACAACGCAACAACCGGGGACAAGGATATATCTAGGGGAATGTAAGGAATCACATAGGAGGTAAACAGGAGACTAGGAGGATCAGGATCCAAAAGCCATCTCAAAGAAGTGAGTTTTAGCCACAGATGGAGCCTGACGTACTGACTCAGGTAGTTTGTTCCAGGCATAAGGAGCAGCAGGGTAAAAAGAATGAAGTCTGAAGTTGGCAGTGGAAGAGAAGGGCACAGATAGAAGGGATCTGCCAGACAGTGGAGTTCCCAAGGAGAGGTGTAGGGAGAGGTAAGAGAGGAAAGATAGTGGGGAGAAGCCAAATGAAGGCAATTATAGGCCAATAGTAGAAGTTTGAACTGGAAGCGAAAATAGATGCGAAGCCAGTGAAGTGACTTGAGAAGAGGGGTGACATGAGCATAGTGATGCTGGCAGAAGATTAGCCGTGCAGCTGAGATTTGAACAGACTGAAGTGGGGAGAGATGATTCAGAGGAAGACCTGTGAAGAAGAGGCTACAATAGTGTAGACGGGAGGTGACAAGAGAATGGATGAGGCTCTTTGAAGGGTGTTCAGAAAGGAAAAGATGTATTTTGTCAGTGTTATAGAGAAAGAAGCGACAGGTTTTAGCTATCTGTTGGATGTGCATGGAGAAGGAGAGGGAGGCGTCAAAGATGATCGCAAGGTTGCAAGCCAAGGAAACAGGGAGGAGTACAGCGTTATCCATAGAAAAATAGAAAAGAGGAAGGTGGAGATAAGGTTAGGGGGAAAGATAAGGAGCTCAGTTTTGGCCATATTCATTTTCAGATGGCGGTGAGATATCCAGGCACTAATGCAGATAAGCAGGCAAAGATCCGATCCAGGATACCCAGAGAGATTTCAGGTGCAGAGAGGTCATCGGCATAGAGATGGTACTGAAAAACGTAGGAGGAGATGAGTGCATATACTCCCCTCCTCCCATTCAACTTTACTCTCCCTCTCCCTTCACCTTCTCCAGCCCTATCCCTCCTGTTAGGCTCCAACCTTTCTGTCCTCCTCTTCTACCTCTGCCCTTTCTACTCATGCTCCACTCCTCCTCCTCCTCTAGCCCCATTCTTTCCATAAATCTCTGCCCACTTCCTCTCCTCTCACCTTGATCCCCCTACACTCTTACTGTGGACTTAAAATACCGGTGGGACACTGAGACTTCCACTGATATTTAAAGGCCACAGTTCATGTTGCTGCTGCTACTGCTGGGAGATGGGGGTCCATGCTGATGGACCAGACAAGAACTTCTCTAGCACAGTGGCAGCCTCTGCTCCTTGCCGCCATTGGGGGTTGGGGTCCATGCTGGTGTACAGGCAAAATGATTTTAAGTGGTGGCTTTGGAGCCCATATGCGCGCTGTGACTGCCCTGCGTCCATGGCTCCTCAGTAACAGGAAGTTGTATCGGAGAGGGAGGGGATGTGCACATGGGCTCCAAAGCCCCTCGCTGACCTTACTTTTATCAGATCAACTATCTGAGCCCACCACTCTTCACCCATTGATGCTGTCCCACAGCTGGGTCTGGCTAGCTTACTGTGCCAACCATACCACCCTCCCATGGCTGCCTCCCTGTGTGAGTGCACGGTTTGCACAGGAGGCCGTGCCGGCCCTGCTTCTAGGCCCTATCCTTTCATCCCTGAATACTGAAAGACGGAGGGTGAGGCCTGGATTAAATAAAAGATCTCAGTTAGTCAGGGTTCTGTTATACAAAGCATATCCGATCTATGGTCTATGATTAAATCTTTGATCAGAAAGCTTTTATTGTAGAGTTAGCAGACATTAAATAGTCCAATAGTGATATCTGATAAACTATGTGAGTATGAGGGCAAGTTAGCTTCTGTGGACTTAACTTAATGCTAAAAAATACAGGGTCATTTAATTCTAATTCTAATATATACTTGTATACCGCTACAGTCCCATACATAGTGGTTCAGTGCGCTTTACAACAAAGACTATACATGAAAAGAAGGAACATTAAAACAGATATGAAAAATTAATTAAGAGTTAAACAACCATGCCATTAAATGTTTTCAAAAATGAAGAAAAGAGGAGAAGCTTTTTAACCTCACTGGTAACTCTGACCAGAATTTTGCTATTGGATGGATACCTTTACAAGGAGGATATAACAGAGTGCTAAAGGACTGCAAACATTTTGACTTATGTGCTAAGAAAGGAAGCAATAAAGAAGAAAACCTTATCGGAACAAAATCATTAACAAATTTATAAAGAAAAGTATAAAACTTAAAACAAACCCTCTTTGAAACCTTAAGCCAGTGCAAATCATGAAATAAGGGTCTCACAGCTGTATACCTAGACACTCCAAAGATAAGACGAGCTGCGGTGTTCTGACAGAGTTGTAAATGTATCATTTGTCCCTGTGAGCAATTCATAAACAAAATATTATCATAATCTAAGAAAGACAAAATAGAACTTTGCACCAGAAGGTGAAAATGATCAACAGAGATATATGGTTTAATTCAACGCAATTGACACAATTTAAAAAATGATTTTAAAACCACCGAATTAATCACTGAGGAACAAAATTCCTGTACTGACTGATCTCATCCAAAACTCTACACCTGACATCATTTGTATCACAGAAACCTGGCTCTATGACTCTGACACAGTACTCCTCAACCAACTCAAAACACCAGACTATGATATCTTCCACTGTCCTAGACACAATAAAAAAGATGGGGGAGTAATTATTCTCTGCACAGTATACCTTGGTTACAAGTTCTTTCTAAAGTAATAGAAAAATCAGTGCAGAAGGAACTACAGGACTTCATAGACACAAATGCCCCCCTGAACCAACATCAATATGGATTCAGAACATACCACGGAATAGAAACTCTCCTAACCTCACTCTTAAACAATATTATCCCTGGAATCAAAAATACTAAACATGCATACATACTCACATTCCTTGGTATATCCTCTACCTTCGATTCTATAAATCATGAAATCCTTATCAACCGTTTAAGGCATCTCGGAATTGGAGGCACCATAATTCAATGGTTTATATCATACCTTACCAACCGTACACAAGAAGTCAGAATCAGCAATACATTTTCCAAGCCATTCAGCCTAACTCAAGGGGTCCCAAAGGGGTCTGCCTTGACAGCATTACTATTCAACATTTATATCCAACCAATCTGTGATATAATCTGCAAATACAATGTTGAATACAGAGTTTATGCAGATGACATCATGCTATTCACACCTTTCAACATACAAGACCTTAACTATGAGAATATTATCAGCTGTTTCAAAGAAATCTCACAATGGCTCAACTTAGTGAACCTTTCTATCAACCTTAAAAAAACAGAAGTCTTGATGAACTCCAGGAATAAATCATTCTCACCTCCTCAACAACTCCTAGTAAATGGTGCTTCCCTTGTTATCAAAAAAGAAATAAAATATCTAGATATTCTATTTGATCATAAGCTCAGCATGACAAAACATATCAACATGATAACAAGAACAATATATAACATGACCCGAATGATACAAAACCTGAGACCTCTACTATCTAAAGAAGACTTCCACACAATAGCACAAGTATTTATCTGCCCACACTTCGTTTTCAGTAATATTGTATTACATAGTCTTCCTAAACAAACAATGAAGCCCCTCCAAATGGCTCAAAACACAGTAGCCTGTACTATAATGAAAGTCTCAAGATTTGAACACATAACCCCAATCCTGTACCAACTACACTGGTTACCGGTCTCTCAAAGAATCAAATTCAAAGCTATTCTGACTATATTCAAGACTATAACCAACATTTCTCCATCTTATCTGACCTCACTAATTCAGACTGAACAGGAAACAAGATGCAAGAGAGAAAATATGAGAAACCTACCAGCCACCCCAACGGTTTCAAGAAAAGCAAACCTATCATCCACAAACAGGGCCTTCCCATTGTACGCACCGACCCTTTGGAAATCTTTACCTAACTACCTTAGAGAGATAAAAGACCTATCCATATTCAGGAAAAAGCTCAAAACTGCCCTGTTCTCTGAAGCGTACCTGGCAATAATGGATAAGCAAGCCTCAACGACTCAGAATGGCAATTCATCCATCAAGTAAAGAAACCCCTCAATAGAGCACCCTCTGTAAAATTTACCCATACATGTACATAGTTGACCGTTATATACTATACTACAGGCAAGAGTTTGTTGTAACTAATTTATAACGATTTCCTGTACTTGTTAATATGTACTAAAATTATTAATGTTTCTTCTTGATCTTGTTTTATGTAAACTGCTCAGCGCAGTAAGAGTTTGTTCTCTGTAAACTGCCTTGATTATGTGAAAAAGCGGGATATAAAATCCTTAAATACATACATACATACATACATACATAAATAAATAAAGTAAATAATATGTGCCTCAAAGGACAGACTATCATCAATCAAAATACCAAGAACTCAAAGGAATGGATCAGAATAAAGTTTTAATTGATCCAATGCCTGTATTAATGAATCTGGCAGAGATTTAGCATGATTAAATGCATCAAAAACAAAAGCCTTGTGTTTTAATTTTAGATGCAGGATTTTTACCCATCTTTCTAACCGCAGTATAACATTGTTTATCACTGAGTAAAAGTTGCTGGTCGATGGTGAAAAAGCCAACAGTAGAGAAATATCATCAGCATACATATAAAATTTAAGATCAGTTTGATCAAGAACCCACCCTAAGGTGATCCCATAAGAACATTTAAAGAATCTGTGAAAGCGGGGATCCTTGAGGGACTCCGCAAACAGCCTTCCGTTTCTCTAAACTATCACACCTATCTATACTCAGTACATCCTAATCTTTAAAAAAACCCATAAAACTAATTATATACCATTCCAGAAACCCCAAATAATCTAAAATAGTCATCAAAATATCATGATCGGCTAAATCAAAAGCTACACTAAGATCAAATTGCAATAAAACTGCTGTATATCAATTTGCTAACAAAGGGGATCATTCTAAACAGCAAATAGTGGGGATGTACATCCAGTTTGGATGTACAATCCCCGCTATTCGTTGGGAGCGTATTCTGCATCAATAGTTCCCCGCATGCACAGGGCCTTTGTGTGGGGAGCTCCGGATCGGGGTGGGAGGGGCAGCGACAGGGCGGAGAGTGGGTGGCGCAGAGGTGGGCCGCATATCCCAGATGCACAGGGCTGATCCAGGTCACAGCCCTGTACATCCAAAGATGGCAGGTTAGTCATGGGACGTATTCCACCTTAGAAGTGGAATAAGTCCCATCAATGGAAGGAATCAGCCCTGGTGGCCCCACCCAAAAAGAGGATCAGCTGCAGAAAGGCCCCTGCCACCCGATCCCAGCCCTGGCAGACCTTGTCAAGGGTAAGGCAGTGGGGAACAGTGAGTGTGATCGCTGGCGGGTCCTGTGAGCTCCTGCTATGTGTCCCGGTGCCATGGCAATAAGACGCCATGGCACAGGCACGCAAGCAGGAGCCCTGTGCGGGGAGGACTGGCGGGCGCTTGGACATTGGCTGGCACAGAATGCTTTTCACACCGATCTGTCCAAGTGCCTTGATTCTACAATCGTGGGAATGTATAGCTCCCACTGTTGCAGAATGGGGTATATCTGGGGACCGTACAGTTTCTGCACATCCAGAGATCAGAATCAAACGCCACATGTTTACATCTAAAATCAAAATCTCTAGCAACATTGCTGTACTGTGTGCCTTCCTAAAACCAAATTACGATCCTCCCAAACAATCAAAATTATCAAAATGTGTTAGCTGCTTTTGGGCTGCAAAAATCTAAGAAAGCACTATAGTATAGGGGGTGAAGTACTTCTGTTCATAAAAGAAGAGCAGGATCTGGGCGTGATTGTTTTTGATGATCTTAAAGTGGCTAAACGTGTAGAAAAGGTGATGGTGAAAGCTAGAAGAATGCTTGGGTGCATAGGGAGCGGAATGGCCAGCAAGAAAAAGGAAGTGATAGTGCCTCTGTATGTCTCTGGTGCGACCTCATTTGGAGTATTATATGCAATTTTGGATACCACACCTTCAAAAGGATATAAACAGGATGGAGTCGGCGCAGAGGGTGGCTGCCAAAATGTTCAGTAGTCTTTGTTATAAGCCATATAGGTAAGACTTAAAGATCTCAATATGTATACTTTAGAGAAAAGGCGGGAGAGAGGAGATATGATAGAAATGTTTAAATATCTCCCTGGCATAAATGCACAGGAGGAAAGCCTCTTTCAACTGAAAGAAAGCTTTGCAATGAGGGGACATAGGATGAGGGTGAAAGGGGATAGACTGAGGAGTAATATGCGGAAATATTTCATTACGGAAAGAGTGGTGGATGTATGGAATAGTCTCCCAATGGAGGTAGTAGATACGAGGACAGTATCTGAATTCAAGAAAGCATGGGACAAATACAGAAGATGTCTAAAGTTAAAAAAGGGACTACATTAGTTGATATGGAAAGGCAAACTAGATGGGTCATATAGTCTTTTTCTGCCGTCATGTTTCTATGTTTTTATTAATAATAATCAGTGCAGAGGTATCTTTTACCTTATAATGGTGGGCCATACTAGCTTATGCCTCTTTATCCATAACCAAAACATAATACCCGTGATCCGTTTATAGAGGAAACAACATTCTCACAATTATCATTTTTCTGTCGGGATCCGCCGACCTGAGATGGGGAGAGGAAAAGCTCCCCTCTCTATGTCGATAGAAGCCTTTTCTTTATTTTCAAAATTAATTAAATAAAAAGTGAATAGTAGTGTTAAAGACACTTATCTGCAAAAGTGGACCATATCCATTCAGCAAGACATGCATGTTTCGGGCCCAAAAAGAGAGCCCTGTGTCAAGTGAATTCAGCAAATTGTCGCGCCCTTGAAAAAACGCCGAACTCAACGGATAATTTATAACACCGTAGAACCACTGAATGGCTGCTGAGAGACTGCGTCACCAAAAAAGGGGGAGGAGCCAAAAGCTCATCACTAGGAAACCCCAAAAAGGATATGACTGGGCAGGGAACCAAAGGTCAAAACAAGGTGAATTATATTAAACTCCACCAGTCACATTTCAAGTTCAAGCCCGTAGGCAATACAGTTTTTAGCTGAAAAATCCAGCGTTGTTCACATCGTTGAAGCGCTTGTTCCCGATCGCCCCCCGAGGATCAAGGGGGACCAGATCAATTACTCTCCAGCGAAGGTCTCCAAATGTGTGTTGATGCAAAAGGCAGTGTTCCACTAGAGGAGCCGAAAGGGTCTTAGTAGTTAATCGCGAGGCATGTTCACCCAAGCGAATCCTAACCGGATGAATGGTCCTGCCTATATAAGACAGGTTACAAGGGCAGGTAATCATATAAACCACAAAGGATGTTAAACAAGTGGAATGACCTGTAAATGAAAAGGACCTGCCCGAGAACAAATGCGTCCATTGAACCCCTTCTTCAGTAGAAGCACAAAATCTACAATTTTGACAAGACCAATGGCCTGGGCGACGATCATCAATCGCAGGGGAATCAGGTGGTAGAACTGCACATACCAATCGGTCCCTGATGTTCCTGCCCCTAGTATAAGCCAAACGAAGGGGTTTTTGAAAACAGGAATGTATTTGTAAAACTCCCCAATGTTTCTTCAAGAGGGCAGTAACCTGTGAAGTATGTTGCATAAAAGGAAGAACTCCCATCACCATGTCCAAATCTTCCTTTTGGGAAACATTAGAAGGGGGTCCAGAACCCCCCAGAAGCCACTCTCTATGAGAAAAATGGGCCCGTACATACGCCCGGCGAATCACTGCTACAGGGTAACCACGATCCATAAGACGGGTACGCAAAACCCGTGCCTGGCTCTTAAAATCCATCAAAGAGGAGCAAATTCGACGTAACCACAGAAACTGGCCAAAAGGAAGGCCCCTTCGCAAGGAGGAAGGGTGATGACTATGATAGCGCAAAAGATTGTTTCGTTGACTCGGTTTCCGAAACAACGAAGTGGTTAAAAGTCCTCCGTGCTTTTGAACCAGAACATCCAAAAATTCTATTTTCTGGTCATCAACATGCATCGTAAACTGGATATTAGGCTTGATGCCATTCAGTCAGCCCACAAAATGGGACAACTGGTCCCTAGTGGAAGACCAAAGCATGAAAATGTCATCCAGAAACCGGAACCATAAACGAACATGTTGGAATGCCGGCGCCAAATAAATAAATCGCTCTTCCATATCAGCCAAATACAATGTGGCAATTGAGGGGGCAACCGTGGCCCCCATCATGACACCATAGCATTGTTGATAGAATTGGCCCTGGAAAACAAAATAATTCCTAGTCAACACCAATCTGGTAATGTCCAAAAGGAAGGATTTCGGGATCCGAGAAGGTGCTGTAGTGAAAGCGGACTCCAACAGGGATAGAGCCTCCTCCTGGTGGATATTGGTATACAATGCCACCACATCAAATGTCACTAAAAGATGATCATCCAAAGATTCAGTGACCTCAGACAGAAGAGTCAAAAAATGTGATGTATCCCACAGAAAGGACTTGACGCGCCGGGCCTCCTGTCTCAGAAAAACATCACTAAATTGGGATAAGGGTTCAAGAATTGAACCTCTACAGGACACTATAGGTCGTCCCGGAGGAGCTGATAAGGATTTAGGAACTTTAGGAACCGTGTAAATGACCGGAATTTTACGATGGCGCTGTAATAGAAAGGATGCTTCCCGCGACATGATTCATCCATGGAGTCACGCATCCCCCACCAGAGACTGGATCAGCAACTGCAACTGCGGTGTGGGGTCTGCTGGTAAAAGCTTATAATATCGAGAGTCCGACAGTTGGGACAAAATGCCCTCCAGATATGTTGATCGTGCTTGCACCACTACGGCCCCACCTTTATCCGCTCCCCGTATGACCAAATCCACATTAGTTGCCAGCTTTTTAAGCGCAGACCGCTGTGCATTAGATACATTAGAATAACAGTGTGTAAAAGACTCCTCACACTCCGATAGTTCTTGTAACACCAAAGACTGGTAAACTAATATAGCTGGGTCTAATGCACCCGGAGGGACCCAGCGAGAGGAAGAATGCACAATGGAACCGTCTGCATTAGCCTGACCAGAAAAATAGCAAAGGATCTGCAATTTCCGAAAAAATCGAAATAAGGCGACCCTTATGTCAAACGGGTCATAGGGAACTGTGGGAATAAAGGAGAGGCCAAGATCCAACACTTCCAGTTGTGCTGGGGTTAATACCACCCCAGAGAGGTTGAGGACTGCTGTTGTCGACGTGTTCGTTGTCTGGTGTTCGGAGGTTCCCAGCGGTCATCGGAGTGAGGCCAGCGGGCGCGACCCCCTCCACGCCGGCTCCCCCGAAAACCCCTTGAAGAATATGTTGATCCTGCAGATTTTGTACCATTCTTTGAACCTTCACTAGAATCAGTATCTTCAGAGGAATCAGCAAAAGTGACCCGTTTTTCCGGGAAAGACTCAGAACCCTCAGTGTCCCCTACATCCATCGATACACTTGGTTAGCCTCATAATCATTTTTATCCCTCTGAAACTTATTGGACTTAAAAGCCCGCAAATTATCAAAAAAACTTTGAAGTTGACGATCCATATCTTCCAGTTTAGTGGAAAAAGGTTCCTCACCCAAGGATTTTTGAAGGGAAGGCTTCATTTCAGACACCTCCTGAGAAATAGCTGATTCTTCCAATGCAGTGCGCTCAACGATGAGTGCTATTAAATCAAAACTGCATTTATTTAAAATGCAGTTCCACTTGGAGATGAACTCTGTGTCCGATGAAAACAACTTTGGAGCCCGTGGCATCCGGAGACCCCGAGGAATAATGACACAGGGCTCTCTTTTTGGGCTCGAAACATGCATGTCTTTCTGAATGGATATGGTCCACTTTTGCAGATAAGTGTCTTTAACACTACTATTTACTTTTTATTTAATTAATTTTGAAAATAAAGAAAAGGCTTCTACCGACATAGAGAGGGGAGCTTTTCCTCTCCCCGTCTCAGGTCGGCGGATCCCGACAGAAAAATGATAATTGTGAGAATGTTGTTTCCTCTATAAACGGATTCACGGGTATTATGTTTTGACTTTGTTTTTTGATTTATTGTGTCATTACATTTTTGGAGGTTTTTTCTTTCATTTCTTTATCCATAACAGCAGACTAGGAAGAAAAGAAAATAGCACATGATTGAGCCATGAAGAGTAAAAAAATAAATAAAACTGTGTATTTGCAAAGTGATAGGAGTGGAGGAGTAGCCTACACCACCTTCTCTACTGATAATCTTGATTACCAAAGTCTCCAGTGACTTGTTCATGGCAAATTCCAAGGACCTCAGTCCTCATCCTTCTTGACCTCTCTGCAGCTTTTTTTTTTTTTTTTTATTGAAAGGCTTCCAAAGAATACATAAAATCATAAACCACAAAGATCTTCAAAGAAGAAGCAACGGTAATAACATAACACCAGATCACAACGGCATTCAACAATATGCCTTCATTTTTGCAGTTTTAGAATAGGGAAACAGAGAACAGTAACCCCCAACCTCCCTTCCCCCCCCTGAAACCTCCCTAGCCCAGGACCCCCCTCCCACCCAACCTCCCAGTCCCCCCCTCTATGGCTTGCTAACGTTCAAGTACGGGAAGGTGATGAACAACAGATACACTCAAGGGGCGAGCTCCCTCTAAAGTATGCATGTTCCCCCCCTCTTATCCAGCACAGTCACGCACCGTAACGAGAGACAAAGGGTGCCCACACCAACTCAAAGCGCGCCAGGCGCATCCTACTGATCGCTACCCCTCGTTCCATGGTGTACATATCCCACATCCATTCCAGCCAAGTCTGAAAGGAGGGGGTCAAGGCACACTTCCAGGCTGCTGCAAGGGATAACCTAGCTGCATTCAGGCCATGGCAAAGTAAAGCAAGCTGTAGAGCTCGTGCACCCGGCACCGCAGCCCCAAATAGGAAAATCCCCGGATCCCAAGGGACACTCACTCCCAAAAGCAATTGCATCTGAAATTGTATACCCCTCCAATAGGCGTGTATGCGGGGGCAGTCCCACCAAATGTGCCCTAGGGTACCCCTATGCACACAATTACGCCAGCAGAGGTCCACTGCCCCAGGATATATGCGCGCAATCCGCGCCGGAGTCATGTACCAACGGTACAATATTTTATAATTGGTTTCGCGGGCATTAATCGCTACCGCACTTTTCCACAAGTGAGTTTCCGCCCTTTCCCACTGCTGCTCAGTATAGGAGAGGTTCAAGTCGGAGTTCCAAAGTTCCCTGTGTCTGGTAGAACACGATTGAGAGCCCTGCAAGTGAGCATACAGGGTCGCCACGAGTCCCTTAGTGGTAGTGCACCCCTCACAGTAACGTTCCAAATCGGTCAGGGCCCGTGCAACGTGGGGCCGAACAAGCTTAGATCCAACCCAGTGTGTCACTTGCAGATATTGATAATGCTGCCTGGCCGGAATGTCAAATTCATCTTGTAACGCACGAAAGGGTTGTAGTTGACCATCATCAAAAAGCTGTCCGACCCGACTTAGGCCGTGGTGTCCCCACTGCCGAAAAACTGCATCACTTAACCCCGGCGGGAAAGAAGCATTATCTACTATAGGAGCTAAAGGGGTTAAGTCCATGTCACGAGATCGAAAGTGCCGGTCCCAACAACGGAGGGTGTGAAGAATATAGGGATTGCTAGTGCGCTTACCACAGCGGAGCTTTGGACCAAGCCACAGCCAGTCTCCCAAGCCGGCTCCCCCTGCCAAGTTCATTTCCAGTTGCACCCATCGCTTAGTGCTATCAGCAATCATCCACTCCACCCCCGCCCGACATTGCGCCGCCGCGTAGTACCAATATAAATTGGGCATGCCCATACCTCCAGAGCGCGTACGGGCATACAGAACCTGTCGCGCCAAGCGTGGGCGACGATAATGCCAAATGAATTTCATAAGCAACTGCTGCCAGGTCGTCAAAGTGGCCCGTGCGATGGGAAGCGGCAGAACCTGAAAAAAGTAAAGAAAGCGGGGGACAATCACCATTTTAACTACGGCTATACGCCCGAACCAGGAAAGGAGCAGGCCATTCCATACTTCTAGGTCTCGCCGAACCTGACGAAGCAAGGGATCATAGTTGGCCTTAAAAAGGTCCGTCCGCTCCACGGTCAACTGCACCCCTAAATAACGTAAAGCTCCGGACACCCAGCGAAGAGGATAAGCCGCCTGGAGCTCCGCACAAACCGCCCCAGGGACCCCAACATTCAGAATCTCCGATTTAGTGTAATTAATTTTGAAACCGGATACTCGCGCATAGTTATCAAAGAGCTGCATCACAACTGGGAGGGAGGTGGACGGATCCACCAGGGACAGTATGATGTCATCCGCAAAGAGCGCAATCCTATAATCCGCAGGGCCAATATGAACCCCCCTCAGGCCTAGATGTTCTCGAACGTTCTGGGCCAGGGGTTCCATCGCAAGTGCAAAGAGTAGGGGCGAAAGAGGGCAACCCTGTCGCGTGCCCCGCTCCAACAGAAAGCGTCTCGAGTGTCCCCCATTGATCCGAACGCACGCCTGGGGCATCTGATAGAGACTACGAACCCAACATATAAAATTAGAGCCGAAGCCCATGTTCTCCAGAACACACCATAAGTATTCCCAGTCGACCCGATCAAAGGCTTTTTCTGCGTCAATCCCCACCAGCAGGGCTGGTTGTGGATCCCGTTGGGCTAAATGAATGACCTGCAGCATACGCCTAATGTTGTCTGCCACCTGGCGACCTGGCACAAAGCCCACCTGATCTGGGTGAACCAAGCCCGGAAGGACCCGATTCAGGCGCGCCGCCAGTACAGAGGCAAATATTTTAATGTCAACATTTAACAGGGAGATGGGGCGGTACGACGCCGCGTCGTGCAGTGGTTTACCAGGTTTGGGTATCATCACGATCAATGCCTCGCGCTGGGACGGCGGTAAAGAGGCCCCCCCCCCCCCAGGATCTCATTGAACAGAATAGTCAAGGTTGGCGCCAATTGTATCCGAAACTTCTTATAATATTCTGCTGGGAAGCCATCACTACCTGGCACACTCCCAGTTTTCAATCGCCGGATTGCGGTTTCCACTTCATCTACCGTTAATTCAGAATCTAGCTGAGCCCGATCAGGGTCGGAAAGATGCGGCAGACCAATCCCCCGCAAATAGTCCTGTACACGATCCCGCTCAAAGGGCTCCGCCTTATAGAGCTGCTCCAGAAAATCAGCAAAAAAGATCACGTATCTCCCGGGAGATAACCCTCTTCCGTCCCCCAGCGTCACGCAATTCACGTACCACTCGCGCAGATTGTTGTTGGCGAAGACGCAAGGCTAGGAAGCGGCCTGTTTTATTCCCATGCACATAAAAAGTTTGTCGTAACTTCCGGCGCTTATTATCTAATTCTTTCTGCAAACACGCATCCAAGTTGGCTCGAACAGTCCGCCACTGGCGCAAGACCTGCCGCGAACCAGTGCGGGCGTGCTCCGAACCTAGGCGGGTAACCTCCGCCACCAACTGGTCGCGATCACGCGTCCACTTTTTGCACGTGCAGGCCGCCTCCGCCATAAGTTGACCGCGAGCCATAGCCTTATAAGCATCCCACACCGTGGGGAGAGGAACATCCCCAGAGTTGTTAAGCTCAAAGAATTCCGTCATAAAACGGACATGATCCTGCACTGCACCCTGCCGCCGTAGGAACCTCACGTCTAGGCGCCAAAGCCGCTGGTGCTCACTGTACAATCCGGCCGGCAGAGCAAGCCAGCACGGGGCATGATCTGACCAAGTCAGTGCTCCATGTCCAGCCTGCACTCTCCCGTCCATCAGGCTGATCCAATAGAAAATAATCAATGCGAGTGTGAACCTGATGGACCGGAGAGTAGTACGTATAACCTCTTTCCCCCCCATGGGTATCCCTCCAGATGTCCCTCAGACCCAAGTCAAGCATAAAACTTTGCAGGGCTCTTGCCGGTCCCCCCACTCGCCCCCCAGCACGACTCGTGGAATCCAGGTGGGGAACCAGGTGCGTGTTACATTCCCCCCCAGAACAATAGGACCCCTTGCAAAATCCGCCAATGAGGCTTTCAATCATGCAAAGAAGGCCCCTTGACCTGTATTGGGAGCGTAAACATTAGCCAGGGTGAGCAGGTGCCCTTCTAGACGGACATTCAAGAAAAGCCACCTCCCCAAAGTATCTTGCTTTATCTCCTCTATCTGTAGAGAGAGGCTCTGGTGAAACAGTAAGGCCACTCCCCGCTTCTTCCGTCCCTGTGCATCGGAGGCCACCCGCACCTCAGTATATGGGGACCTCCTTAGCCAGCCCTGCTTACAGTTCTGAAGATGGGTCTCCTGTAGGTATACAAAGTCCCCCTGCAAAGTGCGCAATTCGGAGAACAGTAGGGATCTCTTCCTCGGGGAGTTAAGGCCCTTAACATTCAAAGAAATAAAGCGCACCATTAGCAATTACAATCCACTCCATCGCTGCCGCCTGCTATCCAGAAGGTCCCAATGATGGCTCCCCCCCCATCAGACCCGGGGAATTAGTTAGCCGGACCCACCCATTCCACTTTCCAAGAACAGGAGCCATAGTCCCTCCTCCCAAACCCAAGCACACCCCCCAATTCCATATTAATAAAAAGCCCCCCCCATCTTCCCCCCCCCCATCTTCCCCCCCCCCCCCTTCCCGTCAATACCACCTGCCTGTTTAAATTATTACAGGACACGGTAAATTGACCACAAACCCCGAACCCCCCAGAACCCCTTAAGGCAAAAACTTAGCCTAAACAGTGAAGAACAGAGATAAACATACCCCCCACTACTCCTCCACCTCCCCCGGATCATCAAGCTCGGCATACCCCTCTATCAAAGCAATAACATCAACAAAACGTTTGCAGATCATCCGCTGCCCCCTGTGTATCAAAAAGAAAAAAGGAGCGGGGACCCCAATCTATTTCCCACCACCAGGTACCCAAAAAATCGGGGGACCCACAGATTGAGACTCCCTAAAAGAGAAAAAATAAGAGGAGCTCCGCAAGACCACAAAAAGAATTCAAGTGGGCTTGCCCACCCGAGTCCACCTGGAGTGCTGGGATTTAGGGGGCGGCGGATGAGGCTGAGCATTGTCATCTACTAAGCCCGCCTGACGCAGGGCTCGCCAAGCTTCAGTGTAATCTTTTGCAGAAATCTTTTTGTTGCCCAAGAGAAAGTTCATCCTAAATGGGAAGGACCAGGAATAGCGAATCCCCTTGCTGTTCAGGACCTCGGAGACCGGCTTCATCTCTCTCCGCCGCGCCAGGGTGAATGTCGAGAGGTCCTGATAAATAGATACTGTCGCATCCTGAAATCGGACCGTCTTTTTCTCCCGGCCTCACCGGATAAGGAGCGCAGCATCAGAATAGCGTAGAAATCTCGCAATAACATCGCGAGGTTGGTTGTTAGGGGGTTTCCCCAAAGCGCGGTGAACTTGTTCAATTTCCATACCAGAGGCATGTGCAGCCAAGTCCTCTGTCGAAAGCAATTCCGCTATCAGCAATTTAAGTACAGTTGGTAGGTCTTCTCCGCCCCCTACCGCCTCTGGAATTCCACGGAAACGCACATTGTTGCGGCGGGAGCGATTTTCAATGTCATCAATTTTATAAGTCAGTTCCATTGCTTGCGCATGCTGCCGGTCTAAAGCACATTGTAAATCCATCAGCGTCCCATCTTGGTCTACCATCTTGGTCTCCATGTCTTCCACTCGAGCTCCCAGCTCCTTGACGTCAGTCCTGAGTTCGGCGACATCTTTCATCAGGTCCTCTCGTAGCGCGCAAAACTCATTAGCTAGTTCCGCAAAGCCCCTACGGAGTTCTTGTTTGAGTTGAGCCGAGGAGAGTTGCTTATGCGGATCCAAGTCCTCCTCGCTGACAGTCTCATCATCAGAACCTGATGGGAGGGGCTGTTCGTGTGGGCTGCTGGGAGCTCCGGACTTGCTCTGCAGGCGCTGGGAGGAGCGCATTCCCTCCCGAGTTTCAGAGCTTTTAGCTTTGGCCGCCATCTCACAAAGTCACCAAAGGCACACAGTGGTAGGAGAGAGATGTATCCAATGTCAGCAAAAATTTGGGACCCCAAGGAGACCGCAGCGTCCAGACTCTCACCAATCCTCAGCGCAGTTACCACCACACAGTGTCAGGAGATGGGTATAAGCAATGTCAGCAAAGCATAGCATAGGGCACTGGATAGTCAGCAAGACAGCAGAGAAAAAGGAGAAAATCGGAGAAAGCTGCCCCAGCCTTCCCAGGGCAGCCAGTATTTAACAAGGCTCTCAAGTTCCACTCAGAGGGGGCATTGGCTTCGGCGGGGCTCCAAGCTGTTGATAAAAGGCCCCTGTCACCCGCACCAGCTGCAATCCAAAATGCAAGAAGGAGGGAAGTGGACACCCGAACTTACCCCCCTCAGGGCAATTCGTTATAGTATAGGAGGAAAGCATACGCCGGCAGCTGCCACGCGGTCTCCACGCCGGTTCTGCAGGCCTCGGAGGCAAAGTTGCAGCAGCACACGCAGCGGCCTCAGCGTTTGGAGCAGATGTCTCCCCGACCAACGGGCTGCCGCACGTTCCACCGTGCAGCGCCCAAACAGCAGCCGCTCGATCGTGCAGGGCTCCGCTCCAGAATCAGTCAACCCCGCGCAGGGCTCCTCCGTTGGCCGCGGTTGCAGGCAGGCTCGGATCCACCGTCGGGTTAAGGCACTCAGCAGGCCTCACTACAGGGGAGACCCCCACGTTTATCCAGTCCTCGGGGAGCCCGCCAAGCCGCCGAACCCGGCTCCAAGGGGGGCCACTTACTCATGTCGACCCAGGGTAAGTAGAGGGGGGCAATTTGCTGAAATTAGCGCATGTTTGCTATGGTTTTAGGGTTGTGAGGACGGAGCTCTAGCAAATTGCGGCCATCACGCTGCGGGCTCACGAGCGCCCCCCGACCTCTCTGCAGCTTTTGACACTGTTGACCACAACCTTCTCCTTGATACCCTGTCTTTGCTTGGTTTTAAGGTTTCTGTACTATCCTGGTTTTCCTCTTATCTCTCCCATCACTCTTTCGGTGTTTGTTCTGGTGGATCCTCCTCTGCTGCTATCCCGCTCTCAGTTGGTATAACCCAAGGATCTGTTTTGGGTCCACTCCTTTTCTCTCTCTTGGTGCACTCATCTCTTTCCACGGCTTTCAGTACCACCTTTATGCTGATGACTCTTAGATCTACCTCTGTACACCTGAAATCTCTCCGGCAATCCAGATCTGGATCTCTGCCTGCCTTTCTGACATTGCTGCTTGGGTGTCTCACCACTGCTTGAAATTCTACATGGCCAAAACTGAGTTGCTCATTTCCCCCCCTAAACCCTCCTCTCCCCTTCCTCCTTTCATAGTCTCTGTGGATAACTCTCTACTCCTCCCTGTTTCCTCGTCTCACAACCTTGGGATGGTCTTTGACTTCTCTCTCTCCTTCTCCACACAAATCCAACTGATAACTAAGACCTGCCATTCTTTCTCTATAACATCAACAAAATCTGCCCATTCCTTTCTGAACACACTACTAAGTCACTTATCCATTCTTTAATCACCTCCCGTCTTGATTAATACAATCTACTCTTTGCTGATCTCCCACTGAATCATCTCTCTCCCCTTCAATCTGTTCAACACTGCTGCTCGGCTAATCTTCCTCCAGCTTTGTCATGCTCATATTACTCCTTTTCTCAAGTCACCTCATTGGCTGCCTATCCATTTCCACATCCAGTTCAAACTTCTCCTGCTGACCTATAAGTGCATTCACTCTGCAGCTTCTTACTACCTTTCCTCTCTGATGCCTCCCTACACCCCCCCCTGGAAACTCTGCTCTTCTGCCAAATTGTTTCTATCTGTGCCCTTCTCTTCTATTGCTAATTCCAGACTTCGCTCCTTTCACCTTGTTGCCCCTTATGCCTAGAACAAACTACCCAAGTCTGTACGTCAAGCGCCTTCTCTGGCCCTTTTCGAATCCAGGCTGAAAACTCACCTCTTCACTGCTGCTTTCAGATCTTGACTGACCCGATCTCCTTTGTGTTTCCTTACCATTCCCCATAGATGTATCCCATGTCTACAGCTACTGTGTTGTCTGTCTTGACTAAATTGTAAGCTCTGTTGAGCAGGGACTGTCACTTGCATGTCTGTGCAGCGCTGCATATGACTTGTAACGCTATATAAATGCTCAGTAGTAGTTAGTAGTAGATTACACAATTGGTCCATGTCTCCAAGATATCTCACAGTGGCTAACCCATAATAACCTCCATATCAACTACAATAAAACAGAAGTCCTTCATGCCACAAGAAACTAATCATTTTCCCCACCATCATCTTTACATCGAGCAGGAGCCATCTTTCAAGTTAAAAACCAAGTAACATACTTAGGAATTATACACTTGACCAGAACCTCAATTTCATTCTTCACATAAAAAATGTGGTTAAGACAGTCTACTACAAGACAAAAACCTTGCACAATCTCCGATCTCTGCTTGATCCTTCAGATTTCAGAGATGTATGCTAAGTGGGCATTACTCCAGTCATGGACTACTGCAACATCATATATCAAGGGCTGCTGAAAGCAATCCTCCACCCACTTCAGATGACATTCAACTAGAAGAAATCCCATCACTACAACATTGCAACATTTACACTGGCTTCCAATCTATATGAGAGTAAAATATAAAGCATTGCTAACCACCTTCTGGATCCTACATGACCTCTCTGCATCCAGCAACCAAACACTCATTCAGACCGGCCACAGTTCAAGAGCAAGAAGAACCACCTTTCCAAACCTACTAAGAGTGCCAAAAACCATTACTACTGTATATTTAATCAATCCACTGCCTTGCAGGCCTTCTCAGTCTTCACACCCAAGCTATGGAACTCCCTCCCTTTGCAACTGCATCTCATTGATTCTCTCAAAGACTTCAAAATAAACTTTAAAACTCAGTTGTTCAAAGAACATATCAGCACAGGCACCTAACCCCAAGAAGACCTCCAAGACCTAACCAACTCATTATCCCCCTCTCACCCATTTGAAGACATCACCCCTATTGCATAGGCATTAATAATGTAAATGCCCCAGAGAGTGACATCACCTCTGGGGCAGGAGGTGGGTGGTGTCCATATTGCCATGTGGAAAGCCAGAGGAGAGGACAGCAATGGAGAGCCAGGAAGTTTCAACAGAGAAGCTACAATTGCAACCACAAATGCAAACGTCACCATTTATTTATTTGTTGTTGTTAAGTGCCATCAAGTCGGTGTCGACTCATGGTGACCCTCTGGATAGTTGTCCCAAACTGTGTTCAATCTTCAGTCAGGCGGATTCATTGTTGACAGACTGGCACCCATAGCTGCTGTTATTGTATCGATCCATCTCATTGCTGGCCTTCCTCTTTTGTGTTGACCTTCCACCTTGCCAAGCATGATGTCCTTCTCTAATGATCTTTCTCTTCGCATGATGTGTCCAAAGTATGAAAGTTGAAGTCTTGTCATCTGAGCTTCTAAAGAAAGCTTAGGTTTGATCTCCTCTAGTACTGACTGGTTGTTCTTCGGGCAGTCCATGGTATACGCAGTATTCGTCGCCAGCACCATAATTCAAATTTATTTGCCATGATTTATATTCTATCCATCTGAGAGGAAGAACTCCCATTCTAAGAGGAGTGCAATGATCCAAAAAAAATAATAAAAAATACAAATTAAAAATGCAAAACACACATGACATAACAAAATAAAATTAAATGCAAAAATTCTAAAAAACACTAAAAAATTAACAAGTTTCTGTAAATAAAAAGGTTCTCAACTTCTTACAAAATGGCAATAATGAAGTTTCAACCCAAAGATCTTGTGGTAAGAAAGTCCGAAAACAGGACCTACCGCAGAGAATGCTCTGGCCATAGTAAAACAAAGCCTCATCTCCGAAGTAGCTGTAACCACTGCCAAATTTCTATTTGCAGAATGAAGAGACATTGTTGATTTGTACTGCTCAATCAATGTGTTCAAATATCCAGGACTTAAAAGAATTAAATCCTCTGCAGTATGAAATTGTGGACCGTAAGAATGGAAATGCTTTCCAGAAGCAGAAAGATAAGTAGTGTTTCTTTCAAAGCACAGTACTATGTCAAGAGGAAATTGATTAATTTATGAGAGAAACTATTGATTTTTATAATTTAAAAAAGCAGATATAATTCAATGGGATATATAGAGAATAATTTGGATTGAATAAGCACATTTTCAAAATAGGTAAAGAGGTAGAAAAGGCGATGGTGAAAGTCAGAAGGATGCTTGAGTGCACAGGGAGAGGTATGGCTAGCAAGAAGAAAGAGGTGATAGGACCTCTGTATCATTCTTTGATGAGGCCTCATTTGGAGTACTGTGTGCAGTTCTAGAGATCACACCTTTGAAAGGATATAAATAGGATGGAGTCGGTGCAGAGGGTGACTACCAAAATGATCAATGGACTTCGTCATAAGGCATATGGGGACAGACTTAAAGATCTCAATATCTATACTTTGGAAGAAATATGGGTGAGAGGAGACATGATAGAGATGTTTAAATACCTCCATGGCATAAATGTACAGGAAGTGAACCTCTTTCAATTGGAAGAAAGCTCTGCAATGAGGGAGTATAGGATGAAGGTGAAAGAAGATAGACTCAGGAGTAATTTGTGGAAATATTTCTTTATGGAAAGTGATAGATATGTGGAGTGGTCTCCCAGTGAAGGTAGTACAGACAAAGACTACATCTGAATTAAAGAAAGCATGGGACAAATACAGAAGATCTCTAAAGGAAATGAAGGGACTGTAGACCGTAGTAGTTGGTATGGAAGGGCAGACTAGGTAGGCCCTATGGTCTTTATTGGCCATTATGTTTCTATGTTTCTAAGTAAAAAGGTCCGATGATGACATTTTGAGCAATTCTTTTGGTTATGCTTTAATTTTCCTAAAAATGTTCTAGTTTTGATGGTCCACTGAAAGTAGCAATATTTAAAGTAACACTGATTGAGTTCTTTGGGGCATGTTTACCAAGCCGGACTAATGGTTAGCCCAGGCTATTTGTAACTTGGTCTGATGTTATTCAATGGGACTTAGTTACAAATAGCCTGTGCTAGCCATTAGCCCAGCTTAGTAAACATGCCCCTTTGCATGATATATTCAAATATTCAGGGGCATCTCCATAAAAACCTTAGACATCAATAATAAAATTTTAAATGTAATTCTGTTTAATCTAGGTAACCAACAGAACTGTGCCAAAATGGGTGTAATATGACCCCCTGCGAGTACATCATGTTACAAGCCGAGAAGCTGAATTCTGTATCATCTGCAATGCCTTAACTGAAGTCTCAGGCAATCCAACACAGAGTGCGTTACAATAATCAATTTTTGATAAAACAAAAGTTTGTAATACAGATCTAAAATCACTAGCAGTAATATAATAGCAAAGACTAAAACTTTCATAGCTTAAAATACGCACTCTTAATTATTCTTTTAATATGACCTTTTAGAGATGAAGTAGAACACCCAGATCCCTCAGTTCCTTGTTCAGCTCCCACATCTCCATCACATAAGCGAGGGTGCGTTCTCCTCCTACCATCAAGTGCAAAGAACTCTACCCTCCAGTTAGCTATTCTGAGCACTGTATAATTTACTCAGTCACATTCCTTGGTTCTGCTCCTCTCTTCCCACTCATCCACACTGATTCTCCAGCAATTTGCATATTGTTCCTTACTTTTGTTTGTTCTTATTTGTTCATATATAACTTCAATGTTCTTGTTAATCTGTTAATATGTATACCATGTTGACATTCTGATAAGGCGGAATATAAAAGTTGTTAAATAAACAAATAAACAAAAAAACATGGAGGCCAATTCCAGTCAGGTCGTGCAGCCCCTGTGCGGGCCGATCAGAAGCAGGGCATACAGAAGTAGACCTGATTCTGATCCCGCAGGGGCTAGACATGCCAGTGGGATCAGAATCAGGTCTATGGCGTGGACGTGCAGGCCGGGCCCCGATTCTGATCAGCCTGCATGCCCAGCCACATACCTGGCTACCTCAGCCAGGCTCCTAAATGCACTGGGATTCCATTCAGGAGCCGCGATCCCCGGCCACCGACCAAGCTTTTTTTCCCTCAGCCCGACTACCAATGTGGCCTTCCAAGGCCTGTGTTGGGCTGCGGGGAACCCCCTGCGCACCCTCACCTGCATTGCATGGTCCCGTGCCACAGTCCCCCTCTATCCAGATTTGAGGCCCCGGACATATAGGGCTGATCTCTGAATCGGTCCTGTACATTGTGGTGAGCAGCGCACTCCTGAGCCTATGGAGACAGAGGAAAATCCTGAGGTTCAGCAGGATTTACACCAAAATGACAGGGCAAGGAAAAAAGAGAGACTCTATTACACAGAGCTGAGCATGGAGACCAGCCCAGGGGAGGAGTCCTGCAGTTCCGATTGGGCACACCCAGCCCTGAGAAGGGGCGTGCCTAAGAGAGAACGTACTTTTAAACCAGAGCATGGCTCTGAGCAGAGGAGAGAGGGGAAGCAAAAGGAGAAGGAGAAAAAGAAGGAGTACGAGATTCCGAAGGAGGCTGAGACTCAGTACGAGTATGGGAAGAAGTTTCAGAAGAAGCAGCCCAGGAAGGAATACAGGAGGAAGAAACTAGAGGATGGTTGGAAAGCCAGAGGAAATGATACTTGGGAACCTGGCATAAGAAGAAAGCCTTCAAGGCAAACACAGGCGAGAGAGCCATCATTCTCTGAAGTGTCGTTTGTACCTGAAAGCAACAAACAGAACAGCTGGAGAACCTTGGAGCCGTCTGAAGACAGTAGGGCTCTGCAAAAAGTGAGTAATTGGCCACACGCTTGCCAAGCTGAATGTAAAGATAATTCTCCTATCTATGAAACAATTGCCAAAGAGACTAGCAATTATTCTGATGCCTTTAACTTACAAGAAGAGAAGACAAACAGCCTTGAGCAGAAGGGAAGTTCTATAACAGATGATAGTACCCTATCTCACAAGGAACAGGCTGAATTGCTTCTTCAAAGCTTTAAACAATTCTTAGAGTTGCAAGCTAGACAACAGCTAATTTCACAAGAAGCTAGTAATGCCTTACAGCTTGAAGGAGTAACAGAGAGTAATACAGACTTACCAGGCTGTGAACAAATGGACTGTACGATTTGTTGTATAGATAAGTCAAGCTGAAGGAAATGCTTTTGCCGTCTGTGATCTGAGAGTTACAAAGCTGTTGTTTGCACTGCTGAAAGAAGCTCTAATTACGTGCACATGTTTCCCCTGCACTGTGAGAGTAACAGTGGCTGTAAGAGGCTGCAGTAAGCCCAACTGGCCTCTGGAGGCAAAGAGAGTAATTTGGCTGAAAAGTGTAAAGCAGCAGTATACCTTTGAGTTGCATTTATTCTGAGTTTTCTGTTAGCCTTTTTGAAGCACCTTTGTTTTTGCCATGTGATGGAACATTTATCCTTTGCTTTAATAAAATACTTATTATCAAGAAACCCCACAACTACAGTTTCTTTAATTTCGGAGTGAGAAGAACTGAAACTACAACTCCCAGCATTCCTGGGGTAAAGGTTTTACTCTTCCCTCACGAAGCACAGCGGCTACTCCTGCCTTTAACCCCTTAAGCCGGGCAGGGTCGCCGCAACGTCCAGGGTCACAGGACACCCATGCCCCACCCTCGATCTGCCAATGGAATGCCACCTCCCACCCCCATCTAGGCCTCCCCATACAAACCCACTGTTTATATGTGGAGGATATTGTCGGGACCGGCAGGGGGACAAATAGCGGGGATGGACATCCCAACAGGACGTCCATACCCGCTATTCACGGTATAGAATGACCCCCATAAATGAAAAGGGAAGAGACAAATCAGTTTCATCACCTCTGCTAACTCCCATCATCTCTGTTTTCTTGTGATTCAAAAGAAGCCAATTTACTTTAACTGATTTTCAACCAAATCAACACAGTAGCCCCCCCCCCCCCCCCAAGATTCTTGTACAGGGATCCACAATTGTATGTCATCTGCATAATAGTGGAAAAGAATTCCTAATTCTGTTAAAGCAGATGCCAAAGATGATAAGTAAACATCAAGAAGAGCCAGTAGTAAAAATTATCCCTGCAGATCACCCAAGTCAACACTTGAACAATTTGAATTCAGTTCTCCACAAACCATCTGATAAAAAAGAGAAAAACACCAGTTCATCACTACCCACACTAAGATTCAAAAGATTTATTTACCAAACTAGCAATCACGCTAGAAAAAGACTGCCTCCACCTTCACAAAACTAGATTTATAATTGTACACAGGAGATTTGGCAAAACTGCATGTCCAAGTGGAGCCAATTAAGGAGCCGAGCTCCCAAGCTCCAACTTTTTGAGTTTTTTTCACTTCACCAGAGAAAGGTACCTAATTCCTCTTCTATCATTCCTCCAGTTATCTATGACCAGGAGCAGGTTATGCTGGTGTTGCAATTTTGTTTGTGTTTTCATTGCAAAATCGGGAATAAACATACACATCTAAGGTCCACCCAAACACACTTCCTTCAAGTCTGGGTGTATATGTGTAGGTAACGGCTTTTCTAAAATCACCATGACCATCAACTGTTTATAATGATAATTCTGCCTAGCTATTTTAAAATCACCTCTTAGAGTTCCCAGAGCCTTAACCTTTTGCAAACGAAAAACACTTCATCATCTCGAATTGGTGGTACTGGTTCTAAAAGCAGTAGCCAGGTCAATTCCATTCTTTTCATTAATCAACAGGGCCAAACCAAGCCATAAATGCTCCCTGTGCGACTTGCAAACTTGCAAACCTTGTGTCCCCCCTCCCGACATCACGCGTTTGTCATTTGTCCTGTCCCCCTGTGCCCAGCATCTCCCCATCTTACTCCATACCTTTGCATGTCCAGCGGGTTCCTCCCTCGCTACCTACCTAGCCTGCCTTTGCCCTGCCTCTGCTTTGCCTGTTCCTTTGACAGTGGCAGCAGTGGAGCGGACCTCCAATTAAAAAAAAATACATGGGTCTTTCCGACTCGACGCTTACATTGCTGGTCTGATCCCTCCCTCTTCTCACGCATGCTTGTGCCCCTATTTGTTTTGCACCCTTTGTGGCTGCAGTGCTTGCACATGGCTAGGTACAGTACTGATCAGCAAGAACCACGGCCTTGTCAAATAAAACCAAGAAGTACAGCACTAGGATACCACAAAGTATGATTCAAGTGCAGGCATTTTGAATTAACGACCTGAAAAATGAAATTACACTATCAGCGCTTGATCTGACATTTGTACAGACCTCATTGCCTTTTACATACTGTAACTGGGTAGGCTTATCAATCCTACCTTTCCACAGATTTCTTTCATTTAAAGTCTGGTCTCTCTTTCCCCCGAGAGGCTTTCATATACTTCTTGAACAAACAACCAGGCCTAGGTATGCTTTTCATTGTAATCCCTTCTAGGAGCAAAAGATCAAGAAAATGCATTAAAGTTTCACAGCACGGCCTGCATAGGCAGCAAAAGAACCAGCACTCCAAGGCACTAAGCTACCTACACATCTTTTATTTCTGTTTTTCTCTAAGGCTTTTTAAAATAACAGTTTCTATTTTTATACACTTCAAAAAAATATGTTATATTTCTAGCCCAGCGGCTTCAACTGCTCATTTCTACTTTTCCAACTCGGGTAGTCCCTGCCCACCGAGAGCTTTGAAGCCATGAGCCTCCCTTCAGATATTTTTAGTGATTTTCTCCTCTTTCCAGGCTCCGAAGTCCAGCAGATACTGCAGTGATCCTTAACCAAGTAACAGTGCTTCTGGCAGGCCAGTGGACCAGCCCAAATTAGGTACATGAGGTGATTTTCAAGCCTATTTACACAGGTAAACAGCAACTTCCCTAGGCAAATTTTACCATATGAAAATTGTCCTCCCTCAATTCACCTAAAGGTATTTGTGGTCTTCCATAGCAAGAGTACTTGGTGGTGCTCTCAGACATGTGTTTTAATTGTTTTAAAAATTGTAAACCACTATGAATTTTATAAGAGATACTATATAAACCACATGTTATACTATAAACTATGAGGGGAAGAAAAGGGTACACATAAATTTTATTTTCAAATCAACATATTAATTTCAATTGAAATTAGACCCACACAGAAAGCAGATAAAAAAGATTAAGCAGAGACAGTTTTCAGAGGGAAAGTATGTGAATACTTTTCCTCTAAAGATTAGGTACGATGTCTGCAGATACTTTGCATATGGCGGGGGCTACATTTTATAACTGCCCCTACTGGTCAAAAATACACACATACCTTTCACTCCAGAGACTGCAAGATTTTCAGTGTAAAAGTACAGATATACAAGGTCTGACTAAAAAGAAACCAAACTTGCTAAAGAGGGCGCCAGCGAGCCAACACAGCAGTCTCGCGATAATGGTGATGTGTAGTGGTGACCTTGAGCTTTACCTCCCACTTGCTCGATCACGGCATGTGAATTAGTTATGGACTACATGCAGTAGACTGAACTCGTCTTGTGTGCCTTTTGCTATTTCTGAAACATGTCATAATAGGCGACCTTTCAGAGTGGATTTCAACTTCAGGAACAAAAAGAAGTCCGCAGGGGCCAAACCTCGAGAGTAGGTATATAGTGCAGTAAATAGTGCGGTACATAAAAGCTAATAAATACATAAATAAAATAAATAGGGAGGCTGCAGGACTAGAGACATCTCATGCTTCGCCAAAAATTCATGGATAAGGAGCGATGCATGATTGTGACACAGTTCACTGTTTGCTCATCTGTCCAGAGACGTGGGACAAATTTTGCAGCAGCACGATGCATCTGAAGTTTTTCAGTCACAATTGTGTGACACAAACTTTTACTGAGGCCTATTTCTTCAGCAATTTCACGGACAGTTAGGTGACGATTCTGAAGTCATTATGGCTTAGGAGGGGCTTTAGTTTCCTGATGGTTTTCAGTTTGTGGTATGTATTTTGTGCTGTCCTGTTAATTTGGGCTTGCAAGATTACGTTTTGATCAAGGATGACCTCTAGGTATTCAGTTTCACTTTTGACTCACACCACTGTGAAAGTCATGTACTCTCCAATTTTACTTGGTCTCTCAACATCTATAGGGTGCTATGCACTTGCTATTCACTTGCTCTACCCCCTTCCTCTGCACTTTAGGGGATTCTAACTAAACCCACTTTTCCTCCTCCTGTCAAATGGGAACCTTACCTATATTTTCACCTTTGTTATTCTTATTCCATCCTTCCTACTTTTACTCTACCCCTTACTAGGCTCTCTGCACCTCTCTCTTAGCTCCCTACCCCCACTCCTACATAAACTCACTAATAAAAAAAAAACACAAAACCCCTTCCAATTCGTTTTTATTTCTTTCTCACACCACCTTCCTTTCTTCCCTTCTCTTCTCTTCCCTTTACCTATCCTTTCCTTCAGTCAAACTTCACAAACACCCTTTCTCTTCCAACCTCACAAACCCAATCAAAGTTCCTCACAAACAGTCTCTCTCATTCTCGCTTACTCAGACACTCAAAGCATTCAAGATCCACATTCAATTTTAGGCAAACTCACTCAAAAACAGGGCCCTGTCACCATCCACCCAGTCACACATCCTCGTTCTTCACCAATCATTCTCAAATTGCCAGTCCCAGCCCATCTTATTTCTATTCTAAATCACATTCCATAAGCATTCTTACCTGTCCTGATGTCACCAAATAATCCTGATCCTATTCTCCTGAAACCCTCAAACTTTCCCTATTTCCAAAAATCCTACATCATTTTCTATAGAGAGTCAAAATAAAAATTTCCCAGCTGTCAGTCTCCTCTGTCTCAGTAAGGATTTTCACTGATCTGCATCACTGGTGGGTTTGAATCACTGCGGCAAATCTCAACAGTGTTGCTAGGAAGATTCCTGCTCCGACCCCCACCATCCGTGACTTCTTTCCATTTTTAATACACATTTTTAAGCTTATGTAATATTTTTTATCAAAATCTTTTTATAAAACCAGATCACCAGAACCTTGCCGTTCATTTGACACCTTTTTGGCCATTTACAGTGTTTGTTTAGGGCATCAGGGAATTGCTACAATTTATAGGTCTCCCAGGGGCTAAAAAAGCTGGAAAACCACTAAATTAGGGTTCTCTGACCACTCAGAAGCACTTTATACATTTTAAAAGTTTAAAATGCTGATGTTTAATAACGGGCCAATTTTGGCAGTAGCCAAGCCCCTTTTTACTATTTTGCTGTAAAACACAGCAATCTTACACATTAAAACAATAACTTTTCCGAGCTCCCCAGACCTTTCCCAACACTGTAATCAGTATGGAGAAAGGTGTAAAAGCAAAAGTTATTTATTTATATATTCACAGGGAAATATGGGAGACACTAACCTGACACAGCCATGTTTCAGCACCACTTTCGTCAGGGGTTTTGGTCAGATTATTCATACTTAAATTTTCAAAGCATGAGTGAAGGGTCTTTCTCAAAGACGTGGTCACTTGTAGTCCCACTAAATGCATGAAACGTTTATCCTTAACTTTTAATTTCAGCCATTTTTTAGGCATGAGGCATGCCCCCTCACATTACTTTCAATATAAACACTGAGATTTGCAGTGATTTCAACTTTAAACATTAAAAAAATGCTCTTCCAAAGCTTTCCAGCCTTTGTTCTCACTTTGTTGTTGTTAAGTGCTGTCGAGTCGGTGTTGACTTATGGCGACCTCTGGATAGTTGTCCAAAACTGTGTTCGGTCTTCAGTCAGAGTGGCATCCATAGCTGCTGTTATTGTATCGATCCACCTCATTGCTGGCCTTCCACTTTTGCATTGACCTTCTGTCTTTCCAAGCATGATGTCTTTCTTTAACATTCTCTCTCTTCGCATGATGTGTCCAAAGTATGAAAGTCAAAGTCTTGTCATCTGAGCTTCTAAACAAAGCTTAGGTTTGATCTCCTCTAGTCCTGACTGGTTTATTCTTTGGGCAGTCCATGGTATATGCAGTATTCGCCGCCAGCACCATAATTCAAAGGCATCAATTTTCTTCCTGTCTACCTTTTTCACTGTCCAACTTTCGCATCCATATAATGCTGTTGAAAATACCATGGCTTGAACAAGTTGAATCTTTGCATGGAGAGAGACAGCTCTGCCCTTGAGAATCTTATCTAGGTCCTTCATAGCCATTCTGCCAAGAGCAATGCATCATCGGATTTCTTCACTGCTTGTTGTTTCTTTATTGATAGTTGATCCAAGTAGGTTAACGTTGTCCACTATTTCACTTTATTCTCCATCAACAATGAACTTATTGATTTTGCCAGTTATCAGGATCTTTGTCTTCTTAATGTTAAACTGCAGGCCCATTTTAAGACTATATTCATTAATCTTGAGAAGCAAATTTTCAGATTGTCTTCACTTTCAGCCTGTAATGTGATAAAAGGTTGTTGATGAGCCTTCCACCAATCTTCACACCTTGGTTGGCTTCATATAGTCCTGCTTCTCTGATAATTTGTTCTGCATATAAATTAAAGAGGTAGGGGGGAAAGTGTGCAACCTTGTCATATGCCTTTGCTGATTTTAAACCATTCTGTTTCCCCTTGTTCCATTCGAACGTTTGCTTCTTGATCAATGTAAAGATTGTGCAAGAGAACGATCAAGTGTTCTGGTATACCCATGCTTCTTAATGTGGCCCAGAGTTTCTCATGGTTTACACAGTCAAAAGCCTTGCTGTAGTCAATAAAACACATAGATATACTTTTGGTATTCTTTTGTCTTTTCAAGAATCCAACTCACATCTACGATGATGTCTCTCATTCTTTGCCCTTTCCTGAACCCTGTTTGTTCTTCAGGCAGTTTTCATTCCAAGTATGGTTGTAGTCTCTGCTGAATAATCTTGAGTAGAATCTTGCTGACATGTGGGATCAGAGTGATTGTGCGATAATTTCCACAGTCAGCTGGATCACCTTTCTTCAGTATTGGTATAAACAGAGATCTTTTCCTGTCAGTTGGCCATGATTGTGCAGCCATTGTTCCCATTTTATCAATCTTTAAACATTTAATTTTTATACTTCTAATTTTCTTTATTTCTCAGGCCTGGTTTAAGGGGTTCTGTCCCCTTTAAGGCTGACTTTGCCCTGTGACATCACACAGCAGCCATCTTAAGCCTCTCTCAATCACTGCAGGCACCGGTATTTCTCCGGACAGCCCACTTGCCTGAGTCTCAGCCAGAATCAGAGGCGATCATCACTATCGTGGTTGCTCTCCTATTTTCCCAGTGGCCATTTCCTTTAGCCCCAATGCCTTTCTTCTTGATGCATTTGAATTATGGTACTGGCGATGAATACTGTGTATGCCATGGACTGCCTGAGGAACAAACCAGTCAGTACTAGAGGAGATCCAACCTCAGCTTTCTTTAGAAGCTCAGATAACAAGACTTTGACTTTCATACTTCAGACACATCATGCAAAGACAGAGATTGTTAGAGAAAGCCATCATGCTTGGCAAAGTAGAAGGTCAACTCAAATGAGGAAGGCCAGCAATGAGATGGATTGATACAATAAAAGCAGCTATGGTGCCACTCTGTCAAAACAAAAGCAGTATGGCTGCTCACAGTACGCACTGGGATGTCCCACAGAGCCAAGAAGGGAAATGGAAATTTCTGGGCACCTCCAGCAACCCTGGCCACCCTTCTGGCCACCTCCAAAAAGGTACTTACATTATTTATTTATTTATTTAAAATAACACTCCGGTTACACAAGAACAAGGTACTCAAAGGCCACAGGACAGCTGAGGACAGAGAATACTGAGAGTTCCAGGGTGTGTGGGTGTGGGTGTGTCTGTGTGTATAGGAAACCAATCAATGACAGCTTTCATCAAGGTCCAGTCAGTCCAGGGAATCTTAGGAGGAACCAATCGGGTGGTGCCATCACAGAGGATGGAGCCCAGCAGTAGGATAACCATCAGGAAGAGGGCCTGATTCACTTCTAACTTAGGCCTGGCTCCAATGAGCTAAGTGCACGATACTTGTAATTATTTATTAAAAAGTAAGAATGCTGTGAAAGAGTTGGGAGTTGGTCTAAAGTCTGGTATGCAAGAAAAAATGAACGATGCTTCTGGATGACATTATGAAGATATGGTGAGTTGTTCCTTGTAAAAGTAAAAAATAAATAACAAAGATTTTCTTTTATTTGGTCTGGTTGGAAGCTGGTTTGAATGGTTTGCTTCTCTCCTAAAGTGTGCTTATAAAAAAGGGAGCAGGAACATTTATTTATATACATTTATATATTTAAGGCATTTTCTTAATTTTGAGAAGTGTTTTGCTGGAGCCTTATTTAGAGGATGGCTGGCTAGTCTTCCGATTGCTTCTATGATTTAATAAGATGACAGGCTGATAATAAGCCCATGGCAGTCAGTAATTCTTTTAAACACCGGCCGCCATGGATAAAAATATCGGGCTATTCATCAGCAGTATCCAATACACAGGATAAGCTGGCTAATCGCTGATTTTCAGATTCATTTGTTACTGTAAACACTTCTTTTCAACATATTTGTCTGATGGCAGCCACAGGATACAGATTCTTCCTACAGCTTTGTTGAAATGGCTGCGAGAGTTTCTTTTGCAGATAACTGCTTCTTTGATTCCCCCCCCCCCCCCAAGATCACGTGATCTTCATTCCCATAGACTGTAAATTCTTAATCAGTCTAAAAATAATAATAAAAAAAAAGCTCTAGCGCATGATGAGTCTGAGTTAGTGGAGCCCTGGCCAGCAGTCCGTTTTCGTTGTTTCTATATTCTGAAGCTGTTATCTGAAAAACAGGGTCAAAAGAATCAGATTGCTTCGAAGCACAGGAGATGGTTTGCTGTTTATTCCTAATTTGTGAAAGGCTTATTTTTTAACTTAATACAGGGTAGATCCAGTGTCTTTTGGAAACAATAGTGTTTACCACAAAAGGAAATTTATTACATGCAAGAAGTATAAGTCTAGAGATACTAAATCAGTTATGAGAGGCCCTTTTACCAGGTAGCTGTTGCCCTAAGTGATCTTCAGCCACATCCCTTCCCCAAGGTGTCTCGAGACAGGAGACCATGAGCAGGGTCAGTGTTAGACATGGAGGGGCCAAGGCAAAAACTGATGAGGGGGCCCCAAAGTCCACCTGCAAGCTATTTCTCCTACAGCTTGAGACAGATGTAGGGCCCCCTGTGGCATGGGGGCCCAGGAAACTGCCCTGTTTGCCACCCCCTAATGCTGGCATGAGCACGCACACAGGTGCTCACCGCTGCTTTTACTTTCAATTCAAGATGTGCTAATGCTGGGTTGCAGTCCCTTGGGGTTTCCTGGCCTAGGGGAACATCTACTCTGCCTAGTGGGAGGACATCATCTGTTACTGTGCTCACATTAACTGCATACCTGGTTCTGGAGTGGGAAATGGGCACTTAGTGCCTGATAACTTACTGCACACTGTCACTGGCTCCTATATATCTCAAACTGCACTTATGGCATGAAGTGATTTTCTGTGTGGTGATTTTATGGGAGCATGCTGGAAATATCCCCAGCAGATACCACACAGGCTTTGCAATTACCGTGCAGTAATTTTTGCATCTAATGCACAGTAAGTGCAAAACTTCACACTTTAGTAAAAAGACCCCTAAAACACCTCTAATCATCAGTGAGATTCATTAACTGCATCCTGGGATCTTACAAGGACTTACTGGGGTCTGTGATGTCTAGTTGGAGTAGGAGCGATGCCCACTTGTTCCAAAAAGGTGCCCGTGACCATTAGTAGTAATACTGTATACTGACAACTAGTGGTAGTACTACAAGATTACTGCTAGGGGTCACAGGCACCATTTTGAAATTCAGAGCCAAAGAAGATGGAGAGAGTGGGCAGCACTCTTGCTCCCATTAGACACCAGGGACCTCAGTAAGGCCAGGGATGGGTAGAAGGCCTCGGACGGTTCCTTGTTGCTGGGGAGTTGGGGAGATTAGATGTCTGAAGGGAAATTTGGGGGATCAAAATGGGTGGCGGGTGACTGAGGGTAAAGGGAAACTGGTGATGCTGCAATAGCAGTGCATTTAGAAAAGGAGCAGTGATTTTAAAAAGCTGCTCCCATGCACATGTTGGGGTTCTTCCATGTTTTCCCCCATGTGCAGTTTTTTTAAGCTCCTGCTGGACATGGAGAGACATACATCTGCTACCCTGCACCTATTGTACTAGAGGCTCTATGTTTGGCAGAGCCTCTTGTAAAATACTATCGGAATTTTATAGATCTTGATCTGGACATGTGAATTCCCCTCCCCACATCTTATCTGAAATCTGCCTTCACGAGTTTAATTCAAGATTCACAAAACTTTTGCTCCCTTAGTATACAAGAAAATTTTGTTTAGTGGCATTTGAGAGCCACAAAATTGATTTAACACACATTGACCGATCTGGACAAATTAAAAATTTTGAATATGTATTACATTTTTTTAATAAAAATGAATGCATGAAAAAATGCCCATGAATCAGGAAAAGTCTGAAAAAAAAATTAAAAGCAAGTCAAAACATCCTTGTGCACACCCCTAATTAGCGACTTCAAGTATCTTACAACAAACTGTTAAAGACCTGTAATAGTGGTGTAAAACTCTTTAGGTCTCTTAACTCCTTTGTAATTCCACACATATTTTCTTGCTAGTGTAATTTCTAGATATATAAGGCACCTGTATCTAAAATATCTTCACTGGCTTTACTTCCAGGTAACCACTTCAATTGGGATTTCAACAGTAAGTAATTTTCAGTCTTTTGGCATTGCTATTTAGTTGCTGAAACATTAGATGTTAGCTTCAGAGAAGGAGTGAATTTATAAACTATTGCAATCCTTTCTACCCTACCCCTCACCTACCCACCCCACAGACTATTCGAGACTTTTGCTCACATGGGAGATAATTTTATAACAGACCATCTTTTTGGTATAGCATCTTTGGCTGACTTTATGGTTATTGTATTTTGGTGCTTGTTTTTGCCCCTCTGTGAACCATCTTGGTTGACTGGATTGTCAGATTGGTGGTTTAGCAAGCCATATTAGAAATACATTTTTTTTACCTGTTTATTGTAAGCACAATTCACTAAACTGAGATGTGTAGATTCAATGTTTATTGTAAACCGCACTGATCTTAAATAGCGCGGTATAAAAGAAAATGTAATAAATAAAAAATAAATAAATAAATAAATTTAAAAAAAGAAACAAATTCTAAAAGACACACATTTTAAGCCTAAGGCGTATTTTATAAAATAGGCAGAACCATCCCGTATAGAGCGTCAACTTAATCTGTTCCCAAGATGGCTTAAGTGTGTGTTTGTGTGCATATTCTCTACATGTACCTGCATATTTTAATATTTTATTACATGACAGTAATACAGTAATAATAATGGGTGATATCAATTATCCCAATATCGACTGGGTCAGTATCACGGCAGAACTTGCCAGGGAGATAAAGTTTCTAGATGAAATAAATGATTGCTTCTTGGAGCAGCTGGTTCCTGAACCGACCAGATGGGAAACCATTTTGGACCTCGTCCTTAGTGGAGCACAAGATCTGGTGCAAGAGATATGGGTGTTGGGGCCACTTGGCAATAGTGATCATAGCATGATCACGTTTGATTTAATAAATGGAGGAAGGACAGTAAGGAAATCCATAATACTACCTTTTAACTTTCAAAAGAGAGACTATGATAAAATGAGGAAAATAGTTAAGAAAAAAGTAAAAGGAGCAGTTGCAAAAGTCAAAGATTTACATCAAGCATGGGTGTTGTTTAAAAATACTATCTTGGAAGCCCAGACCGTCTGTATTCCACTCCTTAAGAAAAGTGGAAGAAAGTCCAAAAAACTGCCAGCATGGTTTAAAGGTAAGGTCAGAGAGGCTGTTGTAGTCAAAAAAGCATTTTTCAGGAAGTGAAAAAAGGAGCCAAATGATGAAAACAGAAAACAACATAAGCACTGGCAAGTTAGAAGCAAGGCATTGATAAGGCAGGCAAAGAGAGAATTTGAGAAGAAGCTTGCTTTGGAATCAAAAATGCGTAATAAAGACTTTTTCAAGTACATTCGTAGCAAAAGAAACTGTGACGGAGTCAGTTGGACAATTAAATGATAGAGGGGTAAAAGGGGCACTAAGAGGGAAGGCGGCCATAGTGGAGAGATTGAATGAATTCTTTGCTTAGATCTTTACTGAGGAAGATGTAGGGATGTTACCCATGACTGAAATGGTATTTAAAGGTGATGCCGCAGAAGAACTGAAAGAACAGAGAATACAACTTTGGTTAATAATCATGGGAAGGTAAATACAGGCTATATGTAAGCTATATACAGGTTATATACAATGTGGGCGGAGAGACGCTGCACGGCAATGATAACAAAGGTTTCCTTGCGAGCTATTTACAGGGATTTGAATTGGGTCGTGCTTTTTCAGGTAGGGATGTGTTGTTAGCTTGGGCATAGTGCAGGAGGGGAAAAGGTGGTGCTTTAGTGCTTTTCTAAATTGAGCGAAGTCGGTGATCATGCGGATGGACACTGGGAGCTCGTTCCAGCAGTTAGGGGCATAGAACATGAACGCTCTGTTTTTTGTTGCCTGAGTGCATTTTGCTACTTCACTGGGGGTTATAAGTGTGTTAGTGGCGAAGGACCTTCTTGCTCTGGAGGTGGGTGTGGGGTGGATAAGGTTTGTCAAGGAGCTGGAGGTTATTTTGTTAATGGCTTTGAAAGTCAAGAGAGCAACTTTCTAGATGAGTCGGCAGTAGATTGGTAGCCAGTGGAGGTCCTTTAGGATTGGAGTAATGTGCTCCCTTCTAGAGGCCCCATGTAGGAATCGGGCTGCGGCATTCATAGCTAACTGTAAGGGGTTGAGCGTGTTCTTGGGGAGTCTGTGAAGGATCACATTAGCGTAGTCAAAGTGGGGGGTTACTAGCGCCTGGAAGACTGTCCAGAAGTCCTCTGGTTGCAGTAAGGGTCGGAGATGTCGAATTGTCTTCATCTTGTGGTAGACTTTCTTGACAGTATTACTAATGTGACTTTGAGGTCGAGGTGCTGGTCCAGTGTGACTCCCAGGTAGTGGATGGTGGGGCGGCTCGGGAGCTCGGCATCTCTTGTCTTTAGTGTAGCTGGGGGGGAGAAGGTTTGATTTCTTGTGATGAACAGCACTTCTGTATTGCTGAAATTTATTTTGAGACTCTGTGAATTAAGCCAGTCAGTGACGGCATCAAAGCATTTTACCAGTGAGGAGTAGTCTGGTTGATCGACGGTAAATGGGGTGAAGAGTAGTATGTCATCCGCGTAAATCAGGCAGGAGATGTTGAAGGAGCGGATGATGTCGCATATGGCCTGCATGTATATGTTAAATAATAAGGCGGATAGTGAAGAACCCTGGGGAACTCCTTGTTTTTGTTGGAAAGGCATGGAGGTCGAGGAGCCTGTGCGTACCTGCTGCCATTTGTCTGTTAGGTACGATTTGCACCAGCTCCAGGCTGAGCCCTGGATTCCTTTTTCCTGGAGACATGTCAGGAGCTGCTCATGGTTGACAGAGTCGAAGGCTGCGGAGATGTCTAGGAAGACCAAGGCATATCCATGTCTGTAGTTGTTAATCCCTATGATTAATGTGTTAAAAAGCATGGCAAGAAGGACTGGATGGTATATATCCAAGGGTGTTGAAAGAACTCAAACTTGAGATTGCAGACATACTATTAGTAATCTGTGATCTATCATTAAAATCATCTGTAATGCCTGAAGACTAGAGTATGGCCAATGTAACAACAATTTTTAAAAAGGGTTCCAGGGATGATCTGGGAAACTACAGACAGGTGAGCCTAACGTCAGTACTGAGAAAAATGGTAGAAACACAATTATTGAACATGTAGAAAGCCATGGCTCATTGGAAGACAATCAACATGACTTTAGCTAAGGTAGGTCTTGTTTTACTAATCTGTTATGTTTTTTTGAAGGTGTGAATAAACAGGTAGACAAAGGTGAGTTGGTTGATATAGTGTATCTGGATTTTCAGAAAGCCTTTGACAAGGTCCCTCATGAGAGACTTTTGGCGAAATTAAAAAGTCATGGGATAAGAGGCAGTGTACTATTGTGGATCAGGAACTGGTAAAAAATAGAAAGCAGAGGGTAGGGCTAAATGGCCAATTTTCCCAATGGAGAAAGGTGAATAGTGGAGTATCCCAGGGATCTGTGCTGGGTCCACTGCTTTTTAACATATTTGTAAATGACCTGGAAATGGAAACAATGAGTGAGGTAGTCAAATTTGCAGATGACACAAAATTGTTCAAAGTTGTTAAAACCCAAGAGGCCTGTGAAAACTTGCAAGAGGACCTTGATAAACTGGAAGACTGGGCATCCAAATGGCAGATGAAATTTAATATGGACAAGAGCAAAGTTATGCACCTAGGAAAGAACAACTCAAACTATGGTTAAACAATGCAAGGTTCCACATTAGGAATCACCACCCAGGACAAAGATTTAGGCGTCATCATGGATACCACATTGAAACCCTCCGCCCAGTGTGCAGCGGCATCCAAGAGAGCAAATAGAATGTTAGGTATCATAAGAAAAGGAATGGAGACTAAAACAAAGGATATTATAATGCCTCTGTATCGTTCCATGGTGCGACCGCACCTTGAATATTGTGTGCAAGTCTGGTCACCGTATCTTAAAAAGGATATAGCATTATTAGAAAAGGTACAGAGAAGAGCCACCAAAATGGTAAAGCGGATGGAAGGATACCCCTATGAAGAGAGGCTAAAAATGTTAGGGCTCTTCAACCTTGAAAAGAGATGGCTGAGGGGAGATATGATAGAGGTCTATAAAGTAATAAATGGATTGGAACAGGTAAACTTAGATCGATTGTTTATGCCATCAAAATATAGAAAGACTAGGGGACATGCAATGAAGCTACAGGGTAACCTATTTAAGACTAATAAGAGAAAATATTTTTTCACTCAACATGTAATCAAACTCTGGAATTTGTTACCAGAGGATGTAGTAAAAGGTGTTAGTGTAATTGGGTTTAAGAAAGGTTTGGACAAATTCTTGGAGGAAAGGTCTATAAATCATTAATAAAGGGGACCCAGGATATCGACTGCTTGACCCAATACAAGCATTGTGGAACCTGTGTCTTTTGGCGAAACTGCTAGGTACTTGTGACCTAGATTGGCCATTGTTGGAAATAGGATACTGGGCTTGATGGACCTTGGTCTGACCCAGTATGGCATATCTTATGTTCTTATGGCAGCTCTGGTCACCTAAGTTACATCCCCAGGAATGCCTACATTTGGTCTGCAGAAACGTAGAAACAATCTTTCAGGGTACATCTATTTGTAACATCTACATGGCCATGCCATTTGAAAGGAAGGCCCTTTTCATATATAAATCAGGCTTTATAAGCAGAAAAACCTTTATAAAATTAACCCTTAAGAGTGTCCCCTTTCCTCCTACGCACATGTGCTATGGTGATCCTTGTCTAAAGTAGTAACCATAACTCCTAGCTGCAGTTGCTCTCACTCTAATGTTAAGGAATAAAGGGTCTCCTACGGGTTTTGCTGCAGTTTTCATTGCAATCTAGCCGTGTGACAAAGGGTGATGCAAAGAAGCAAGAAAGTATGCCGGCCAAACATCTCAACTGCAGTATCTACAGGAGATATGTTTGCATGCAGCTCTCTTCAGCTTAACAGGAACAAATGGTTCTAGATGCATCTTCTGCTTCCAGTACTCACTCTCACACTCCTGTAGATCTTAAGGGCAAAGATTCCCATCACTATTTTTAGATGGCAGCAAATACTACACAGGAACTATTAAATTCTCCAATATCCTCCCATTTCTGATCACCCTGTCATGAATGAGAAAATATTCCTGTAATTCTTTGAAAGCTTTTATATACAATCTTAGTAGGAAACATCATTCAAAATAGTTTACAAAGCAAAAAGTACAATTTCAGATAGAAGAAGATGTGAATCAATCCAAGATGGTGCTTTGGAGATGCACTCTGAGGGATGCCTGAACTTACCGCTGGTGCTGGTGTAATGTGTGGATCTCTTGTCCGGGGTTATGATGGGCAAGAGGAAAGAGAAATTGGGGCTTGCTCCTAGAGGCACCGCCCTGACCCCCATCGCCAGGCCACTTTGGAGTGTTTTGGTGGTTTGTCAAGTTCAACAGTTCTCTTGCCCGCTGATCCTCATGACAGGCAACTTGCGGGCAGCAGTGAGTGGTCATCGCTAAGCCAAGATGTGCGTACACCACCTCCCAACCCTGGAAGCATGGAGCAGCCGGAGGTTTGGAGTCACCTTAATCCAGCGTGGGAGATGGTGTGTTCCTGCCAAGAGGATCCCCAGCAGCAGAGTCGACTCCCTGGGCGGATGGGGTAGTGGGGATTTTCCCGAAGATCTCAAGATCAGCACAAGATGTTGTACATGACCCTGGTGAGCTTGCTACCAGGAAAAAAGTTGGAGAGGTTGTTAGACCTATGGTTGTGACTTTGCAGTCTTTTTTTTTTTAATGTCTGTATTTAAATTTCCACACCAACATAAACAAACACACATATACACAAAAACCAACCCACCCCCTCCCGTCCCACCCCTACCTCCCCTCCCCCCAACAATGCAGGTCCCAACATCTCTAACTACCCCTCTCCCACCTTACCATCAACCAGGGTAGTCAACAAGTTATACAATCAATTTATATCAATTTGTAGAACCTAACAAACAGGGCTAAAGTCCATACCTTCATATGAGCATCGAGCTACACTACAAAATTCTACAAGTGACTGCCATTTCTTCCCAAAACCCGGCAAAGGTTTCATACCCTTACGAGGCAACATTTCAAATTTACTATACATACAAACACTATTCCACCAGACTTGCCAGTGAAGGTCAGTTATCACCTTCCAATTACGTAACCGACAACAAATGGCAATCCCTAACATAAAGTCCAATAGAAAGGAGTCATGCTTCCTCCGCAAAGGAACCTTCACCCTAGACCGGAAAACTAAAATTTCCCATGAAAGGGAGGCCTGAAATCGCAAGACTCCTTGGATATGCTCCCACACCAGTGCCCAATAGGATTGAAGATATGTACACTCATACATCATATGCCTTAAAGTTCCCACTGCAGATTGGCAAATCCAACACTTATTATTGGCTTGGGCATCCCATTTAGCAATCCTCTGAGGTGTAAGATGGGCTCTCTGTGCGAAGAAGAACAAGGATTGAGCAATAGAGGCCGATTTGCATATACGAGTTTGCTTGGCCCAAAAGTGAGCCCAACCCTGCTGCAAAGGCTCGGACCCCGTCTCCTGCTCCCAAGTTTTTTGAACCCCAAGTATAGGGGAGGAGTATTGCTGAGTCAATAGCTTATACAGGAAGGAAACCTTCTCTCTCACCACTTGGGCTTGTCTGATCTGAGCCTGCAGCGCTCCCTCACCAGCCATGAGTTTAATATTCCCTAGAGCCTTCCCCACACAATGTTTCAATTGTACCCATTGAAAAAATAGCACTCCTCGTAGATGATATTCCGGCTGAAGCTCACTGAAGTCCTTCCATCTACCCTCATGAACTAATTGCTCTAGAGTCCAGATGTTTTTACCATACCACTGTTTCCAAGCAAATGCCTTCTTCTGGATCTTAAAAAACAGATTATACCATAGCGGGAGACTAAGAGAGAATTTCTCACCTATAGTCGCCCGACTAAATAACTCCTGAAACGCCTTCTGCGTATCCACCATTATTTGGGACCTCCCATGGGTCTGATCAAAAAGCATTCCTGAGGCCAGGTCTAAAGGGAAAGGTGCGGCCGCCGCTCTCTCAAGGGCTAGCCAAACTGGACTCCTATTAGTCACTTCTCCTGCCCATCTCCCTCCTTGCTTCATCAAAAAAGCACAATGATACAACCTAAAGTCAGGGAAGCGCACACCTCCCTCCTCTCTAGCAGCTTTAAGCTTGGCCAGCGCAATGCGCGCAGGCTTATCCTTCCACAAAAATCTAGTGAGAACTCTCTCCACCCTCGTATAGACCTGATTCGGCAAAAAAGTAGGAAGCATTTCCAACATATAATTAATTTTGGGAGCAATTGTCATTTTAATGGTCTCCAAACGACCCCACCACGACAGGAACAAAGGAGACCACTTGTTAGTCAAATTTTCCGCGATATCTACAAGCTTGTCAGAGTTGTACTGAATCGTTTCTTCCAACGGATAACAATAATATGCCCCGAGATACTTAACCATACGCAATTCCCATACAAACGGAAACTGGGACATATCCTCTTTAAATACCCGCGCATATAATGGGAAGGCAACAGATTTTAACCAATTAATCTTGTAACCCGATAGAGCTGCATAGCTGGCAATCTGAGACAAAACATGAGGGACCGAATCTTGTACCGTAAACAATAGGAGATCGTCCGCATATGCTGACAATTTTATCTCAGATCCCCAAATGTTGATACCCTGGATCTGCGGATTCTGCCTAATAAGTAAAGTTAACGGTTCCAGGGCCAAGTTGAACAAAACTGGTGAGAGGGGACAACCCTGACGTGGCCCCCTACCCAGTTGGAACTCCTGTGAGTAGGCATTGTTGACACAAATACGGGCTGAAGGCCTTGTATACATAGCCCTTATCATTTTAAGAAAACCCTCTCCAAAACCGAACCACCTAAGGACACGAAAAAGACAGGACCACTCCAAACGATCAAACGCTTTCTCAGCCTACCCCCGGTCCATCTAAAAACTCAGCCCCTGCCAGTATATGACACAACAACCTTGCATTATCTGCCGTCGACCGACCCCCTACAAAACCACACTGATCAGGGTGTATCAACTCCGGAGTTACCGAGGATAACCGATTCGCTAAAATGGTAGCATATATTTTATAATCTACATTTAGTAATGAAATAGGACGATAATTGCCAACGTCCAGCGGATCCCTCCCTGATTTTTCTATAACAATGATATTTGCCGCCGCAAAGGAGCCTAAATGAGGACATTCCTCCAGAATTGCTTGATAGTATTGCAACAAGAAGGGGCCTAGTTCTTTAGAAAACACTTTAAAAAACTCTGAGGGGAGCCCATCAGGACCGGCCGCCTTCCCCATTGCTAAGGAGTCAATGGCCTGCCCAACCTCCGCCAAAGAAATCGGACACTCTAGCATTGCTGCCATTTCCGGCTCCAGGCTTGGTTTTTGAACCTTATCCAATAAGTTTACAAATACATCATCATTACAAACCGTTTCAGAGGAATACAACTGCTCATAAAATACTCTAAACAGTTCCAAGATTTCCAAGTCCTTAACCACCAAATTAGACTCCTGAGCATCCCTAAGGGCAGCTATGCGCCCCATCTCCTTCCGAGCCTTCAACTTATTGGCTAACAATTTACCTGCCCTGTTGCTTTCCCTATAATAAATACCTTCCTCAGATCTAACATTCCGCACAGCCTCCGAAGTAAGAATCTGGTTATACCGAAACCTTAATCTCTGCAAACGCAGTAATACACAGGGATCGGATCTACTAGCCAGGATCCGCTCCCCAGCCTTAATTTGCGCATCTAAGGCCTCCAACCTCCCTCTATTTTGCTTTGCCTGCCCAATACCATAGCTGGTAATAACCGCTCTCATGGATGCCTTAAAACCTTCCCATCTCGCCCATCCGGACGACAGATGCGGTGGATTAAACTCAAAATACTCTACAATTGCCGCTTGCAGCTGCAACTGGAATTCCGCATTTCCCAACCACGCTCTATCAAAACCCCACCGCCCAGGCCCCACCTCTGGCCTTATACCCTCCAACGTAAGGGACACAGCTGAATGATCAGACACATGGGAGGTAAGTATATTTGCAGATGTTAAATAAGGAGCCAGTGCTTTAGAAATTAAGAAAAAATCAATCCTAGATGAAGTCTTGTGGGGAGCTGAATAAAAGGTGAATTCCAAATCTGCTGGGTGCTGCAACCTCCAGGCATCCACCATCCCAGCCTCCTTCACCAACCCCTGAAGCACCCCCTGCGCTCTTCCAGTCTTAAAGGATCTCAGAGGTTTCCTATCCACTAACGCATCCATAACTAAATTAAAATCACCCCCCATGACCATTGGGGTAGAGGAAACATCACAAATCTCCTCTGCAAGGCCACTAAAAAATTCCGGGCACTCACCATTTGGGGCATATATATTTAGTATAACCAATTCTATTTCTCCAACTTTAATCTGAGCTTTAACCCACCTTCCCTCCTGATCCGACTTTATTTGAAGCACTTGCAGCAGGAGGGATTTCCGAACTAGGATGGCAACCCCATTATGTTTACCCTTTGCTGGCGAAAATGCTAGGAGAGAGAAAAGTCTAATATTCAACTTCAAGGACTCCCTTTCGTTTAAATGTGTCTCTTGTAATAACAGTATATCACTGTTTACCTGCTTGCCATATAGTATGATTTTCCTTCTCTTAATGGGGTTGTTCAACTCATTAACATTTAGGGAGTGAATTCTCAGAGAAGCCATAGCCTTGCTACTAAAGATTGCAGATCATCACCCCTATACCATGACCAACCCCACCCACCACAACATGACTCCTTTCCCAAGAACCATTGCTCAATCAGCCCTGCAAAACAAAAAAATACAGTTATAAACAACCAATCACTTCCAGAAAAGCCCTGCATGTTAATCCCATTTAATCCCATCATACCCAAATCCTGTGGACCCCATGGGAAGAGAACCCCTACCACATTAACGGGTGAGCCTATAACAGATCAGCTAAGACGCACACAGAGGGATAAATCCTCTCAATATCAAAAGTGCATCCACCAACTTACTCTTCCAGCTACATTCTTTTTTTTTTTTATTTGCATTTATTTGCTTATTCCCTCTTTAATTGTTCCCCATTTAACCAACCTTACTTCTTCCCCTACCCATACATTTATCTAGTACCCTCTTCCACAGCATACTACCAGGAGCACCTAAACAAACGCCCAATGGTAAATATGTATCATTATTACCAACACACGTGAACATCAAGCATATAACAAACAGATGCCATTAATCTGTCCCAGCTGCGCCTCAGCGCATCATTTCTGCTTCTTTCCCTTCAATATAAGCAAGCAATGCGCTCGGCTCGTCAAATGTTCTGGTTGCATTGTGTAGCGTCACCCTCATCCTCGCCGGCTGAAGGAGCCCAAAGTGCGCTTGTAGCTGTTGCAATCTCGGTTGCAGTGCCAAAAATCGTCTACGCTTGTCTACCATACTCCTGGCAAAATCAGGAAAGAACAGTAGCTTATGCCCCTCAAATTCCACCGGGGAGCGGGCCCGGGCTCTTTACCGCCTGCTGATGATGCAAAGACTTGAAAATGATAGGCCGCGGCCTATTGCTGTGAGGCAAGGCCTGCAAGGGGACCCGATGCGCTCTTTCCAGTTCAAATGGCGTATCTTAAAAAGGATATAGCGATTTTAGAAAAGGTTCAGAGAAGAGCCACCAAAATGGTAAAGGGGATGGAAGGATACTCCTATGAAGAAAGGCTGAAAAGGTTAGGGCTCTTTAACCTGGAAAAGAGACGGCTGAGGGGAGATATGATAGAAGTCTATAAATTAATGAACGGAGTGGAACGGGTAAACATAGATCGATTGTTTACGTTATCAGAATATAGAAAGACTAGGGGACATGCAATGAAGCTACAGGGTAAACTATTTAAGACTAATAAAAGAAAATATTTTTTCACTCAACGTGTAATCAAACTCTGGAATTTGTTACCGGAGGATGTAGTAAAGGCTGTTAGTGTAGCTGGGTTTAAAAAAGGATTGGACAAGTTCCTGGAGGAAAGGTCCATAAACCATTATTAAGAAGGGACCCAGGATATCAATGCTTGAACCAATACAAGCATTGTGGAACCTGTGTCCCTTGGGGAAACTGCTAGGTACGTATGACCTAGATTGGCCACTGTTGGAAACAGAATACTGGGCTTGATGGACCTTGGTCTGACCCAGTATGGCATATCTTATGTTCTTATGTTCTTAAAGGAAATTTCTTTTTTTTTTTTTTTTTTCTTTTTTTTTTTTATTAAGTTCCTATATTTTACATATAGAACAATAAATGCAATATGAAGGAAAATAACTAAAAAAAATTACAATCAAAGGATAGGACAACTCTAGACCATCACTACCCATCACATCATACATACTAGCCCACATTACGGGAGAGTGGAATTCAAAATTTACAAAGAAAGGAAAATCATCCATTAATCACATTAAACCTTAGCAGAGCTAGAACTAAAACATATTTATTACCCTTAATACTAATTCGTCACTGGAACCAAGGACTCCTGAGCAATCAAAAAAGCCAATAAGTAATCAGGTTCCAGAAAGCTATAAATCTTCCCTGAAAGGCCCACTACACATTTGCAGGGGAACTTGAGAAAAAACGAAGCTCCCACTGCCAAAACCCGATCTTTCAATTCCAGAAATGCCTTACGGCGCATCTGGGTTATTCGTGAGACATCAGGGAAGAGTAAAACCTTCTGGCCACAAAATAAAATGTTCTTTTTAGGAAAATAAGATTTCAATATAACATTCTTGTCCATCTCGGATAAAAAAGTAACTACTAAAGTTGCACGAGCCTCAATAATATCCAGAGAGGACTCAAGAAAATCAGAAACATCTAGGGTAGGAGGAGAGATTTCCGGATCAGGCCCACCACTTCCCACAGTATTTACTCTTTTATTTTTGGGAATGTAATAAATATTTGCAACTTTAAACACATCTGGTTGATCAAAAAGTAATACCTCCTTTAAATACTTATGGAATAAGATAAGTGGGGAGAGGTAATGCGTTATAGGAAAATTCAAAAACCTCAAATTTCTTGCACGCAACATATTCTCACAAACCTCAAATTGCTTATGAAAATATAAACTCTCCTTTACCGAAGCGACAGAGACTGCTTGCACAGTTCCCACCTTCGCTTCTATCTGACCTAGGCGCTCTCCTATCTGCCCTAATTGCACATCATTATCCAAAAATTTAGCAACAGAGTCCTTAGTAAACTCTTCAAGTTGTCTCATAGTTCCTGTAAGAACTGCCTCAGTTCGAGAGACTACCGTCCAAATATCCTGAAGTGTCACATCCTGAGAAGTAACTGAGGAAGACCTTTCACCCCCACCAAAGACGGGAGGTGAATCACTTTAGGTACAGGGACCCTCACAGCTGATAAAGTTACATCTCCTGAAGACAGTCCCAACTCTAGCGCCGGCGAAACTACTGACGGTGCTCCCAGCTCTCCGTCGTTCGGCGGCGCTCTCTGCACTTGTGACGAATGGGGAAGGGTAGAAACCCCTATTGGGGAGGAGGCAGACAATGAGGGAGTACTCACCGAGGACGAGGCCTCAAAGCTACTGTTTTCTTCCGGGACCCGTTTCACAAGATGCCTATCCATAGGGCCTTCGTTCTTTTGAGCTTTCATATTTGAAGCGACTACAAAGTTCTTCTTTCTTCTCTTCCCCATTGCCGTTCACACCGCCTTAACTCCTCAATCTCCGTAGCTCTCCGAAGGGGCTCCAAAGGGGCGTGGCCTGCCCCTTTGGTCACGCCCCTTCGGGCACGCGCCCAAGGGACGCGCCCGCGGCCGCGTCCCGCGGTTCAAGGCTGGATCAAATACACAGACGCAGGACGTCACTCACAGCGTCTACAGCCTGCAGGTGTTCTCCTCTGCCCGATCAGCTGAGCTCCACTCTCCGGCGTCCCGCGGTTCAAGGCTGGATCAAATACACAGACGCAGGACGTCACTCACAGCGTCTACAGCCTGCAGGTGTTCTCCTCTGCCCGATCAGCTGAGCTCCACTCTCCGGCGTCCCGCGGTTCAAGGCTGGATCAAATACACAGACGCAGGACGTCACTCACAGCGTCTACAGCCTGCAGGTGTTCTCCTCTGCCCGATCAGCTGAGCTCCACTCTCCGGCGTCCCGCGGTTCAAGGCTGGATCAAATACACAGACGCAGGACGTCACTCACAGCGTCTACAGCCTGCAGGTGTTCTCCTCTGCCCGATCAGCTGAGCTCCACTCTCCGGCGTCCCGCGGTTCAAGGCTGGATCAAATACACAGACGCAGGACGTCACTCACAGCGTCTACAGCCTGCAGGTGTTCTCCTCTGCCCGATCAGCTGAGCTCCACTCTCCGGCGTCCCGCGGTTCAAGGCTGGATCAAATACACAGACGCAGGACGTCACTCACAGCGTCTACAGCCTGCAGGTGTTCTCCTCTGCCTGATCAGCTGAGCTCCACTCTCCGGCGTCCCGCGGTTCAAGGCTGGATCAAATACACAGACGCAGGACGTCACTCACAGCGTCTACAGCCTGCAGGTGTTCTCCTCTGCCCGATCAGCTGAGCTCCACTCTCCGGCGTCCCGCGGTTCAAGGCTGGATCAAATACACAGACGCAGGACGTCACTCACAGCGTCTACAGCCTGCAGGTGTTCTCCTCTGCCCGATCAGCTGAGCTCCACTCTCCCGGAAATTTCTAAAGTAGATGAAATCAACCGGTGTATAAAAGCAAATATATCCTTTCCTTCTGCCCCCTCCGGCACCCCCACAACTCGAACATTATTTCTCCGAGCCCTGTTGTTGATATCTTCCAGCTCCTTCTGTAGTTGCACGATCTGCCTAGAATGCTTATCCATATCCTTCAGACATTCATCTTGCACCGCCAACCTTTGTTGAGAGCTGGCCAACGTCCTCCTGCATACTCTGAAGCGCCGCACTGTTAGCTGACACTATTTCTTTGACAGCCCGAATCTCCTGCAACATCTCTTGAAATGCTTTGGGTTGCTCACGCACCGCCGCCATTTTCTGCGGGGACGGGGGCTCTGTTTTCGACCTTTTAGAGCCCGTGCACTGAGCCGGAGAAAACTCCAACCGGACAGGTTTAGAGTTCGCCATATCAGAAGTTGACCTACTTTAGTAGAGAGTACTACAACCCGTTAAGTTGGCGCAAACACTAGGATTCCAGTCTAATCCCTCCGGAGCTTATGCTCTACACGTCCATGCTGCTCCGCGTTAGGCTCCGCCTCTCGTGACTTTGGAGTCTTTATGGGATGCCATTCAGGGTCTCTCTACCACTTTGCTGTCTTTTTCTGAGAAATGTGTGGGTGATTCAGCTGTGGTGCCCCATGCTGTGGATCATGCTCAGGCTATTGACGGCTGTGGATCATGCAGCTGTGGATCATGGCTGTGGATGGCTGTGGATCATGCTCAGGCTATTGACTCTGTTAAGGTGAAGATGGAGGCTGTCGACCATAGAATCAGTGCTGTTCAGGTTATAGGGGACGCTCTGGTGAAGGATAGTAATGTCAGGTTTCGCCGGTTGGAGCATCTGAAGATCCAGGTGCGCCAGAACAACCTCAGGCTTAATTTCCACAGGTCTCCCCTTATAATGGCATTAGATATGCTGAAAAAATATTTGGTCGAAATGTTGGGGATGAACTCTCTGAACCTGCCTCCCATTGTTAGGGCTCTTTACATTGCCCCTAGCCAGGACTCTGGACGGTTGGGGGACCCCCTTGAGGGTGGACTTTATGGGGTTCTTAGAGCCCTCTTTGGAGGTTGTTATGCAGCGGTCCACACTGGTTGTTTCCTTTGCCTTTGAGTATGACCGCAATGCTGTCTTAAAGTTTTATTTCTGCTTTATGGATAAATTCCCTCACTTGGTTTGCAGCTTGTCGTGCTGTGAAGGCTTGTGTGCATCAGTGATGCTGAGAGCTAAGCTATCGGTAGTATAACTACTGGCAGGGTCTCCCAATATGGAAAGGTCTCAGCTGAGGTGCCAGACCAAGACAAACCACCCATCTGGGCAGCAGCAGAATAGGATAGTGTTGATGGCGGAGGATCACATTTCTGTGACAACGGCAACACCACTTAAAACTTAAACTGCGCAGAGGAAAGGCCTGGCAATCTACTTCTCTATCTTGCCATGAAAACTCAATGGATAGTCACAACAAAACAAATTGCGCTATAGTGCTGGAAGATGAGATCCCCAGGTTGGAAGGCACTCAACTAGCTACTGGGGAAGAGCTGAAGACATTTCAGAGTAAAGCCAGCATTTATGATGTGGTTGGATCAAAGCCCTCGGGAAGTCTGACTGCTGATGTAGCTGCGTATGAAATGAGAGTCAGAAGCTATAAAGATGTCTTTCATATTGGAACATGGAACGTACGAAGCATGAACCAAGGGAAGTTGGAGGTGGTCAAGAATGAAATGGAACGTGTAGAACTTGATCTCTTGGGTGTTAGTGAACTGAAATGGACTGGCATCAGGCACTTTGCATCAGATGATCACATGGTCTACTATGCTGGAAATGAAAGACAAAGAAGAAATGGTGTTGCATTTATAATAAAGAAGAAACTTGCAAGAACTGTAATGAAATACAATGCAGTCAGTGAACGCTTAATCTCTATTCGTCTATGAGGAACGCCTATCAGCACAACTATAATTCAAGTATATGCCCCAACAACAGCTGCAGAAGAGGATGAAATTGAAGAGTTCTATGAACAAGTTCAAGCTGAAATTGACAGAACATGCAAACAGGATATCCTGATAGTTATGGGTGACTGGAATGCAAACGTTGGCAACAAAGAAGAAGGCAAAGTGGTTGGAGAATGAGGACTTGGCAACAGAAATGAAGCTGGAGAAAGACTGATAGAATTCTGTAAGACCAACGATCTATTCATCTCAAACACCTTCTTCCAGCAACACAAGTGGCAACTGTACACATGGACTACACCCAATGGATTGTATACAAATAAAATTGACTACATCTGTGGAAGTCAACGATGGAAAAGCTCTATATCATCAAGAAAGACAAAACCTGGAGCTGATTGTGGTACAGATCATCAACTACTAGTATGCAAACTCAAGCTAAAGTTGAAAAATAGCAAACCACTCATGAATGCAGCAAAATATGACCTTGAGAATATACCACTGGAATCTAAAGACTGCCTGCAAAATCAATTTGCTGCTTTAGATACAAATGACAGAGCTCCAGAAGAGTTATGGAATGACATCAAGAAGGTTGTGTTGGAAGAAAGCGAGAAGTCTCTACAAAAGGTGAAAAAGCAAAAACAGCCAAAATGGATGATGGAAGAAACTCTGAAAATTTCCCAGAAATGCAGAGACGCTAAAGCCAGAGGGAAAGAAAGACAATTGCAGAACTCAGAGATTTCCAACGTGCAGCAAGACAGGACAAGAAAAAGTACTACAATGACATGCAAGGAAATAGAAGCAGAAACTATTAGAGGAAGAACAAGATCGGCTTTCCTAAAGCTACGAGAGTCAAAGAAAAATTCCAGCCTCGAATTGGAATGTTACAAGATGCTCAAGGTTCTATGTTGAATGATGCTGAGATCAAGAAAAGGTGGAAAGAATATACAGCGATTTTATATGATAAAGATTAAGAGGACCAACAGCCATTTCAACCTGTACCTTATGATCCGGAACCATTGGTGATGAAAGAAGAAGTTGAAACAGCATTGAAAGCCTTATCAAAGAACAAAGCACCGGGCATTGATGGCATTACCATAGAAGTATTACAGCAATCTGATGCAGCTGTTACCATACTTACAAGGCTCTGCCAAGAAATTTGGAAGACAACATCATGGCCAACTAACTGGAAAAGATCTGTGTTTATACCACTACTAATGAAAGGTGATCCAACTGACTGTGGAAATTATCACACAGTCGCTCTTATCCCACATGCCAGCAAGATTCTACTGAAAATTATTCAACAGAGACTACAACCATACCTAGAACAAGAACTACCTGAAGTACAAGCAGGGTTCAGGAAAGGGCGAGGAACGAGAGACATCACTGCGGATGTGAGATGGATCCTTGAAAAGACAAAAGAATACCAAAAGGATATCTATTTGTGCTTTATTGACTATAGCAAGGCTTTTGACTGTGTAAACCATGAGAAACTCTGGACCACATTAAGAAGCATGGGTATACCAGAACACCCGATCGTTCCCTTATGTAATTGGTACTTTGATCAAGAAGGAACAATTCAAATGGAACAAGGAGAAACAGAATGGTTTAAAATATGTAAAGGTGTAATACAAGGCTGCATATTTTCTCCCTACCTGTTTAATTTATATGCAGAACAAATCATCAGAGAAGCAGGATTGTATGAAGACAACAGAGGTGTGAAGATTGGTGGAAGATTCATCAACAACCTTCACTATGCTGATGATACCACATTACTGGCTGAAAGTGAAGATGATCTGAAACATTTGCTTCTCACAATCATAGAACATAGTCTCAAAATGGGCTTGCACCTTAATGTAAAGAAGACAACTGGCAAAATGAACAGGTTCATCTTGAAGGAGAAGAAATTGAAAATGTGAACAACTTTAACCTACTTGGATCAACTATCAATAAAGAAGCAACAAGCAGTCAAGAAATCCGATGACACATTGCTCTTGGCAGAATGGCTATGAAAGACCTAGACAAGATTCTCAAGAGCACAGATGTCTCTCTCCATACAAAGATTTGCCTCATTCAAGCCATGGTATTTTCAATAACATCATATGGATGTGAAAGCTGGACAGTGAAAAAGATAGACAGGAAGAAAATTGGTGCCTTTGAATTTGACATCCAAGTTGTATCACCCGTTCAATGTAAGTTATGCTTAACAGCTCTCCAGTTCCGCACAAAACTGTTATGTGTAAACCACACTGATTTCAAAGAGCGTGGTATATAAAAGCATTAAAATAAATAAATAAATAATGGTGCTGGCGGCGAATACTGTGTATACCATGGACTGCCCGAAGAACAAACCAGTCAGTACTAGAGGAGATCAAACCTAAGTTTTCTTTAGAAGCTCAGATAACAAGACTTCGACTTTCATACTTTGGAGACATCATGCGAAGAGAGAGATCATTAGAGAAAGAGATCATGCTTGACAAGATAGAAGGTCAACGCAAAAGAGGAAGGCCCACAATGAGATGGATCGATACAATAACAGCTGCTATGGGTACCAGTTTGTCAACAATGAGCCGCCTTACTGAAAACTGAACACAATTTAGGACAACTATCCAGAGGATTGCCATGAGTCAACACCGACTCGAAGGCACTTAATAACAACATGGATAAATTGTTCTTTGGTTCTAAGATAAGAGTATTTTCTGATTTTTCCAGGTTCACTCAGAGGCATCGGCAGGAGTTTTTGGTGCTACGTCTCTCGGTGATAGGCCTACATTTTTTATTTATGTTAAGATTTCCTTGTTCAAAGTAATGGTAAATCTGTGGCTTATTTTGAACTAAGTCAATTATTAGGTTTTATTAAGGCAAAGGAGGAGGAGAAACTACAGGTGGTTGCTCCATAATTACACCACTATCATCGCTTGGATGGGGGACTGAGGGATTGCACTCTCTATGTACTATGACATTTTCTTGTGTTTATTTTCATTTCTATGCTTGGATCAAATATGTTTTTTGTTTTTTTGTGGGCTGTAGTTTAGTATATTTTGAAAAGTATATAAAAAAAGTTTTTCCTCAATTTACTGACTGTATTTCTGTTTTCACTTTTGTGGATATGAATTGCATTAAATAATTTTTTTTAAAAAAAAGAAGATATGAAGTGAAATAAAAAGAACAAAAAACCCGAAATTCTTAAAATTATGACAGCATCATAGTAAGGGACAGCATCCTGTATTACATAATCTATATAGGAAATAGAAAGGTTTTCACCCCTTTTCAAATCTGTAACAAATTCAGCTTCAGTCTTAAGTTTGGTGGAAAAGCATTTCCATTGTTCCAATGCAACAACACTAAACACTTAAGAATGCAATGTTGTCTTTTGATTAAAATCTAAGCCAAGGACCTCTAGAAAATTACCTCAAGTAGATCACAGATGTCTCTTAGGTGCATAATTACACAGTCTATTTTTTAAATAAATGAGTTTTGAAGTGTTTCTCACTTTATGAACTATTACCATCAATTTAAAAGTGCACCTCCATTTAATAGGTATCCAATGTAACCTCCATAAGAGTAAAGGCGCGGGCAGGGTCCCGGCGCCTGTGGGTAACAGGGTGCTCGGCCCAGTGTGGGACTCTGCGCGCGCCTTATTGGTGCGTCAGGAGGCGGGGAGGCGCGCTTGAGCAGGACGCGTCCTTTGAACTGATTGGCTCCGCCCGCGTGAGCGCGCGTGGAGGAGCCAATTGGAGCAGGGTGCATGTGCTCAGGCTGCAGCAGTGGCTGAGCACGTGTAGGGAGTCGTCTCGGAGGCTTGCGGCGTCGTTGGCTGTGGCGGCGGGAGGGTCCTGTGTGTGGAAGACTCGGGCGATGGAGGGCAGCTGCAAGCGGCATGTCGAGAGAGTCCCGGGAGCCGTGTCGTGGTGCGAACAGGGGCCAGACGGCTTACTGCAGCCCGTGGAGAGCAGGGACATCGCAGGCCGTGGCAGAGCACGTGGGCGCAAAGCCTGGGAAGCAGGCGAGTAGGGCTGTGGTGCTCAAATCAGTAATTGATACTACCATTAGTGGAGGGGGGAAATTCACGGTTAGAGGGGGCTGAAGGCTGGGTTATATATTTAAAAAAATATATAAAACAAATTCAAAGTAGAAGCAAAGCGACGTATTATAAAAAAAAAAAGGGGGGGATTAGTGCATGCTGGGAAGGAAAGGATGCCGGAGTGGCGGGCAGGGGGCCAGCAGGGCAGAGATGCACAGGTTGGGGGGGTCCCAGAAGTCGGAGGTGGTTGGGGGGTCCGGCGGGGTCCAGCAGAGAGGTCAGCCTCACAGCGGGGGGAGGGGAGGGCCAGGCATCCGGTGCGTGTGCATGGCGGGCCCCCTGTGGTAGCAAGGAGGTCACGGGGGGGCTGCCGAGCTCGGGGACTGGGAATGGGGAGCCTGCTGGAAGCGGGGGGGGGGGGGAATGGTGGTGGAAGCCGCAGTGCCTACCTCAGGGGCAATAGGACAGGAAGGTCCCCAGGGGGAGCTGAGGGCTGGTGCGGAAGTGGGTGGGGGGGTAGCTGTACAGCAGAGTACGGGGACTCTGGTCCACCCAGGGATGGGAGAGAGAGAGGGTCCGTGGGGTGGCTATGGTCAAAGGGTAGCCAGGTGGGGGGCGGGAGGGGCTTGGGCCTCGGGTAGCGGGTTTGTGGGGACGATGGACTATGGTTCGGCAGGGCGTCAGTATGCCTGGGATCAGTGGATGGGGGGGGGACAAGGCCCATCGCGGGCCGAGTGGGCAGGGGTGTGGCGACCGATGTGGTCTGCGGATTCCCCCCACCCCCTGCTTTTCCTTTTATTTCTACGCAGGTGCCTTTTCTGGTGTCTTTGGGACCAGTGCACAGACCATTGGGATGACCACTGGAGACCATGAATGCCCCCACCACCATGCCACGCAGTGGCCTGGAGGCGGGAGCGGGAGCACGTGGTGCGAGCGAGGAGCGGCTGGGCAAGGATTCAGCGCAAGGGGTGCTGCGACCGACGGTGATGGATTCTGGGCCCATGGCCGCGACGGGTGAGTTGCAAATTGACAAGAGTACAGGGGGTGAGGGGAGTGGCATGCGGGTTGGATGGTCGGGCAAAGTGAGTCGGAAGAGGAAGCATACGTGCCGGCAGCGGCAGAGATCGGAATTGTCATCTTCTTCATCTTCGGGTTCGTCGGGGCCATCTTCAGGAGGCAAGGGGCTGGAGGCGTGAGATGCGGCTGCAACAGCGAGTAGTGCGTTGGGGGGGACTCTGAATTTGGCGACTTTATCTGAGTTGTGGGAAGGAGTTCCGAAGAAGCTGAGACAGAGAATTTGCAAGCGGAAATACATTGACATTTTCCGCTTGCTGGAGGGTCGGAAGCGGTCTGGAGAGAGCAGGCAAAAGTGCAAGGAGGATGAGAAAGCAGGCTGGATTAGGAAGGTGTCTAGGACGGTCGTGAACTGGGTGCGGGCATTTTTGCGGCTGGCTAGTGTGTGGGGGCAGTATTATCCGGGTCAGAATGGGATGTTGCTGGCATATGCGGACTCGATATTGGAAGCCTCGCAGACCCATGAAGGTTGGTCGTGGCTTAATTATGATGAAAAGTTTAGGGATAAAATGGAGGAGAACAAGTCGTTAACCTGGGGCATGCTGGATATCAACTTGTGGCTCACCCAGATGTCGGTTAGGGCGATGGTGGGAGGGGGCTTGGGTAAAGGAGGGACAGCGACCATTGCAGGGGCGAGTCATTCCTTTCGTGGTGAGGGAGTCATGGCGCCCATTAGACTGGTGTCAGGCAGTGGAGGGGACGTATGCTGGCGTTTCAATGTCCTCCTGTCCTTTCCCGGACTGCAAGTTCTGGCATGTCTGCTCGACCTGTGGTGGAGGACATTCCGCGGCCAAATGCCTTAAGAGAGGTACGGTGTTTCCCCCTTCGCTGGCCCTTAAGTAGGGGAGGGGAGTTTGACGTGGCGCCTACACCAATAAGGGTCGAGGTTTTAAAGGGTGGCTTAGTCAATACCCGAAGCTAAGGGATAGGGAAGTTTTACAGTTTGGGTTTCAGTTTGGTTTTGTTATACCGGTGCGGGGTTTGGTGGCGGTCGGGGCGGCATGCAATTCCCCATTGGTGCGATGCTTTGCGGCCGTTGTGCAGGAGAACTTGGCAGTGGAATTGAAGCTAGGAAGGGTAGCGGGGCAGTTTACGCAGCCCCCCTTCCGGAATTTTGTGGTATCCCCTTTGGGAATTATTCCCAAGAAAGAACCGGGGAAGTTTCGGATGACCACAATTTTTCGTTTCCGGTTGGGGCCTCGGTGAATGATCACATACCGTGCAAGTGTTGTACAGTGTGCTATGCATCATTCGATAGGGCGGCGGAGTTGGTCAGGAAAGCTGGGCTCGGCGCATTGATGGCGAAAGTGAATGTCGAGTCGGCATTTCGGCTGTTGCCAGTTCACCCCACTGCCTTTCACTTGTTAGGTTTTCGTTTGGCCGAAGTTTTATTTCGACAAATGCATGCCGATGGGCTGTACGGTGTCATGCGCCTACTTCGAAAAGTTCAGTACCTTCCTGCAGTGGGCGGTGACATTCCGGGTGGGTAGGTCCGAGGTGGTGCATTACTTAGATGACTTCTTGTTTGTGGGTGCGGCGCACACGACAGCGTGTACAGAGCTGTTGAATGGTTTCGTGAGCTTAGCGGGCGAGTTGGGGGTGCCGCTGGCGGACGGGAAGATGGAGGGACCGTGTACGAGGATCACCTTCTTGGGAGTGGAGTTAGATTCCGACCAAATGGTTGCGCGCTTGCTGATACAGAAGGTAGTGAAGTTGCGGGTTCTGGTTGCTAATGTTTTGGCTTCCTCGAAGTTAACATTGAAGGAAATGCAGGCGTTGATTGGCTCACTAAACTTTACATGTAGAGTGATTCCGATGGGTCATGTATTTATTCGCCATTTGGCAGCAGCGATAGTGGGAGCGGGGAAGCCATACCACCGCATTCGAGTTTCCAAGGTTATGAGGGAGGACTTGCAGGTTTGGGATGTCTTTTTGAAGGACTTTAATGGGATGTCGGTCATAATGGAAGCCGAGAGTTAGAGCGAGGAGTTACAGCTTTTCACGGATGCGGCTGGTGGCATAGGTATGGGAATTTATTTCGGTGGGGCATGGTGTGCCGATAAGTGGCCGCAAGATTGGCATGAGGAGGGTTTGTCGAAGAATATAACTTTTTTGGAACTGTTTCCGATGCTAGTGGCGTTGGAACTGTGGCCAGACAGGCTGCAGAATCGCAAGGTGGTGTGGTGGTGTAATAATGAAGCAGTCGTGTCATTAATTATTACACTCTGCGATGTCTGCAGGTGGCATCGCTGATGAGATTGGTGGTGCTTTCCTGTTTGCACCTGAATGTTGTGTTGAAGGCCAGACATATCCCAGGACACACTAATGTAATTGCTGATGCTCTTTCCCATTTGCAGTGGGACCGGTTTCGGCAGTTGGCACCGGAGGTGGATCGGGAAGGGCGTGTTGTCCCTTGGAGCTTATGGAATGGTGGCCTGCTGAGATGAAGGAGCTGCTGCAGAGTTCGGTGGCAGAAAGAACCTGGGATGCTTACCAGAGAGGTTGTGAGCGGGTGGTAGCCTTTTTGAGGGCGCGTGGTTGGTGGAAGGGAGCAGTGTCAGATCTATTGCTCGGGCAGTATATCATCAGTGCGAAAGGTCAAGGGGTGTCCCGGTGATCAGTGCGGGGGCATCTGGCCGGTTTCACCTTTTTTGCGAGAGCCGTCGGATGGGGTTCGATGGGGGGAGGGTTCATGATCCAGAGGCTCTTGCGGGGGTGGGAGCATTTGCGGCCGACTTCGCGAGATTGGCAGCGGCCGATTACGCATGAGTTACTCCTGAGACTATGTAGGGAGTTACCTAATGTTGTGGAGTCGCGATACGAAGCCATTCTTTTTCGTGCAGTGTTTAGTTTGGCTTTCTTTGGTGCATTACGGGTGGGGGAATTGGTGGCAAACTCTGTGAAATCGGGGGTAGGGAGTAGCTTGCTATGCCAGCATGTGCCGCTTGGTGGCGGGCAATTACGGGTACTCCTGGCGAAATCCAAAACGGACCAGAGTGGAAGGGGTCTCTGGGTGGTCTTGAAGGGGATAGGGGGCTTACCTGCCCGGTAGCTGCTATGCTGGAGTACTTGAGGGTGCATCCGGTGGGAGCGGGCGGGTTATTGGTGCGTAGTGATGCACAGTTGCTGACGTGGTTTCAGGTGTCGGCTGTGTTATGTATGGTATTGCGTCGCATGGGGGAGGACCCGAGTCAATTTTCAGTGCACTCTTTTCGCATTGGGGCAGCGACTAGTGCGGCAGAGGTGGGGCTGTCTGGGGAGAAGATACAAAGTATTGGCAGGTGGCGGTCCAAGGCATTTAAAGGATATGTCCGTTTGTGACGGGGGCAAAAGGGGGGGGGGTGATTTTAATTGTTAATTTCTTTTGCAGATGGGGGACTTGGAGTGTGGGATTGTTGGATTATTGGGCACTGCTTCGTGTTCTGGGCTGGTCAGCGAGCAGCAGAGCAGCCAGTCGGGCTAAACCTGGGCTTTGATCCTGAAGTGGTGTCCGTCTCATGGCTGGGTGAACGGGGTCTGTGGTGGACGCAGTTGTTGCCCTTGCTTTGACACCATCGGCGTCTACGGAAGCAGTCGGAGATTTTGCTGTTGCATCTTGGTGGCAATGAGTTGACTTCCTGGACATGCAAGCAGCTGATTAATGCGGCAAAGAAGGATCTTGCTGTGGTGCTGCGGTGGTTTTTGGGGGTGGTGCTGATCTGGTCTGACATTATACCTATACCGGCGTGTTGGGGACAACAGCGGTGGTCTAGGAGTCTGACAAAAATTAATCGGCAGATTGGGCGGTGGGTGTGTGAGATGGGGGGTTATCAGGTGCAGCATGCATGTGTGGAGGTGGCTTGTGCCAGATTGTATAGGAGCGATGGGGTTCACCTATCTCCGGTGGGGGTGGACTTACTGTTGAATGATTGGCAGGAAGCATTGGAGAGGGTAGTACAAGACAATACCCACTGGTCGCAGCTTGATAATCGGGGGGGAGGGGTGGCACAGACAGTCAACAGGTCTGAGCCGGTGGCGGGATCCCGGAGGTTTCTGGGGTCCGGAGCTTTAGGCTACTTGGGGCGGGGGCGGAGGGTGGGGTGCCCACGACCCGGATAAACCCTGGCAGACTTGTGCTACTGACATGGCAAAGTCAAATAAGGGCGATAGGAACTTGGCCGGTGGCTTGACCGCGGCAGGGGCGGAGGCAAGGTCACCTTGCTAATTGTACGGCTGGTGACGGATAGCTCCGCTGGGGTTTGGTTATTGTTGATTATTGTTCAGAGTGTTCAAATTTTGGATTAGTAATAAAGCTGTGACCAGTTGCTGCCAAGAACAGTGTCTGTGTCTTTTGTGGGTAACCCACGGGGGTTGGGGGGGGATTTGGAGGAAGGGTGGTGTGCGATTGTAGTAAAGGGTGAGCATCGGGTCCGGCTACCCGGTTACAGGAGATAAGCTCTATTATACCTCTTTCCTCCTAACAAAAAGCTAGCTATGGTATTTTGAGCAATCTGTAATTTTTTAAGCACTGCCCCTTTAATCCTAAGTTTAATATATTGCAATAATCTAATATACTTCACAAAAATTATTGTGCCAAAATTTGTATTCCTTTTATCTTAAATATGATTTAAGTTGGGAGACGCTAGCCTAGGACTGCCTGCTAACGTCGGGAGACGTTGAGTGGGAATTGTTGTCAGCTGTATACCTGGCCGGAACAGAGCTCCTTCCTCCTGCTGTGATCGAGGATAAGAGCCAACCGGTACCACGGGACGCGGCCGCGGTGCATGTCTGAAGGGGCAGGTTAGGCCCCTTGTGAGCCCCTTAGGAGCACCTGGGAGCTTCTGGGAATTTGTTTGTATTCCTGTGTCTTTGAATGGGCAAGCGGAAAGCCAAGAACAAGGGCTCAGTTGGGGGTCAGGTGGTGAAGGGCCCTATGGATACCCACCTGATTAGTGCTGCTGCTTCACAAATACCAGCTCCTCATGACCCAGGAGCAAGGTCAGTCCCAGAAGCTTCATTAAGTTCAGGGGATCATACCTCTCCCCCCCAACCTAACTTTGGTGAAAAACTGCACTCTCCAAATGCCTCCTTCATTGGAGATGGTAGTTTGTTTTCCATCTCCACCCCTCTCTCCGATGGAGCTTCTTTTAAGCGGACTGGTTTGACTGGAGCTGAGCTTGTATACCCTTTGGGTGTTTCTTTTATTTATTTATTTATTTATTTTATTTAAAGTTTCTTTTATACCGCGCTATTCGACATCAGCGCGGTTTACAGTGAACAGAAATTACACTTCACAACATTGATCAGTGCTTACAATGAACAGGGCAATACATTAAACAGGTTTACATTAAACAGGTTTCTTAAACAGCGAACATAATAAACTATGTACAAAAGGCAACTATATACAAAGCCGCTAAGTGCAGCTATATGATTCCTGGTGAGAGCGGAAGCAAGGTGAGATTGCCGCTCTTCGTGTTAAGACTATAGAGCGCATGGGTTTAACGTGTTGACCTGGGATGTAGAGGTGGGTTGGTGTGAGACGGTGTCGGAAACATTGTAGTGAAGCAAGAACAGGTGGTGCCTTTACCATCTTCTGACTCGCTGCCAGTTCTTTCTAGTTCTGCTATGTCTAATATTTCCTTGAAAGATGTTTTTGATGCTATACATTGGGTGGAATGTGTTCTTTCGGGTACTCTCACTCAGCTATGTAGTTTTTCCCATGACACTGCGAGTATTCTGCACGGTCATGGTCAGTCTCTCTCAGCTGTTAGTGAGAGGGTTCGGAAGTTGGAGGGGTCTGCGGAGAGTGTACAGGCTGTGAGTTCTTCTTATTTAAAGGAGACTACTGTGCTTCAAAATAGATTGGAAAAATTAGAAAACCTGTCTAGAGCAAATAATCTTAGAGTTTTAAATTTTCCGATGGTACGCCTTCTCTCTCCATTAGAGTTATTTAAAAAATATGTCCATGATACGTTACTATGTTTAACATTTGATGTGGCTAATATTACTTCTATTTACTATTTATCCCAGGGGGGTAGTGAGATAGGGAGGGAGAGGCTGATGAGCAGGTCAGCTTGGATCAATTAGATTTAACTCAATTTTTAGAAACCTCTCTAGATAAGGTGACTAAGAGGGCCACCTTATTGGTTACCTTTTCTTCTGAGAGCGAAAAGGTTGCTATTATGAAATTATATTTCGCTAAGAAGGATGCTTCCTTTTGTGGGAGTCCTTTAATGATGTTTCCTGATGTTGCCAAAGTTACCCAGCTCAGACGGAAAGCTTCTTTGCAGCTCAAATCTAGGGTCCTTGCTTTGGGAGGTCAGTTCTATTTAAAATTTCCTTGTAAATGTTTTGTTACTTATTCTGGGAATAGATATGTATTTACTGACGTGTCACAGAACAGTTTTTGGTAGGTAAGAACTCGCAATAAGATTATTATATTGTTCTTTGAATGGTTTAGTTGGGAAGTAAATTGGGGTCTTGATATTTGGTATGCTTAGCTAGCTGTCTCTCATTTAATGTGTTTTTTTGAGATTGCTCCCTCTGAAAAATATTTGAGTTTGTAATTTTCTTTTGTGTTTTATGCAAAGGGAATGTTCTTTTCTAAATGTTTACTTTGTATTCATGACAAATTCAATAAAAATATAAATATTAAAAAAAATCAGATTTAAGTTGCTGAATTATCTTTAACTTGAAGAACACTGACCTACTGACATTAGTAATCTTTTTATCTCCTATCTCTTCCTTTTTTATTATCAGTCTTAGGGAAAAGAGCTCTTGGGCTGAGAGAATGTGCACCGTACCAATCATGGGCAATAACCGTAAACTACTCTTTTCCACATCTCTCATAACTAAACAAACTTTTAGCTACATTCAGAATCAACTTGCACTGCAACCACCCCTGCATCTCATCTAAACACTCATTAAGGGTCTCTATGGCTCACTGCTTATCTCCCTCTAAGCTACCAGCTGATGTGAATATCATCTGCATAAATAAAAACTTCAGCCAAAATTTATGAACCAATTTTCCCAGTGGCTGAAGATAGATATTAAATAGCAACAGTGAAAGCGAAGAACCTTTTGGCACTTCCCAAGCACCAATAATATTTTTTGACCCATATCTCTCTTTGAAAGTCCTTCTCTTCAAAAAAGATTTAATCAAAGTCAATACTTTGCCTCTTATACCACTATGCTGGCAGAGATAAACAGTACACAACAATACTGAAGTCCCTTTATCTAAAAAATTATAGACTTGTTCTAACAGTGCTATCAACAATGTTTTTGTTCCACTGCCTATCTGGAAGCCACTGTGACCCTCATCCTTTGACCTGCAGTCCTTTAAGAAACCATGAATCTGACTACAAACATTTTCCATTTATTTAGCAAGCATAGGTAAGTTACAAAGAGGACAAAAATCTTCACACTTATTTCTATCCGGTCCTTCCATTTTCAAAACTGAAGAAACTGTGGCCTCTTTTAGCAACAGTAAGACAGAGAGGAGTCCTCAGAAGATCCACAAGATAATATAGCCTACAGCCCTTATCTCCTGTAATGTCAGGTCTGGAGCTATGCACAACACAGGAAAGCAGCAGCCTGCTACTCATTTCTGGTGCCGAGCCTATCTCTGAGGAACCAGCTGTGTGCTTGCACAGAGGATCTGCTGAGTTGTTGACTGAAAGACTGTACAAGTCATTCTGGGATATTGGCAGAGGTTGGGCCCTGGTGCATACTCTTGTCTGAAAAATCATCTTTTTCATCGGGATGAGTGCCATGTTACTGGGCTAGTCAGCAGAGGAGATAGCTACTACTTGATCTGCACAGAAAACTGCCATCCTGAACTTGTGATGATATGGGGAATTTTTCCATACTCTATTTTAGTTTGTTAAAACAGGACAACAGGCCTTGTAGTAGGAGCATTTCAAGGAGAGAGCTATGCTGAAAAGCAGCTGCTAAAGTGTGCATCCTTTTATTCTGTTTCATAACAGGCCTACAATGTGCTATTAATCCCATAAACTCCACCTGGTACCCGCCGTATCTTGCTACCTGCATTGTTACCATTGTTAAAAGGAAAAGGTGGAGAGGTAGATGGTTGTTTTGTTGAATGCCGCACATCTACTTATGACTATTATATATTTACCCTTCCTGCGATTAAATTCTATAATAAAGCACCCTTTTATTTTTCAGCAATGTAGTTTCTTATCCGAGCATTGCATTTTATGTTAACATTTTCTTCCCAAAAAATTGCTGGTACAGATCTCTGCATACAGCCCTTCTGAGTGGAAGCTTAAGGAGGCATCATCTTTGTATAATTAACCACTCTCTTTGTAGGACTTCTGATTTTCTTATCCCATACAGCGATTAGGTAAAACCTGGATTGCATTAAAAAGTGGCATCCTCTACAGGATGGGGAGCTGAAGATGAAGAGTTGCATCACAACCATATGGAGAGTCAGGAGGCAATCACAAACTATTATGGTGAAAAGAACAGAACTAGACAGATGTGGTAAATGTATAGTAAATGGGAACTCTAGGACTGAACTATCACAGATCTAATGAGGAACATGGAGAGGAGTAAAAGGTGATGTTCATATTCTCCTAGCAGTAGGGAGGGTATGACGAAACAAGGGCCATAGGGACTAAAGAAGGAATTGGGAGGCACAAGAGAAGCCTGGTGCTACCCTTAAAACGCTGGCTTAATCGGAAAGAAACCCACAGGAGAGAGAGAGCTGGAACTCCAAGGAATAATAAATGAGGGAAAAGGTAATGAAAATATAGGAAACCTCACATTTCTAAATCAATAACAGAAGGAGAAAGGGGTGAGAGAAGAAAGTTGAGAGCTTAAGGCAGATCTTTAGAGCCCCCCAAGGATCCAGATCAAGTTGCCAGCCTGCCATCTTAACATCCCTGTTGAGATCCTCAAGAAATGTTCATTTGACTTGCATTGCCTTACCAAGATAGTCAACAAAGAAAATACTTCATTTAATATTTGTCCTTTAGATGTCTTAGCCACCAGTTACACTGGCAAAAATTACTTGATTAAACTAATGTAAAGTTTTGCATCTTATTTCTGGGATTCTGCATGAAGATTCACCATTGTGTCTCCATGGAAATCACTCATAAGTATTTGACCCTGCAAACGGTGGCATAAAGTCTGTCTAAGCAGCCCACACAATGCAGGAGGGCCTAGGCAGAAAGGGGGTCCACACAGAGGCAGCAGCAGCAGCACGGCAAACTTACCTTTTCACCGTTGCTGCACTGCTCTGCTCTTGTAAGTTCCCATGGGCCCAGTGGCTGTTCCTCACTGGGCCGAAGTCTGATGATAACAGCCACACCACAAGACATCAGCGCAGTGGGAAACAGCTGCGCCGAAGTCTTGTGGCAAACTTACAACAGTGGAGCAATGCAGGAAATATAATGAAGTAATTTTCTACTGCTGTCGCCACACATGGAAGTTAGGTCCCGCACGGGAGAGGGGGATGCCATTGCTGCCGCTGTGACAATGAGGGCTTTCAGCAAAATTTTGCCTGGGGACCCCTCATTGTAACTGATGCCACGGCCTGCAAAGAAACTTTGGGATGCAGATTTAAAGTTCACCAGTTTGGAAGGCTCATGTTGGCCATGCCTTGAAGAGCAGGGGATCAGTTAACTAACACACCTTTAGGCATGGTACTTAGTTTGGATAATTTGATTTGCTTTCCATCCAAGAAAAAAATCTCTAAGCAAAACACAATCTTATAAAAAATATATTAACTGAGAACAATATAGCATAATATAAATAAACCATTGCCTTTCCCCTTCATGGTCACAGTCCATTAATGAATAAGCCATGTTTTCAATTTCTTCATAAAATCATTATACTTCTGTTCCTGTCTAAGGCTGAATGGCAATTTATTCCATAAACAAGGACCCTGATACATAAACTTTGCCTGTCATGTACATCAAAGAAGCATAACAGATAAGGTCAGCAGAGCTAGATAGCCCTGGTGCCTTGAGTGCAATTGCTTTACAGGGGCATATTCTGCCAACAAAAGTAATAAGATACTGGGAACAAATCTTAAGCACAGGTCATAGAATTTTTAGCAAGATAGCAGAGTGACTAGCTATGTCAGTTGTGTCTTGTAATCTCACTTTTATTGCAACCACAATTTTCCTTCCTTATGGTGAACTGACTATGGAGTCAGGACCCCAGCTGCTATGGTACTGTGGGGTTTGGTCAGCCAAAGATACCAAACTGCCTTTAGGCTCGGTCTTTATACCACTCAATTTCCCTCCAATTGAGGTCTCCTCGCATCATTTCCTCATCGGTCAGGAGAGACCTCCCATGTTCTGGAAACATTGGATAACATAAAATTGCAATACAGTTTGTTTTTTAGTGTAAATCGTCTTTATTAACCAATAAAAAGTGAGAAATTGCCCATATACACTCTCCAACAAAGCATTATGTAAGTCAACAAAATGGAGTCAACTGTGTAGGGTAACAATCTTCATTTTCTCAGTTTTCATCCCCCCCTTTCTCCCCTTCCACCCACCCATCCCCCTTTCTCCCCTCCCACCCACATCCAGTATTCACAGTAGCACTTTTTCCTGCAGATAATGCAGTATTTTAATAGAGCCACTAGAGGTTGATGCTGCCTATATAAGGCAGAACTTTAGAGGTCTCTACATTTATAATGCCTATTTTATTACTCTTTCCCCATGTTTTCTTCTTTCCTGTTGGCATATCTTTGGCTTCCCTGCACTAAGAAAAGCCTGCAGTGAATATCAAGTCATAATGATCCAAGGTTAACTGGCCATGCAACACCTTGCTTCTTTTGGCTCTATGTAAACATTTCAGTGGGATAGCAAGGCAATGCTGCAGAGGAGCAACACCCTCTCCCTGCTCCAAATCCTAAAGTAACCTTCAATAATATCTTTCAATTCCTGCCTTCTTTCTAAGGAAAAAAATTGAGAGATGTTTTCAGTAAGAACAAAAGCATTGGTACTGAGAGAAGGAATAGTCTCATCTACAGAGGTGGTGTGAAAGCAGTGATGAAATTCAAGCAATCTTGGGAGAGACAGGAACCTTGGTGACATGCAAGGGAGGGAGCAGGACTCATGGCAATATAGTATGCATGCACAAATGATCAGACTGGGTGGACAGGATAAGTCAGCCGCACATGTGGGATGACATCATCCGATGGCACCATGGGCAGAAGAGCTCCCCACTCCAGCATCATCACCTTTCCTTTGCTCCCACCCTCCCCATGGCATCATCACCTTCCATCCTCTGCCCCTTCAAGCATCACAGTCTTTACTTCCTGACCCTCCCTAACCCTGCATCACCACTTACTTTCTCTCTCTCAATCCCCTAAGAGCATAACCTTTTCCTTCTTCCCACCTCTTAGTATCTCCAACTTCCCTTCTCCTCCAACCACCCCATGGCATCACCATTTTTCCTTCCCTGTCTCCTACCACCTCTTTCTCTTTCCTTCTCTTCCTGTCATGACACCTAGCAAATCATTGTCTTTCCTTCGCTCTCATCTCCTGACATCACCATTCCACTTGCCTCCAACTCCTTGGTATTATCACTTTCCTTCTTATCCCTATGACATCACCTTTCCTTCCCTCCTTGGGATCATCATCATCACTTGGCAAGAGTAATTGGTAAATAATGCTTCTTATCCACTGCTGCCTTCTCTGCCAGCTTCCATCTAAAACTGGAACTGCAGTAATCCTAAAGTCTTAGAAGACCTACCAGCTCAGCACCATTTTAACTACAGTGGGAAGTCAGCAGTCATGACAAGCAGTCAATAAGACAGGTTGATCACTGATTCCCCCTGTCAGCTAGAGGGAGAGATAGATCAGGAATCTGTAGGCAACATCAGTGGCCGTGACTACCCTCCTCCCTTCCCCACATACTCTCTCTGTCACACCCGAGGATATATCACACACAGCTTGGGAACGTCTGCTCTAAGGATTTGCATGATTTTTCCAGTTAGTAATAATATGAAAACATTTGTGATTTAAAGAGAAAGTGAGGTTACTTACTTGTAAAGGGGGTTCTCCATGGACAGCAGGATAAGTCAGCCACACACGTGGGATGACATCATCAGATGGCACCATGGACAGAATAGTTCTCCAATAGCCCCAGAGAAGCCTAAAAAAGGCCTCTCTGTGCATGTGCTAGCTACCTCCTACTACCATGCCCGCCCACTTCCTCTCCAGTATGTTCTCCAGCCATAAGTGGGTTCATCCATGAGGGGAAGATGGGGGGTTTGTGTGGCTGACTTATCCTACTGTCCATGAAAAACCCCTGTTACAGGTAAGTAATCTCGCTTTCTCCATGGACAAGCAGGATGAGTCAGCCACACATGGGTGACTCCTGAGCAGAGGGGAGTAATATCTAGGAGTTATATATATGTTCACCCTTCCCAGCCCATCTGGCATGCTGTGTTTGAATGAAACTGCGTAAAGGATGCCAGGGCCTATACAGACAACTGGCATAAGCTCAACATGAAGTATTAATATGTTAGTGAGTAAGGACAAGGAATTGATGGCACAGGCCATATGTAGGGTTTTCTTGGTGCCAAAAGGTGATCCAGACCCCATTTGGGTAATGTACTACAACCACAGTTAAGCCATTCAAGGATGAACTACTGTTGGGAGGCTCTGGGCCTGGACAGCAAGGTAACTGATGATATGCTGATGCTGCAAACACAATTTGAAGAGCTAATGGGTCAAAAGAGCAGAGAAATTGAAAGTGGGGCCAGGTAATGAGAGAGAGTGACTTGCTTTGGCAGTTACTCGAGTTAGAGTCATGAGGGTACGAGGAAGCCTGGTAGAAAAGAGCTCCTTTTCTGGATTGTATATTGGATTGGAATACCCCCTGTAAGTGCAATGGGTGAAATGGTATGCCCAAGCTTGAGGCAGCCAATGACCAGAAGGAAGCTCATGACCAGAGACTTATGCAAGCTTTTTTTTTTGGGGGGGGGGGGGAGACAAGATTTATAGTATACTTTGTGGTTGCAGAAAGCATATGCCACCTATTGGACTAGCCTTTGCAGGTGTGCAAGGACTCCAAAACACACTCCCCAACCTGAGGAGTGAGCGGTTGAGCAGTGGTATGTGAATTGCGAGGACTTCAGGTGATGGCATTCTGGGAGGGGGATATAAGAGTCTTGTAGCAAAAAAAGTATGTTGGGTCATAACAGGACTGTCCACTTTGCACTTTGCAGGGGCAAGCACAGACATCTAGAAACATTTTTTTTCTTTTTGGATTTTGAGAATGTGTTGTGAATGCCATGGCGATTATGACCTTGTCTGAATATGGAAGGCTCAAAGGCTGGGAAGCCTTTGGAAGGATATTAGCTGTTGCTGTAGCACTTTGCGACCATGGGTTTCATAGGGTATGAATCATGGGTCATGTAGGCAGGGCCGGCCCTAGAGTTGGTCCAAAGTGTTGGAGCCCTAGGCAAACCTCAAGCTTTACACCCCATCTGGATGTTTAAAATCTATTATTTAGCTTTGAATGGCCTGCTTTTGCTGCCCTTCAGAGGTTGCTGTCCTAGGCGACCACCTAGTTTGCCTAGTGGTTGGGCCGGCCCTGCATGTAGGCACTCTGGCTGGGCAAGCAATGGAAAAGTAGTAGTAGGGCTTGGAAAGATGGAAGAACTGTAACCAGGTAGAAGGTGATAGTAGCTGTTCCTACCCCCTGGAGAAGCAAGGCAAGAGCTTGTGCCTACTGAGGGTATGTTGGAAAAGGCTGATAGGGGTTTGCTAAATGCTGCAATTGCTATTTCATCCACTGGCCCCAATTATCATGTAGAGGTGAGGAAGAGTGGTGTTCCCTTTTGACACATTCATGAATGGGGACAGGGGGGTTCAGCTTGGAAATGATAGGGTACCACAGTTGGGCACAGGCTTGGCGGACTGTATCGAGATAAGAAGTCTCCAAGGGTGAAGAGGCAGCCACTGTCTTGACAAAAAATTATGGGCCTGATATTGTATTGGGCAGGCTATGTGCCGCTATGGCACATAGCCCTGCCTGCTGACCCTTCAATGCCGCGGCGAATCCCATCATAACCGAAAAGACTGAGCATACGATGGCTAGTGGGCAAAGAAAGACACCTGGGAGGGGGCCCCAGAAGGAAAAAATATCAAAAGGTAAGAAATACTAACTAAGGGCAAAGAAAATAAACAAAACAAGGAGAGCAGGAAAAATCCATCTTCATGGCCGGGCGAATAGAATAGACTGGAGAGGAAGTGCACGAGCACGGTGGGGAGGGGGGGGGGGGGTAGCTAGCACATGCTCAGGCTTCTCTGGGCTACTGGCACCGTCAGATGACATCACTCCCCATGTATGGCTGACTCATCCTGCTTGTCCATGGAGAAAGATATTAACAGCATATTTTCTTCTCTTCATTTTGTGCTCATGTGATATGATGCAAAGGATATTGTAAAAGTGGCATGCTACTCACAACGGAATTGCAATAAATGGAGGAAATTTTATAAAGGAATTTTTCTGTGTATATGCAGGTGTAAAAGACCTGTTATAATCACCTCATGCATAAAAATACTTGCCGTGCAATTAGGCATGACCCTGTACGTGACTCTTGAGTAGCTATGTTAAGAGGAGGAATTTGGGTGAAGCATAGACAGAATCATCATTTATGCATGTAGTTTATAAAATCTGCATGTACTTCACATGCTATTTACACCTGCTCTTGAGTAAGCCGTAAGCATCCATGTCTTCAATCTAGCCATGATTTCTGCCAGTTTGCCCCTAGTATTAGGTACCTATCTGGCCTTTGCACTTAGGTGACAGGTTATAAAATTACCTGCCATAGGCCAGAGTAATGGCCAAACTCTGCTAATGGAATCTGCTAACAATTGGTCCACAATGAATGCACTGCATCAGCAAAACATGTCTTGTGCAATATTTGTGCATGAGCTCTTCAATTTATTTTGGTGGTGGGATAAGGGTCCTGATTTTTTTCAGTTTATTTTCCACTTTTTTCTCTGTTTATTGATTCTTTCATTTTTTAAATAGAAAAACAATAAGCAAAATGAAATGAAGAACAAATTAAAAAAATGAAATACAAAACAAAAAAAAATTTGTTGAGTGCACACCTCAGATGTAATCATATGTGTCTCACTGAGATTTTTCCTAAACATGTCCACAGGTGATATCTAATTAGGCTTTGGAAAATTCAAGCTATGTACATTAAAAGAAAACTGGACTAATTCTCCAATATTTCCATATTTGAGTGGAGCAACAGCTTATCCAGACCTGACGCAGAATTAAACATTTGCAGCTCACTCATCCACTTTCTCCAAGGCTGTAATCCCATCTGACTAGGCTGACATCAAGGACTCCTGCTTAGGTTGTTGTGTCTGTAATCTACCCGATGCCTTAAAAATCTGGCATCCTAGGTGGTTGCCTCTGCCTAAATTTGAGACTAGTTGGCTCCTCCACTCTGTCCTTCAGATATGCTCTGCCTGAATCTGGGGAGAATCACTCTGTTAAAAGAGCTCACAAACACTTTCAAATCCAACTGACATCCACACCAACCTCGGTACTGGATGCCTCCACTGCTGTTTCACCAGGAATAAACTATGCAAAGGAAGTCATAGAGGTATGCTGAAGATTTATTTATTTAGCAATGTTTATATATCGCCATTCACCATGATCAAGGTAGTGTACAGTGAACAGTAGTTAGGATTTTACATTGAACAATGAACTTATGTATAGGTAGCAAGATAAACTCTGTACATTGAACAATGAATTTATGTACAAGCAACAAATTGAACTGTGTACAGTAAAGCAGTTGATTCAAGATGGCCCAATTCTTAGAGCGCTATGGGATGAGTCCATTCCCAGCCCTCTTGCTTCACCACTACCAAGGTTAAAAATAAATAAATCTTTAAACTTCTACAGCAAATGGCTGAATCAACCACTATCTTGGATCGCCTTATGGAAATCTACCCATTAGCATCTATCTTGAGTGTCACGTGAAACAGGGACGACAGTAATATTTATCCTATAAAACACAGCCATATGGAACAAGCTTCCTTTTTCTGGAATGGAATGTGTTCCTTTTTCTAAAGAGCAGAAAAGGCGGATGTTTGTCCAGACTTTCTCTGGAATTAATTGCTGGTGGTATATCTGCAGGCTTTAAAGAAGGTGGAAGTCTTTTGGTTGCATAATTTTTATGTTGATTAATATTTTAATTTGTATTTACATTTTTGCTTTTGTTTTTAATGTTATTTATTATGTTGCATTATGAGCACTGATTTTTTGTCATAAAGCATCCAGAGATTTTTAAGCAGTCTCTTCACAAAAGAAAAAAAATTGAACCGATTTTCTGTCTGGCTTAAGCTGCATTTCCCAAAATGTTTTCAGTTTATTCCAGCTTCTGAGTTAAAACAATCCCTCTCAAAAGACTATTCTTCTGTACTTTGCTCATGAGCTAAAAATCCTAATTTTTGTAATACACCTTAGATACTGCAGGAATGATTTCTGTAGTTATTGATCCATAAGGTGTAGTTTTTGCAAAAGAGGAAAGGCTAAAAAGAGCCCTGCATTTGATGGCCTGTGGGTACACTGAGGATGCTTTTGATGGAAGAAGCCAGTCCACGCTTAAGTAGTAATGCTGTTGCTGCAGGAGTGTCTTGAGAGCTTCTCAATGAATTGCTGAGCAGAGGATGTGCAGCTCTCATGGGTGACTCACTACTACTGCTCATGGCGGCTCCTTGCTCTGTGTATTCCCCCCCTCCCCCGTTTGCTGGATTCTGCTCCCCCCAGGCTCTTCTTTGATCTCCCATGCCAAATAAAGTGCCTGCTGTAAGATAAAGGTGTGCATGTCTGAGCTTATCATTCAGATTTAGCAAGGAATCTGACTTTTCCTCATTGTCCCATCCTGTAGTCTACCTAGACCAGATCTACTTTATTCTTGGGATGAGATCATACCATCTCACTTGTTGAATTTCCTCATTATGGGGGTAATTTTCTAAAGGGAGTTTTAGTGCATATGTGCCAGAATACACATGTAAAATGCTGCTTATAAAATTATCCCCCTCCTCTGGCATAAAAGTAGGGATGATGACAAGAATACATTCCCTTTCCCACAATGCAGCTGTAGGTGTGTTTGGGGGAGGAGTTTGAGTGGAGTATGGGCAGAGTCACCTGCTCCTGAGCAGTTTCAGGATTTCTGCAGGATTCGTGCTAGTATTTTATAAAAACTCATGGCGGGTAATTTTATAACTGGGCGGCTAGGTTTAGGCACCCAGAACGTGCCTATCTCAAGCCTATTTTATAACAAAATGGAGGTACCTATTTTTCTTTATAAAACGGAGGCATAGGTGTCCAAATGCATGCATTAAATCTAGGTGTGAGCACTTACACCTGCACCTAGATTTTTAAAAAAAATGTATGTAAGTTATTTGCTCTCTGCTCATGATGTGCACGTGCCGTCAGCCTGATGTGCATACTTACAAAATAACATATGGCTAAAGTACGCACATAAAGGCCCATCCACATGCCTAAATAATTCAAACTACATGACTTAGCACACGTTGATGGTGCGTAACTTTATGCAGCTTCTTATAAATTACCTCCATAGGAGGGCAATGACTAACATATCTTCAGGGAATAATGCACAATATTTGCCACTTAATGCAAATATGTTGCATTAAGTGGAGGAGTTGAATGGAGTGAAGGTGTAGCCTAGTGGTTAAAGCACTGGCTTGGTAAACAAGAGACCAGGATTCAAGTCCAACTAGCATGCCTTGTGGCCTTGGACAAGTCAGAAGAAAGGCCTGGGACTGGGAGTCAACTACCAAGAAAACCCAGGAGGTGCTGAATCACCAGGAGTCAGAATTGACTCAAAAGCATGCAATGCATGCTAAATGGCAAAATCAAGTATTATTTTACATTAACGCACATTAGCTTACTCTCACACATGCTACATAACAAAATGCAAAGCATGTCAGGCCCAGTATTGAGTTGTGCTGAACTTTAACCCTGGATATTCAATCTGGAGCTATATCTGGCCACCAGAATTGAATATCCAGGTCTACCGTAACTCGCTGCATGGCGCAGAAACTAACCGGGCAGTGGCAATATTGAGCCGCTGCCCAGTTAGCTCCCATGGGTAAAGATAGCTGAGGTTTTCCCATGCCTGTCTTTACCCGCGGGTCACTAACAGGGCTGCGGTTCAATATCACCGCTGTCCGGTTAGCAAAGGGTGTTACCTCGGCTCCACCTCGGAATGCCCACAACATGCCCTAATGCTACATGGTTAGCATCAGGCGTGTAGTGGTGGAACCCATGGATATTCATCAGCACCATCCGTGTTAATACCATTGAATAGCCCTCTAAGCAACATTTACATGATTTACAGGTCTGTAAATTGTGTTAATGCCTTTGAATATCAGGCCCATCGTTTTTATGCAAACCAAATAGTGCCACTTACATTGAACTTCACAAGCTGCGCTTTCATGAAAAAATAGTACCAGCTTAGAGATGGCATTGATTTTTCTCGCTAAGAGCATCGGGGCTGCTAACATGGAGCCTGATGCTACTAGGCATCAGCTTAAAGTGCCTGGAGATAAATTAAGTGCCATGCACCCCTCCTTTTCCCCCCAGCAAAGATCTCCCCATGCTCCAAAGACACTTCCAGACCTACTCAAGCAGTCCCTGGTGTTTTAGCAGTAGAAGGCAGGAACAAACTCCAGTCACTCCTCCTTCATTAGTGGCCCAGGTTCAAAATGCCATCTCTGACCCCTACCAGTATCTGTATTGAGACATTTGATATACCACCCAGGCAATTGCATTAGAGAGGTGCACAATCATAAAAACAAAGGCTGCAGAGGAAGCAGAGCGAAGAAAGAACGCCATTAATTGGATAGAACAGTAGCAGAACAGGCAGAAAAAAGGACAGAGAGCAGCGGCAGCGACACACAAAGGAGGGATATGGGAGTGGAATAGCTGACAGGGGGGACTCAAGGGTTGGAGGGGGAGATCAAATGCTAGATGAAATAGGTGAGTCTTCAGCAATGTTTTGAAGTGAGGGAATGAAGCCTTGGTATGCAAATCTGAGGGGAGTGAGCTCCAGAGTGCAGGGGCAAGGAAAAAGTAAGCAGAGTGGCGGGCGAGTTTGAGGCAAGCTTGGGCAGGAGAAGGGAGGAAAAGCCGATTCCCACATGAGGAGTGGAGGGGTTGTGGGGAGGGCTGGTGGTGAATAAGATCAGCAAGGTAGCAGAGAACACCGGTGTGTAATAACTTATGAGTGGTGGTGAGGATCTTGTGAACAAAACGATATTTAATGTGAAGACAGTGGAGCTGCAGAAGAAGGGGGGTGACATGGTCTGATGGGGAGGAATGAGTAATAAGATGGGCAGCTGTGTTGTGAATGAGCTGAAGGGAACAAAGTTGGTGCTGTGGGAGTCCTGCAAAAATGACATTACAATAATCCAGCTTTGAGACAACAAGGGACAGCACGAGGGTGGTAAGAGAAGGTTGAGAAAGAAAGGGACGTGCAATGCGTATCTGACGCAGCAAAAGAAAAGAACGCTGGGTGAGAAGAGAGATATGAGAGTGAAAGTTGAGGAAGGAATCCAAAGTGATGCCGAGATAATGAAGGGTGGATACAAGTGGTACAGGGGTAGAGCACAGAAGGGGAGAGAGGTCAGGGGGAGGGGAATTAAGAGAGAACCAAAGAGCTGTAGATTTGGACGTGTTAAGGTGAAGGAAGTTGGAGTGCAGCCAGGTGGAGACAGCAGAAAGGCAAGCATTGAGAGGAGAGAAGTCAGGGGCGAGAGAGTCTGCATGATACATGAGGAGGAGGTCATCAGCATAGTAATAACCAGAAATACCGACTTGCTGGACAGTCAAGGCAAGAAGGGCAAGAAAGACATTAAACAGGAGTGAGACAAGTACTGAGCCCTGAGGGACCCTGCAGTGGAGGGGAGTGACTGGTGAGGAGACAGATCCCTGCAGGACAGAAAAAGTATGGGAAGAAAGAAAAGAGTGAAACCAGCGGTGAACCGTCCCATGAACCCCAAGCTCGTGCAGGCGGGCAAGGAGAGTGCGGTGATCCACCAGGTCAAAGGCAGAGGAAAGATCAAGAGAAACTACTACAGGGGGGTCATGCTGCCAAATAAGGAGTGTATACCCTTATTTGCCAGCATGACCCCTAGGTATAGTAGTGCTACATTACAACTAGATGTCAGAATCACTATTTTGAACCTGGGCCACTGATGGGGGAGGAGAGACTGGGTATGACTCCTGCCTCCCGCACCACTAAAACATCAGGGATTATTCAGGAACAGATATAGCATCAGGTGGGACAACCTCCATCCGGAGAACGGGGTGATACTCCTCTGTGCTTCATCTCCCTGGACAGAAGACAGCACAGGAGTCAAGGAAAAAAAAAGGGGCAAGGGGGGGAGGGCTGGAAAGGGTAGGATAATGAAGATAACTGAGGGTCATGGAGAGCAGCAGGAAGAGCCCAACTCAGCAGTCGGTGTGGCGCACAGATCGTTTTCCTCACTCTCTAATATTCCTCAGAGCCACTGGGTGATGCTGTTGAAAGAAAAGAAGATTTGAAGCCTCAAGATCGGATCCCATCAACTGATTCTAAGCAGGGCTTCACGCTAGATGTCACAGAGCATGGACAAATGCAGAGATCAGAGAAGGAGCATCTTAGGTCTCCAGAAAGATAGTTTTGTTCTACTGCTTCTGGCTGTCTTGGGCTTTATGATGAACTAGAAGTCCAGGATGACAGGCAAGGCAAACAGTCTTGAATCCTGAACCCCCCCCCAAGGACCACATGTGCAAACATTGGTAGTAGACTAACCGCAAGCAGGGATCTTTTTGATGGGGTATGCAATAGTACAGAGTACCGGCACCTTTCTCATTGCCTGCTAAAATTGATCCATTGTCCTCATGTATTAATGAAAAAGCTCTGCATATGAGCACTGGCACCTTTTTTTCTAGGAAAATGCACTGGCCACAAGAGAGGCAATCCTCAGTCCTCCGACAGCAATGTCCATAAGGAAATGATACTCAACTACTGCTCATGCCTCTTTAGTAAGGTGAGTTACATTCTGGTACAGTAGGCATTTCCTTGTCCCCAGAGGGCTTACAATCTAATTTTGTATCTAAGGCAATGGAGGGTTAAGGTCACAAACAGCAACAGTGGGATTTGAACCTGGTTTTCCTGAATGCTAGCCCACTGTACTAACCACTAGACTACTTCTGCACCTACCATTGAAAAACAGATGGGTTGCACGCAGCTCCTCTAGCCACCATGTCTTGTGCAGGTAACATGCTTTTTTTTTTCAAGTTCTCAATCTGAAAGATATCAAGATGAGAAAAACTGTGATGGTTGCTGGAAGGTCAAGGGCATGCAACAGTAAAATGACATGCTTATGTGTTTATGTTTATTTAAAAATTTGCTTAACCGCCTTTCACAAGTAGCAGCAAGGCGGTGTACAAAGTTAATAAGAATAATAAAAATGAAAGACAGAAAGCAGAAAGGGAACACTGATAAAGGCAGGAAAGGCAACATCATTCATACTAAGAAAAGAGAGGGGAGGGGGAGGGAGCAAAAGATCAGGAAGACAGAGGAGATGGGAGAAAGGAAGGGAAAAATGGAGAGGGGAGAGGAAGATCTCAAGGTGGCTGTAGGTCATATGCTATATGGAAAAGATGTGTCTTAAGAAGAGATTTAAACCTAAAGGAAGGCTAAAGGTGAAGGATGTGGGGATGAGGGGAGGAGGAGAGGGAGTTCCATAGAGCAGGGGCAAGGAAATAGAAAGCTGAGGAGCAGGTGGATTCCAATCATTCTTGGGTAACGAAAGGGAGATGAAGCCAATTTGCATAAATACCACGGAGAACTCGGTGGGAAGAATGGAGTAATATGACATCAGCAAGATAAAGGGGGGAGCCAGTGTGAAGTGCATGGTGGACCAGAGTGAGGAGCTTTTATTGCAATTGGTATTTGATGGGACACCAATGATAATGAGCTAGGAGGGGAGAAATGTGTTCAAAGCGAGAGGCATGGGCAAGGATATGGACAGCAGCATTCTGAATGTGTTGTAACCAGCGAAGCTGATATTGAGGGAGACCAAGGAAGACAACGTTACAATAATCCAGTTTAGAAATAACCAGGGCGAGTAGAAGAGTGGTTAACGCAGAGGGGGAAAGGAAAGGCCGATTCCAGTGGGGGTGTGGCGGCTATCCTGCACCTCACCCTCACTTTCACACAAATCTTCTCTCCCTTGCTTCACTATCCTTACTACTCCATCTTCACACTTCGCCTCCAATGCACATTTTTCTCGTCTATTCTCCCCCTGCCCTTCGTCCTGATCTCTGGGACTCCTTGCTCCTTACTGTCTCTGATCTATCCCTTGCCTTCCCTCAGCTACTCATTGCTGGGGATTTCAACCTCCACCTTAATCCCCTCGTCTCCTCCAGGGATCACACTTTTACCTCTCTTCTTCACAACCTGTCTCTCCAGCAGCACGTCTCTTTTCCTACCCATCTGTCTGGTCATACACTTGACCACCCTCTAACTTCCTTCTTCTCCTCCCTACTACTTCATAATCTGTCTTCTCTCCATCCTCCCTGGACTGACCACTTCTGCCTCCTTTTTTCCTGCTCCTCTTCTGAGCTTCTATCTTTGCCCTCCACCTCCTCCACCTCCTCGACATCCCCCCATCTGCGATACTCTCGCCTCATTACCCCACTCACCATCCAGCATTGTCCCCCTGCGTCGCAACTTCTCTCTGTTACTTCTTCTCCCGCTCCCCTAATTCTCAAGCCTCCCTCTGGTTCTCCATATTTTCCGACACCCTCAACCACTTAGCTCCCCTTCGGCCTTGTCCACCAAAACACCACCCCACGCAACCCTGGTTTCATAGTGGCCTTCGACTACTTCGCACCCACCTTTGCAGAGCCGAGCGCCTCTGGCAAAAGGCCCCCTCTCCAGCTACTCTGTCGTCTTTCAAAGCACACCACTCCCACTATCGCTCCAAAGTACATCTAGCCAAATGAACCTATTTTTCCTCCGCTATCTCCAACGCCCCCCCAACCAAACCCGTCACCTCTATTCTACACTTAATTCCCTCACTTCCCTTCATCCCTCTACTCCTGTTGCATCCACCTAGCCATCTCCTCCTCCTCCACTTCTCGCTACCTTCTTCAGTGACAAGATCTCCACTCTCTGAGCATCTCTCCCTTTCTGTCCCTCTCCTATCCTTCCCCCCCTGCCATCGCTTCTCCCCCCCCTCCTCCTGCCTCTCACACACATGGTCCTCCTTCTCCCTAACCACCACTGCTGAGCTACATCAGCTCATATCTTCATCCAACAAGACATTCTGTTCTCTCAATCCCTTTCCCTCCTCCTGGTTATTCAATCCATCTCTAGCACTCCTTCCCCATCTCCTTACCATGCTCAACTCAAGCCTCTCCACTGGGACCTTTCCCCACTCCTGGAAGCACGCCCTAATCCGCCCTATCCTCAAAAAACCCTCTCTTGACCCCCTGATCCCATCTCACTACCGCCCAGGTTCCAATCTCCCTTTCCTTTCTAAACTTCTTGAAAAGATTGTATTTGCATAACTCTCTCATCACCTGGACGCCACTAATTTCCTCCATCCCCGTCAATCTGGTTTCCATCAAGGTCACAGTGTTGAAACTTCACCAATGCACTACATGTAGCCCACAATCCCAGTGACATCTCGGTGGCGGTAGCCTTGGATCTTTCTGCTGCCTTCGACCTAGTTGATCACTCCCTCCTTCTCCGCTTATGTGAAGCAGGTCTTTGTAGCACTGTCTTTCGCTGGTTTCATTCTTTTCTCTCTTCACGGTCCTGTGCAGTTCTCTCTTCTTCCCCCTCTATCCCCACCTCAGACCCCTTTCCTTTACACTGTGGGGTCCCTCAGGGCTCTGTACTTGCACCTCTCCTTTTCAACCTCTTCCTAGCTCCACTTGCTCTGTTGATTCAACAAACTGGGATTTCTGCTTTCTATTATGCAGATGACATCGTCCTCCTTCATCACACCTCCCCCTCCCACCCCGATCTCTCCCCACTCAACTCTTGTCTTTCCACTGTTGCAAGCTGGTTAACCCAAAACTGCCTTCACCTTAACCTCACTAAAACTATAGCGATCTGGTTCTCCCACGGCAGCCCTCCCCCTCCTCTAGCCCCATCTTTCTCAGACTCTCCTATACCCCTGGTTTACACCTTCTGCTATCTAGGTGTACTTTTTGATTCCGACCTCTCCTTTCAAGCCCAAGTCTCACATATCACTAAGACCTCCTTCTTCTTCCTTCGCCAAATCCGTGCAATTCGCCCCTTCCTCACTCCCTCCGCTCTTGCCACACTACCTCTGTCTCTCGTCCTATCACGCGTTGACTTCTCCAATTCTGTCTTCACTGGCCTCCCGAAATCTCAACTCAACAGATTACAAAGGATCCAAAATACTGCTGCCCGTATTGTCACTCATTCCTCCCAACGTGATCATGTCTTACCCCTGTTTCTTCAACTTCACTGGCTACCGCTACCCTTCCGTTCCCAGTTTAAACTACTTACTCTTGTCCACTGGGCTATCCACACCAGCACTCCACAATACCTGGCAGACCTCATCACTTTTCACACTCCCAGACATAGTCCTCGTTCATTCCATCTGAACCGCCTCACTCTCCCTTCCCCCTCTCTTGCTCACCTCCAGTCCACTCGCTCCTCAGCCTTTTTCTTTGCAGGCCCCACCCTCTGGAATTCCCTCCCCACTTCCCTCTGTCTCAAGCCCCATCATCCCACCTTTAGGCGTGATCTAAAGACCCACCTCTTCTCCCTGGCCTTTGACCTTCCCTCCCCTTTTCTGTGATCCTAATCTCTAAGTCTCGTGTTGTGTCCCTTCATCCTCTTGCTTTCCTTTCAAAGATTGTAACTTCTGTTTCCTCCCTTCTAGCCTAGTGCTTTCTTTAACTGCTTGTATATTGTGAACCGCTCTGCCTCCCCTGAAGGGCGGTATATCAAATTTAATAAACATAAACATAAGAGTGGTTAACGCAGAGGGGGAAAGGAAAGGCTGATTCACATGTATCTGCCAAAGGGAGAGGAAAGCTCATGGGAGAAGACAGAATAAGTGTGTTCGAAAAGACAAAGATGAATCCAGTGTAACATCAAGATAGAGGATAGAATCAACTAAGGAGATTGGGGAACTAGAGAGAGAAGGGGCCAAAGCTGAAGGAGAAGCACCAAAAGTGAAGCAAACTGCAGCAGACTTGATGGGATTTAGGTGTAAGAAATTATCAGAAAGCCAAGTGGAAATAGAGGAGAGACAAGCGTTAAGAGGGGAAAGATCCAGAGATACTGGGCTAGTGTGATGAAATAGAAGGATATCATCCAGATAATAGTGAGCAAGAATGCTGTGCTGCTGAGCCAAAAGTGTGAGAGGAATCAGAAAGAGGTTAAAGAGAAATGAAGCCAAGACTGAACCTTGAGGGATACTGCAGAGCAAAGGACGAGGGGAAGACAAAGTAGTACCCATGGAGACCGAGAAAGATCTCTGGGACAAGAAAGAACAAAACCAATTAAGTATAGTACCCCTAAGACCCAGATCAAAGAGCCGTGTCAGAAGTGTGGTGTGATTGACCAGGGCAAAAGCTGATGAGAGATCTAAAGAAACTGCCACCATGATGTCACCACGATCATGAGCCCTGTGCATATCACTAGAAAGGAAATAAGGATAGTGTCTGTGCTGTGCCCAGGGTGAAAGCCAGATTGACAAGGGTGAAGTGCATGGGTAGAGTGCAAAAAGGAAGAAAGCAGAGAGAAGACTACCTTTTCCGCCAGTTTGGACAGAAAAAGAAGTGTGGAGACAGGATAGTAGTTGGAAAAAACAGAGAGAACAAAAGTGGATTTCTTTAGCAGAGGGCAGACAGTAGCGTGTTTCTAAGAGGAAGGGAATGATTCAGAGGATAAGCTATTGTTGATCATGGACAGAATTAAAGATAGAAGAGCAAGGGAAGAAGATGTGAGCCAGGTGGAGGAAATAGGATCTGAGCAGCAGATAGTCTTGCAAGATGATGAGATGAACTTAGGGAGTTCAGAGGAGGAAACAGCAGAAAAGGAGGACCAGGTATGGGCAAAAGAAAATTAAGAGAAAAAGGAGAAGGATCTGTACTAGGAGAAGAGACATCTGACAAAGGAGGATCAGGCAGAGGAGGGCAAGGGGGAAGAGGGGCGAGACAGTTATGAAAAGTAGCCTGAAGACATTGGACTTTGTTGCAAAAATGGTCAGCAAGAAAGTGTGGGGAGGGGGAGGTAGTGGAGTTAGGAGAACGGGGGAAGGAAGAAAGGAGAGAGAGAGTGGTTAGGACAGAGTACAGGCAGTGGGAAGAATTGGCAGAGGAGGACATAAGAGTGGAATAATGTTCCTTCTTGGCATCATGAACAAATAGACTGGTATTGGTGGTGGAAAGTTTTGAAAAGTTGGAGTGAGGAGTCAAGTGGAGGAAGGATGTTTTCGCCAAAGACCTTTGGACCCACTGAGCTGTTGATGGTGAAGGTGGAGCCCATGGTGGAACCAGGGGTGGTGTTTTATGGGGGGGGGGGGTGACAATGGATTTGTAATGGCGCAATAGTTTCAAGAGCGGATGCTAAAGTGGAGTTCCAAAGGCTAGCCTGTATGTCAACTGGGAGAGACTGAAAATCAGGAGGAAAAATGCTGTTAGATGGAGGAAATTTTTCAAGAGTATGAATGGAAAGGTTCCAACTAGCGCCCAGAGAAGAGGAACGAGAGGGAGGGTTGACAGAAATAAGTGAAGAAAATGCAGAAATGATTGGACCAGTGCACAGGGAGGGAGGAGAAAGCTGGGAAGGTAGAATGTAGAAGTGATGAGACGAGAGCAAGATCCAAAGTTTGTCCAGCAGTATGCATGTGAAAAGGAACTAATTGGGAAAATGAAAGGTTGGTGAAATGCTGAGAGAGGATTTTATCCTGAGATTTAACTGGGGAGGAGAAATGAACATTAAAATCACCTATTCATATTCATATTCATATTCATTTATTTGATATACCGCCTTTCATTGGTAGGCAAAGCGGTTTACAATTAAAAATTTACACACAAAAGGCACAGGGCCAGGAGTCGGAAAGGAAGTTACAAATTAGATAGGAAAGAAGAGCAAGAGCAGGAACCTGAGGGGTAGAGGGAGAGGCAAGAGGATCAGGGATCAGGAGGGGGAAGGTCAAAGGCAAGAGAGAAGAAATGAGTTTTAAGGGAACGCTTGAAGGTGGGGTAGTGGGGTTCAAGACGGAGAGGTGGGGGAAGGGAGTTCCATAGGGCGGGGCCAACAAAGAAGAAGGCAGAGGATCGGGTGGACTGTAGGTGGGCACTTGAGGGGGGTGGTAATACTAGGCGGTTGAGGTGGAAAGAGCGAGGGGTATGGCGGGGGGTGTGGAAGCGGAGGAGATCAGACAGGTACTGAGGGGTAGAGGTGTGGAGGGCTTTGTGAACCAAGGTGAGGAGTTTGAATTTGATATGGAAGGAAATAGGGAGCCAGTGAAGTTGAAAGAGAAGGGGAGTGATATGATCTCGAGTAGAAGAGTGGGTGATAAGACGGGCAGCGGTGTTTTGAATGCGTTGGAGTCGCGAAAGTTGCAGTTTGGAAATACCAGAGAGAATGGAGTTAGAGAAATCAATACGGGAGATGACGAGGGTCAGTGACAGTGTAGTTATGGCAGATGGAGACAGGAAAGGACGAATAGCGCGGATCTGACGAAGGTGAAAGAAAGAGACCTTAGAGATGTGAGAGATGTGCGTCGAGAAGGAGAGATCAGAGTCAAAAAGAACCCCAAGGTATCGAAAAGAAGAGACGAGTGAAATGGGTGTATTGGGGAAAGATGGTGCCAAGGAGGGGGAGGGGTAACCGTGGGAGAACCATATAGCTATAGTTTTTGACAAGTTAAGGTGCAAACAATTGTGTGTCAACCAGTCTGAAACGGCAGCTAGACAGGCATTGAGGGGGCTAAATCAGGGGAGATGGGGGAGGTGTGATGAAGGAGGAGTATATCATCGGCGTAAAAGAAGGCAGTGATTCCAAATTACTGAATGAGTAAAGTGAGGGGAGTGAGGAAGAGATTGAAGAGAAGGGGGGCCAGGACAGAGCCTTGAGGAACACCACAGACAAGAGGAAAGGGGTCAGAAGTGGAGTGTGATGAGGATGAAGGCAGAACAGCGGCAGAGCGGGAGAAAAGGAAGGAATGAAACCATCGAAAAACAGTGCTGTGGAGACCAGCATCGCGCAAGCGTGATAAAAGGAGGGAGTGGTCAACTAGATCAAACGCGGCAGAAAGGTCAAGTGTAACCGCCACCGAAAAGTCACCACGATCATGAGCAGTGTGTAGAGAGTTAGTGAATGCTAGAAGGACAGTCTCGACGCTGTGCCCGGAGCGAAAACCAGATTGGCGTGGATGAAGCAGATTGGTGGAGTCTAGGTGATGAGTGAGTTGAGCAAAGACAATTTTTTCGAGTAGTTTGGAAAGGAAGGGAAGATTAGAGACAGGGCGATAACTGTTTGGGTCGAGAGGGTCAAGGGTAGATTTTTTAAGAAGGGGGCGGATAAGGGCATGTTTCCAGGGGGTAGGAAAGGATCTGGTAGAGAGACTGGAATTTAGCATGGTTTGAAGGTGAGGGAGAAAAGACAAGGAAGGAACAAGGAGCCAAGAGGATGGGATGGGGTCAAGGGAGCAGAAGGTTTTGTTGGAGGATGCGATAAGATGGTGAAGCTCTGCAGTAGTGAGAAAAATGCAAAGACGCTTCAGAAAGAGTCCCAGTGATGTGAGCGGAGTGACGGTGGGGCAAAATGCAAGGGAGAATCACCAGTGATGAATACACACAATATCTCCTTTTTTATCCCCATACATTAAATGGAAACCTTATACTTTTCTAGATATTGGGTGTATTCTGAATTTTCAATACTGTTTTCCTTTTCAAACAAACAATTCTTGAATGTAGAAGAACCCCATATCTCCTTTTTGCTCTCTCTGCATGCTGCTATGGAGGAAATGCTTGTGTTTGTTTTTGCACAATCATTTTCAGTAATTGCTGTGGCCTATACATCATTTTGCTAAAAGTACGTTAAGTGAGCCCAACAAAGAACCGCATGGCAGACATTTCATTTAGCTTCAGCAGTGCTACTGTGATGCTTACAATCTGTTCCATGTGGCCAGTCACAAATGCTATCCAACTGTATATGTGCCAGAGGTCTGCAGATCATTACAAAGTAGATGGACGTGCCACCATCCCTTTCCATCATATGGCCATTCTATCACTCTTTTTCTGACATGTTCCCAAAAGCAGCTGCTATCCTCAGTGCTATAAAAGGTCATTTCCATTCCCGCATCCACAGAAGATTCTCTGACATGGCTTGTGTGGACTCTCTTGCAAGAGGGAGGACTTGTGATCATAGCTCTGTGGGGTGGCGGTGTGGTGGGAGTTATATGTGCTGCTAGGTGAAGAGAAGCTTTTCCATCACTGGGAGCAAAGCACTGAGAATCCTGCTAAGCCTAATTGGACCCTGCTGCCTTGTTGTGCCCAGGGACCTTTAGATTTGGGAGCTCATACCAGCAGGATTTCTAGCTTTTTCAAAGAGGACTCCAGATTGGGATTTAGCTCATGCCTTTCATTGCCAATTCTTACATTCACATTTATGAATTTCAGAGTTGATAATGAATTTAAGAGTTGACAATGCTGGTCTCCGAGGCAGAATTATTCGAAACCTGGCACTGCGATCATCAGTTTTTCAGCATTAATTGGATAAGTTGTCCATTTGACTTTGAACAAGATGACCAATTAATTTTGAATGGCGTTTAGGAATTTATCATTTTTTGGACCTTTGTTTCTTCTGTGTTTGCTAATGCGATAAGCATTTAAAGAGATAATAAATTATTTTGATATGAAAAATAAAAGTTAAAAAGAGAGAAAAAAGTTCTGGACATGTGGCTTTCTATGCATAAAAATTAACATAAAATTAGGGCTAATGACTAAAATATGGAGCCATGTATGAAATTATCCAGCCAGAAATAATGAACCTGAAGGTCCCTTAAAATTTACAAGGTGGTAAGTGTACTGATTTGTCATTGATCGTCATGTACAGGGCATGTGAGTATATGAGACAATGGAATGACTACAAATCAAGTTTTGTGGTATATGTTATTGTTTGTTCATGCACCCTGTTATATGTGGGATGTACAAGGATGGTCTACATCCATTTGATAGCATATCTGAGTTGCATTAATTGAAGGTATCTAGAAGCACATTGTTTGAAACGAGGACCTTCTTTGTAAGATTTGAGATCAACTATTATTGCACAAGCTAAGAGGGATTGATTTGGTGGTGATCCTTCAACATTGCTTAACAGGACAGAGCAAATGCAGATTTTTCATTTGCAAGTGTAGCCTTGGAAGGGTTAAATGTGAAACTGACTGAGAAATTGTTTTAAATTGATTTAACTAAGTGACATGGAATGGTGGCCATGTTGAAAACTGAATTTGTTTGGACACTGATATCACATACTTGGTTTGCAGCTTGTCATGCTGTGAGGGCTTGGGTGCATTAGTGATGTTGACAGCTAAGCTATCAGTTGCTTAACTATTGACAGGATCTCCAAGATGGACAGTTCTCAGCTGAGGTGCCAGAGCAAGACAAACCACCCATCTCATCAGCATCAGAATTTTATTTATTTTATTTAACTGTATTTATATCCCGCTTTTCTCCGGGTCAAAGCGGTGCAACATTGAATGGGGGGGGGGGGGGAATAATCAACTTCTGGGGTTGGGGGCCATCACCAGGTGGCCAACATTAATGATTTTAACAAATAATTGGGACATAGACATAGACGTTGTGTTACAGTCTCTTAGAGCATATGTTCAGGGGGGTGAAATAGGGGGGTTGGGGGGTAGTCGGTGGTGGGTGCTTGTTTCTGGTCCAAGGTATTCCTGGAATAGGACGGTTTTTAGTTGTTTCCTGAATGATGAGGGATCTCCATTGCTTCTGATGTGACTTGGTAGAGAGTTCCAGAGGGTTGGTGCATATAGTTCGAAGGCTCTGTTGCAGGTCCGTTGATTGCATTTGGTTCGTTTATGGGGGAGGGGGAGGGAGTTGTTGGTGGTTTGTCTGGTTGTTCTGTTGTGGGCTGGTCAGGGCAGTAGTGTGCGGAGCTGGGAAGTCTGAGTTTGGTAGAGAGCTTTATGAGTAAGTAGGGCGGCTTTGTATTTGATTCTTGCTTCGAGGGGGAGTATGTGTAGCTCCCTCAGGACTGGGGTGATGCAGTCTCATTTTTTTGCTTTCTGGATAATCCTTGCTGTGGTATTTAAGGCAGTTCGGAGTGGGATGCTGTGGGTGGCTGGTAGTCCGTGGTAGATTATATTGCAGTAGTCCAGGTGGGGGAGTGTCATGGCTTGCATCACTGTTCTGAAGTCCTATGGTTCAAGGAGAGGTCTGAGACGTTGTACTGTTTTGGCTTTGTGAAATATTGTTCCGGTGTTTTTTTTTATTTGTTGCTTGAGTGTGAGTGCTTGGTCTATGATGATTCCTAGATACTTTATGTGCGGTTGTATTTGTATTTGTGTGGTTCCAATGTTGAGGTGCGAAGGTGGAGTGAAGTCTGGGTCCTTTGTTACTATGAGGGCTTCTGTTTTCTTTATGTTGATGGATAGGTTGTTCTTTTGCAGCCAGCTGGATACTTCTGTGAAGCATTCTGATAGGTGTTTATTTGTTGGGTTAGAGGTTGTGATTGGGGCATAGAGCATTATGTCATCTGCATAGATGTGATAGTTGATGTTGTGGGCGTGTATGATTGTGCAGAGTGGTTGCAGATAGATGTTGAAGAGCATGGCAGATAGTGTGGATCCTTGGGGTACTCCTTGGTGTTGCTGGAAGGGGGGTGAGGTTGATATGTTTGTGTGGATCAGTTGTTGTCTATTGGTTAGGTAGGAGTGGAACCATTGAAGTACGGTATCTTTGATGCCAATTGCTTGTAGTCTGTGTATGAGGATGTCGTGGGAGATGGTGTCGAAGGCTGCTGATATGTCTAGGAAGATCATGTCATATCCAGAGTGTTTGGCTTGAGTTCCTATGATGAGGGTGTTCATTAGTGATGTCATGAGGGTCTCGACTCCGTGGAGTGGACGGAAGCCATGTTGTTGCGGGTCCAGTATGTTGTTGGTATCTAAATGTTCTTGGAGCTGTTGCTGGACTACCTTCTCAATGATTTTGGCGGTGAATGGGAGGCTTGCTATAGGTCTGTAGGAGGCGGGGTCGAGGGGATCCAGGTTGTGTTTTTTTTAGGGTTGGACGGATGATTGAAGTTTTGAGGAGGTCTGGCATACGTCCTTTGCTGAGGGATTCATTAACAATGCGGGTTAATGGTGTGCTCAGGTCTTCTTTGGTTTTCTTTAGCCATTCTGTAGGACAGGGGTCTAGCGGAGAGGTGGTGGTATTCAGGCGGGAGATGATGGATGATATTTCCTCTTTCGTGATTGCTTCGAAAGTGCTCCAGTCTCTGTCTATGGTGGTGGGGTGGTTTGTTGTTGTTGTCTTTTTGTTCAATTGTGGATTTTGTGGTTGTTGAAGCTGCTTGTATTGTCGTGCTAGTAATTCTGGTGGGATGTTTGGCAGTTGGTCGGAATGGTTGGGCGTTTTTGTCATTTTTTTTGACAAACTCGAAGAGTTCTCGTGGCTTGTTTATTGATGTGTTTATGATCTTCGAATGGAAGGCCTTTTTTGCTGGGATGGTGTTGGCGGCGGAGGATTATATATCTGTGACAACAGCCACAACCCTAGAAGTACCTGCACAGAAGAAAGGCCTGGCAATCTATTTCTGTATCTTGCCATGAAAATCCATTGGATAGTCACAACAAAACAAATTGCACTATAGTGCTGGAAGATGAGACCCTCAGGTTGGAAGGCACTCAACTTGCTACTGGGGATGAGCTGAAGACTTCTCAGAGTAAAGCCAGCATTTTTGATATGGTTGGATCAAAGCCCCCGGGACGTCTGACTGCTGATGTAACTTCCAATTGTCAGGATCTTTCTCTTTGGACTTCACCTAATGGAATGTACAAAAATCAAATTGACTACATCTGTGGAAGTCAACGATGGAAAAGCTCTGTAACATCAACAAAGACAAAGCCTGGAGCGGACTGTGGTACAGATCACCAACTACTAATATGCAAACTCATGCTAAAGTTGAAAAAGAGCAAGCTACTCACGAATGAGCAAAATATGACCTTGAGAATATACCACTGGAATTTGAATACTGCCTGCTTTAGAAACAAATGACAGAACTCCAGAAGAGTTATGGGATGACATCAAGAAGGTTGTGTTGGAAGAAAGTGAGAAGTCTCTACAAAAAGTGAAAAAGCAAAAATGGCCAAAATGGCTGACTGAAGAAACTCTGAAAATTGCCCAGAAACACAGAGAAGCTAAAGCCAGAGGAGAAAGAGCAGCAATCACAAAACTCAACAGAGATTTCCAACATGCAGCAAGACAAGGCAAGGAGAAGTACTACAATGATGCATACAAGGAAAAGAATCAGAAACTTTAAGAGGAAGAACAAGTTTGGCTTTCCTAAAGCTATGAGAGTTAAAGAAAAAATTCCAGCCTTGACTTGGAATGCTACAAGATGCTCAACGATCCATGTTGAATGATGCTGAGAAGATCAAGAAAAGGTGGAAAGAATATACAGAGTCATAAAGATCAAGCAAGACCAACAGCCGTTTTCAACCTGTACCTTATGATTAGGAACCATTGGGGATGAAAGAAGAAGTTAAAGCAGTATTGAAAGCCTTATCAAACAACAAAGTACCAGGCATTGATGGCATTCCCATTGAAGAATTACATCAATCAGATGTAGTTTTTACCATACTTAAAAGACTCTGCCAGGAAATTTGGAAGGCAAAAATATGGCCAACTGACTGGAAAAGTCTGTATTTTTCCTTTGAAGCTCAGATGACAAGTCTTTGACTTACATACTTTGGACACATCATGCAAGAGAGAGAGAGAGAAACACAATGTTTGGCAAGGTAGAAAGTCAATGCAAAAGAGGTAGGCCAGCAATGAAATTAATTGATACAATAACAGCAGCTATGGGTGCTGTTTTCAGCTGTAATTTACCTTGCCTCTCTCAACTAACTGGGCTTTGTGTGGTAGCCCCCTGCCCCCCTCCCCCCCTGCTGTGGGTCCAGGACAGGGTACCTTGTAACTGCCCTCTTAATAGGACTTATCTCCCTCCCTCCCTCCCCAGCACCCACCCACCCCTGGGGTAATTGTAGTTGTATAGGTACTTGCACATCCTAGAGGAAAGGGGCTGCTCTCAGGTGCAGCTCATTATCCAAATCAGTCACACACAGAGGACCTGAGATTAATTAATTAAGCTTTAGGTACACAAGGTGTATTAGGGGTATTAGATACACTTTTATTGGTATAAGCATCTACACCAATCCTTATTATATACAGAATTTAAAAGATCTAAACACAAGCTTTAAACTAAGATGCAGACAGAAGTCCAGCAGCGAGATGGGGGTTCTCCGGTCTTTTGCATTGAGTGTCACATGTATGATTTTCTCCCAGTTGGTGAGAGATCTTATGTATGCACTAAGTGCAAAGAACTCTTTGCTCTCAGGGAACGAGTCCGTTCTCTAGAGGCTAGAGCAGCAGACCTGGAAGACATAAGAAAGACAGAGAAGTACATGGACGTGACCTTCAGGGATATAGTCCTGGAGTCCCACCTCCAGTCTGGCAGCATCCCTGTTGCCATGGAGGAGAGAGGTCACGTGACAGGAGAGCATCACCCTGGTGTGGCAGGAAGTGATCCTGTAACTAGGACCTTTCCTCCAGGTGATGTAAAACCCTCTCGCACCGAGGGCGTTTCTCCAGGGCCATGTGCCCATGAGGGGAGGGTTAGGACAGCTGTTATAGTCGGTGATTCAATCATTAGGAATGTAGATAGTTGGGTGGCTGGTGGACGTGAGGATCGCCTGGTAACATGCCTGCCTGGTGCGAAGGTAGCAGACCTCAAGCACCGCCTAGATAGGATCGTAGATAGTGCTGGGGAGGAGTCTGCTGTCTTGGTGCATGTTGGTACCAATGACATAGGAAAATGTGGTAGGGAAGTTCTGGAGGCTAAATTTAAGCTCTTAGGTAGGAAGTTGAAATCCAGAACTTCCAGGATAGCGTTCTCCGAAATGCTTCCTGTTCCACGTGCAGGACCCAAAAGACAGGCAGAGCTCCGGAGTCTCAATGCGTGGATGAGACAATGGTGCAAGGATGAGGGTTTTGGATTTGTTAGGAACTGGGGAACATTCTGGGGAAAGGGGGGGCTCTTCCGAAGGGATGGGCTTCACCTTAATCAGGATGGGACCAGACTGCTGGCATTAACCTTTAAAAAAGAGATAGAGAAGCTTTTAAACTAGAAAATAGGGGAAGCCGACAGTCACCCAGGAGCGCATGGTTCGGACAAAGGTATCCTTGAAGGATACTACCAAAAGCAGTGAGGTTCCAAAAGGGGGTATAGTAGCCCAAATGCCCTTGAGTAAGGAGCAGACAGAGCATAAAGATTCCAAATTACCCCTGCCTACCAATAGCCAGATTAATATGAATAAAATACAGTCTCTAAAATGCTTGTATGCCAATGCTAGAAGTCTAAACAATAAAATGGGAGAGTTAGAATATATAGCACTAAATGAGAGGTTAGATATGATTGCACTCTCAGAGACATGGTGGAAGGAGGATAACCAGTGGGACACTGTGATACCTGGATACAAACTATATCGTAATGATAGAGCTGATCAAATTGGTGGAGGGGTTGCGCTCTATGTTAGAGAGGGCATTGAGTCAGAAAGAATTAAAGTTTTGCAGGGAACAAAATTTGCTGTAGAATCTCTATGGATTGAAATCCCATTTATGAAGGGGAAGGCGATGGCAGTGGGAGTATACTATCGACCGCCTGGCCAGAATGAACAAATGGATGATGAAATGCTCAAAGAAATCAAGGAAGCTAACAAAAGTCACAACAGAGTAGTAATAATGGGTGATTTCAATTACCCCGGTATCGACTGGGTCAGTGTCACGGCAGGACAAGCTAAAGAGATAAAGTTTCTAGATGGAATAAATGACTGCTTCTTGGAGCAACTGGTTCATGAACCGACCAGAGGGGAAGCCATACTGGACCTAATCCTTAGTGGAACGCCAGATCTGGTGCAAGAAATAAGGGTGTTGGGACCACTTGGCAATAGTGATCATAGTATGATCATGTTTGATTTAATTAGTGGAGGACAGATAGTAAAGGAATCCACAGTATTACCTTTTAACTTTCAAAAGGGAGACTATGATAGAATGAGAAATATAGTTAGGAAAAAACTAAAAGGAGCGGTTCCAAAGGTTAAAGACTTACAGCAAGCTTGGGTGCTATTTAAAAATACTATCCTCGAAGCCCAGACCAGCTGTATTCCACGCATTAAGAAGAGTGGAAGAAAGTCCAAAAAACTGCCAGCATGGTTTAAAGGTGAGGTCAGAGAGGCTGTTGCTGCCAAAAAAGCAACCTTCAGGAAATGGAAAAAAGAGCCAAATGATGAAAACTGGAAACAACACAAGCACTGGCTAGTTAAATGCAAAGCATTGATAAGGCAGGCAAAGCGGGAATTTGAGAAGAAACTTGCTACGGAAGCAAAAACACAAAATAAAGACTTTTTCAAGTACATTCGTAGCAAAAGGCCTGTGAGAGAGTCAATTGGACCGTTAGATGATAGAGGGGTAAAAGGCGCAGTAAGAGGAGACAAGGCTATAGCAGAGAGACTGAATGAATTCTTTGCTTCGGTCTTTACTGAGGAAGATGTAGGGATGTTACCCATGACTGAAGTGGTATTTAAAGGTGATACTGCAGAGGAATTGAGAGAAATATCACTACACCGGGAAGATATATTACAACTATTTGATAAACTGAATAGTAGCAAATCACCTGGACCGGATGGTATACATCCCAGAGTGTTGAAAGAACTGAAATATGAGATTGCAGACCTGCTATTGGTAATCTGTGAACTTTCATTAAAATCATCTGTAATACCTGAAGATTGGAGGGTCGCCAACGTAACACCAATTTTTAAAAAAGGTTCCAGGGGTGACCCGGGAAATTACAGACCGGTGAGCCTGACGTCAGTACCAGGGAAAATGGTAGAAACCATCATAAAGAACAAAATTACACAACATGTAGATAGTCATGGCCTAATGGGAGACAGCCAACATGGCTTTAGACAAGGAAGATCTTGTCTTACTAATCTGATATGTTTCTTTGAAGGTGTGCATAAACAGGTAGACAAAGGTGAGTCGGTTGATATAGTGTATCTGGACTTCCAGAAAGCTTTTGACAAGGTCCCCCATCAGAGACTTTTGGCAAAGCTAAAAAGTCATGGGATAGGAGGCAGTGTACTATTGTGGATCGGGAACTGGTTAAAAGATAGAAAGCAGAGGGTAGGGCTAAATGGCCAATATTCCCAATGGAAAAAAGTGAATAGTGGAGTACCCCAGGGATCTGTACTGGGTCCGCTACTTTTTGACATATTCATAAATGACCTGGAAAAGGGAATAACTAGTGAGGTTATCAAATTTGCAGATGACACAAAACTGTTTAAAGTTGTTAAAACCCAAGAGGATTGTGGAAAACTGCAGGAGGATCTGGATAAATTGGAAGACTGGGCATCCAAATGGCAGATGAAATTTAATGTGGACAAATGCAAAGTTATGCACCTAGGAAAGAACAACCCACACTATAGTTACACGATGCAAGGCTCCACATTAGAAACCACCACCCAGGAAAAGGACTTAGGAGTCATCGTGGATAACATGTTAAAAACCCTCCGCCCAGTGTGCAGCGGCGGCCAAGAAAGCAAATAGAATGCTAGGTATCATAAAGAAAGGGATGGAGAATAAAACAAAGGATATTATAATGCCTCTGTATCGCTCCATGGTAAGACCGCACCTTGAATATTGTGTGCAATTCTGGTCGCCGTATCTTAAAAAGGACATAGCGTTATTAGAAAAAGTACAGAGAAGAGCCACCAAATTGGTGAAGGGGATGGAAGGCTACTCCTATGAAGAGAGGCTAAAAAGGTTAGGGCTCTTTAACTTGGAAAAGAGACGGCTGAGGGGAGATATGATAGAGGTCTATAAATTAATGAATGGAGTGGAATGGATAAACGTGGATCAATTGTTTACGCTATCAGAATATAGAAAGACTAGGGGACATGTAATGAAGCTACAGGGTAAACTATTTAAGACAAATAAGAGAAAATATTTTTTCACTCAACGTGTAATCAAACTCTGGAATCTGTTACCGGAGGATGTAGTAAGGGCTGTTAGTATAGCTGGGTTTAAAAAAGGTTTGGACAAGTTCCTGGAGGAAAGGTCCATAAACCACTATTAAAAAGGGACCCAGGATATCAATGCTTGACCCAGTACAAGCATTATGGAACCTGTGTCTTTTGGGGATATTGCTAGGTACGTAGGACCTAGATTGGCCACTGTTGGAAACAGGATACTGGGCTTGATGGACCTCGGTCTGACCCAGTATGGCATGTCTTATGTTCTTATGTTCTTAATCATGAGCCACCTGACTGAAAACCAAACACAGTTTAGGTCAACTATCTAGAGGGTCATCATGATTCGATACCAACTCGACGTCACTTAACAACATCACATACTTGTGTTCTGTCTTATATTTTATACATTGATAGAAGGAGGAAATGCTTTACCACAGGAAATTAATGTTTACCTCAGGAAGTGGAAAACTAAAGATGATGAGTGACAAGCACGTGGAGTTCTAGTGCCTGCATTAGCATAGAGCAGGAAGCACCTGGAGCCACGTTTTGACAGAGAAAGCATATGCCTGAGGATCAAAGAGCCCCACATGCAGAAGACATGACATCCATGGAGATGGAGGAGCAAAACAGCAGGGAAATAAGAACCCCCTCACCCACTGTCCTTGAAAGTGCCTGGAAGAAGACTGAGAGAAGAAGCAGAAGCGGAGTAGCAGAGGCAGATGTTGGGTGCCCGGTAGAGGAAGCACCTAAGAGAAGCAGGCTGCACCCTTAGCAGTAGGACTGTCAGATTACTGCTAGACATCATGGGTGCCATTTTGGAACCTTTGGCAGAAAGAGCGGCAATGATTCCTCCCACAAGACATCAGGGACCCTGGTAAGATCAGGGATGGGGTCAAGAGTGTGTGTGGTGGTGGGGGGGGGGGAGGTTGGAGGATCAATGTTGGTAGGTGATTGGGGTAGCCTGACCTCAGCCTTTACACCTATGTTCATTCTTGTAGGTTATAATTATTGCCTGCCTCTCCCTCTTCCCATTCCCAACTAGGTTTTATATCTTGCCATTGATTGCTATATTTCTTTTACAGTACCAGACCCCTCACTCCTAACCTCCAGGATAACTATTTATGGTTGTTCTAGTCAAACCACGGAAAGGTGGTGACTTTTGTACTCTACTCCATGGGAGGGTAGGGAGCCAGTGATTCTAGTTCAGCACTGGTGATGCAAGAGAAGCCTGAGCAATCCAGGCATCTGTGCTGAACTTGCTGGTTTTAACAAATTATTAAATGACCTGGACAAGAAAAAAAGTGAGGTGAACAAATTTGCAGATGACACAAAATTATTCAAAGATGTTAAATCATAAGAGGATTGTGAAAACTTGCAAGAGGACTTTGAGAAATTGGGGATCTAGGTATCCAAATGGCAGGTGAAATGTAATGTAGACAAATGCAAAGTTGTGCATTTAGGGAAGAAGAACACAAATTACAGTTAATTGATGCAAGGTTCCATATTAAGAATCATCACCCAGGAAAAGAATCTAGGTGTCATCGTGGATAATACATGGAAACCCTCCACCCAGTGTGCAGAGATGGCCAAGAAAGAATGTTAGGAATCATAAGGAAAGGAATGAAAAATAAAACTAAGGATATTATAATGCCTCTGTATCACTGTAAACATAGTAAATGACGGCAGATAAAGACCAGTATGGTCCATGTAGTCTGCCCAGTATGATGGCAAGAGTAGTTGCACCTGCCGCTCCGTGTAGGCCGCCCCTCCCCACATCTTTGTTTAGGGGTGAACCCACCACTCCATGTAGGACACCCTTATTTGTTGAGAATTTAGATGGTTCAGTTTTTTTGATTTTATCCTGTTGCTGTAAAGGGATCCACTGTGTCTGTCCCAAGCCATTTTGAATTCTGTCACCGTGTTTGCCCCCACCACTTCCATTGGGAGGGCGTTCCAAGCATCCACCACCCTTTCAGTGAAAAAGTATTTCCTGACATTGCCTTTCAATTTACCACCTTGGAGCTTCCTGTTATGCCCTCTAGTTTTACAGCTTCCCCGTCTTTGGAAGAGGTTTGTTTTCATTATTACCCTTTAAGTATTTAAAGGTCTGAATCATATCTCACCTGTCCCTCTTCTCCTCCAAAGTGTACATGTTTAGGTCTTCAAGTCTCTTCTCATAAGGCTTCTGACGCAGGCTCCAAATCATTTTGGTTGCCTTCGTCTGAAAAGATTCCAGTCTTTTTACATCCTTTGCAAGATATGGTCTCCAAAATCGAACACAGTATTCCAAGTGAGGCCTCACCAGTGACTTGTACAGTGGCATAAGTACCTCTTCCTTTCTGCTGGTAATTCCTCTTTGTATGCAGCCCAACATCCTCCTGGCTTTTGTCACCGCCCTGTCGCACTGTTTTGCCACCTTGAGATCTTCAGAAATAATCACACCAAGGTCTTTCTCCTGATCCGTGCACACCGACCTCTCGCTCCCTATCGCATACATTTCCCTTGGATTTCTGCTACCCAAGCGCATTACTCTGCACTTCTTTGCATTAAATCTTAATTGCCAAGCATTAGACCATTCTTTCAGCTTTTGTAGATCTTTCCTCATCGTTCCTTGGTGCAACCACACTTCGAATATTGTGTGCGGTTCTGGTTGCCACATCTAAATAAAGGATATAGCTAAATTAGAAAAGGTACAGAGAAGAGTGACCAAAATGATAAAGTGGATGGAAGAATACTCCTATGAGGAACGGATTAAAAGGTTAGGGTTTTTTAGCTTGGAAGAGAGATGGCTGAGGTGAGATATAATATAGATCTATAAAACAATGATTGGACTGGAATGGGTAAATGTTATTTTCCCCTTCAAAAAGCCGGAAGACTAAGGGACATGCAATGAATTTACAATGTAGCACATTTAAGACTAATCTGAAAAAAATATTTTTTTGCTCAACACATAATCAAACTCTGGAATTCTTTGCCGGAGAATTAGTAAAAGCTGTTAGTGCAGCTGGGTTCAAAACAGGTTTGAATGAGTTTCTGGAGGAAAAGTCCATCAACCATTACTGCTTACCCCTGGGACAAGCAGCATAGAATCTGTCTATCTTTGGGAACCTGAAAGGTTCTTGTAATCTGGATTGGCCACTCTTTGGAAACAGGATACTGGGCTTGATGGACCTTTGGTCTGACCCAGTATGGCATACCTTATGTTCTTATGTTCTTAACTGACCTTGACCCTGCCCACACAGGCACCTGGGCTGCACAAGAATCACAATTAATGAAGGCTGCACTTCAACGCAAGAGGAAACAATGGAGGATCTTGTGGCACAGATTCAAGAATTGCAAGAGAAAAATAGCAAACTTGAGGAACATAGAGGATCATCAGAATAGGAGTAGGAGGTGCAACCTACACATAAATGGAGTGCCTGAGCCACTAAAAGTCAGCGTGTGAGCATCAAATGAAATACCAATTAGATTAGAATACATTTATCATTTGGGGCCTCCTCCAGAACAAAACCCCTGCCCCAGGTGTTTAATTGTACATGTGTTAAATTATGCCGATTAGATGGCCATTCTCAAGGCATACAGGTCAAAGAAAGAGCTAGAATATGTAGAGAACAACCTGCTAATTTTTCAAGACTTCTCCACTCATATCATCACATGTTGCAAGGAAATAACACCATGCTGTTCCCAGTTTTTCAGCATAGATGTAAAATTCAGTCTCCAAATACCTGGAAAACAATCTTCAAGGAGTCAATCTATTCAGTCGCAAAGATTAAATCATCCATTGTGTGCCCGAATACTCAGGGTTAGGCTTATCATCCTGTGGAAAACTGCACTGCTTTTACATACAATATGGAGTATTTTTTAAAGTTTTATTATGACCACCACAATGAGAGCTTTCTGCTATGAGCTGCGAACTGAATTTGTATGTGTAATAGCATGTTTTGATGTGTGTTTGAATCTGACAAAAATAAGACAACTCAAGAACTTAAAAGAACTTTTTCAGTTCTGCACCTGATGCTACTCAGGAGCAAGAATGAGAGAATTAAAAGATAAATGCTGTTTTAAATAGACCCTGACATATGGAGGTTGTGCAGATCCAGTCCTTAGTTCAAACCAGACATGGAAAGGAATAGGTGTGGAGGATGAAATTAATAGTGACCTGCCTGAGCCTAAAACTATCTCGGAATGTCAAATTTATAGTTAAAACCCCAGAGAAAGCATAGATACTCACCTATAACAGGTGTTTTCCAGGAACATCAGGAATCAGTTCTCACATATGAGTGAAGTCAGCATCTCCACAGCTTTCAAAGAAAGCCTTTGGGAGATGCACCTTGCATGTGTGGACCCCTTCCCACCCATCTTGCCTCAGTATGATTATATAGCTCAAAGGCAAAAATGACACAAAAAGCAACTCCACGGGGAGGACGTAGGGTTGTGAGGACTGATTCCTGCTGTCCCCAGAGAACATCTGTTACAGGTGAGTAACTACACTTTCTCTGGGGGCAAGCAGTAAGTCAGTCCTCACATATTACACTCCCTAGCTATAGGCTACTGAAAACCTGCAAAAGTCCACGGGTGACCAGGAAAAGGTGTGTCGTGAGCAGCAGCAATGAGTCCTTGAGAAGACAGACTCCAGAGCGGCACAAGTGTTCAGCAAGAAACCAGCACTGCAGTAGTCTGAATACCCAAGGGCCGGAGGACAGGAGTTGCCTACACTCCAAAAAGCTGACAGAGTACTGCCTGGCCAAAGGCACTGTCCCTATGGGATTCCCTCTCCAGGCAGTAATGAGCTGCATAGATATGGACTGAGGACCAGGTGGCGGCCTGGCAGATTTCCAACAGAGGAAAAGAATGCAGGTTTTCTGTGGATGCCACCATGACCCTGATTCTGTGCTCCATGACCTGGTGCTCCAATGAGAGCCCAGCATGCTCGTAGGGAAAGGCAATGCAGTCCACACCCAGGTGGACAAAGTCCACTTGGTCACCATTGCCCCCAGCCGACTGGGGTCATAGGAAACAAAAATCTGTGAGGCTTTGCTGTGGCCCTGGGTATGTTGGCGGTAGAAGGACAGGGCCTTCTTACAGTCCAGAGTGTGAAGGACGGTCTCCGCCCTGCTGGCGTGAGGCCGTAGAAAGAAGATGGGGACCACCACCTCCTGAATGAGATGGAAATGGGACACCACCTTAGGAAGAAACTTGGGGTACATGCGGAACACAACTCTGTTCTTATAAAACCTCATGTAAGATGGATCTGCCATCAACTCTTGACGTTCACTGACCCTGCGAGCCGATGTGAGTGTCACCAGGAACAAGACATTCTAGGAAAGGTGGCAGGAGGCCAGTGGCTCAAACAGTGGTCCAGTGAGCTGTGACAGCACAACACTGAGGTCACACCCTGCTGCTGGTGGGCAGACAGGTGGCTTGGATAGCAAGAGACTGGGAGAAACAGGTCACGAGAGGTTGGGTGGAGAGGGACTTGATCTCGATAAGGTGGTGGTGCACTGCGAGTGCACTCAGGTGGACCTGGACAGAGTTGGACTTCAGTCTTGCCTTACACAGGTTAAGTAAATATTACAACACAAGCTGCACAGAGCACAAGAACAGATTGACCTGTCACTCCATGCAGCACAGTGAGAATCTGCACCATTTGAAGGCATAAGCCCATCTTGTGGAGATCCTACAGGAGGCCAGAAGGACCTCCTCAACCTCCCCTAAAAGGTTGAAAGGGGCCAAGGCTACCCTTTCAACAGTCCCAGGGTACTCCCCAGGGGGAACAGGGGTGCTGTGGATAAGCAAAGAAGCAGTGAGAACCATGGTTGCCTGGGCACCGAGGAGCTACCAGAATCAGAGTCACCCATGTTCAAGGTCATGTTGGACCTTGAACAGGGTCTTGGTAACCAGCAGCATGGTACAGGAAGGCATAGAGAAGGCCACCCCATCCATGGAAGGCATCCGCTGCCACCCAGGATGGGTGTGGCTGCCTGAAGTAGAAGCGGGGCAGCTGGGTGTCAGTCAAAGTGGCAAAGAGGTCTATCAATGGAGTCCCCCAGAGCTGAGAGAGCCAACAGGCCACTCTGGGGTCTAGCTGCCACTCATGCGACTGGAGGACCCTATTAAGCCTGTCCACTAGGGCATTCTCCTGGCCTGGCAGATACACCACATGTAGGAGCATCCTGTGGTGGTTGGCATATGAGCAGAAAGCTACTGCCTCCTGGCAGAGGGTGCACGAGCCCATGCCCCCCTGCTTGTTGTCATAGAACATCGCCACTTGATTGTCCATCTGGACCAGCACTGAATGGTGCTGCAGGTGGTGATGGAAGACTCGGACAGCCAGGAATATGACCCAAAGCTCCAAGATATTGATCTGCTGCAGACTGTCCATCTACAACCAACTGCCCTGGGTGCAGAGGTCATCGCAGTGGGCTTCCCAGTCTAAGCAGGAGGCATCTGGGGTTAGGACCCTTTGGGGGCAGGGGCATAAGAATATAAGAACATAAGACATGCCATACTGGGTCAGACCAAGGTCCATCAAGCCCAGCATCCTGTTTCCAAAAGCGGCCCAAAAGGGCATCCCGGCCAGAAGGTGCTAGGGGGCCTGCCACCAGGCGAGAAAGTCGGCTGGTTGGTGGGTCACCACCACCCTATCCTGTAGACGACCTGAGGCCTCGGTCCACTGGGAGCGGAGGCCCTATTGAGCTGCCTTCATGTAGAGGCAGGCATCTGGGGTGACATGGACTGTGGATGCCATGTGGCCCAGCAGGTGGAACAGGAGGTGGGCGGACACCAAGTGTCAGTGCTGTATAGCAGCAGTTAGCTTCCTGAGTTGATTGGCCCTGTCCCAAGGGAGGAAGGCTTTGGCTTGAACAGTGTCCAGACTGCCCCTATGAACTCCAGGCACTGTGTCGGGAGGTGATGGGACTTTAGGCAGTTTATTACAAACCCCAAGTGTTGTAGGATGAGGATAGTACACACTGCTGCATGATGCACCTCTGCGGCCATGCAGCCTCTTATGAGTCAGTCATCCAGATAGGGAAAGACAAAGACTCCCTGGAGACGAAGGTGGGCCATGAGCACCATTAGGCACTTGGTGAACACCCTTGGTCGAAACGCCAGCCCGAAGGGTAGCACCCTGTACTGGTAGTGGCTGCCTCCCACCACAAAACTGAGGTATTTCCTGTGGCTGGGATGGATGAGGATGTATGTATACATATCCTTTAGATCCAAGGAACATAGCCATTCTCCTGGCTGGAGATATGACTGCAATGTTCCAAGGGAGAGTATCTTGAACTTCTCCTTCACCAGGAACCTGTTTAAGTCCCACAGGTCCAGAATGGTCTGGAAGCCTCCAGTCCTCTTGGATACTAGGAAGTACTGGGAGTAGAATCCCTTGCCTTTGAGGTGTGTGGGCACCAGTTCCACTGCCTTGTCTTTGAGAAGACCTGTGAGCTCTTGCAGCGGTAAGGTTTGGTGGAGGGAAGTCCTAGGGGGCTCTCCAAGAAAGAACTGAGGGGGTGCTTGTATAGGGTGGAGGAGGTAACTCTCCCTCACCACCTGCAGTGCCTAGGAGTCAGTAGTGATGAATGACCACTGGTGGGCGTAGAGAACCAGATGCCCCCTGTGGGCTGCTGTGATGGCCTTCTGGGGGAAGAGAGGCTATGCTCTAGGAGTCAAAAACTCCCGCCAGAGTGGTGCCTGGCGTTTGGGAGCCTTAGGCTTGCAAGGGCCATGACCTTGTCCCTTGGCCTGCTGTCCCTGTTGGGGAGCTGGGAAGGCCTGATACTAAGGGTAGTTTCCATAAGCCTTCCTCTTCTTCAGGTAAAAGGGCTTTTTACCTGAGGACTTCTGTTGGGATGAGACAGAAGTCTTCTTGGAGAGTCTGGTCCTCATCAGGAATTCAGACTCCAACTCTGCAGCCTTATCTGTCATGGGTTTGTCCAGTTTGTCCTGAACCCATTGCTCCATGCTGGAGGACTGGATCCAAGCCTGGCAGTGGGCACCGATGCCTGCCGCAGCTGCTCTAGCCACCGACTCAAAGCTGTCATAGGCTGTCGAGTCAATAATTTGGAGCACTCTCTGACACACGAGGCCAGGGTCCGGAACCACTGGAGAGGTTCCTTGGAGAGACCAGCCGAGAACCCAGAAAGTTCCTTCACCGGGTCTCTTAGGTACATGCCCATGTAGAGCTGGTATGCCTGGATCTGGCCAATGAGCATTGAGCCCTGGTAGCACTTTATGCCCAGAGCATCCAAGGCGCAGGCATCTCTACCCAGGGGCACTGAGGAGTGCATCTTCTGGCTCTTAAGGCGATGCATGACTGACTCCACCACCATGGAGTTGTGTGACAGCTGTGCTTTCTGGAAGCTGGGGCTCCGGCGGACCTGGTACATCGAGTCCAGTCGTCTGCTCACTATAGGCACCAACATGGGGGTCTCCCACATGCGGAGGAGCAGCCGTTTCATGATTGGGGGATCAGGCACTGTGAGTGCCTGCTTTGGAGGGGCCTCATACTGGAGGATCTTGAGTTCCTCGGTCCAAGGGATCTGAGTTGATCTCGAAGGCCAATGCCTTGGCAATATCCCACATGAAAAAGGCCGTGTCCTCAGGTGGGGACCGATGCCGATGGGTTTCCAGGGATTCTTCGTCCTCGGTTTTCCAGTCCGCTCATAGTCAGTGGAGGTGTTGAGGGCAGTCAGACTAAGGGCATGGTCCTGGAGCTCGGACGGCCCCTGGTCCCCAGAAGCCCTGCAGTCTGAGCCGCAGGCATTCATTGGGAATGACCTTGGCCCCAAGAAGAGGGACTGAGATCGGGACCAATGTCGAGGGATCTCTCGAGGCTGGTGGTGTTCAAGGATCGGCTTGACATCCAGGGAGTTCCTCAAGGTCGAGGGCCAGGTAGTTGGAAGAGATGACTTGGCAGAGCCCAGCATCAGAGCTCACTGCTGGGCCATGAAGGCAGATAGGCTGCACTTCAAGGCTGCCATCCTGGTCTCGAAGCCAGATGACTCCAAAGCCTTCAGCATGGGCACCGAGGAGCTGGAGCCTGACACCAGCTTTATCGAGGGGAATCTTTGACCAGGATGGCCTCGGGGAACCAAGACCGGTCACCAGATGTTGACGATTCCCAAATGTTTATTTTGGTTAGCCACTCTTGCTCCTTCCCCTCAGACTCACAGTGAGGACTGTTGGTTCAGGACCTGTGGGACTTGCCCTCTTTACCAGGTGTGTCCTCTGACATGGTCTTCGAGGGTTTCTGGCTCTTCTTGGGTTCTTTCTCCAGGGTCCGGCTGGAGGACCCATGGCCTTGGGGTTGCGTGGCAGCCCTGTCTCCCTGAGGTTCCAGGTGCCACTGGAAACTCCACGGCAGAGGCAGTCTTATGGAAGAAGGACTCCTGCTGTTGCTGATGGCTCTTGATGGCCTTGGAGGTCATCTTTTTACAGAGACTATAGTCCAAAGAGTCATGGTCCGGCCCCAGGCATTGGAGACAGCAGTCATGTGGGTCTATGTGTGACATGGTTATTGCGCACTGGTCACAATTTTTAAAACCACTGGCCAAGGCCATGGAGGGAAAAATGGCCCCTGCAAGGTCGAACACCTCCAGAGACAAAAAAAGTTACAAAGCCGGTCAAGAAGCTCTCGATGGAAAAAGGGAAAAAGAAGAAAAGAACAAGGCAGGAATGGGAACCAGTACACGACCAGAGAAAGGAAATATCAAAGAAAAAAACTAACACTTTTCCTAGGGAAAACAGATACACGTCCAGTGGGCTCCACGGAAAAAAGGAGTCTGAGGCAACATGGCACCTTTGAGTGGGAAGGGGACCACGAATGCAAGGTGTATCTCACAAAGGCTTTCTTTGAAAGCTAGGGAGAAGATATCATAAGGGCTTCATTGGCGCTGATGTCACCCATATGTGAGGACTGACATCCAGCTTGTTCCCAGAGAACAACTTTGTGTCCCTGGCAAGCATCAGGGTTCTTTTTTCTGCCTCTGAGATTGAACATTGTGCCATTTAGAGATGAGTGACAGCTAATGTGGCAAAAGGCCTGGTAATCTGTATCTGGTCGCACCTTGCCAAGTGCGTGGAACTGCTAGACAGAACAAGGGGGCACACCAGTCCAGGGAATTATTAGCCAGTTTCTTTGAGCTCTTGGACTGTTAAGAATCAGGGTTCAGACTTGAGAGGAAATTTAAGGTCACTGAACTTTAACTTTGAACAACTTACAATTTTATGGGCTTAATGGGAGACAGCCAATGAGGCTTTAGATAAGGAAGATCTTGTCTTACTAATCTGTTATGTTTTTTTGAAGGTGTGAATAAAGAGGTAGACAAAGGTGACCCGGTTGATATAGTGTATTTGAACTTTCAGAAAACCTTTGACAAGGTTCCTCATCAGAGACTTTTGGCAAAACTAAAAAGTCATGGGATAGAAGGCAGTGTACTATTGTGGATCAGGAACTGGTTAAAAGATAGAAAGCAGAGGGTAGGGCTAAATGGCCAATTTTCCCAATGGAGAAAGGTGAACAGTGGAGTACCCCAGGGATCTATGCTGGGTCCACTGCTTTTTGACATATTCATAAATGACCTGGAAAGGGAATAACAAGTGAGGTTATCAAATTTGTAGATGACACACAACTATTTAAAGTTGTTAAAACCCAAGAGGATTGTGGAAAATTGCAAGAGGATCTTGATAAATTGGAAGACTGGGCATCAAAATGGCAGGTGAAATTTAATGTGGACAAGTGCAAAGTTATGCACCTAGGAAAGAACAACCCAATGGTTACACGATTCAAGTTTCCACATTAGGAACCACCATCCAGGAAAAAGATTTAGACATCATTGTTGATAACATGTTAAAACCCTCCTCCCAGTGTTCAGTGGCAGCCAAGAGAGCAAATAGAATGCTAGGTATCATAAGGAAAGGAATGGAAAATAAAACAAAGGATATTATAATGCCTCTGTATCGTTCCATGGTGTGACCGCACCTTGAATATTGTGTGCTATTCTGGTCGCCGTATCTTAAAAAGGATATAGCATTATTAGAAAAGGTACAAAGAAGAGCTAGCAAAATGGTAAATGGGATGGAAGGATACCCCTCTGAAGAAAGGCTAAAAAGACTGGGGCTCTTTAACCTGGAAAAGAGACGGCTGAGGGGAGATATGATAGAAGTCTATAAATTAATGAACGGAGTGGAATGGGTCAACGTAGATCGATTGTTTATGTCATCAGAATATAGAAAGATTAGGGGACATGCAATGAAGCTACAGGGTAAACTATTTAAGACAAATAAGAGAAAATATTTTTTTCACTCAACATGTAATCAAACTCTGGAATTTGTTACCGGAGGATGTAGTAAAAGCTGTTAGTGTAGCTGGGTTTAAAAAAAGCTTGGACAAGTTCCTGGAGGAAAGGTCCATAAACCATTATTAAAAAGGGACCCAGGATATCACTGCTTGACCCAATACAAGCATTGTGGAACCTGTGTCTTTTGGGAAAACTGCTAGGTATGTATGACCTAGATTGGCCACCTTTGGAAACAGGATACTGGACTTGATGGACCTTGGTCTGACCCAGTATGGCATATCTTATGTTCTTAACTATAATACAATAAAGACGTTTCTTCCTGCAATTTAGGGGAGTAATTTACAAGCTACAAAACACACCACCTATCTGCAAAAATTATATAAACCATACAAAACCTCTTCAACATCTATATGCAGCCAATTTGCGACATCGCCCGTGCATTTGGCATATCTTGCCTTATGTACGCCGATGATGTACTACTATTTACACCCATAACCATCACTTGTCCTGACTACACAGTGCTCGTCAACTGCTTCAACGCAATAACGGACTGGCTACTCACTCAGAACCTCCGGATAAACTTCAAAGAAACCGAAGTCCTAATAATCACAAGAAATAAATGTTACTCTCCCCCACCAACGCTCAAAGTCAGAGACACGGAACTCCCAATCAAACCCAATATACGATATCTTGGGATAATACTCGATCAACAATTGGACTTCAAGGAACATATCAGACGAACGGTCAAAACCATCTACTTCAAGATCAAAACCCTACGGCACCTTAGACCCATGATGGAACCTGGCGATTTCCGCACCATCTTCCAAGCACTAATCACACCGCACTTCGATTATGCCAACATAGTTCTACATGGTCTCCCAAAGAGTACCCTCAACCCTCTGCAGCTAGCCATGAATGCAGCAGCCTGTGTGCTCTACGGAGCCGCAAGGACCGAACACATCTCCCCCATTCTAAAGGAACTCCACTGGCTTCCCATAAGCTGTAGAATCCTATACAAAACCTTCCTCATTACCTACAAGGCCTTCAACAAGATATCTCCAGCTTCCATCTCTGACCTCATCACACACTCTCCAAACAACAGATCCAGGAGATCACTGGCCGCTGACATGCTACTAATACCAATTGAATCCACAAAGCTCAACCAGATCACCATTAATAGGGCATTCTCAAACTACGCCCCTGCATGCTGGAACAAACTCCCCTCTTGCATTAGAGCAATTAGGGACCTTAGTCAGTTCAGAAAAGCTCTCAAACACCACCTTTTTCTCTCGCATTATACTTATCCCGATATCCCGCCCCGTATTTCTCCCACACCCTCACTACATCAAACAGCCGCTATATGATGCAAAACTATACTGTGTATTCATCTCGAACATGTAATGTATTTGAATTGTATATAGTTTCCCCAAGTTTATGTATATGGACTTGGAATGTATATAGTTTCCCCAAGTTTACCTCCATGTTAAATCCCTGTTCTATGTAATCGACGGCCAAATGTATCTGACCAAGTGTTATAATGTTTTAATGTAAACCGCACTGATGACAAATAGCGCGGTATATAAGAAATGTTAAATAAATAAATAAATAAAATACACAATTCAAATATAACTCACATATAGATCAATATTACTTTAATAACTACAAAATACATAAACATAAATAGTGTAGACCACTGCTTAACAAATATACATAATGTCACTAATGTGTATACATGTAAATTACATTCTAGTATTCGCAAAATATTCAGCATATGTATCAATTTCTGGCAATAACCTATTAATAAATAATCTTTTACCAATACATAAAATTATACAAATCCACATATATATCTAACACAATCTAAAACATGGATATCTAGAATAACGATTACACGTTTTTCTCATTTTGTGTATTGTAGTCATTCTAGATATCCACGTTTTAGATTGTGTTAGGTGTATATGTCGATTTGTGAAAATTAGAAAATTGAGCAGTAGTTGCTCTTAATAGAGTAAAAAGGAAGGTTTGCTGCAAGAGAGGGTTTCCCTTTCATGGCAAATGGTGCCACAAAAAAATAAGTTTATTGAGTATTGGAATTAGAATATGTAGGTCAATTTCTGTTGGGTGTGGAATGATCATGTCCTGGCAATGTCCCAGTTTTTATGGCATTTTCTTTTTTAATTGGTCTTGTTTTATTTGATTTTTTTTTGTGTGTCAAATATGGGCGCATATATAGTCCAAAGCCATATCACTGGCCATCTTTTTTTAGGAGATATTGGGCATTAAGGGGTTGAACTGCAAGAGTGCCGATAATGTTGACCAGAACTGTAGCAGCAGCTGTAACAGATTCCCTTGTAATTTCAGATGATTCCACCACTAGTGTGATATTAAAATTTTTTAGATACTGGTGAGAAAAAGAGAAAACTAACAAACTTTATTTTGGTTGCAGGGCAAAAACTATGTACTTTGGCAGTGGGAATTAAAAAGTCTGTGCTACATATGAAATAATGAAGTTTCATCCCCAGTGACATTTTCCTTTCCATCCCTGCCATTTTAGAAATAAAACCATCCATAAACAAGTCATAACTACTCACTTTTTACTTGACTAGTAACTTGTGCATTTACTAAATATTAGTGCATGCTGTCTGCTGTCATGTCCAGAAGAATAACATAAGAACATAAGATATGCCATACCGGGTCAGACCAAGATCTATCAAGCCCAGTATCCTGTTTCCATCAGTGGCCAATCTAGGTCATAAGTACCTAGTAGCTTTTACTACATCCTCCGGTAACAGAGTTTGATTACACGTTGAGTGAAAAAATATTTTCTCTTATTAGTCTTAAATAGGTTACCCTGTAGCTTCATTCCATGTCCCCTAGTCTTTTTATATTCTGATGATGTAAACAATCGATGTACATTTCCTGTTCCACTCCATTCATGAATTTATAGACCTCTATCATATTTCCCCTCAGCCGTCTCTTTTCCAGGTTGAAGAGCCCTAACCTTTTTAGCCTCTCTTCATAGGAGTATCTTTCCATTCCCTTTACCATTTTGGTGGCTCTTCTCTGTACCTTTTCTAATGGCGCTATATCCTTTCTAAGATACAGCAACCAGAACTGCACACAATATTCAAGGTGCAGTCGCACCATGGAACGATACAGAGACATTATAATATCCTTTGTTTTATTCTCCATTCCTTTTCTTATGATACCTAGCATTCTATTTGCTCTCTTGGCCGCCGCTGCACACTGGGCAGAGGGTTTCAACATGTTATCCACGATGAAGCCTAAATCTTTTTCCTGGGTAGTGGTTCCCAATGTGGAACCTTGTATCATGTAACCATAGTTTGGGTTGTTCCTTCCTAGGTGCATAACTTTGCACTTGTCCACATTAAATTTCATCTGCCATTTGGATGCCCAGTCTTCCAATGTATCAAGATCCTCTTGGGTTTTAACAACTTTAAATAGTTTTGTGTCATCTGCAAATATGATAAACTCACTCATTATTCCCTTTTCCAGGTCATTTATATGTCAAAAAGCAGCGGACCCAGCACAGATCCCTGCGGTACTCCACTATTCACCTTTTTCTATTGGGAAAATTGGCCATTTAGCCCTACCCTCTGCTTTCTATCTTTTAACCAGTTCCTGATCCACGATAGTACACTGACTCCTATCCCATGACTTTTTAATTTTACCAAAGTCTCTCATAAGGGACCTTGTCAAAGGCTTTCTGAAAGTCCAGATGCACTATATCAACTGACTCACCGTTGTCTACCTGTTTATTCACACCTTCTTCCTTGTCTAAAGCCATGTTGGCTGTCAACCATTAAGCCATGACTATCTACATGTTCAGTAATTTTGTTCTTTATGATGGTTTCTACCATTTTTCCCGGTACTGACGTCAGGCTCATCAGTCTGTAGTTTCCCGGATCACCCCTGGAACCCTTTTTAAAAATTGGAGTTACATTGGCAATCCTCTAATCTTCATGTATTACAGATGATTTTAATGATAGTTCACAGATTACTAATAGCAGGTCTGCAATCTCATATTTCAGTTCTTTCAACACCCTTGGATATATACCATCCGGTCCAGATGATGTGCTATTCTTCAGTTTATCATCTTCCCAATGTATCGATATTTCTTTCAATTCTTCCGCAGAATCACCTTTAAATACCACTTCAGTCATGGGTAACATCCCTACATCTTCCTGAGTAAAGATCAAAGCAAAGAATTCATTCAGTCTCTCCGCTGTAGCCTTGTCCCCTCTTAGTGTCTCTTTTACCCCTCTATCATCTAATGGTCCAACTGACTCTCTCAGTTTTTTTGCTACGGATGTACTTGAAAAAGTCTTTATTATGTGTTTTTGCTTCCACAGCAAGTTTCTTCTCAAATTCTCTCTTTGCCTGCCTTATCAATGCCTTTCATTTAACTTGCCAGTGCTTGTGCTGTTTCCAGTTTTCGTCATTTGGCTCTTTTTTCCATTTCCTGAAAGATGCATTTTTGGCAACAACAGCCTCTCTGACCTCACCTTTAAACCATGCTGGCAGTTTTATGGACTTCCTTCCATTTTTCTTAAAGCATAAAATACAGCTGGTCTGGGCTTCCAAGATAGTATTTTTAAACAACACCCAAGCTTGATGTAAGTCTTTGACCTTTGCAACTGCTGCTTTTAGTTTTTTCTTAACTAATTTTCCTCATTTTATCATAGTCTCCCTTTTGAAAGTTAAAAGGTAGTACTATAGATTTCCGTACCATCCCTTCTCCTTTAATTAAATCAAACATGATCATGCTATGATCACTATCGCCAAGTGGTCACCCTTATTTCTTGCAGCAGATCTGGTGTTCCACTAAGGACTAAGTCCAAAATGGATTCCCCTCTGGTCGGTTCATGAACCAGCTGCTCCAAGAAGCAGTCATTTATTTCATCTAGAAACTTTGGGGTATGTTTACTAAACTGCGTTAGTGCAATTCGCGTTAGGAGCCATGTTAGTGGAAGGAAAGCCAAAAAAGGACATGGGCGTTACATTGTAACCGATAACGCGCAGTTGCGCGCGTTATTACGCGCCTCACAGCAACGATCGTTACAGCGCGCGCTCTGCTGCGCACAAGCGTAAGACAGCGCGCAGACACCCAAACACAGAAACAGAGCTGTAGTACAATGGTTACTACACAGACTGATGGTACAAGGGTCATGGGTTCGATTCCCCAGTGTGCCTAATGAATAAGGCTGGCTGAGGCGTCCTGTGTAACCCTTTGAAAGCCGACTATAATATTTTAGTCTGCAGGCGGGTTACAGTTTGCATATGTCAGGAAAATTGTACCCGTCCTATGAAATAGGTTCCAATAGTGACGTTCTCTCTGACATGGTCATGTATTATATACCAGTTGATAGGAATATTTAGGCGATCCCTATAGGGCGAAGTGTAAGGCGCGCCCTATAGGGAGCGCCTAAATATTCCTATCAAATGGCATATAATACATATAATATAGGGCGAAGTGTAAGGCACGCCCTATAGGGCACTGCGTAAGGTGCACCCTATAGGGCGCCGCATAAGGCGCGCCCTATAGGGTGCCTTCTGAGCCTACCCTAAGGTGACGGTACCCTGAGGGTGGTTGTGCTGGCAGCACTAATATACAGTAAAAATAGACAATGCCTAAGACAGCCCTATCATTGAACCCCACTGTGGGTTGTGAACCTATGACCTCTGGCTCCATGGGCAATGAAGTAACCTGTGGGCTAGAGCTGCTAATAAACACATGGCTGGCTACAGGAGGACTGCACGGCCCCACACCCACATTCTGCTGTGGTTACCAGGGAGATTACATACCACCACCCAACGCACCCTCTAGGGCTCAGGGTGGGGGACAGGATCTCCCGCCCACAGAGCCACGTTCAACCCCCTGCAATGGTGGCAGTAGAGGGGACCATTACCCCAGTCCTACTAGGGATCAAACACCCTACAGGGCAGGCAATGCAGAGCAGTACACATCCATAATGCAATAGCAGACAGATGGCAGGTCTGGAAATGCTCAGCTGCCCCCCACCATTATCTGACATTCTCCAGCAGCAAGCCTCCAGCCGCTGCACCCTGCACGGTGTTCCAGTAAGACACATACTAGCTGCAGACAGTCCGCCAGCTAGTCCATAGTGCATGGTCCTGGAGGAGATGCATGTACCCAGAATGGGGATATCAGCATACACACCAAGCAGATAAGTCAGTGATTGGGCCCCAAAAGGAAACCCATAAATATCACATAAGAGAAATACTATATAGCACTATGGTGGAACCTAGCCATGCCATGGTCACTGCTCAGTCAGGGTGAGAGTAACCTCCCAGCAGGACATGCTATGGCCACCCTGTCCGTGCAGGTGGTACCGGGAACTACAATGTCCGGCCATTGCCCTATGCCCTGTGCAGATGCGGACAGGCCAGGCCACCCTATCCAGGCTATTCCCACAGTACCTTGCTCCTCATTATGCACATTGGCAGGCCAATACTGGCAACAGTGCTAGCAGTGTGGGCTGTGGAGGGTGTTGGCAGCCACCACACACTGGATAGACAGACACACACTCCCCTCACCTATGCCAGCATTGTGCAACTATAGAGGTGTTGGGCAGCCCAGGCCACCACACCAGTCCTGGGCACAGTCCAGGCATGGCTATGGTACGCAATACTGTAGATGTCACTCCCCAGGTTGGTAAACACTGTCAGACACAAGACCAGTAGCACACTCCACAGACATCAGAAAGGTTGCTATGATGAAGCTCACTCCGAAAAGTGTACTTATCCTAGGAATTGCTATCTGCCAGTACTCATAGCAACCTTATCATAGCTGTGTACCATATTTCCAGGTTTAGGGTGGCATTACTAAGGTATGCAAGTGGTAGTATTGGGAGATGCAAGCAGAGCCCAAAGTCTTGCCTCTCCAGGAGGCTTTGGATAATGGGGCCTGTGGGTGCGGGTGTGTCTGCCCCTGTTGGCTGCTGCTTTATGGCAGAGGTTCCCAACTCCAGTCCTGCGGTGCAAAACACTGTTCGGGTTTTCATGCTGTCCCTCATGAATATGCATGAGATACATCTGCATACCATGGGGGTGGCGCATAGAAATGCAGCACAGGCATCTTTATCAGAGGCAGCATGGAACCGGGATGGTGTTTGGCCCTCCAGGACTGCATTTGGGAGGCTCTGCTCTAGGTACTGTGCATGTTTATGGTGTCTGTGCTCTGTAGGGTAAAATGTGGGTGTTCTGGGCATGTTTACGTCATTTGCAAGAACGGTTCTGTCTGTATTAGCACGTTATAGTAGTGTGTAAAATATGAGGACTGGTTTGGCGGAAATCACAGCTGGGACTTGAACCTGTGCCCCTCTGCTTCTGAATACACTGGTTCTGTGCACTGCACCACCATGTTCTTACAGAGATGGTGCATTCCCTGGTGATACCATGACTGTTGGTCAGACAGGGCCTGTCTGTTGCAGTGCATGCCACCCACCTACACGGGAAAAGGCCACGGTCTGCTCTGGGCAGCTGCCACTGCCCCCTCCACCACCAGTATCCCTCAGCCACCATGCTGACATGCCCTTCCGCTGGTGGTGCTGGTGGTGTGCGGTCTCAAGCCATCCAGTGTGCATGTAGGTGGCTGCCTATGGTGCATGTTCTGGGGTGGGGGTGCCTGCATAGCTGTCCACGCTTTCCCCCAGCACCGCCTGCCAATGTTCCATGCCATTGGGGGTACCTGCTGGGTACTATTCCCTGTGACACTGTGGGAAGCGCACTCTTGCCCATGTTGGGCCCTCAGCAGTTGCTGTATGGCTGCTCTACTGTTTCAGCATTCCTATGGGCCAGCTAGGCATCACCCTAGTCCACTGTGGCCCAGCTGCACCACAGCATATGCCGCCTGCAGCCCTCTGTATCCTCTTTTCCATCATCTGCCTGGTTGCCCATTCCGACATGCTCGTCCTGATGTTGCGGGACATGTGCCCGCCATAGGAACCCTGTCCGATGGTGGGGAAATCCCTGAGCAATGCTATTTCACTGTGGGCCCATGCACCTTGTATGGGGATGGAGTATGGACCCTTCCGCGATTTATATCTGTTCAATGGAGCTTACTCGGGGGGGGGGGGGGTTGATATTTCTCGTTGATACCACTATTGGCCAGCTTGGTTGTTGTTTTTTTCCAGTTTTTTTGGGTCATTTTCAGTGTTTCTGTGCCCTTTTGTTCTGTGCACATGTATCACACTTATCACCTTTGTTTGGTTTCCCTGCCTAGGCTGTACATTGCTGACACTTAAATGGTTTCTCTTCCCTTTAAAGTGCTTTTACCGGTAGGTTTTCATTCGCGTTGGAATTCAGCTCTGAAATTCAGCGCGTTAGTGTAATGGGAGCCTCTCCCCGCCCACTCCCCGCCCATTGACCCCTTCTCTCCGCCCTCTCTCCACCTTCTGCGTTGTTTTACCGCTCCGCGGAGCATTATGATCGTTAGCGCGTGATAGCGCGCGCTATAGCGCGTTTACGATCGTTAATGTGCTACAGCGCGCGCTATAGCACGTTAACATCATACAACACGTGTTATTCACATTTACTGCAGTTTAGTAAACATACCCCTTTATCTCCCTAGCATGTCCTGCCATGACACTGACCCAGTAAATACCGGCGTAATTGAAATCACCCATTACACAGGTACACTAAAAAAATTTTTTTTTAAACTGCCTCTAATGTTTCGATTGATTTTTACGTTTTTTGGTGCGCTGAATCCAAATCTGGTAACCAATTTGCTCCATCACGTACAGATTTTTTGCTACATTGGGTTAGCAGTTTGAGGTGAACGTTTCAGATTGAGTGCGATCGAGATAAAAGTTTCTTGGATGAATTCTTTATACGAATTGTTTAGTAGTTATTCAAATAAGAATAAAGAAAATTGTAACAAGGCAGCACATAAGAATAGAGTAATGTCAACAAAACACACTGTGATGGTAGCAAAATTGTCTGCACTTAAAACAGCCACATACATGTGCACAAACATTGAGCATATAAGAGCGAGGTTAGACACAAAGCAAAGCAAAGAAATGTGCAAAAAATGTTGTACAGGTATGTATGTAAGAATAGAAAACGCAAACCGCACCATTGCAATACATAAAGACAAACACCCGATGGTGTGAAAATAAAATTCTAATAAATGAGATCCGATACTGTGGTAATAACTAGCAAATTTTTATTTCAAAGTTTAGTAAAAACACGATATTTGTCAACACAGTTTAGATTTTAAAGTCATTCTTGGGTCAATCAATCTCCTGGTGGGCCCGTTTCTTCTTCCCCCGAATGCTTCTCTTGGTGCGCTGCTTGGCGTATTTTTCATCTGGGGTTTCCCACAGCAGCAACCAGCAGAAATCAGCCATCATAGTGGTGTTCCATCTTCCTTGGTACCTTCTCTCTGCGTCCTTGATGTCCTGGTGAAACCTTTCACCTTGTTCTTCACATGGGAGTGCAAGAAATGGACTTTCAGGCTCATGTTACAGCCTTGTTCTTTGAAGGCATTGAGCATCCTGGCAACAATATCCTTATAGTTCTCATCCCACCTGTTCCCCAAGAATTTGAGAACAACATCCTTGAAGGAATCCCAGGCTTCTTTTTCCTTCTCAGACATCGTTTCAGCGAATGCTCCATCTGAAATGAGTTTCCTTATATCAGGGCCAACAAACACTCCTTCCTTTAGCTTTGCTTCAGAAAGTCGGGGGAACTTTGAGCAAAGGTACTGAAAGCACTCACCATCTTTTGGAAGGGACTTGATGAATTGCTTAATGAGACCCAACTTAATGTGGAGAGGTGGTAATAGAATTTTATCACGAGGTACCAAGCTCTCATGAAGAACATTTTTCTCACCGGGTCTCAAATACTCCCGAATTGGCCAGTCTTTTTTCCCCCAGTGTAGGTCGCAGGCCCGGCTATCCCACAAGCAAAGGAAGCAGGGATATTTGGTGAAACCGGATTGCTGCCCTAATAGCATGGATAGAATTTTAAAGTCTCCACAAATCATCCACTTATGTTCATCATAACGAATCTTCTGAAGAATCAGGGCCAAATTCTCGTATTTTTCTTGGAGAATAACAGAGTGAGCAATAGGAACTGAAGCGAATGTGTTGCCATTATGAAGAAGAACACCTTTTATGCTGTCTTTTGACGAATCAATGAACAGCCGCCATTCAGCAGGATCATACTTGAGTTTAAACTTTTCCATCACTCCGTATATATCGTTGCAAAATACCAAATCTTCCTCTTTGCTGAAATACTTCAAAAATTGTGTCTCGCGGTTGCGGTACCAATAAAAGGTGGTTCCTGGTGACAATAGATTTTTCTGTTTAAGCCGAGAACCTAGCAGTTGGGCAGCATCTTTTGGGAGTCCTAAATCCCGGACTAAATCATTCAATTCAGCTTGAGAGAAAAGTTCAGGTTTCGGATCTGGTTCAGTTTCAAACTCGGAAGTACTGGACTCATCGGGAAAAGCCATCTGATGAGTCTCATCATGATCAGAACCGTCCACACAAATATGATCCAAAGATTTTGGTGGTTCAGGCACAGGTACTTCGTTGCTATGAGGCATAGGCCTAATTGCTGAGGGAAGGTTGGGGTAACTTATTACGTTCTTATTTTTTAAGTTGTATCCCTTCACAATGCAAGAGCAAAAATAGCAGTCACTGCTGTGGTCTCTTTGTTCACGCCACATCATAGGTATTCCAAAACGAAATGCTTGTTTTTTACCTTTCATCCATAAGCGTAGATCTTCCTCACATGTCTTGCACACTTTGTGAGGAGCCCACGGTTTGTCTTGATCGCCTAACTTCAAACCGAAATAGGCGAAATATACTTTTTTAATAAATGCAGAAATGTTCCTCTGCCGCTTTTTCATGGTATATTCCCCACAAATAAAACAAAAACTGTCCGGAGAGTTGACGCAACCTCTGGCTCTGTGAGCCATCACAAATACACAGCACTGCAAACTACAACTGCAGTGAACCACTTCGGAATAAAGCTGGATTACGACTGAGCAAACAAAAGGTAATAATGAACTTGCAAGAAACTGAAATTTGACAGGAACGTTCATGTCGCAACCACCGTGTTTGAGCGAGCGAACGAGGCGAGGCGAACAGGAAAGAACATGCGCCAGCGCGAGTACTGGATTTAGCCCCCCGCCTCCCAATTGTCCTGTTAATGTATAAAATGAATACAAAACACTCTAAAATATCATGAGGGAGTGTTTCTAGTTAGTTAACCATTACAACCTCTATTTTGGGCCAAGAAAATAAACTGCAGTCGGCTAAAAATAAATTATGTGAACATTCCTTATATGGGTAAGAAATCTAATTTTGCAAGAAAACGTGACGTGATGGAACACTTTGGCTATTTTTCCTGGATTCAGCACCCCAAAATCTATAGGAATCAGTTGCAAAACTGGAGGCAGTTTTTTGGTAGTGTACCTGTGTTATTATTACATTACTCTTCTGTAACTTTTGTTAGCTTCCTCAATTTCTTTGAGCATTTCATCATCCATTTGTTCATTCTGGCCAGGCGGTTGATAGTACAACCCCACTGCCATCGCTTTCCCCCTTTTACATGGAATTTCAATCCATAGAGATTCTAAAGCAAATTTTGTTTCCTGCAAATCTTTAATCCTTTGTGACTCAATGCCGTCTCTAACATAGAGCGCAACCCTTCCACCAATTTGATCAGCTCTATCATTATGATATAGTTTGTACCCAGGTATCACAGTGTCCCACTGGTCGTCCTCCTTCCACCATGTCTCTGAGATACCCATCATATCTAACTTCTCATTTAGTGCTATATATTCTAACTCTCCCATCTTATTTTTTAGACTTCTAGCATTTGCATACAAGCATTTAAGAGACTGTATTTTATTCATATTAATCTGGTTATCGGTAGGCAGGGGCAATTTGGAATCTTTAAGCTCTGTCTGCTCTGTACTCAAGGGCATTTGGGCTACCTTTGTCTTTATTGGATCCTCTCTGCTGATGTGTCATAATTTCATTTTTTGGTAGTATCCTTCAAGGATACATTGTTCCAAACCATGCGCTCTTGGGCGACTGTCAGCTCTCCCCTATTATCTAGTTTAAAAGCTGCTCTATCTAATTTTTAAAGGTTAATGACAGCAGCCTGGTTCCAACCTGAATGCTGCACCAGATAGCTTGCTCTAACATTTAGTAAGCATGGCCCTTAATGCATTTGTGATTTTCAGGACTTCCAAAACAAGTCACAAGTGTACTTTTAGTGCATTATAAAGGTCTCTAGCTACAACTTGTTTGTGTACCTTAATTGTGACGTATCTAAGTGCATTACAGTGCAACCACATTACTTTATCCTGGCATGATATAGTGCATATTTACTACCCAGATCAAAAGCCAATATTGTCTGTTAAATACATTGTATTCTTGACTTTCATATTTGTCCCTTGTTTAAATGGTACTGTCTTCTGGGATGATGTGTTGGTTAGCTGACTGCCTGAGTACAGTCCCAAATTTATGTTTTTGGCACCCATAGGCAAGACCAGACAGCAGGTGCCAGAGTGCCAGGAATAGGTGCGTAGCAGCTAAAACAGGAGGAGAAGGCTGCAATTGTGGCCTCCATGCAGTTTGCTGGCAACTTGCTGGCCAAATTTTGCTGAGGCCAGGGACCATGTGGCCTACCCCGTTCCAATGCCTATAGCCAGCTGACTTCTTTGAAGGCTTCTTGCTTTGAATATGCTTGAAAAAGATTTTATTGTGAGTCTGTACCTCTATGGCAAGCTTCTTTTCAATTTTTCTTTTTGCTTTCCTTATCAATGCTTTGCATTTAACTTGCCTGTGCTCATGTTTTTTCCTATTTTCTCCATTTGGTTCCTTTTTCTATTTTTTCAAACTTTTTTTGCTCTAATAGCTTTTTCACCTCACCTTTTAACCATGCTAATTATTGTTTGACCTTTCTTAATGTGTGGGATATATCTGGTCTGGACTTCCAAGACGCTATTTGTAAATAAACTTCATGCCTGCTGTAAACTCACCTTTGCTGCTATTCCATTTAAAATGTTTTCAAACATTTTTTCTAATTTTGTCATAGTCTTCCTTTTGAAAATTAAATGCTGATGACAGTCGATTTCCTTTGTGTACTCACTCCAATTATCAGGTCAAATTTGATCATATTATGATCTCTGGTGCCAAGGGGTCCTAATACAGTTAGCTCTTATACCAAATCTTGAATTCCACAAAGGGGTTAATCTAAAATAGCCCCTTCTCTAGTCAGTTTATGAACCAGCTGCTCCATAAAGCAGTCCTTTGTTTCATCTAGGAACTTTAGCTCCCTAGTATGCCCCAATGTAACACTTATTTAATCAATATTGGGGTAATTGAAATCACCCATTATTGTGTTGCCAAATTTGTTAGCATCCCTAATTTTGATAGCATTTCATCATTTGTCTGCTCATTCTGCCCAGGTGGATGATAGCATAGTCCACCACAATTTTCTTCCCCTTTTCACTTGAAATTTCTATCCATAAATATTCAATGGTGTATTTGGTTTCCTGCAGAACTTTTATTCTGCTTGACTCAATGCTTTCTTTAATATATAATGACAGCCCTGCACCAATTTGATCCATTCTATCATTGCGATATAAGTTGTACCTTGGTATCAATATCCCATTGGATAATCCTTCTTCAACCAGGTCTCTGAGAAGCCTGGTATGTCTATTTTTATATAGTGCTATTCTAATTCTCCCATCCAGGGGCGGTCCAAGGGTGCGGGGCCATGTATGGAGACTCATTGCAGGGCCTCATTTGCATATCCACTGGACCTCATTTGCATGAATTTAATTTGTTTTACTTTAAAATGTATATGTTGCCAACTAAAATTTTAGGCAGCTTTCAAAGAAGCCCTTCAGAAGCCTCTCTTTTGTCCTGGCAATGATTTAAGGGCATGTTTACTAAATATTAATGTCCGTTAAGTAAGAAATAAATGGGTGTTCCTGCACTTAGCGCACATTAACATTTGTGAATGTGCATTAACTTTTAAACATACCTCTAAATGAGTGTCTGAATACTATTTGCATGGGCAGTGAGCATAAAGAAAGATTACCAGATTTCTACATTATCATAATCCAGTACCAACTGTCAGGAAGTATTATAAACCCTGCTCATTTAGAATCCATAACAAACCTGCCATATCATAACAGCACCAGCAGGACTCAAAAGTACCAAACCCTACTTATCAAAAGGCAATACTGCAAATATTAAACCAATACATCTCAGAGAATACCAATACATCTCCTACTGGGGAAAGAGAACAAGTGGGATTCTCACATAGAAACTACATAAACAGAATACTGCAGCTCAGTTGCACATGCAAATCACAGACCATCACCAAACATAGAACAAGGGATTACAATTTAGAAATAGGAAGACAATAATTAAATTGAGAACCCCAAATGCTAAACTTGGAATGTACAACAACACTGCAGAAATAAAACTATAAATTAATTTCCTCTTGTACTAACACAAAGACGTTAGCGATGCACATTTCCCAGAGCTGACTTAGTCAAATTGATAAATTCAAAATGAAATAGTACTTTTCTACCTATTTGTTGTTTAGGCATTTTATTTTTCCATCGCAACTGCCCCGGTTGCTTTCTTCTGTTTTCTTCGTGTCTTCTACTAAACTCTCCATTGTCTGCTGTCCATTTGTCCTTTCTTCTCCCCTAGTTTTTTCCATTCTCTCTCTACATCTGCTTCAACATACTGATCTTTCCCCTTTTGCTCTTTCCTCCATTTCTTTCTTTATTCCTTTTCATCCACTCAAATTTCACTCCTCAATTCTCAATCTCCACTTACTCTCCTAATAACCAAACAATTCTAGATTTTCTTCCCTCCCATCTCCATCCTCACTCCCCATGCACCATTGCCTTCTAGTCCTCCCTCAACATCAGCTGCCTTCTAGTCCCATTCTCCCATCCCCCCTGCATCAGCCTATTTCCATTCCTAGCCCCCCATCAGCCCATTTCCAATCCTAGTCCTCCATCAGCCCTTTCTAGTCCAAGCCCTTCCATCAGTCCATTTGTAGTCCTAGCCCCCCCATCAGCCCATTTCCAATCCCAGTCCCCCATCAGCCATTTCCAGTCCTGTTCTAGCCCCCCATAGCTCATTTCCAGTCCAAGCCCCTCCATCAGCCCATTCCAATCCTAGCACCACATCAGCCCATTTCCAGTCCTATCCCAGCCGCTCATCAGCCCATTTCTAGTCCTAGCCCCCCATCAGCCCATTTCCAGTCCTATCCCAGACCCCCATCAGCCCACTTCTAGTCCTAGCTCTGCATCAGCCATTTCCAGTCCTGTCCTAGCCCCCCATCAGCCTATTTCCAATCCTAGCATCCCATCAGCCCAATTCCAGTCCTATCCCAGCCCCCCCCCATCAGCCCATTTCCAATCCTAGCCCTCCATCAGCCATTTCCAGTCTTATCCCAGCCCATCAGCCCATTTCTAGTCCTTTGCCCCCCATCAACCAATTTCCAGTCCTATCCCAGCCCCCCATCAGCCCACTTCTAGTCCTAGCCTCCCATCAGCCCATTTCCAATCCTAGCACCCCATCAGCCCATTTCCAGTCCTATCCCAGCCTGCCATCAGCCCATTTCCAATCCTAGCCCTCCAATCAGCCATTTCCAGTCCTATTTCAGTCCTCACCATCAGCACATTTCAAGTCCTAGCTCCCCCATATGCCCATTTCCCATCCAAGCCCCCTCCAATCAGCCCATTTTTAGTCCTAGCTACCCATCACCCATTTCCAGTCCTATCCTAGCCACCCATTAGTCCATTTCCAGTCCACACTCCCCCCAATCAGTCCGTTTTCAATCCATGTTCCCCCATCAACCCATTTCCAGTCTTATTCTAGCCCCTCATTGGCCCATTTCAAGTCCTAGCCTCCCATAAGCCCATTTCCAATCCAGGCCCCTCCAATCAGCCCATTTCCAATCCAAGCCCCTCCAATCAGCCCATTTCCAGTACAAGTCCCCCCCCATAAGCCTGTTTCCAATCCCAGCCCCCATCAGCCCATTTCCAGTCCTATCCCAGCCCCTCATCAGCCCAATGCTAGTCCTTTGCCCCCCATCAGCGCATTTCTAATCCTAGACCCCATCAGCCCATTTCCAGTCCTATCCCAGCTCCCCATCAGCCCACTTCTAGTCCTAGCCTCCCATCAGCCCATTTCCAACCCTAGCCCCCACCCATCAGCCATTTCCAGCCTTGTCCTAGCCCCCCATCAGCCCATTTCCAATCCTAGCACCCCATCAGCCCATTTCCAGTTCTATCCCAGCCCATCAGCCCACTTCTAGTCCTTTGCCCCCTCAGCCCATTTCTAATCCTAGCCCCCCATCAGCCCATTTCTAGTCCTATCCCAGCCCCCCATCACCCCACTTCTAATCCTAGCCTCCCATCAGCCCATTTCAAATCCTAGCCCCCATCAGTCCATTTCCAGTCCAAGCCCCTCAATCAGCCCATTTCCAATCCTAGCACCCCATGAGCCCATTTCCAGTCCTATCCCAGCCCCCCATCAGCCCATTTCCAATCCTAGCCCTCCATCAGCCATTTCCAGTCCCATTTCAGCCCCCCCATCTGCACATTTCAAGTCCTAGCTCCCCAAAATGCTTATTTCCAGTCCAAGCCCCCCCAATCAGCCCATTTATAGTCCTAGCTCCCCATCAGCCATTTCCAGTCCTATCCTAGCCACCCATCAGTCCATTTCCAGTCCACACTTCTCCCAATCAGTCCGTTTTCAGTCCAAGGTCCCCCATCAGCCCATTTCCAGTCTTATCCTAGCACCTCATTGGCCCATTTCAAGTCCTAGCCCCCCATAAGCCCATTTCCAATCCAAGCTCCTCCAATCAGCCCATTTCCAGTCCTAGCCCCCATCAGTCCATTTCCATTCCTATCCTGCCCCCTCATTGGCCCATTTCAAGTCCTAGCCCCCCATAAGCCCATTTCCAGTCCAAGCCCCCCCCAGTCAGTCCATTTACAGCCCTAGCCCCCATCAGCCATTTCCAGTCCTATCCTAGCCCCATCAATTTGTCTATGTTTAGCTTAACTAGCTCCTCACAAAAGCCGTTTTCTGAAACTTGTTTATGATCTGCCTCACTTCCTTATCTATTTGTATTTATTTTCTGAGTTCTAACTCATGGCTCTTTATCTGTAAGTACAGAGCAGAACTATGTGTTAAGCAATTATACTTTATCCTTATCAGTTTCAACATATTCCTCCTCTTCACCCTTGACTCTGACAATATCACTTTGCACTTCCCTCCTCTTATTAACATACCTAAAAAAAGGTCTAATCCCCCATTTTATTACATTAGCTATTTTTTCTTCCATTGCATCTTCGCGTTCCTGACTACCTTCCCATTTTCTCTTAGCTTTTCCAAATACTGTTGGTTGTCTTTTTCTTTCTGTATTCTCTTATACTTTTTGAAGACTAATCTGTTTTTCCTTACATTTTCAGCAACTTCTTTTGAGAACCATGGCAGCCTTCTTTTCCTCTTACTTGTGTTTACCTTTCTAAGAAAAAAGGTTTGCCCTTTAAATTATTTCCTTCCAGTTTTACCCACTGCTTTTCTACATCTCTCAGCTGTTCCCATCCAGCTAATGACTCCTTGAGGTATTTCCCCATCTTGACAAAGTTAGTTTTCCTTCAGTCTAAAACCCTCACTTTTGAATGAACCATCTCTGCCCATGAACCACACCATCTGGTGATTATCTGGCATCCAGTAATCACCCACTATAACATCAGAAACACTCTCCCTATTCGTAAGCACCAGGTGCAGTATGGTCCCCTCCTACATACGATCTGTTAAGAGTTTCTGGAATAGTTTTCTCTGTAGAAAATCTTGGATCTGCCGACTTCCAAACTTAACTTGAGTGATACCGGGCTGCTGGTGCTAATGTTTAAAAAAGGAAAGAGAGGGGGGTCATGTGATGCGGACAGGGTAGTGGTCGCATCCTGAGTGCACTCCGAAACCCTTAGCCCAGGCCGGTGATATAGAACCGTGTAATCCCACGGCAAAAAGACGAGAGTGTGCCTAGGGTGTATTGGAGTGCCTGCAGCTTCGGACAGCGCGTTGTTGCCGACGAACAACATGGCGACAGTGGCTAAAATGACTAGGAGAGATCGAGAGCGGGTGGCCGGCACGAGCAAGATGGCGGAGTCAGCCCCAACGCCAAACTCGCCCAGATCCCCTGCTTCGCTGGATGAGATGTCAGCAGCCGTAGCAGCGGCCTTGTCACCGCAGTTCAATGCATTACATGAGAAGATGGATGGGCTGCGTGCTTCTGTGGATACTCTAGGGAGTAGACTCCGTGAGGCTGAGGATCGCCTGGGGCAGGCGGAAGATAAAGTGGAGGTGCTGGAGACGGAGGTTGCCGGCCTAAAAACCCAACTCGGCTTGCACGAGGCTAAGCTTGGCGACCTGGAGAACCGGTCAAGACGAAACAATTTGCGGTTCATGGGGATTCCGGAGACCGTCTTGGATAAAGACCTGCGGGGCTATCTGGAAGCGCTGACTATGCAAACACTCGACGGCATAGAGCTCGGAGATCAGCTGCGAATTGAACGAGTGCATCGTGTCGGCAACAAGCAAGCACGGGACGCCCGTCCCCGAATCGTGCTTGTTAAGTTCTTATATTTCCCGCAAAAGGAAACGATCCTACGGGCAGCCTGACAGAAGAGGGAAGTTACATACAATAACTCTAAAATTCGTGTTGCACAGGATTATTCAGCCATGCTGAGTCGAGAGTATGCCCCCCTATGTGAAAAACTTATCGGTGCTGGGATCCGGTTCTCCGTTCAATACCCTGCTAAGCTCCATGTGATGAATGAAGGGGCTCACCATGTCTTTACAACGGCTGCAGAGGCAGAGGGCTATGTGAATCAACTTACTGCTGGAAGGCGGGTGGCCTCGGCGTCTCCCCATTGACACTTAATGGTGCTGATTGTTTGGGGACGGCCCGGCTCCCTCTTGGGGGAGTAGCATGTGGCAGCTTGGTGTAGTGCAGGCTATAGTACCTGCCAGGCCTTTGTGAGCGGCACGTGGACATGTTACTTTGTATCGGTTGAACTGTTTCTCCAGCTACAAACTTGCCATGCCATGAACCGGCCACATTGTTTCAAACTCTGCAGATCTACTTGGTAACATCTCTTACTGCTTGTGCCTTAACTTTTGGCTAACCCTTGTTCTTTCTTTTCTCTTTTTTTCTCCTTCCCTTTCATGATGGCTCTCATCCTCAGTATCGGGAGGGCTTTAGAGCCATGGAATCCTCTCTCTCTTCTTTCTTTCTAGTTTTAATGTGCGGATAACTGGGAAGGTTATCTAGTAGTATTGGCAGCTGCTTGGCCAGTACCTGCGGGGTCTTTTTGCTTGTTTGTGTTTTTTTCTTTTGCTTTATTATTTTTCACTTTTAGTACTGCCATTGGAACACCGTTCTTGTAGCCCCATAGAAGACTGCAGCTGGGGGGAGTGCTGGTGCCCTGCTGGGACTTTCAATAAAGAATGGGGTAGAGCGTGGCGTTGTATTGCGATGCCTTCTGGGTGAGCGAGTTTCCGGCGCAGTCCCCCCCTCCCCTACTTTTGCTGGGCCCTACGAAGAGAGCCAGATCGAAGTGGCCTAGCAGGGGGCGTGGAGAGGTAGGAGTGATCATGGCCTTACTTCCAGCTCACTGCATTTTGGGGGAGGGGCTCTGGGGTCTGCTCTCTGATGGTCTAGCATCCCTTTAAAGCTTCGAGGGATCGGAGTGTTGGGGCTGTTAGATAATAGCGCTGGGGGCTGCACACCCAGGAGGCAACTCTATAACCTTTACCTGTATCGGAATTGCTTAATGGGCCAGTCAGTTGCACTGGCCAATGTCGACCTTAACAATCCTTGTTTTTATCTTTGATTGTTGCCAAGATGTTGATTGGTTGCTTTTGTATTGATATTTGAATTATGCTTTTCATAAACTGTGGCATGACACGTTCCCTGCCAGGGCCTACGTATTACTTTACAGGAATGGCACTGTGTGGGTTTGGTTGCAGGCTGTTTATGGGCCCTTCTATGGGGGAGTCCGGGGGGGGACCGGGGCCCTATGGGAGTTGGGCTCCCTGGGTAACTAGGGAGTGCTCGGTATATGACAGCAGGCAAGCCGGGAAGACGTAGAGTCTGAACGCGGGATTGAAATTTGCTTCTTAGTGGGCGATGGGGAATCGGCCGCGCTCAGAGGGGCCTCGGTAGGGCTTCTCTGGAGTGGAAAGGGGGAGAGGGCCCAAGGGTCAGTGGAGACTGGAGGGGGGAGATTGGATTGGGTAAGGAATGTGGGAGGGGGGGTAGGACTGGGAGGAAAGTGGGAATAGGTCAGGGAGGGGAGGGAGATTGGGGGGGGGGGATTGAAGGGAGGAAGCGGTTGGGGGTGGGATGGGATCAGAGGACCTTCCGGGCTGAGGAGATTGAGATTCTGGTAGTGGCTAGGGGTGGACCCCAGGCGGGGGGGGGGGGGGGTTCATTCAGGAAAGGTTTGGAACATCGGCTTGATTGCTGTGGAGTACTATGCCATAAGCTGAAGATTATCTCTTGGAATGTGTGTGGGGTAGGTAACCCTGTTAAATGATACAAGGTGCTGCAGGCTCTGGCCAGGTTGCAGTGCGACATTGCCATATTGCAAGAAACCCACCAGACTGCGGAGGAACATGCGAAATTGCAGAGAGCCTGGGTGGGGCAAAGTTGGGGTGCCCCGGCGCTTGGGAAGAAAGGTGGAGTGGTCCTACTGATTCATAAATGCGTGCGTTTTGAACTCGAGCAGCAATATGTAGATCCTAAAGGCAGATACATCTTGTTATATGGTTACTTGGAGGGAAGGCCGGTGGTGCTGGGTAACCTGTATGCTCCAAATGTCTTAGATAAATCCTTTTATGCTTGCTTGGCCTCAAGGATTGAACAAATGCCGGATGTTCCTCTGATCCTGGCGGGAGATTGTAATGGGGTGTTGGATATCGACTTGGACACATCGGGAGGCGGACGAGATGGTTGGCGGGTCCCGGTTACTAGGGCACTTCAGGATCTACGGTGCCGACTGGGGTTGGTGGATCCGTGGCGTTTGCTTCATCCTTTAGAGCGGGACTTTACCCACCAATCGAGAGCCCATGATTCCAGCGCACGGATTGATTATGTATTGGTTTCGGAGCGGCTGTTCGTGCAGGTCGGGGAGGCGGAAATTGGCCCAATGGCGATATCGGACCATGTACTGGTCTAGGTGGAATTGCAGTGGGGGGGCCCTGCTACCTCGCAGCGCATTTGGCGATTCCCCCTAGGGCTATACGCCGATACCGAATTCCATACTTACCTTGAACAGCGATGGGGGGAATTTATGGACAACCATGCACAACATAGAGACGAGCCAGAGTTATTGTGGGAAACGGCAAAGGTGGTCCTGCGCGGTGATATTATTGCCTATGGGGCGCGGAAGCGAAAATTAATTGCATCACGAATAGTCCAGATGGAAAAGCAGGTCGTGAAGGCCCGGCGGCGGTGCGCAGGGAACCCCACAGCGGCTAATAAACACTTGCTTTGGGAGCTGCAGTCGTCCCTTAATGAGTTGCTCCATCAGAGAGCAAAGAAATCTTTGATGTATTATAGATACCAGTTTTATCGTTTTGGGAACAAACCAGGGAAACTTCTGGCGCGGTGTTTACGGGGCAGTAGAGGGACACGCTCCATAGTGGCGCTGCGTGACGATCAGGGCCAGTTGCATAAAAACAGCCAGGCAATAGCCCAAGTATTTCGTTCCTTTTTTCGAAAGCTCTATCAGGGAAGTAGCGGGTCCACGACATTAATGGACAGCTACCTTCAGGGGCTACGGTTACCTCGGTTGGCAGCGGAACAACGCTTAGTGCTAGATGCCCCGGTAACTGAAGAGGAAGTTCATAGAGTTATATTGGGGGCTAGCTGCTATAAGTCACCGGGTCCGGACGGGTTTGGGGCGGAATTCTATAAGCTACTAGTTGGTCGGGTTGCCCCTGTTCTGACCGCGGTGTACCACCGGAGGGTGGAGCAGGGGAAGTTTGGTTGGGGAACGAACCATGCATTTATTACTTTAATACCTAAACCCCGTAAAGATCCTATGCAGGCGGCATCCTATCGGCCTATCTCATTATTGAATTTTGATCCGAAAGTGTTAGCAAAGGTTCTGGCTGACCATTTGGCCGCCGTCCTGGGGGGCCTGTTGCATGAGTCCCAGGTGGGATTTGTTCAGGGGCGGTACGCGGTGTGGAATTTGCGAAGGATATTAGCCTCTATGGAATGGGTGCGTGCGCGAGAGGAGCAATCACTGTTGATCAGTTTCGACGCGGAAAAGGCGTTCGACCGGGTCAACTGGGATTACATGAAGTTTCTTTTGCCTCGGTATGGGCTGGGCGATTCTTTTATTAGGATGGTGGAGCTACTGTATGCAAATCCTACAGCCGGTATTTTGTGCAATGGGGTACTGTCCGACAATTTTAACCTTGAAAGGGGCACTCGTCAAGGCTGCCCCCTCTCACCGCTGTTGTTCGTGTTGACATTAGATCCACTGCTGCGGAGTATAGTGGACTCGAATGATATTCGGGGCGTCCGTATTGGACCGTGTGGTTTTAAAGTGGCTGCCTTTGTGGATGACATCCTAGTCCATTTGTGCGACCCTCAACAGTCGTTGCCGTGTTTGCTTGCCGAATTCTCTCATTATGGTGAATTTGTGGGGTTGCGCATTAACCGAGACAAATTGGAAGCTCTGGACCTTGGGGGTCGGCTCCAGAGGTGTTGGGGAGGGAGCTTCCAGCTGCGTTGGGCCGGTGCTTCCTTTATTTACTTGGGGATTGAGCTAACTAAAGATACGACGGCGCTGTATAGGCGGAACTTCGAGCATATCTGGTTGAAGGTCCGCTCACAGCTCCAGGCTTGGGCCCCTCTTCCACTGTCTTTACTGGGTAGGGCGGCAGCATTGCGGATGGTGATACTGCCACGGATCCTCTATTGGCTACAAACTTTGCCGGTGTGGCTGTTACGTCGGGACCTTCTGCGCATCAAACGGGAATTTCGTGGGTTTCTTTGGAGAGGGGCCAGAGCACATATACCAATGAGCCATTTGAGGGGGGGATAGAGATCTGGGGGAATTGGTGTGCCCGATCTCTGGAACTATGCCCTGGCTTGCCAGGCTAGACACCTGGGGGATTGGTTTGGCACTACTGAGGTGTACACTCCGAGAGAGCTTGAAGAGGCCCTGGTGACGCCACATTCTTTGCTGGCGGTTTTACATTTACGGCGGGAGGTTTTGCCGGGTCATGTAGTGAATAGTGTGTTGGTCCAGGCGGTGCGGCGTACCTGGCAGCGGTTGAACAAACTATGGGGGAGTTCGCTGGAAATTTCGAGCTGGTTGCCATTGCAGGGCAATGCCCAATTTCCCCCGGGATCGGACTCGGTCCCCTTCCGTCGATGGGCGGAGGTGGGGATACGGCTGATGGGGCACGTCATTGACCTGGAGGGGCGGTGTAAACCTCTGGCAGCGTTGTGTCGGGAATATGATTTGTGCCCCAAGGCTTCCCTGTTTGCGTACATGCATCTATCTCATTATGTGGGCTCAATCACGGGACAAGAATTGAAGGGTGACCATTCCGTACGGATATTAGAATTCTTTGCACTCGGGATGGGGACCCCACTTACTATTACAAACTTCAAAAAAGCATCGGAACCTTATGGGACGCCGTTAGACTATTCGGCAGAGGAAGCTTCTTGGGCACGGGAACTGGGCTGCGAGGTGGCTCCGGGCTCTGTTTGCGATGCACTGAGCCGGGTTGCCCGGTTGGCGGAAGGAGCTAGATGGCGGGAAATTCAATTTAAGTGTATTGTGCGAGCCCATTTCTCTCCGAGGCGAGCACTGCGTAGTCGTCTCACTGCCTATGGTGGGTGCCCGAATTGTGCTTGTCCGTTAGCAGATTTGGGTCATATGTGGTGGGGCTGTCCCCATATCTGTCGCTATTGGCTTAGGATAGCAAATTATTTAAGCGGCTTATTGCAACAGCAGGTCTGCTGGACAGGGCGGCTCGTGGCGCTGGATCAGTTGGGACCACTCCACCCGAAGGGCAGATGGCAGAAACTGTTGATAAGAAAAGCATGTTTGGTGGGGAAGAGTCCTGTGCTGCGACGATGGTTGGAGCCTGCGGCCCCCTCCTTCTGGGAGTGGCGTAATGGGTTCCATCAATTTATGCTTTTGGAATGGAGGTGTGCGCAGAGACACCCTCGGAGTTGGGCCTCTTTTCTCCTGGTGTGGACGCCCTATATTCAAGTGTTGGTGCCTAAAGTCCACAGTGAACTTTTGTGCTTGGGATAGGCGTGGAGGGGGTCCTCAGATGGCTGCTGAGCAAAAGGCTCGATAGGTTCCTTAGGTCCCGGGAGGGTGGGGTGGGGGGGGGGGGAGGACGGCAGGAGGGTTTAGGTAGGAAGTTGACAATTTTGTTCTGTACTGTTGTAAAACCCTGGGGCAGTGGACAAGACACAGCCCTGCCCGGGGCATGCTGGTTTATCATGACTGTATACTGGAAAAGAGAAGCATTTTATGTAGTTATGTAATGTATTTTGTGTTTTCAATAAATAAATCTTTGAAAAAAAAAAAAAGGAAAGAGAGCAGCTTTTAAACTTGAACTCGAAAAGTATTGAAGGAATTTTAGAAAAGTTTTGGAGGCTCCACAGTTTGACCCTTTCAATGCTTCTTTAAAGTTGGGAGTGGTGTCAGATGACTGGAGAAGAGTGGAACAGATTCCTCTAAACAAAAGCAGAAATAAGGAAAAGACTAGGAACTACCGGCCAATTAATCTGACCTCTGTGGAGAGTACATTAATAGAAACACTGCTAAAACAATAGTGTATTTTTGGGACTCCAGTGGATTGCAGGTCTAAGGCAGCATGGTTTTACTAAAGGTAGGTCTCATCAGACAAATCTGATTAATTTTTTTGACTGGGTGACCAGAGTTGGACAGGGAGAGTGCTAGATATGGTATACTTAGATTTCAGCAAAGTTTTTGACAAGGTTCCACATAGGTGACTTATAAACAGAGCCATACTGAGCTATAAATGCGCCCTGTGCGACTTGCATGTCTGGCGCGCCCATCCCCTCCCTCGTCATCACCTCACCGCCTTCATATCCAGCCGACTGCTAGTCCTTGTCCTGCTGCTGCCACTTTGTCTTCTCGGAGGCGACAGCAGTGAAACAGACCTGACTTCCAGTTTAAAAAAAAAAAACACGTGGGTCCTGTATGCAGTTCTGGTCCCTTCCTCCCTTCTCTGATGTAGGTCGCATCAGAGGAGGGAGGGACCAGACCAGCCATTCAAACGCAGGTTTTTGCAACTTCACGTTTGAATGGCTGGCCTGGTCCCTCCCTCCTCTGATGTGACCTACATCAGAGAAGGGAGGGAGGGACAGAACTACATACATGTGCGGACCCGCATGGGTTTTTTTTGTTTTAAATTGAAAGTCAGGTCTGTTTTGCTATTGCCGGTGCTGCTGCCGCTGAGCAAAGAAAAAGTGGCAGTGGCAGGGCAAAGCAGGCAGTGCAGGAGGGGGTGGGGGTGAGTGAACCAAGGCTGCCAACCCGAAATGCACCCCTAAGCCTTTGCGCCCTGTGTGACTGTACCACTTGCACAAGGTTAGGTATGGCGCTGCTTATAAATGAACTGAGCAGCTTCAGGATGGACTCTAAGATAACTTGACTGGGTTGAGTGGAAGGTGACATAGAGTAGTGGTAAATGGAGTTCACTCTGAGGATAAGGACATTACCAGTGGTGTGCTGCAAGGACAGGTGTTTGGTCCATTTCTTTTTAATGTTTTTGGAATTGATACTGTGGCAGGGCTGTCAGGTAAGGTTTGCCTTTGCTGTAGATGATACCAAATGGGGTAGACTCCCTGGAAGTTGTAGATAACACAAGGAGGGATCTAGCAAAGCTTGAAGAATGGTCTAGAATTTGGCATTTGAGGCTTAATGCTAAAACATGCAGGGTCATGAATTTGGGCTGTAAAAGCTCAAAGGAGTGATGAAGTGTATTATTTTTTTTTGTAATTTTTCTATATCACACTATTTATCATCAGCGCGGTTTACAAGTAACCAAAGTTGTGCAATGTAGAACAGTCTAACAATGACATTTACAAAGAACAGGGCAAATTAACATGGTGAATGGGTGAACTATATACACTATATACAAATTAGCATAATGGTCGACATGTTTGTCTTGTTAGGGACAGGTTGACGTGGGGGGTAGTTTAAAATGCACTGATTGTAGTCTGGGGTACGTTACTCTGTAGGAGCTGCTATGGGTCAGGATAAGGAAGGCTAAGTGATGTTGTCAGAAATGGAGAAGTGTTGTAGGAAGAGATAATGTTTGATTGCCTTCCTGAACTGGGGGAGGTTGCTTATGGCACGGACATCTGCCGGGAGGGCGTTCCAGCAAGAAGGTGCGTAAAGAGCAAAAGCATGCTTTCTCGTAGTCTTTGAACATTTGGTGATGGCTTTTGGTAGGAGTAAGGTGTTGCAGGCTATTGATCTTCTTGCTCTGTTGAGGGGGGTGGGGTGTACAAGGTCTGAGAGGGAGGTGGATGTGCATTTGTTAATTGCCTTGAATGTTATTGTTAGTGTCTTGAAGGTGATCCTGCACTGGACAATGAGCCAGTGCAGATATTTCAAGATGGGGGTAATATGGTCTTCCCTTGACGCTCCGTAGAGGGTTCTTGCTGCGGTATTCATCGCGAGCTGCAGGGGTTTTAGCGAGCTTTTTGGGAGGCCAAGCAGAATGGAGTTGGCGTAATCAAAATGAGGCAGTATTAGGGCTTGAAGGACAGTTCTGAAGTCATTTGGTTCCAGAATCCGTTTCATATGTCGTAGAATCCGTGGTAGATTGTGGTAGATTGTCCTAACGATATTGCTTATCTGGGCATGCATGTCAAGGCGCTGGTCAAGTGTTACACCCAGGTATCGAATCGTCATCTTGGCGATGAGTTCAGCGTTGCGTACCTTGAGTGAAGATGGTGGGGAGAATGTCTGGTCTCTGCTGATAAAGAGAACCTCTGTCTTCTTGAAGTTTATTTTGAATTTTTGACTTTGTAGCCAGTCTGTGACAGTTTCGAAGCATGTTGAAAGTTGGGAGAGGTCTGGTTGATCTGTGGATATTGGGGTGAACATTAGGGCATCATCAGCATATACTAGGCAGTTAATGTTGAATGACCGGATGAGGTTGCATATGGGTTGCATATAGATATTAAACAATAGGGCTGAAAGTGACGAACCTTGTGGAACCCCTTTCTCTTGCAGGAAAGGAGCGGATATGGATGGACAGGAGCGTACATGTTGCAGTCTGTTGTTGAGATATGAGGCGCACCAGGCGAGTGCATTTCCGTGGACGCCCTTATCGGCAAGGCGGGATAAGAGTAGCTTGTGGCTGACAGAGTCAAAGGCAGCTGCAATGTCGAGGAAGATGAATGCAAAGCCTTGTCTGATGTTGTCAAGCCCAATGGTTAGGGTGTTAAATAAGGATGTCAGCAATGTTTCCACTCCATGTGACTCCCTGAATCCATGCTGGCAAGGGTCAAGGGGAGCATTTGTTTCTATGTGATGAGTCAACTGCTGCTGGACTATTTTTTCCATGATTTTGGCAAGGAGAGGGATACTTGATATTGGCCTGTAGGATTCCATCTTTGCAGGATCAAGCTTACTGTTTTTCAGCAGCGGTCTTATTGATGTTTGCTTTAGGTTCTGAGCGAATGTGCTGGATAGGAATGAAATGCCTATTAGTTTGGACAAAAAAGAACTAAGTTCGGTCCGTAGGGCTTTTATTCAGTGTGCAGGGCATGGGTCGTTTGGTGCTGTGGTGGTGTTTATAGTCGAGATAGTGTTTTGGATATCCTTTACAGTTGGGGGGGAGAAGGAGGTAATGATATGTTGGGTATCTAGGACTGATGGGAAAGAGGATGGGGATAAGATTGATGGGGAGGAGGAAGAATGGGGGAGTAAAGATGATTGGCCTGGGGGTTGAGAGCTTGCGGGAGTGGTAGATTGACTTGTTTTGGCCCGTAGATAATCTGCATATTCCTGTGGGTCTGGGAGGTTAGATTGGCTGGGGGAAGGTTCTTTTGCCAAGGGTTTGACAAGATTGAAGAGCTCATGTGGTTTGTTTATGGAGCATTGCAGGATCTCTGCGTAGTACTGCTTCATTCTTGTGGACACAGCAGTTCTGTGGGTATCTAGATGGGTGGTGTATGCGTCATGGGTTTCAGTTGTCTTCGATCGGCGCCAATGTTTTTCAAGCCGTTTAAGTCAACAGAAGGATGCCGTTAGATCAGGTGAGTACCAGGGTGCCTTCTTTCTTTTGCCAGATGTTTTGTTGCTGGAGGGGGTGTCGATTACAGCATTAAGACTCTTGTTCCACAAGGATAGCATGTCGTTCAGGTTTTGTTCAGGTGGTTCTAGGAGAGGCTGTGCTCTTTCAAGGATCTCTTCTTTGATGAATGGATGGTAGCATTTATAAGCTGTAGCGAGTGGTTCGTTTGAGATATGGGGGCTATTGGTCAAGGAGAGGGCAACGAGAATCTAATTAGACTATGGTCAGACCATGGCACTGAGCTTAGTGAGAGCTTGGATCTTGTGTGTGGATTGGGTGGCTACTTGTGGTGCGAATATAAGATCGAGCATATGTCCCTTGATATGGGTGGGGCAGTCGACCATTTGGGTATAGCCTAGTGCTTTAAGGGCATCGAGGAAGGCTTCGGATTGGATTACTTGAAGGGCAAGGAGGTTGAAATTCCCCAATAACCAGTTTGCTGTACGTGGTTTGCTAGGGTTGCAGGCAAGGTCAATTATTAAGGAGAGGTCATCTGGCGCTGGAGAAGGAGCACTGTATAGCAAGTTGATTGTGCAGTGTTTGTTAGCTATGGAGATGTAATCAAGGTGAGGGGTGCTATTGGAGGTAATTAGCTGAAATTGTAGGTGGTCTTTGGTCAGGATAAGTGTTCCTCCACCTTTCCGGTCGGTTCTGTGACATGAGTGGATAGAGAAGTTAGGGGGCACATATTGATGGAGGAGAACAGAATCTGAGGCTGACATCCATGTCTCTGTAACGCATAGGATGTCGAGATTGTGAGCGGCATTTCTTATGGATGGAACGGGCGTTTATGAGAGCGCATTTAAGGTCAAAGGGGGGGGCGTCTCCTGTTGAGGGGAATAGGATTGTTGGAGGGCGACATAAATGAGGTGGGGGTACGGCCTGTGTCGAGGTCTCTCTGTCTGGTGGTGGGGGGGTGTATGATATCTTCTCCATGAACCATGTAGAATTGGGATGGTGTTATGGTAAGGGGTAAGGGCTTGAGAGCTGTGCATCAGCGCAAGTATCATGCAGCAGCAGGCAAGGGTATATGAGAGTGTGGTTGTGGTGGGTGGAAGCATTGTGGCCGAGTGTTGATAGTGCTCTGTATCTGTTGGGTGGGGCTGGTTTGGTTATGTTAATGCTATGAGTTGAAATAGTTTGTGGAGTGTAGCAGCTAGTCTATCTTAAGTTTAAGCTGACAGCTAGGCAATATGCAGTGTGGTTGAGTAAAACAGTAACAGATATTTGAAACAGTTTAGCAATGAGCATATAACAATGTGACAGTGAGATGGTAAAACAGAATCAACGTTTTGTAACAGTTTAGCAGTGAGCATAAGACAATAGTGTAGCAATGAAGTGGTAGGACCGTATCAAAGCTTTGTAGTAATTTAGCAACGGGTAAAATAACAGCGTAGCAATGAGATGGTGATACTACATATGATTACATGCGCTAGGGTTTGCATATATAATTGAGTATAGATTGTGTCAGAAATCTGGAACCCGAGCTATTAGCATTTGTTAGACCGGTTGGTATGTGTTAATACTTGTGTTTTCGTCCTATTGGCTTGCAGTTTCGGACTCTGATCGCTCCTGTGCTTATGTTGATAGTTTGTGGCCTCTGGTTGGGCCTCCGCCTAAGGGCCACGCCAAAGGGCCCTCTGGCAAGGCCCTCAGGCGCGGGTCTGCCAGGCACGGGTGTGCCTCTGTAGTGCTGCTTCTTTTATGTCTGGGGATGCCCTGATTGGGCAGCACAAGGCAGCTGATGCGTGCGATGGGGTCCAGTGGCTCCAATCCCTCAAGTGTAGGGGATGAAGTACTTCTGTCCACAAAAGAAGAGCAAAACCTGGGAGTGATCATATCTGTTAACCTTAAGGTGGTCAAACAGATTGAAACGGTGATGGCAAAAGCCAGAAGGATGCTTGGGTGCATAGAGGAATAGCCAGCAGGAAAAAACAGTGATAGTGCCTTTGTATAAGGCTCTGGTGAGACCTTATTTGGAGTACTGCATGTAATTCTAGACCCTACGCTTTCAACAAGATATAAACTGGATGAGTCAGTACAGAGGGAGGCTACTAAAATAGTCAATGGTCTTCATTATAAAGCATACAGGAGAAGACTTAAGAATCTCAATATGTATACTTTGGAAGAAACACAGACGCTGGCCAGATCAGCGGGCTCCCCTGATCGATCAGGGTCGAGCCGGGCCACCAGCGACGTCCACCACAACTGCCCAATCAGAGGGCTGCAACAATTTAAAAAGGAGAGCACCATCGGGCGCTGCAGCAGACGCTGGCCACATCAACGGGCTCCCCCGATCGATCGGGGTTGAGCCGGGCTGCCAGCAACGTCCACCACAACTGCCCAATCAGAGGGCTGCAACAATTTAAAAAGAAGAGCGCCATCGGGTGCGCCCGTGCCGGAGGGCCTCGCCAGAGGGCCCTTTGGCATGGCCCTTCGGCGGGAGCCCCGAAGCATAAAACAAAGTACATCACAGGACGAGCGCAACAATGACACCAACTCTCCAGACTAACAACAAAGATCACCAACCAACTCTGAGTAACTCACCCCACATGGAGGACACTAACATGGAAAATCAACCCCTCCACTCTTGCAACAAACTCCTGTACGGACAGCAAATGTACACGAGAACACTCTTCCAACAAATGTATGCTGTTATACTAATTCTTACCCTGTGATCTTACCAAACAAATGCATTTTACTACACCACCTACTTTACAGCCTTACAAACTCCCCCCATATATATATCATACCTCCCTACCATCCACCAACCTATACACACATCTGCTTACTACAAACCTCCCAGCAAAAGACCTACCAGATACATTCCAATGGAACCATGGTTACGAACACCCATACCTCAGTCACACTCCCAACATACAACCCGCATAAACATAAGCCTGATAAATGCAAGATCAATATGCAACAAAACACACTATTACCGATTATATCTATGAAAACAACATTGACATACTATGCATTACTGAATCATGGCTCAAGAACACAGACCAAGTAATACTGAACCAAATAACACCACCAGCATTCACAGCACACAATTGCCCGAGAACCCACAAATGAGGAGGCGGAGTACTAATACTTGCCCGAACAGATCTAAGGCTCAAGACAGCAACCTTCAAAAGCTGTGAATTCATCAACACTGAAAACAAACATCTATCCATCTTCCTGATATACCGACCCCCCCCAATGCACCAACAGAGGACACATCCAACATCCTGGATATGATATATGCAGCTAACTCACCACACAAGACGCTCATTGTGCTAGGAGACCTAAACCTCTCAACTGCCTCAACAACAATTAAAATCGCTTTTCACAAAGCTGTGGAATCCATTCAGCTCAAGCAAGTCCTATCAGATCCATCCCATCGCTCTGACTCTATACCAGATTGCATATTCATGCCAATCAACACCCTAAATCAAGGTCTCATAACACCACCTAAAACCACACCAATACCATGGTCAGATCATCATGCCATATCATTTGTGCTCCACCACAATACCCAGAAGACAGCCTGGAAAACAGAACAGCCAACCAGACACTTCAAAGCTTTTAACAACTCATGCCTCGAACGAATTCACACCACAACAAAAACAGGCCCAGATCTACACCATGGTACTCCAACGCAATAAGAGAATCCAAAAGAAAATTACAACAACTGGAATGTCGTTGGAGATGTAATAAATCAGAAATGACATTGAAACAATACCAGGAAATGCAAAAAGATTATAATAACCTAATAAACAAACATAAACAACAATAACACACAAGCCTTGTACTAAAAGCTTGCAATAAACCTAAAGAACTCTTCAACATTGTTCGTACCCTAACAAATAACCCAACTACGAAAGACAACTGCAAGATACACCCATAAACCTTTGCTGATTATCTAACTGCCAAGTACAGTACCACCACACCCAATGACAACGTCTCCCTTATGGACACAACAACTCCAGATGGCTCCACAACCACTAATCAATAGAAGAATTTCAGCATTCCATCAAACTAAACAAATAGAACAAACTATCACTGCTCTAAATACCACCACTTCCCCACTGGACCACTGCCCGGTGACTTGGATTAAACCCACCAAAGAAGAATTCAACACATTCATCCAAAAGATAGTGTGGTGATGCACATGCAGCAGAGCCCTTTAAAACTGAAAAAAAAGAGTTTTTTTTTCATAAACGGGGGATGGGCTTACCAAAGCATAGCTCCCAGGTAGAAAGAGAAACTAAAGCACACACTAGCAGGGCTAGCCTGAAGCCACACCCAGCCTCTAGGACAGTTGCAGGCAGAGAGAGGGTGGGGCCAGGGAAGGAAACAAGCCACAGAACATTTAAGCTGCGTCACACAGGAAGTGAGGCAGAACAGGGTTTCTCAGCAGAACAAGGAAGTGAACCAGTTGAACCAGCAGAGCAAGCAGGACGTGCTCAGGCACAGGAAGGACTGCAGGGAGAGACTGCCAGGGGGCAGGAAAGACTGCAGGCCAGAAGCCAGGAGGAGAGGCAGAGAGTCCAGAGAGACCAGGTGAAGAGGCAGCATTACAAGGCTGTGAGACCTGGTGGTTCAAAGGGGACCAGCCACAACTCCCAAGGCAAGTGTCAAGGTTGTGGGCAAGAAAAGAGCTGGGGAAGAAGTCAGGACTATACGTCTGATTCTGAAGGCAGCAGCTCAAGTCCTGGGCCCTTGAACAGACAGTACAGAAAGTCTGATAAAAGGAGGGTTTCTGCCAACCAAACAACTCATATATTTCCCGAGGTGGAGTTGTTAAGGGAGAGAAGGGCAAGAGGTTCTGACCCAGTTAAAAGGGGGAGCCAGAAGCTAAAATGGGGAAAGCTTTTTAAACTTTTAAAAGAAGTGCAGCAGAGTGTGCCAGAAGTTGCCCCAAGCCCTGAGCTTTATAATTCACCGGAGGAAATGGAAGTGGAGCTTTATCCAGACAGTCCAGTGTCTTCAGCAGAGTCAATGGAGTGTGGACTTTGTGTGAGAAATGTTTAATGCTTTTATGGAAGGCTGTATGATACAGGTTAAGAAGATAACATATGTGCTGGTATCAATGAATGCCTAGGATAAGGGCAGACAAGAAGACAGAAACCTCGTGTTTAAAAGCAGCCAGTTTTACCACTGCTAAAGCCCGGTTAAGAAGGCTAATGGTTTTAAACTAAGAGGCAGCACATGGCTGGTATCCTAATCTGCAGCAGCTGAGAATGTGAATTCAAAACTGTCTTATTGAAGTTTTGTTGAACTGTGCACTTAACAGTATTTTGCTGGTTTTGTTAAATGGAAGAAGGCAAAGTTAACAAGAGTGGAGAAAACTACTTGGAGAGTTTTTGCTAAGAAAGTTATTGGAGAAAGTATCCTATTTTTGGTTATATTTTTGGTTTGCCTTATCATGGTCATTTGTCAAAAATTGATTCCACGAAGAAAACAATAAAAAGCAATTTATTTTTACAAATTGTCCTGTGTCCTCATCCACTCGTACTGCTTACAAAGCAGGCCACAACTACACAAAAAGAGTGATGACCGGCGCACCCCACTAGGCAGCCGCCTAGACGGACAGGGCGCCGCCACAATAGTAAGCACCTCTCTTACTCAGGGCTATATGCCAAAAGCACTCAAGCAATCCACTATACGCCCCATTCCTAAAACCACCTCATCCAACAATATCGACTCTTCAACCTACCGACCACTATTCAGCCTTCCACTCCTGGCCAAAATAACTGAAAAAAATCATACAGAGACAACTCCAAGATCACATTGACGAATTTGCCCCACTAGACCCCCACCAGCACGGATTCCGTCCAAAACATGGCATTGAGACACTCCTCATACATCTATTCAACAACATAATCAAAGGAATAGACAAGATAAAGCAGGGCTTCTTATTAATATTTATAGATATTTCATCAGCCTTTGACACAGTCTCCCATCACATCTTATTGAAGCGCCTAAGGGAGATTGGCCTTCAAGATACCACTATTAAATGGTTTCAATCATACCTAGAAGACAGACAGCAGAGAGTAAAATCTGGGAATCTCACCTCAGCACCCTTCAAAACTACTCAAGGAGTTCCCCAAGGCTCATCACTATCAGCTCTTCTCTTCAACGTCTATATTCAGCCTATATGCAAAATATTTAACAAGTACAAGATACAATGTGCCATATATGCTGATGACATCATGGCATATACCCCTATTCAACTGGACTCCCCAGACTATACCACTATATCTACCTGCATTCAAGAAATGACAACCTGGCTAACAACAACTTAAACATCAACATAAAAAAATCTGAGGCAATCATCATAACGAGAGACCCCACATTCATTCATCCTACCTCTATCAACATCTCTAATACACCGATTACAATAAAAAGATGAAGTCTGATACCTTGGAGTGATTCTAGACACGCAACTCAGCCTCCAACCGCATATAAACAAGATATCCAAAACAGCATTCTTCAAACTCGCAACGCTCCGGAGACTAAAACCTCTCCTCAACAAAGAACATTTCTGCAGAGTAAGCTAGGCCATCATTACACCTGTACTGGATTACTGTAACATACTATTCCAAGGTCTACCCAAACAAACCACCCATCCCCTAGAAATAATACAGAACACTGCTGCCCGCATCATTGCTAGCGCTTCAAGACAAGACCATATAACTCCAATATTACATGATCTGCATTGGCTACCAATATCATCACATGCAAAATATAAATCAGCACTAACCATCTTCAAAATTAAAAACAACATGTCAGCAGAAATACTACAAGAATTTATCGGAGCCAAAACAAGCAAAAGACCAAACAAAAACAGCACCAAAAACAATATACCGACATCTAGTCTATTCACAAGAACCAACAAATCCACATCCATGAGAGCCTTCTCTCTTGCTGCCCCTGCTATCTGGAATGTCCTCCCAGAGAAACTAAAATCAACAACAGATATAAAAGAATTCAGGAAACTACTCAAAACCACCCTATTCATGGAACAATTCAATGAAGACCACCAATCACCATAATCACTACACAAACCTCTCAAAGACACGACACACACACCAGACAAACACCCCATCACTCTCATTAAGATGTATATAGTTTAGACAATGTTACAGGAGACCACTCAGGTTGTTGAAGTTATATTGTTACTGTTGATAATTACAAGTTCTATGTATAAGTTAACATTCTGCAAGTTCTTTGTATAAGTTGAAGTTTATTGTTAACCGCCTTGATTGAATGAAAAGGCGGTATAGAAAATAAATAAATAAATAAATATTAAATGTTAAATAAATAAATATAATATAATAAAGATGTTTAAATATCTCCATAGCATAAATGACCAGGAAAAGAGCTTCTTTTTTTAAAATTGAACGAATGTTCTGGGATGAGGGAGCATAGGATGGGGAATAAGATGACGGTGAAAGGGGATAGACCCAGGTGTAATTTAAGGAAATATCTTTTTTATGGAAAGAGTGGTGAATGCATTTAATAGCCTCCCAGTGGATGTTTCAGAGATGAGGACTGTGGCATGGGACAAGCACCGAGGGTCCCTAAAGGAAAGAGGGAATTGTAGAGCTTAATGTGGCAATGGTCCCAATGACGAAGGCATGACTTGTACCCCAAGTTATTTTTTGGGTATCCTCCCACACCTTCACCCAGTTAGTACTCACTTTTATCCAGAGGGAACAAATTCTCCATGAGGAGCAGGGGAGGAGGAAATTCCTTCAAGATTCAAGTCCATAAGTCCAAAGAAACTCCTGACTCTGGGGTACTTCATTTGTTGAAGTGTCCAACTCAAATTACATTCCTTCGGTATTGCAAAATACATAGTCCTGGTAATATGGATTGTATCATCTTAGGTATTTGTGTCTGTGATCCCAATATAACTACTTGACTGACTGACAATAGACAGAGAGCCCCCTCCCAGGTTCCTGGCATACTTAGCAGACACCAACTTTTTCTTGTTCACTCATGCTTTCTCTTTTCTTCTTACAGGAAACTACCTCACTGTACCTTTACCAGCAAGCAAATTCCAGTCTAGTACCTCACTCTTCTCTTTATGCCTGCGACTCAAGGCAGCTTTCTGTAATCTCTCCAATACTCAGGCAAAACCTCTTAAAGGTTTCCTGTAACACACATCTGCTTGCATGAGCCGCTACCTTTAGTGTATTCTGGGTCATGAAGGCAGTTGCACCAGCTACCATGTCTCCCTCTGTCCTTCAGCCCACATAGGCTGCTGCCTGTTCCTTCCTCTGTTCTGTGGAAGAAATCAACTCATTATCTCTTTTTGGTTGTGTGGCTGTGCATCCAGAAGAGACATTGCTTTGCAAGTGCAGGGAGTGCCCCCTTGAGTCAATGGCTGAACAGCATGATGCAACAAAGCAGTTCTACACAATTTATTCATGTATGTATTATTGATTAATTTATTTAACAGCATTGTATATCATGGTAACCACTAATGATTCTAGGAGCTTTTTACTTTCGAAGGCAGTGTATAATTGTCCTCAAACAGTTTGGAAATGTCACTGAAAAATTCAATTTTGAACTTATTTGTCCAAAGAACGTTATTCCAGAAGTCTTGTGAGTCATTCCAGTGCCCTTTGGAGAGCCTGAAAGGACAGTAATCTTCTTTTTAGTGAGCACTATTTTCTTTCTAGATGTCCTCCCATGGACACCATTCCCTTTTGGAGGCCAGTTCAGACATGTGCATCCCTGGGCCGTCCGGATGGCCCTGCAGAAGCAGAATCATGGCATAAGGCTGGGATGTCCAGGATGTGCCCCGATTTAGGCACCCCAGACATACCAACACTTACCCGGCTAGACCAACCAGGCTCCTGTATGGAGCGGCGGTGGCATGGCATCCATGCAGGAGCCATCATCCCCTGCCAACCATCAATATCTTCTTTCCCTGAAGTCCGACCCCCAATCAGGCCTACCGTGGCTGGTGCCGGGCTGCGGGGAACCCCCTGCACCCCCTCACCTCGCATTCCATGCCCAACATCCTCCTTCTGTGACATCTAGGGGGTCTTATTCCACCTCTGAGGTGAAATAAGTCCCCCAAGCAAATGGCTGATCCCAGATGTACATGGCTGACCTTGGAATTGGCCCTGTACGTCCGAGGTCAGGTTCCCACCCACTCCCCGCCCTCACTACTCCTCCAGCCCCCCCCCCCCCCACTCACGAACAGAGCACCCCATACAACTTGCCTGTACGTGTGGGGAGCACTGTCTGCAGGATCAGCACCCTGGCGTTTAGCAGGGATGGACGTCCAAACCGCTAAATGCCATCCGGAACCTACTTCTTAGCATTTTTCCTGATGATTGACACATGAACCCTCACATCAAGTGTGGCAAGAAAGGCCCGCAGATCCTTGAATACTAAAACTGATCTTCTTTGTGATTTTGTGAATGATTTTCTAGTTTGCTCTTAAGTAGAGTTGCTGCAGTTTTGAACATTTATATTTGCAGATTATCTGTCCAACAGTGGAAGGAGCTCTAAATATCTAGAAATGGTTTTGTAATCCTGTCCAGATAAATGTGCATTGAAAGAAATTACACCAAAAAACTCCAAAAATGTCTATCTGAATAATCACTCTCTGAAAACTTAACGGAACAGGACAAACTTTGATATGGGGGAAAACCAAGGAAAAGGCATAGCAGGTTTGAATATGGACTAGATCAGATGGAGGCTCTAGAGAAATAAACTCCCTCCAACAATGGCCCATTGCATTTCTGTAGGAGAGGAAGCTGCAGCCAGGGCCGGACCGTCCATTGAGAAAGAATGTTGTTTGCACAGGGCCCTGTGTTTCAGGGGGCCCCGCGCCAACAACATCCTGCATAAGAGACCGGCATGCAGGGCAGCTTTAGATGGAGCTGGAGAGGCCCCGGCTCCCTCTAACAACTGCCAAATTGAAGCATGTCTTTTCCCTTCACTTCGGCAGCTGTACTGAAGTTTAGAATGCTGCCGCACTGAGCTCCGGGAAACAGGAAGTCCCCTTTGACCTCAGCGTGGCAGCGTTCTAAACTTCAGTATAACTGCCGAAGTGAAGGAAAAAGACACACTTCACTTTGGCAGCTGTAGAGGTGAGCTGGGGCCTCTCTGGCTCCCTATTAGCTAGCCATGGGGCTCTTTGGGAGGGGGGGCTTGGACTGAAAATGGGCTGGGGGGGGGGATTGCTAGGACTGGAAATGGGCTGAATGGAGTCAGGCTTTAACTGCAAATAGCTGATGGGGAGGGGGGCTTGGAATGGAAAAGGGCTGTGAGGGGAGGGAGCTAGGACTGGAAATGGGCTGTGGAGGGGAGGCTAGAACAGGAAACAGCTGATGGGGAGGGGGCTTGGACTGGAAATGGGCTCTGGGAGGAGCTAGGACTGGAAATGGGCTGATGGAGAGACTAGGATAGGACTGGACATGGGCTGTTGGGGGGGGCTAAGATTGTAAATGAGCTGTGGTGGGGGCTTGGATTAAAATGGACTCATGGAGGGGTTAGGACTGGAAATGGGCTGAGTTGGGGGGGAGCTAGGACTGGAAATGGGCTGATGGGGGGCTGGGATTGGAAATGGGCTAAGGGAAGGTCTAGGATAGGATTGGAAATAAACTGCGTGGAGGGGAGCTAGGATTGGAAATGGGCTGATGGTGGGGCTAGGAAAGGACTAGAAATGGGCTGATGGGGAGCTAGGACTGGAAATGGGCTGATAGTGGGGCTAGGATAGGAAATGGGCTTATGTGGAGCTAGGACTGAAAATGGGCTGATGCGGGGACTAGAAGGGAGCGGATGCTGGAACTAGAAGGGAGCTGATGTTGGGGGAGGACTAGAATGGAATGGGGCTGGGAGAGTGAAAGGTAGAGGGGAAAACTATTTTCTGTGGGAGGGAAGAAAAATCTGCAATTGTCCGGGTATTGGGAGAGTAAAAAGTGGGGATTGAGGAGTAAAATTTGAGTGGATGAAAAAGGAATAAAGAAAGAGATGGAGGAAAGAGCAAAAGGAGAAAGATTAGTAAGTTAAAGCAGATGTAGAGGGAGAATGGAAAAAAACTAGAAGAGAGAAGAAAGGACAAATGGACAGCAGACAATGGAGAGTTAGCAGAAGACAAGAAGAAACCAGTAGAAAGTGGCTGGAGCAAATGCAACTGAAAAGAAAATGCACAAAACGTAGAAAAATACCTCTTTATTTTGAATTTATTAACTGGAATATATCAGTTCTGGGAAATGTGCCTCATTAACGTCTGCCTTAGTTTAGTACAAGAGGAAATTAATTTATAGTTTTATTTCTACAGTGTTGTACATTCCAAGTTTGTCTTTAGGTGTTCCCAGTTTAATTATTGTCTTCCTATTTCTAAATTGTGATTCCTTGTTCTTTGTTTGGTGATGGTCTATGTTCTGCATGTGTAACTGAGCTGAGGTATTCTGTTTGTGTAGTTTCTATTTGACATTGCCACTTGTTCTCTTTCCCCAGTAGGTCGTGTATTGTTATTCTCTGAAATGTATTGGTTTAATATTTGCAGTGTTGCCTTTTGATAGGCAGATTATGGTGCTTTGTGAGTCCTGGTAGTGCTGATATGATACGGCGGGTTTGCTGTGGGTCCTAAATGAGCAGTGTTTGTAGTAGTTCCTAATGTGCCTGGCGGTTGGCACTGGATTACAGTAATGTAGAAATCTTTTAGTCTTTCTTTATCCATACACTCATTAAGAGGCATGTTTACTAAAAGTTAGTGTATGTTAACATTATGCAAATATTTATGCAAATGAGTCCCTTATGCAAATGAGGCCCCACACCGACTCTCCGCACATGGCCCCGCACCCCTCTTGGGCCGCCCCTGGTTGCAGCAGCAGCAGCAATTGCAGCATGGAAATATTCATACATTAAAACATAGCATGAGCATAGTTCCTTTGAAACTGCTCAGCTCTTCTGATCACAAACACACAGAGCCAACACAGATACATACATGCATACAGAAACACAGAAATTATTCTATGATACATACTTCACAGGCTCCCCCCTCCCACCAAACCCCCCTGGTTGCCACACTCCTATCCCTGCTTTACTGGTTGTCATTGATTCAGATGTGCATGTCATTTTCTTAGTTGTAAATTCAACTATGAAACCTATGGGCGGATGCAGAAAAGCTTAGCAAGGCATTTTTCCTGTGCTAGGTTTGCTCTCCAATGCAGAAAGCAAGCTAGAGCCAGGAAAACATAAAAAAACAAAAACCCCAATCATGCTAACTTGCTGCAAACTTGGCATACAAATCACATGCAAATCACTGCATCAGTAATTGTGCCTGATGTAAAAAACTGTGCTGGAAACCTTAGCGTAATTTTTAGACTGTTTTTTAATACTGGATCTTTATTTATTTAACGGGTTTTTATACCGCTTTATCATTAAGTCAAAGCAGTTTACAAAAAACTCAACTCTTGAATTACATTACAACATGGGTAGCAAACTTGGAGAACAAGCGCGTCAAATTAGCAGTTCAACTCTATCTGGGGGAAACAGTGTTTGTGGTCCATGAGATAATTAGTGGGTTAAGTGATACTTCGATAATGTTCAGTGAATAGGTAGGTTTTGAGATTCTTGCGGAAGTCTCTTATGTGTGCAGTCTTCTTGAGATCAATAGTTCATAGAGCACATAATCTGTTGTTGTTACATATAACAAATTGTTGTTATATGTAAACCGCTTTTGATCGCCTGGAAAAACGCGGTATAAAAAATGTTAAATAAATAAATAAAGTGTTCCATATTGTTAGTGCTGCTTTAGAAAATGTCCTGGTGCAGGTTGTCTGCTTCTTGTTTTGCTTTTAGGGGCTATTATGTGATTTTTGCTATTGGCTCTCCAGGTCCCTTATTATGAGAGATTGGAGTGTGTCTGCAGATGCATGGTATATGATTTTGAATATGAGTATGATCTTATATTTGATTTGGATGGGGGCCAGTGGAGTTGTTTCAGGATGGGGGCCAGTGGAGTTGTTTCAGGATGGGGATTATGTGTTCTTGTCTTGTGGTTCCTGTTATGATGCGAGTTGCTGTGTTCTGGGCCATCTGGAGGGAGTGTAAGGTGCACTTAGGTAGTCCTTGAAATATTAGATTGCAGAAGTCCAGGATTGGTGTTATTGCTGCTTGGCAGACAGTCCTAAAGTCATCCTGGGGTTTGAGTTGTTGCATTAGTTTCATACTGTAATAAGCTGCTTTTGTTGTTTTCCTTATGTGTGGCTGGAAACTTAGGTTTTGGTCCTGGGTGACTCCTGTTATGACGTGGGTGCTATCTGTGTGATTGATGATGATGTGAATGTTTTGTTCCTTGTAATGTGTAAGACCTCCATTTTTTTGGAGTTGATGCACAGGTTGTGTTGGTTGAACCATTTTGTCATTGCTTGTAAACATTCTGTTATTATTGTGTAGTCCGGTTTATCTGTATTAAATGGAATGCATATCATTATGTCGTCTGCGTATATTTGATATAGTATATCGTGTTTGCTTATTACTGCTCATAGATGTTGCAGATAGTGATGAGCCTTGGGGTATTTCTTGCTTCAGAGTAAATGACTTTGATGCATGCTGGTCCATTTGTATCTATTGCTGTCTGTGGGTTAAGTATGTTTGGAAGCACATGAGTGTGGTGCCGTGAAGGTCAGCTTTGGGTAGCAGGCGTAAAGATGCAGCCGGGAGCAAATATATCCAGGTATCAGGGAAAGCTCCCCATGCCATTGGCACACTCTTGGGGGGCTGCTGCCCCGCCCAGACACCAACCCTTCCCCAGAGAGAAACAAAGTCCCTGGTGGCCCACCACCTACCCAATAAAAAAAAATCCCTGGTAGCCTAGTGGCCCTGATCCCCCACCCAATAAAAAATCTCCAGTGGCCCCAAACCTCACTAAAAAAATTCCCTCCACCCCCTCCCAGTACCTTTACTCTGGGTCAGGAGCATTGCCCACATGCTCCTGCCCCTGTGCCGCCATCTTGAAAAATGGCAGTCTGGTCCTACACAATGCATCCTGGGATGCACAGCATGGGGTCACACTGCCATATAAGCCAAATCAATGGCATATTTGAGAATTGCTCCATTGAAACTACTTCTTCCCTTCAGGTAATAGTCACACACACAAAAGCAAACAAGTTGGAAGAATTCTATCAGCGATGCTCTGCATTCTTGCCCCACGTTTTTTTATTATGCCTTTAAAGTATATATCATCTTGAAGACAGAAAAGAAAAATAAAGTTTGCAAATAATAAATAAAAATAATTGCTCTCAATTAGCTCCCAAGTTCAATTCTGTGTTCAATTTAAACTTCTCACCCTGGTTCATAAAACCCTCTATTCTGGTATACCTCAATATCTCTCCCCACTTATCTTCCATACACCGCACTGCACTCTCTGCTCTATCTACATGAACCGCTTTCACCTCCCCACTGCTTCCCAACCTCATCTCGAATCCACTTGCCATTCTGCATTCTACTTCCTAGGTCCCAGTTTTTAGAATTATCTCCTTCAGACCTGTCTGGAATCCTCATTTCTTAAGTTTAAGTCCCAACTCAAAACCCACCTCTTTAGAAAGGCTTTCGATCTTCCCCCCAAACTGATCTCTACTGCCTGTTCTACTCTCCTTTGCACCTCTGTCTCTTCCCCCTACCCCTTTTCATGAGTGTGTATTTTGTCTCTTGTATATACCACTGGAGTTCCTTTCTATTTCTTATTGTAAACCGCTCTGTTGGCCCTGCTAAGGGTGGTATATTAAGCTTTTAATAAACTGTCATGCAGCAGGAGCTGATGGAAGCAAAGATGCAAGAAAAGAAGCTGTTTTTCATAATATAAAAGATGTGCACGAGATGCAATTCCCGCACAGAGCAGCTAGAGGGAGCAGGCGTGCACTCACAGAGGCTGACTGGACACACCTAGCTAATCGACACCACCTGACAAGCAAGAGGCTGGAGACTGGAAAAGGGGTGGAGATAGAGGTGGACCGGAGAGAAGCCCAGGAGCAAAGCCGTGCGAGAGAAATGCACTACGAGCAGGGGCTAAGAAGAAGGAAGCACCAGGAGCATTGAGCTAAGCCCTAGCAGTGAATGGGAAAGCAGTGCTGAGCAAAGTAACAGTCACTTTGGGAAGCAGAGCAGTGCTGAAGGAAGAAGCCAGAAGTTAGGCTTGGAAAGAGGCCTGCGCTTACCGGAGGAACCAGTGACCAGACTGAAAGGTAACAAAAGCTTTCAGGGAAAAGACTGGCACGAGGATTGTGTCCCAGGAGAACTACTGGAAGGAGAAAGTTCCTGTTCTACATGCTGTTGGAAGCCAAGGTATGCTGACTCTGTTTTTAAGAGAAAAATCTCACCTCATAAGTGCCCTTTTAAAAGCAATGCTCATTTTACAAGAAAGGAAAGTAAACCTACCTTGTATAACCCAGATTGTAAAAGCACAAAGGTAGGCCACGCTCACTGGCGAACCTTAGAAGAACTCTACAAACACCCAGAGAATAAGAATAGCGACTGGCCAGTTCCCATAGCCAGAGAAACCCCAGATACAGAAAGGGATAACTCTGACTCAGAGCCGATGCAAGTGGAATTTGTGGAGCCTAGTCTTTTTTCTCAGGAGGAGATGGACTGTTCTCTATGCGTTACAAGCAGTATAGAATCACTGCTAGACTTGTAAATAATATATGCTGACTCCAGAGTGTTACTTGTATGCTAAAAGGAAGAAGAGTATTGAAACGCTTGAGTTACTCTAGGATGCCTTAATTAATCCTTGTTACAACTGTGAAGCATAACAGTTTTTTCTTTACCATGAGTTTGTTTCATTCCTGAAGTAAAGGACATTTTCCTCTGTTGTGACCCACCTGAATCTTTTGCATAAAGGGAAATAAAAGCCTATGTTATCCCTCTACTCTGCATTCACAATTTACTTCTTAATAGGAGCTAAACTACTAAGACTAGGCTGCACCTGGCTCTTAAAGGAACCTCCTCTCATATAAAAATATCTTTGTGTCCAACCTACCCCTATGACCACTGGCCACCAGGGGCGGTACATGACAAAACATAAACATAAGTGGGGACGTCAGTAAACTTAAAAGGAATAAACAGAAGAAAATAAAAAAACAAATCAAGATTATCCTTAAACTAAATGGCTGTTCTTCTATCTTTCAGAATTAAGTTGTGCAGATGTCCCACCTGGTTTGGCTCTGTGTGACGAGATATCATTCAATTGGCCTGATTTATAAAAGATATATACCTACAGCTTCCTAAAATCACTTCATATTCAAATCGACACACTGACAGGAAAGACACTACTAGAGGGAGAACCTCCTATTGTTTTACTAAGAAAGTTTTCAGTGTTGCTGACATCTGGGAAATGGCCATTTTACAACCTAGGAATGAATGTGCATTGTTTGAACATAAAACCATTTTAGGGGCCCAATCCTTATCCAGTTCAAGGGTAAAAGGCACAAGGGAGAGACTTAACTCAGATTGAGAGTCCCGGAAAAATATAGTAAGCTCCAGGCTATCAACAGAGCTCAGATCTTACAGGGCCCACTCCCCCTGTGGCCTCCCCCACGTGGGGAAGCAAATTGAAAGCCTTGGAAATCAGTCGAACAGAATCCATTGGAACCTGTAGCACAGTGCTTTCCAAACTCTTATCCAGTATGACTCCACTTTAATGCTTAAAAATTCATTTGAACCCAGACGATGAAAACAAAATAACGGATTCCCACCACCCTCCTCCCCACTTACCTAAAGCATGAAGGCAGAAGCAGCAGTTATATTGATGTGTGCTCACAGGCCCCGGTATCATGCATGGGTTTCCAGCCAAACAGGGAAGCCCACAGGACGGGAGGGGACAGGACCTCTGAGCATTCACTGACTCACAGGGTGCATGCTAACCTCCATCAGTCCAAGAGTGGGAGTTGCCGTTTCTATGATCCCAGTCACCGATAATGTGACTCCATTTGGGTCCCAACCCATAGTCTGGGAACCATGGCTCTAGTATTTCTTGATAGAACCTCTTGGATATATCCAGTGTGCCATTAGGGGAGACCTTCAGAAGCTGAGTAGACAAAGATTAAGAGGACGCATGGCAAGCAATTATTGCTTGGTTTAGTGCACAGCAACTATTCATACACTGGAATGAGAATACACACTAATTTACCCAGTTATGGGGCAAGTAATGGGCATCATTGTACCTTGTAAATAATGGACAGTAACTTACCGTATGCTGTAAGTCTTCTGCAGGTGCACTCATCGCCTCCTATCTGTAGCTATGCTTCCTGTGTCGTAAAGATTTACTTCTGTGCTGTAACTGTATGTGAAGATGCTGGGAATGCCCCCAAGAGTTATTGCACAGATCTTCTGAAATTACTTTCTGTCAGTGGGAACTTATCATGCCACAAACGTTTTATCTTAAGACCAAATTTGAAACCTATTGGACCTTCATGTGAGATGGGATGCTCAATCATCTGTTGCGTAGATTTAGTCTGCATGGTGGTTGATTTGTTACTGAATTATGTAAGCACCTGACTCTAATTAGCTAATTACATGGCCAAAACTATCTGTCTGAAAAAAAGAAGCTGGATTTAGGGTGTTCTGTGAGCGGTGCTACATAGGGCCCTTTTACTAATCTGGTAAGTGGTTACCATCGGTTTAGCATGCGCTGAACCCCCACAGTAACAGCTACTGCGGAGTAATTGCGGAGAATGTAGTGAAAAAACCCACACGCTGTCTGCACTTGAGGAGAAAGGCAGGACTGGGGTGAGTTCGAAGCACCAAGGGGGTGTATCAGCCAGTGATAGTTAGCACCCACAACAATGCCACGTACTAGTTGCCACAATTGCTGATAGCGTGGCTGCAATCACTGGCATCGGCCATGTCACCAGCAGCCCAACCCAGCCACAGCCAATGCCTCAATGGCAATCCAGCCCCCCCCCAAGCCAGACATCCCCTTGATCACCCCCTCCAAGTGGCACCCCTTTCCAGGACCACCATGGAGACTCTGTAAAGGATCCCACCAACACCATTATAGGAAATCCCCATCTACCTACCCACCCGCACCCCAACACCTACCTGGGTCCTCCACGGTGATCTAGAGGTGATTGGCACTACTCTGGCAGTCTTCACAATGGCATCAGGACACCTCATGCCATTCTCATGGTTCTACTACTAGGGGTTGTGAGACTAGCAAGAGGTGATCCAGGCACCGCTGTGAAGCCTGCCAGAGCTATAGCAGGAGACGAGGAGGACGGCTGCTGCCCCAATCACTTCTAGACTACCAGGGACGACCCAGTTGGGGAGGGTTTAAGTGGGTAGGTGAGGATTTTCCTAAATTGGCATTGGCATTGCAGAGCCTCCATGGCTGGAAGGCCTTCCAGTCATGATGGTCTCGAAAAGGGGTACTGCTGGGGGCAGGCTGATTGGGGGGGGGGAGGGGCAACATGGAGGTGTGCCTTATCAGCCTTGTCTGCGTTCCCCACCTTAGCAGGGAACACGAGTGCCCCCACGCTCCCTACCAGGCAGAGAATGCAGGGCAGCGCGGTATTTTCTGTCTTGTATGCTAACCGTGTGATTGTCCGGCGATAAACTTATGATACAAGCAAAGCTGTACTGCATTTTAGTAAACGGGCCTCTTAGACATCTAACTTATACATCTAAGCCAGGGGTCTCAAACTCAAATTGCTTTGAGGGCCGAATGAGGACTTGTAAAATAACCCGGGGGCCGCATGAGACGTGGGACCTCATTTGCATAAGGGACCTCATTTGCATAAATATTTGCATAATGTTACCATACCCTAACTTTTAGTAAACATGCCTCTTAATAAGTGCATGAATAAAGAAAGACTAAAAGATTTCTACATTACTATAATCCAGTGCCAACCGCCAGGCACATTAGGAACTACTACTGCTGTCCCGATCGCTCTCACCCTTCCGCCGCGGCACCTGAACCCTGCACCCAGAAGAGTCTGCTGGCCCCTTTAAGACTGGCTCCCCCTCCAGAATTCACTAGACCTAGCCGTGCCTAGCATTGCCTGCATTCTCCTGCTCTGGAGCCCCCAATGCTGCTCCCCTATCCTGCCACCATCTACTGTAAGTCCTGATGCCGTCAGCCAGTCCCATGAGCAACAGCAGATCCAATGCTGACATTGCTCCAGCCGCGATCCGTGGTCCAACCTCATGGAAGAGGGCCACACTCATGGAAGAGGGCCACACCCATGGAAGACCCGGCACCACTTCAGCCACTCCTTCAACCAAAATGAGGACCACGATCCCCCGGCAGCCCCAGGAGAAGCCATGAGCTCTGCGGCCCTTCTCCCGTGGGAGCCATGAGGATCGCGGCCAGTCATGCCTCCACTCTTCCCCCTGCCTCTTCTGCTAAGATCGGGAGCTGCCGCAGTGCTCCTGCTGCTCCGATCCTGCAATTGCCACCACCAGCCACACGTGGAGCAAGGCCCGGTGACAGGCGCAGGAACATGGCTCACCCAAGACCTTTGCTCCCGGCTCAGCACTCTCCATATTTAAAAAAAAACAAACCGGAATCTATTCTCAGCAGCCCCCGAAGCTGCAAACACCCGGGACTATTATTTTTTTTAAAACATAGCCACTATTGGCAGCAGTCAGTCCCTGATCCCAATGCGGACCACTGGTATTTTTTTATTTTAAAATGTATTATCTGGTTACATCAAGTCACAACAGCTGCAGGCTATCTGAAACAGTGCTGGTCAGCATTTATTTATTTAAGAGTATTTAGTTCCCACCTTTCCAATAGCAGTTCCGCGTGAGATACAAGATGTTTGAATTTTTGGATAGAAACGAGGTATATGGACCAAAGTGCCCTCTTTAGGTCCACAATGCCAACAGTATTAAGCGTCCCGCGGGCCCCTCTGCCTGCTCTGAGTCCTCTCCTCCCTGCAGCATCAGTTCCAAAAGCGGCGGCTTTTCAGAGCCGCGAAGAGAGAGAGTTTCTCTCGCGCGGTTCTGAAGAGCAGCGAGAGAGTCTTCAGAACCGCGCGAGAGAAACTCTCTCTCTTCGCGGCTCTGAAAGCCGCCGCTTTTGGAGCTGATGCTGCAGGGAGGAGAGGACTCAGAGCAGGCAGAGGGGCCCGCGGGACGCTTAATACTGCGGCGGCAAGTTTGGAATTTTTTTTTTTTTAGACGCCGGTAAGTGCTTCGCGGGCCGCACAAGATGCTCTTGCGGGCCGCATGCGGCCCGTGGGCCGCGTGTTTGAGACCCCTGATCTAAGCAATATTCAGCTGCTAAATATATAAATTAGCAAAGTGGGCTGCACAAATAGTAGGTAAATAACTTGAAATGTCTGGTTTGGAAGTTTCACATGATGTAATGAGGAAGATCCATTCTCTGCCTTAAAAACACAGGATTCTGTGAATTCTAGCTGGGAAGCTGACAGGCAGGCAAGCAATAGGGGCAGTAGTTGTCAGGGGCAACATAAACAAACCCAGCCACGAGGTTTGCAAACACGCCCAGCTGACAAACAATCCCCAGTTCCTAATAGCTTGCACCTGAATAGAGGAAGGGCTAATAGCTACTATAAGAGTCACGCAGGAGTTACAGATTCAGATCCAGAACCAGAACTGGGACGAGAACAGGAACAGGAACTAGGAGAAGTTCAGGAACCAGGAAGAGTTCAATCCACAAGATACCCAGAACACCTCAGGAGAAAGCAATTAGGAGCCGTGGAGTCAGAGAACAGCTGTGAGTGTTCATCTGATGTGACGCAGTTTGAAACTCAGAGGCAACGTTCCACCCAGAATGAATGGAAGCCTGAGAAAGTGAAACAGTATGTATATGAAAGCTATAAACCTGAGAGTGAGTCTGAAATAGAGTTAAGAAAGTTTACTGGCAGTAGAAATACCTGGAGGGTTAATGCTCAGAAGCCTCGTGGGAGAAATCCAAGGGGAGAACAGTGCTGTAAAAACCAACCGAGGGATTTACCCAGAGAGCTAGTGAGAGAGCAGTTCCAAGCCCCTGAAAGAGAGAGGTATTCTATTGAAGACACTTGCATATCAGAAGAGGAAGTGTTTGAAACTCCCAAGCCTCAGAGAAAGACACGCAGAGCTAAACCCTGTGCTGATAAGGGAGGAGAATTCTTTTATTCTGTGCCAAAGCCTGAAGGTAGAACCAACAGATATTCTAGAGTTAGAAACTCTTATAAGAAGTTGGATTCTGGAAACCCTGAATGGTGGCTCCCTTCTCTCCCAGACTCAGAGGAATACGGTAACAGCTATTCCAGCCCTAGAGGGAGCTGGTCAGATAGGCTCTGTAACCAGACATTGCAAGGGAACTTACAAACATTCTGTGGTAAGGAAAACACAAGTCCCTCTGAAACCTTGCAGGAACCCATGGTCATTGATTGTCCCAGTGAATGCTCTTTGGATGATCCAATGGACTGTACATTAACAATTTCTGACAGAATAACCTCTTTATGTTAGACAGAAGCTGTGTAGTGCTTAAGGTTAACACTGAAGGTCAAGTGTGCCTGTGTGTCTATAGAGGAACTGTATGCTGAGTATTCCTAAGATTCTCATTTATCATTTAATTAAGAAGCAAGAAGAAGCTTTCCTGTTTTCCTTTATAACATGCCAGAAAGTATGGCTTATTTGTCTTAAGTTTACGTGTTGTACCTTTTGAAGAATCCAACCCCGGGAGGGGAAATAAATCCTAATTTACCTTTACCATTCGTGTCCACAACTATTTGTTCTTCATAACCACCATCAGACACAGACCTGCTACCCCTAGGCGGCAGCCTGCCCACCTGGTGGTGACAATGGATATTACGAGGCATCACCTATAGCACTGCAAGTACATGAATGACATTAGACTTTCCATATCATACATTTTTTCTGCAGCAGAGTATTGACATTATCGTGTCTCAAGAAACAGCATAAAATGTTTCCCTTTTATTGCATACAAAATGATTGGCTTCAATTAAACAAGTTCTTAGTATAATATTGTTTATTTATTAAAAAACCTTTATATACTGCTGTCATATATACAACATTCTAAGCAGTTTACAATAAGAACATGCTAAATAAAGCATAATACAGGGAAATACAAAACAACAAAACGGATTGTTTCCACCACCCCTCTACTCACTTCCTCCCTCTGCTACAACCTACCTGGGGAACAAGGTGGTCTTCCAACATTTCCTGAGGTGGCCCCTGTCTAATTCCTGCCGCACCACAATAGGAAGCTTATTCCACCACACTGCGGCACCCATCCTAAAGGCACAGCCCCTCCATTTCTATAATTTTCATTATGATGCTGGAGGTTGGCAAGCCTATAAGTATCGATATATATATAGCTATATAAAGGATAAAGTATGGTAGGTAGCGTTTTGGACTGTGTGATTGGGGTCCGCCTGGACTGCCTGTAAGAGGCACACTACCAGGGGGTTTGCTCACTCTCCTCAGCAACACACTGAGATGGGACTCCTTGGAAAATGTACAAATTTGTCCCTTGTCTAAATCTAAGTACATCCTGGTGTTTTTGAAATCAAAACATTAAACATTCCACTTCGGGAAAAGAAAGATGAGGTTTAGAAGTTAAAATACTTCTAATCTGGCCTCCTCAGCCTGCTATCACATTATGACATTGGTGCAGTTTTCAAACCATATATTGGTTTCCAGTTGTGACAAACCTCTGTTGTGTGGGGTGTACTGAGAGGCTAGTGACAATCATCAATCACATGGCCTTGTAAGACATCATTTTTGAAAGCTTTATATTAGGATAAATGTTGTAGGCTACAACTGTTCTTTGGCGCTTTTCTTAATTTATTTGTGTAGCTTTCGAGTCTGTTCTGCCCCTGAAGTCTTCCTTGGAAGCGATAAGATCTGACTTTCTTTGTCCTGAGCTGGTACTCTGGATAAAGTAGAAACGCTTTTGCACGTTGCTTTCAAACAAAGCTCCGGGCTCTTATACTCGGGCTTTGTTGCAGCGCCTGTTTCTCTGTGCGGATCTGAGGCTTATTCACTTTCGCAGGGGGAAAGATCTGCCCCAGAAACAGCCGCCGGCTCTTGCCGAGAGAGACTCAACATGTGCAAAGCTTTGCAATCTGGGGATACGGTATAAGGCACTGTCCGAAAAAAACAACCCCCAGTTTCTAGACCACCTTAAACCCTTTCCCTAAAAGTTAGGAAAATAATTATACTGCACTTTATGGTACAATTCGGACTCGTCTACATATGTAACTGCTGTCAAAGAAACACGATTTGCAAAATCCAGCTGACTGACCACATTAAACCAGTTCATTAAAAAGTTCGGAAAAACAACAATATTACTCTTTTAGGAGCAATAAGAAAAGCAACTCCTTCATACGTTTAATTGACCCCATGGAAGTTCTGACAAGTCAACCTCTTGTTCTTCAGTTCTGGCATCCCTGAAGATAAAACGGCAAAAGCATACGAAAAAGAAACAATGGAAAGAAAAAGAAAACCTGCAAAAGAACGATATTTAGCGGTTCGTGAAACATCGTAGTCACCACAAAAAAAAGCCACACGGAAAGGTTAAGAAAAAAAAGAATGAAGGTGACACCTTTCTTATTGGATAAGAGCTTTCATTTTTCTGATTAGCTTACAATGGTTAAACGTCCCAAGTTGCGCTCTATCCATCCATATAGCAGCAGCAGCTCTTGCGTTGGCGACCCGGGCATACCAGCACATGGCGCGTATCCCCGTCCGTATCGACTGTGTACTGCAGCCGGAGAGAGTCCCTGAGCGCCCGCAGCCAATGAGAGTCCGAGGGGGCGGAGACACGTCCTCCCGAGCACGGGGAGGAGGGGCAGGAGGATGGGCGAGCGGTTCTGGCACTGGGGCTTGCAGCCAGCTGAGAGTTCAGCCCAGCGGCCGCAGGCGCGTGTCGGGCTCCTCGCCCCCGGGGGACCACCGCAGCTTCCCCTCCCTTTTCTATTTGTCTGGGGCTATTCTCCTTTCTCCAAACCGTACCCCCCCCCCCCTTCTCTGGCTGCTGCTGATGGCTCTCCTCTCTCGGGGCTTAGCGTGTCTCTGGATTGCCAAGTAATTAGTGAATTGCCCAAGGAGAAGGCAAAATGAGCCAAGCTTTCTGTGCAGCTGAGGCGGGCAAATCCTAGAGCCTCAACTCTGCAGCGGACAAGAGAGAGCACTGAATCCACCTGGCCCTTTACTTTGCTGACCAACCGCTTTCTCCCTGCCGCCCCCAGCTCTGTGCCACTGGGAGCCGGGTGCAGATCTAGCCACCGAGATGTGCGACATGATCGAAGCGCCGCAGCCGGCCGAGAAAATCAGCAAAATGAGGAAGCTCCGCAGAACTTTATCGGAGAGTTTCAGCCGGATAGGTAAGTGCATTCTATCCCGTTTAGGCGATTTCTCTCTCTCTCTCTCCCTCCTTCCTAGGCTGACAGGCTGTGGCGTTGCAGACCTAACTGTCTTTGTCAAGACTGACTTCCGTTTTCTGAACTTTGAAGACAAAAAATATTTTTGGTATGCGCTGGCCTCAGATACAGATGTTGAACCAAAGACAGTACAGTGGCCGCAGTCATGCATTACTATAGGACCCCCCCCCCCCCCCAAGTACAGAATTTCAAATATTTTAAGCTCCAATTTAAAAAAATGTGAATTATGCAAACAGTCCCCCCCCCCCCGAGTGTTCCATGCCATAGATGAACGTAGTGAAGTAGAAGCTGCAATCAGTTGATGCTGTTTGTCAGGGTAGTTGGGAGAAAACAATTTTATAATATAGAAGGATAGGCACATATGCTCAAATTAAGCAGAGCTGCTTCACCTCTCCAAGCTCCTCAATACATTTGCAAGGAAAACGTCATGAGATAACTTGGTTAAAACATTGCACTAATTCCGATTCAGGATACTATTGGCATGTCACAGATTCTAAATGCATTGCTAAAATAATGCATAACATAAATAAAGAGAAACAATATCTATAATAGTTCTTACAGGATCTAGAAAGGGCAATGAGAAGGACCATGCTGAAGGCATGCACAAGGTGTACGCCGGGTCTGCAGGGTTCATTTTTCTAAGCTGTAGTTCAATAGGCTGAAGCCTGTATTATAGGAGAGAGGACCTTGTGTGGATCACAAGTTGGCCAGTCTTACAATGTCAGGACAAGTGTAATGCTAAACTCCTTTTTGGACGCGGGTAAGGTCATTTTTCCAAGAAGATTCAGGTAAAGATTTTCATACCTGCTCCAGCTGGACTGAGCACTGCTCTGAGTCATAATGACTGGACACTGTTTTGTTTTATTTGTCTAAGATTCTAAAAGTTAAAATGATAAACCTGTCAAATCCTTGAAACTCCTGCATTGGCATGATAAGGGCGAGGAGCCGGATGTGTGAGATGCTTGAACAGAATTTATTATGTGAACTGGAAATGACCAGCTCACTCCTCCATTAAGGAAGATTAATTTCCTGGCTTCATTCTTTTCACAAAAAAACGTTTAACAGCAAAGCAAGTTTAAATTTTGGCTCTGAAGCTACTGAGCACCATCCTCTCTTGCATAGTAGTCAGAGCGGCTCTGCGCCGCTGATCCGTTTACTAGAGCTGAATGGGAACTGGGCCACTGTCAGACTGCTCCCACTGCTGGGCATAAAATGAAAAGGGCTAGTAGCCATGGATAAATTTAAATATGTTGAAATGCTGTCCTTGATGCCACATTTATTTAATTTACTTGTCTGCATACTTTTGATGCATGTTTTCACATCAGAATAAATCACAGATGCTACAGAATCAACACAGGAGAGGAAAACTAAACTATGTTACTCTTTTGTTCATCATCGAACAACAGATTTTATTGTGGTGGGTTTATTGTTATGTGGTGTTAATGATTTTTTTAAAATGCATTATATAGTTTTCCTCAGCTGAGTTGAGTCTATAGCACTTAAAACCTGGTTTGATGAGGGCAACGGGGAGGGCGGGGGGGGGGGATGAAGAAGGGAATGTACAGTGTTTGTTCAATATCAAAGCCTCAGTGTTTTTACCATACACACATTAAAGTATCACAAAACAAAACAGCCAACCTGAACCTGTGTTTGTGTGGGCATACAAAGAAGTCCTTGGCTACAAGTCAGGGCTCAAAGAGTCGCACTTTGGGAATTTCCTTTTCTCTCTTAGGTACACACAGGCACTTATATTGGACACATGATGGCGTACACACAAGAGAGCCACATGTCCAGGTTTGCAGTATGTAAGTGGTTGCATCAGTCTTTAAGGCTTTAACATCCAATATTGACTAATTGCACATCTTTAATAAACATTCCTAACCCAATGATTACCTTAAAAACATACAAACAAAAATCTTTCATGCATTCATTTGCCTCATGATTGGATTGGGCTGGAAGTCCAAGTAGTGAAGGCAGCATATCTGCTCCATAGATTTAAAGGAGTGACCTTGTGGTTAGGGAGGCAGCCTGAGAGGTGGGGAAGGGTTAGGGTTCCAATCCTACTTCTCTCAGTGATGTACCTTGTGATCTTGGGCAAGTCACGTCATCCTCTGTTGCTTTGGGTACAACTTAAATTCAGTACATCTTTCAAAATGGTGGCACATGACCCCTAGCAATATATCGCAATGCACCGATAGGGGTCAGTCTGCCAAATAAGGGAGTGCTTCCCAATAAATGAGGCCTTCCCTTATTTGATAAACTGACTCCTAGGAGTGCATCCCAACACACCACTAGGTGATAGGCATCACTGTTTTCTAAGATGGTGGCAGAAGGAGAGGGATGCTGCTTGATGCCTTCCCATACCAGGGCATCCCAGCAGCAACATGGAAACTCTCTCTGGTCAAGGACCTCCCTGCTTTCCTGCCCCAGCGGGTATGGAACCCAAATGTTTTGGAAATCAGTAAGGTGTATTTTCTTTTTTTAGCAGACTTGGGGTGCACTTAGACTGGGTTCTTGGTACTGTGGTCTGCAGCTTTTGGCCAAGGATTGTCAGTGCAATGGTTGAGATGAAGGGGGGAGAATGGGGGTGGGGTATAGAATGGGGAAAACCATGAGTAGTTGTCAAATGAAGACTTGCAGGAACCCAATAGAGAGGCCTATTCTGAGCTGCAAGCCAGAATGAGCAGGAGAAAAGTGCTGGGCTAAAATAGCAGGGCTAATTATATCTCTGTATTTTACTATTTTTTCTTCATTAATTTATTCACTACCTCCCTGTTCAGTCCAGAGACTGCAGAACCCTATATGCATGCATTCTGAGCCCGACCTATAGGCTCCCAGCTATTGTGCAGCAGCGACACCCTTTCTTCACGGGATCTATAGTAGCTGCTTCTCATTTATCTGCTGACTTTTATTTCATTCCTGAGTTGATGTTCCTGCCTAAAGTTGTGGAATTCTTCCAACTTGCCCAAAGGAAGCTTTTAACAAATAGAGGTGATGCAGGCATAGTAAAGATGCACACTGGACTTTGTTAGATCATATGAAATGTAATAGGGAAAGGAGAAAGGACTTGCAGTGTAGCCAAACACGAGCCATTTTCCTATTTTGAGGAATTTAGCTAGTCCACCTTACTGTAGCATTCCAACCAATTTCATTTTATTCTGTGACTAAAATCAGTTGTGCGAAAGCCACTTAGAAAGCCATAAAGAGGGATCAGATTGAAATAGGATTGGTGTCTAGTGCTGCTATAATGTGGAGGTGAAAGCACCTTTGGCAGTGCGAGTTTCTTCTGAAATGTGTGGTGCTGCGGAGGGGAAACGTCTTGTACGAAGAGCTTGCATTTCCTTGGAGTGCAGGGCGTATCCGAGACGGAACTTGTCCTGTGGTTCTGGATGCAAATCACATTTCAACAAAGCCTCCTCCTGGCAATACATTAATGCTAAATAATATCATGCTGTCCCTGCCCTGCTGAGCTGCTGTGGGAACAAGCTTCTGCTGAATTCAGAACTTTTCCTTTTTCAGTTTGTTATTCTCCTTTTTGGTGCTTATTAATTGCGCTTGGAGTTTAAATGCGTCTGATGGATATGCCATTACATTTGAGGCAGCAGTTCTGAGCTCATCCTGCCACATAGCAATTAAGAAGGGTTTGCAGTGGTTGCTAGTAATGGATTCTTGTATGCACCTGAAGGAATTGTCTATTGTTGGCCCTTTTGCCAGGTATCTCCCCCCAGTAGTAAGGCTTTAGCGAGAATGGACTCCCGTATTTGAGTATGTTTTATAAGAAAGCATTATTTTTTTAAACAGTACTTCAATCTTGTCAGCATGGAGTGTTGGCTAAATTATGTCTCCGTTTACAATAGTCACCAATCGGCTCCTTGCATTTTTAGCAGCCTATGCTATTGGTACGGCCAAGATCACGTGGCCAAACATGGCATGAACTATGGCCAGGTTTCATCATTTTTCAGCAGTGTCACGGCAGCTGCCCCGGAGTCTGTCCCTTGCTGTGGCTCTGGAGAATAAATAAGATGCTTGCTTGGTCAGTGTTTCTTCTGCTTTGCTGCTACCACCGCATTAGTGATCCGCTGCCTACCACTCGCTTAGCCATCGTCCCCACACTCCATAACCTGCCGCTGCCATTGGCTTCCATCACAGAAGTCATCCGCCGGCAAAGGTATCGTTGGCAGGAGCACACTTTTTTTGGGTGGGGGGGGGGGGGGGAGTTGTTAAGAAGAGCTCTTCTAGCCAGCAAGGCAGAAGATGGGAAAGGAGGTAGGAAGTAATGGCGCATCACTGGTATAATGGGAGAAAGGAGATCTAATGCGGAGACTAGAAAACCAGAGAGGAAGAAGGTCGAAAAAGACTGGAGCTGATGAAAGGAAGTGACAACGAAGAGACCTGCGTGATAGGAGAGAGTGGATGGAAAGAAGCAAAAAGGAAGGATGGTGTGGAGGAGAGACCGGGGGAGGGAGAAAAGAAAACAGACTAGAAAGAAAGGAATAAGGTGGAGTGGCAGAAGGATGGAGGTGATACACTCGGGAAGCCAATGAGCAAGAGATTGCAGGAAGGATGTAAGAGAAGAGAAGAGAAGAATCATTTCAGAGGAGAGAGGTCGTCGTGAGAGGGTCAGATGGAAAAGGCAAGTGTAAAGTGCCCCATGGGAAAGTCACCTGGCTTTGCCGCTTCTTTTAAGGGTATGAATTACCCTTAGGGGTTTTCACAAATACGTGCTTTCTTTCTCACAATCTTGCTCCTCGACTCTGTATGTTTTGGGAGTGGGTGAATTCATGCGGTCCGGGTGGGTCCTGGCAGTTGAGAGGAGGAGGATCGGAGATGCAAACGAGTAATACAAAGCCTGGTAAGTTGAACTTATTTAAATCTTATTCTGCATCATTTTATTTTATTCTAAGGAGATAAGAACACATCTTTCACACAGAACTATTTTTATCTTTTTCTCAGAAACACATCATCTTAGTTTTGAATAAGTGGCAATAATTGCCTGAAAGGTAAGTAACTGCATGTAAATATCTGGCAAGATTAATGATAACTTCCAACCCACTTTACAGCACTTTTCTCTGTTTCCTTTCAGAATAACCACACCTCATCAGTAGTATCATACAGATGACTTAAGAACAACATTTTCACATTTTCTTAAACACAATGCACTCTTTTCTTTTAAATATTTTTCTTGTATAGGTTATTTCCCTTGAGAATAAGGAGATTTGGGTAAGTGTAAACTCACATCTGCACGGTTGGATTATTACAGGATAATAATCTATTATTTGCTTTTTTTCTAACTAGATCTCCAAGCTCTGAGTCAACATAGACAACTATGACATTCATCATGAATAAAGAACCGCAAGGCACATGTGTGTTAATTCTGTCCCTGTGTACAATTCTCTGAGGGATTCGTTTTTACTAGCAGGTCTCTGATGAGATCTCCTTTGGAGTACTAAATGCATTACTGGAGACTACACCTTCAAAGAGAGAGAAATAAGTTAACCTTATGTTACCCAAGTTTATATACCTGTTTGCTGTAAACACGGAATAGCCTGTTATTCTGTTGATGTTATTCTGTTGTATGTGAACCGTGCTGATACCAAATAGCGCAGTATATAAAAGATTGTAATAAATAAAATAAAAAATAAAATAGAATGGATTTGGTGCAGAGGCTGGTTACTAAAATAGTGGTCTTTATCATAAAGCATATGGAGGCAGACTTAAAGATCGCAATGTGCATGCTTTGAAAGCAAGGCGGGAGAGGGGAGATTCGATAGAGACATTTAAATACCTCCATGGTCCCTTTCAATTTAAAATAAAGCTCTGGAATAAGGTGGCATAGGATGAAGAAATAATTTAAGGAAATATCTCTTTACAGAAAGGATGGGTTCATGGAACAGACTCGCAGTAGAGGTGGTGGTGACAAGGACTGTATCTAAATTCAAGAAAGCATGGAACAAGCACTGAGAATCTCTGAGGGAGAGGAAGAGATTGTAGATCTTAGTAGCTGATATGGATGGGCAGACTGGATAGACTGTATGGTCTTTATCTACTGTCATTTTCTGTGTTCCTATGTCTATTTACGAGTTTACACTATTGATAGCCTGCTGATTGTACGTCCTCAGCGGGTTACAATTAAACCTACATAATTTTAACTTCCAACAGAGACAACATAAGTGCATTAACTGCATTAATATATATTATTTAACACAGGGCCTGTTGCATAGAATAGGCCCAGTAGTAAATAATCTGCATTAACGGCGTTAACAACCGATCCCTGAATGTTTTTAATTCTGGTCAGAATCTTTTGTGCCCATACTGTAGCGAGTTCATGCCGTCAGTGTGACAAGAAAGACATCGGTGCCACAAAAGAGGTGGAAGGTCCCTTGGTTCAGCTGTTCGCCAGCCCTCTTGCCAGTCTTCAAATAAAATACTCTCTGTGCCCCCGTTCACGGTGAATCTTCTATGATTGTGCCACATAGCTGACTGCTTACTGTAGGGTGTGTTTTGTTACACTGTTCAATAAACTCAAAAATCAAAAAACACTTTTTTCCTGTTTGTGGTTCTTTGTCTCTTTTCTTCCTTTCCATATTTCAGTCTGGCAGATAGGCTGGTGGGTACTTTCAGCCCGATTCATTACTTCCATCAGGCAGAACTCTTCCGTTAGCTCTTTCCACTTTACTGCAAGGCTTAAAGGAAAATCCCGGATGCTTGTCTTTATGGTACTTCATCATTCAATCAAGTAAGTCAGCTTCTCTCATTATCCAATGACTTCCTTCAGACAAAAATCCTTAACTTTATGAGTGACAGAGTATTGAAGGGTTTCTGCTCACTTAGGCAAATACACTCGTCCTTCTATCACTGCTGCTGTCACCTTCCCCAACAGTTCAGCACTTGAAATTGCTTTGTTAACAGTCACAGTTGCCGTTTCTCAATATTTAGGATTTTACTACAGTCCAACACACACACACAGGAAAGGGGAGAGAAATTGCACCAGCTCAAAAGACCTTGGTTTTCTAGAGTGCTTAACATGAAGTTATTCACTGTTGAAGGAACGAAGATGAACAAATGTATCCCTGCCACCGCTGCCTAAAGGTTATGTTACTGATTCCATTATCTTTTAGTGGTTGAACCTTGCATCACTGTCAAAACCTATGTTTTGAATAAAGTTCAGTCAGCACCATGGTCTGGACAGTTCCTTTGAGAGACTGATTGACAAATCAAAACAAATTGTGTATTGTAAATTTTTGAAACATCTTAAAATCGGGGTACAGAGCTTCAAGTTCAACTGCACTGGTCAAAAGTGATTTACACTTGCTAGACATCCTTACCAGAGATTAGAGGAGTGACACGGAAAGAACAGCAATCGGCATTTTCTGGTATTTTGGAACGTTACTGATGTCTTACAGGGAACGGCTTGCAGGGATGTGGGTCCAGAGCGGGGCTGACATTGAAGAGTGGGGTGCAGAGCCTCCTGAGGTTAAAGACTGGGGGCTCTGCACCTGACTCTGACTTGCTTCTCACCTAACGCTCGGAACACCGCTGCCCATATCCTCACTCATGCCACACGCACCTACCATGTTACCCCCTTGCTCATTCACCTTCATTGGCTCCCAGTAAAATTCAGGATTCAATTGAAAATTCCCATCCTGGTGCATAAAGTCATTCACACGGGTATCCTGCAATACCTCTATGATCTCATTCGCCTTCACGCCCCCTCCCACATCCCCCTAACGCTTGCGCCTTCCCTCTGCCTCGCAAGCCCACTTGGAAGTTACACGGCACGCAGCATTCTTTTTTCTTAGCCCTGCTCTTTGGAATTCCCTCCCATCCGCGCTTCGCTTAGAGACCTCTTACAATAAATTCAAATCCAGGCTGAAAACCTATTTGTTCCACACAGCCTTCGACCTCCCTCTTCCAGAACCTTAATTTGTGATCCTTCTCTATCCCTTCCTCCTCTTCATCCTTTCCGGATTGTATGAGTGCCTGTCCCTGTCCTCTCACTAAATGTCTTTCTTTTCCTTCTTTGCTTCCTGCAGCAATTTTGTATTGTGCGCTGCCCTGCTACTCCTGTGTGGCGCGGTATATAAAGTGATCAATAAAGATAAAGATTTCTTTCTCTAGTTCATTTCACAGTGCTCCGTCCTGTGACATCAGCGGCTCTCTTCCCCTCTAACCGGCAACATCTTTTCTCTTTTCTTCCCTCCAGCTCAGCAACATCCCCTTTGCTATCTCTCATCATCCTCCCAAGACTAGAAGAACGGCAGGGGTGGGGGTGGAATTTCTTTCCCTCATGCAATTTCTCATTCATTTCCTCTCTGCAGGCCTGCTGACCATCTTCTCCCCCCTCTCCCAATTGCTTGTTGGCTACCTGTGAGTATTCAATATTTCCTGTGTTCTGGTCTGTAAGGATGGCTAACACTACAGGGACCTCTCTCTCTTGCTTGGGCTACTGGAAGCATTGCTTCTGGATCATAGCTGATAGTCCTTTTATGCCTAGATGCAGATGAATGCATGGCTTATGATACCACTTTGGTACTGGGAGACATGTGGTTCAATTAGAGACTGATGGAGCAGTAAGCAGTGATCCCAGTTCATTCCTGTGTCCCCAGGGACGGCACTTCCAGGAGAGACTGACGGAAGCAGGACGAGACTCGCCTTCTTGACATATTGTTGTAAAAGTGCCACCTTCCATGGCCTAGAAAATGTTGAGTCGTACAGCTATTAACCAGTTGGGACAAACTTTTCTTACACAAACAAATGGAATTCAATTGGAGATGACATCAAATTTGGCTAGAATTGACCAATTCGAGCAGGAGGTCTCCGGGATTAAAATCAAGCTTGAAGAGACTGTTGAAAAGACTAAACAGATGGAAACTCTGTCAAAACTTTTTATTAAGGATTCTAACCAGGCGAAAGCCCGGCTGGAACAGTTCGAAAATTTCTCTAGATTGGCAAATTTGCGCTTGGTAAATTTTCCTTTCTTACCTAATATTTCGGCGAAAGAAATGTTTAAAATGTATCTTCTTGAAGTATTGGGGGTTCCTCCGGATTCATGCCCTCCTATTGTTAGGATTTATTATCTTCCTACAGCTCGGAAGGCTTCGGCTTCTGTTGCAGTAGGTGGGCAGGAGCAATTTGATGTTTTAAGTGTTTCTGCTTTATTGGAAACTTCTGATTCTGTGTGTGTTAGGACAGCGACCTGTTTAGTTACCTTTGCTTTAATATCAGACCGTGAATGGCTGCTCAGGCTTTTTTTTCGTAAAAGGAATGTATTGTTTAAGGGTTGTTCAGTTTGAGTTTTTCCGGATCTAGCTCGGGAAACCCATCGGCGTAGGAGTGAGTTTTTGATCCTGCGACCGCGGGTTCTCCAGCTGGGGGGATTATTCTTCTTAAAATTTCCTTGTAAATGCCTGGTGAAACTTCATGGTAATTCCTATGTTTTTTTGTTTCCTTCGCAATTGCTTTCCTTTTTGAATTCCCAGGGATCAGTTGGGGGTGAATGAGCAAGTACTCTTGCTGTTGTTGCTCTCGTTTCCTTTCTCTTGTGCATTTTTTATTTTCCTGTTCATCTTGGATCTAAACTATTGTGGGCTAGTGGTGGGGTTCTGCTTGTGATTGTTATTACCTTTGATTATTCTGTATTTGTTTTGTTTCTTTGGAAGCGTCCCCCTTTTCCATTGCAAGTTTGTTTATACTTGTAATTTTTGTTAAAATCAATAAAATATAAATTTAAAAAAAAATGTTGAGTCACGCCTGTTTCTTCCTCTCTTCTAGATTTTTCCTCGCTTTCAGCAGCTTTCCTCACCATTCACCTCTCGCTCTTTTCCCCTCTCCTTTCTCCCGCTCTGTAACTTTTCCCGCCTATCTCAGAATTGTTGATGCTTCTTTTAGTCCCTTTCCAGTTTTTCCTTCCTGCAGGGGTACAGCACCTCGGATCCTCCTCCCTTAAGGCATACCACCTCCTCTACTTTATTCTTTCTTAGGCTTGATATACCACGCCTTCACATAAGCAGCAGGGCGGTGTACAGATTCAAAGTCCAATAAAACAGAAACAGAAAGGAACGCCATAATCTGATAGGAAAGGTAACACAGTCATACAAGGGATAGAAAGGGTAAAGGAAGTGGAAGGCTGTAGGGCTATGTGTGTGGTGTTAGTGTGGTAGGCTATGGCCTAGCATGGCCTGCTACTATGAAAGGCCTGTAAGTTAGGCCTGGATCCTAACTCCCATTATAGCTAGAAAAGAACCATAAATCTGTGTAAAATGAGAAAACTGTTTTAAAATGCTTAATAAGAAGATTTTATGAATCCATAAGTCTTCTATTATTCTCTTGTGTGTAAAAGAACATAAGTGTTTCAGTATATGCATTCCTGAAGCCAAGGTTAACCTTGCAGTAGAGAAGTAACGAAATCAAGAACTGCACCATTGTTAGAACAATCCTAAGGGAGGGGGACGGTTGCTAGGCTCCGGAGGGATTTCTAATTGGACAGGTGCAGGGAATGTAAGACCAATGAGAAGTTTGCATGTATCGAGTTAGAACCAATAGAAAGCTTTCATGTATCAAACTGAAAAAGAGGTATAAATGGTTATGTCTCTGTACAAACTTTGCTCAGTACCTTTTGAAGCTTTGACTGACTGGGCCTGTGCACAATAAACTGGCTTGGACCCTGTAAGTTGACTCCTGGACTTATTCATTGATTGCACTTTGCTACAGCATATTCTTGGTGCGTTGGCCGGGAAGTGCGAGTGGTAAATGGTATTCAAGTGAATAATCCACGTAATTCGCCTTGAGGTTTGGCCCGGTTGGAACCATGTCTGTCCGACTGCGGGGGAAACCTCAGGCGCCGCCGGCCCCTTTGAGCCGGAGAGGGTTCCGCCTGCCTCGGTGGGCCATCGGGTCCAGCTGGCCAACACCTCCGACCCGGGGGAGTCCAGGTTCCAACTCAGAAGCTGGTGTGGTATCGGGGACCGGATCCGGTGAGTAGACATTTCTGTGATTCAATAGTCAGACAGAACAGCCTGGGACAATGTCTTGCGTGCGCAGAACTAATTTGGTATATTTGGTATAGAATAACTGGGAAATCTCGCATGAGTATGCACGAGACAAGGGAGCCTGATCACCTCCCATAAGGGCGGTCCTAGTAAGCTCCGCGTAAGTGAAAGCGGAAGCTGAAGCCATTGACCCTTCTTGTTTGGAATAGTCAGTCAGTCAGAAAACCTGGGCACTTGAAATATTAAAATATGATATCTTGTTGAAATATGCTTGTTTGTGTGAGTGAGAGGTCTTGAAATACGGACCGAGTGAGAGCGGACTCCTAAGTAGCACAGTTCCTGGCCGGGCGACCGCGCCCAGGTCGCGAACAGGAGGAAGCGAGTGGTGTTTGTCCCCCCCAGTGTTCTGTGGGCTGTACGGACCCCTTACCTGCAGCCATACTACCTATCCTTATTGTTCGTTGTCTTGTACGTCATTACGTGTACGTAGCGTACGTAGGCAGTGTACGTAGGTACGTTCAGAATATGGGAGGGACGGAGTCCACGCAAACTCCATTGGCATGTATGATCAAGAATTTCCATAAAGGATTTTCAGGTGATTATGGTACGAAAATGACTCCATCTAGATTTAAAATGTTATGCGAAAGGGAGTGACCCGCATTAGCTACTTCATGGACCCGTGGGGGGGACCTTTAATGTAGAAGCAGTTTTACAAATTCATCAGCTTATACTAAGAGTGTATCCTGACCAGTTCCCCTATATACATTCCTGGTTAAGTGTGTGTGAACAGCAGCCCTCATGGATGAAGCGCTGTTATGAGGAGCGCTGTAAAATATTTGTAGCTACTACTAGGGGAACCAGAAAAGCTAAGGAAGAGAAGCCGCCTGTGTATTCTGCCCCAGAGTCCCCAGATATTCTGACCAAGATACCCCAGCACCCACAGAAATTAGTTCCCACAGCACCACAACCTGAAGTAGAGCCAGAAGAGGAGCCCCAGAAAATACCGCTGCCACAGCCTAAGAAGCACCCTACCCCGAGTGATAGTCCTGAGTCAGGCCCAAGCACAGCAGGGGGAGAGTCCTCTGATGAGATAGAAAGCGGAGGCTCTCCTGCCAGTTCAGGGTCACCCACCAAGGAGGTTTGTGTCCGGGAGCCTTACGATTTGAGAAGCGTAACTCCCAAGAAGAAGGAGAAAGCAGGGCACCTAATGCCATTACGCCAAGTGCCTGAAATACCTGTTTTAAATGATCAGGGTCAGATGGCGCCAGGACCAACTAGCTTAGTTTATGTACCCTTTTCCACCACAGATTTATTGAACTGGAAAACGCATTATGCATCCTACACAGCCAAGCCCCAGGAATTAACAGAATTAATGTCTAGCATTATGCAAACCCATCAGCCTACCTGGGCTGATTGTCGCCAGCTCCTGTCTACCCTCTTTACTACTGAAGAGCGAGGGCGAATCGGGCAAGCAGCCCTCCGTTGGTTAGAAGAAAACCCTGTAGAAAGGGGAGGAATAAATCCCCCACAAGCAGCTGTTGCAGAATATTCCAATGAAGATCCCGGGTGGGACCCAAATAATGAAAGGGGGGCGGCGGCCCTAACTAGATTTCGCCAGGCCTTATTGCAGGGCCTGAAGAAGGGAGGCCAGAGGGCCATGAATATCGGGAAAGTATCGGAAGTTCTCCAGGGTCCAGATGAGAGCCCAGCGGCCTTTTATGAGAGGTTGTCTGAAGCTTATAGATTATATACCCCGTATGATCCCGCCGCTCAGGAAAATTTACGCATGGTAAATGCAGCCTTTGTTAGTCAGTCCCAGAGAGACATAAAGTGAAAATTGCAGAAATTGGATGGATTTGCGGGCATGAACACAGCTCAGTTAATGGAAGTCGCTCAAAGTATTTGTGAATCGTGAAAATGAACGAGATAGAGAAAGTGAACGAAAGATGAAGAAGAAGGCAGATCTTCTTGCTGCTGCTATAACCGAACGATGTGGAGGAGGTTTTCCTAATCAAAGGACCAGAGGACGTTGAAGAGGCCGCGGAAGTGAAAGGCCTCTATTAGGTGCAAATCAGTGCGCCTACTGCAAGGAAGAAGGACATTGGAGAAATGAGTGCCCGCATTTGGACTCCTCCCCTGCAAGGGGAGGAGGGAGCCCCGGAGGCCAGGAGGACGATTTCGAAGGAGGGGAGGAATGAATCGAACCCAGTTCCAGCAGGAGAAGGAGGAAGTTATTGAGGGAGTGGCAGTAGCAATGGGCTATGACCTGGACGACATAGATGAAGACTAGGCCAGACCAGGCTCCAAGTTCACCCTGGGTCCCCAGGAGCCTATGGTCAGTTTGAAGATAGGGGACCAATACATGGAATTCATGGTAGATACAGGAGCAGAACATTCAGTAGTAGCCAAGCCAGTAGCTCCTTTGTCCTCATGTTCTGTCACCATTGTGGGAGCCACTGGAAATAAAGCCACAAAGTCATTCCTGCAGAACCGCATGTGTGAACTAGGGGGACAGAAGATAACGCACCAGCTCTTGTATATGCCTGAGTGCCCTATTCCACTACTGGGCCGAGACATGCTTGCCAAACTCCAGGCACAAATATCCTTTGAAGGTGGAGAAATGAAAATGACTGTGAACCCAAAGCCTGCTGGATTGATGGTGCTTACTGTTCCCCGAGAAGAGGAGTGGCGGTTCTATAGTGCACCTCCAATAAAGTCAACTAGTCCCTGTATACCTGCCAACCTCATAGCCCCACCTGAAGTATGGGCAGAAGATAATCCACCTGGCCTAGCGAAGAACATAGCCCCTGTCATTGTCACCCTCAAGCCAGGAGTAGAACCAGTGCATGTGAAGCAGTATCCTCTCCCTCGACCAGCCATTGAAGGAATTCACTGCCATTTGATGAAACTGCTGAAGTATGGACTTCTCAAGAAATGCCAGTCACCTTGGAACACCCCCCTTCTCCCAGTAAAGAAGCCTGGGACAGGGGACTACCGCCCAGTACAAGACCTAAGGCGAGTAAATGATGCAGTTGAAACTATACACCCTGTAGTGCCAAACCCTTATACTCTCTTGGGACTGATCCTCACTGAGGCTACTCACTTCACTGTCCTGGACCTGAAAGATGCCTTTTTCTGTGTATGCCTAGTCCCCACCAGTCAACTTTTATTCGCTTTTGAATGGCAAGACCCCATAACAGGAAGATGGGGCCAGCTCACCTGGACCAGATTACCCCAAGGATTCAAGAATTCACCTACTCTCTTCAGTGCTGCCCTGAACCAAGATCTCTCAAGTTATCCAGTGGACCCAGGAAAGAGGGTTCTTCTCCAGTATGTAGACGACTTGCTCATAGCCACCAACTCAGAAAGTGAATGCCTACAAGCTACTAGTGAACTTTTGTATCTTCTCAAAGATGCTGGATACAAAGTCTCAAGAGCCAAAGCACAACTATGCCAAACTGAAGTCAAGTATCTAGGATTTCAGTTGTCCAGTGGGATCCGACGCCTAGGACCAGAACGCAAAGAAGCTGTGTGCAGTATCCCCATTCCAACCACTAGGAGGCAAGTAAGAGCCTTCCTGGGGGCCACGGGATATTGTCGCATATGGATCCCCAACTTCACGCTGATTGCTAAACCACTATACCAAGTCACCAAAGGAATGGAAAAATCCCCACTAGACTGGGGACCCGAACAAGATGTAGCGTTCCAGACTTTGAAGAATGCTCTGATGTCATCCCCAGCTTTAGGTCTTCCAGATGTTCAGAAGCCTTTCCATCTTTTTGTCCATGAGTCACAAGGAAATGCATTGGGAGTATTGACTCAATCTCTTGGATCTTGGCAACGACCAGTAGCCTATCTGTCAAAACAATTGGATGTAGTTGCAAAAGGATGGTCCCCTTGTTTGAGAGCTGTTGCAGCAACAGCCCTCCTAGTGGGCGAAGCAGACAAACTTACACTGGGACAAACTCTTCAAGTCACTGTACCACACTCTGTTTTGACTCTCATGGAACACAAAGGAAACTTCTGACTAACCAATGCACGAATGCTGAAATATCAGAGCATGCTGTGTGAGAACCCCCGGATACAGTTGAAAGTTAGTCAAGCTCTGAACCCTGCTATGTTGTTTCCAATTGGTCCTGGGCCACCTGATCATAATTGCTTAGAAACCATGGACACTGTATTTTCATGTCGCCCTGATTTGACCGATGTCCCTCTAGAGGACCCAGAACGGACTTTCTTTGTAGATGGAAGCAGTTTGGTCATCAATGGACATCATTGTGCTGGATATGCAGTGGTGACCCTTGATCTGGTAGTTGAGTCCTCAGCCCTGACCCCAGGAACCTCTGCACAGAAAGCTGAATTGATAGCCCTCACTAGAGCCTTGACATTAGGAGAAGGACTCCGCATAAATGTGTATACAGATTCCAAATATGCTTTCACTACTTTGCATGCACATGGAGCCTTGTATAAAGAGCGAGGGTTGATCACCTCAGGGGGTAAGGCCATTAGGTATGGGCCCGAGATATTGATGTTATTAGATGCTGTGTGGGCCCCCAAGCAAGAGGCAGTCATGCACTGCCGAGGTCATCAGGCAGGAACAGGAGAAGTCACCCGAGGGAATAGATTTGCAGATGCCACAGCCCAAAAGGCAGCCACCACAGGACAAGTTAGGACCCAAGATACTGTAATGCAAGCAGCCCTATTCCCTGTGCCCCTCAGTTCCTGGGCACCCCAATACACTACAAGAGAGTTAGACTATTATTGTGAAAAGGAGGGAGGAGTCTTGACAGAGCAAGGTTGGATAGTGTTGCCACCCCCAGAAGGTAGTCCACCTCCAGGTCCTACAGTCATCCCTGAAGCATTAGGACCAGCCTTTGTTCAAGCTTTTCACCAAGCCACACACTATGGTAAAACAGCTATGGAAAGAGTCCTGAAACCCCATTTTTGTATTTCACTGCTAGGATCCTTGACCGCCTCAGTGGCACAACAATGCCTGATATGTGCCAAATATAATGCCAATCAAGGTCCTGTTCCACCCCCAAGAGTTCAGTCAGTAGGGGTGACCCCAATGAGTGATATACAGGTAGACTTTGCTGAAATGCCCCGTACAAATGGGTATCACTATATGTTAGTGTTAGTCTGTACATTTTCAGGGTGGGTAGAAGCCTGTCCCACTCAAACTGAGAAAGCCCGAGAAGTCACTAGGGTATTGCTTCATGAGATCATTCCCCGATTCGGAATACCATCAACTATAGGGTCAGACAATGGTCCATCATTTGTATCCCAAGTGACCCAACAGCTCAAGCTCTGCAAATAAAATGGAAGTTACACACTGCTTACAGACCCCAGAGCTCAGGGAAAGTAGAATGTATGAATAGAACCTTGAAAACTCAGTTATCCAAACTTTGCCAAGAAACACACTTGAAGTGGCTCCAAGTTCTCCCAATAGCCCTTCTTAGGATATGTTCAGCTCCCACCAGATCTTTAGGAGACTCCCCTTTTGAGATTTTGTATGGGCGACCTCCATCCATAGTGCAGGGAATAAAGGGAGACATGAGACAGATAGGATCTGAAATAACTAGACAAGAACTATTAGCTTTAGGTTCTGTCTTGCAGAATATCCAAACGTGGGTGCAAGATCGACTACCCATCAACCTGACCGAGCCTCTGCATCCCTTCAAGCCAGGAACGTCCGTGTGGGTGAAAGAGTGGAGAAAGACCCCGCTGGCGCCACATTGGAAGGGACCATACGTCGTCATCCTGTCAACCCCCATTTCAGTGAAAGTTGCAGAATTCGAACCTTGGATCCACCACAGTCGAGTGAAGCCGGCAGCTGCTCCAGATCCTGGCAATGGACGTCAGTGAATGATCCCAAGACTCCATTGCGACTCACCTTGAGGAGACAGCCAGCTTTATAGAGAATCTTCAGAATCCGCCTACGTCACATGAGAGTGACCAACACAGCAGAAGAAAACTCCACAAGCTTATCGTACTCAATCTTCCAGATACCTCTCAAAGACTGTAATCACAATGTTCTTCCACTATTGCTTTGTGGGAGTGGTGATCCTGGGAATCCTGGAAAAGACTTTTGCTCTACCCCCTTGTGCAGCCTGTATAACCACCACCCGAACAGGACAAAAGATTACACAGACTTTGCTTTATCACTCCTACTATACTTGCACTGGTACAGTCAGCCGGTGTATTTATAATGGCACCGAACTGAATATCTGCACGAAAGGGAAGAGTAGGACTTGTTATAACCCCCGACAAAACCCTTCATATACATTTGAGATACGCTGGAATGATGAAGATGGAGCCATCTTGAATGCGACAAAACCCCTCACAAACCCCACAAAACCTATTGTCTTGAACTTTGATGCTTGCGATGCAATTAACAGAAATGCTTACCACAGATGTGGGTCATGGGAACGAGCATACCATGATGATGATAAATATATGTGTCCGGAAGGAGCCCACGGATGGGGACGGTGCACTGGAAAGCATTCCCCAACCACCACTTACACCACCGCACCCAAAACTGACTATTACTGCCCAAGATGGGACTGCGTGTATTTTGCTACTTGGAAAAATGCACCTACGGGACAAGAGGGGGATAATCATAAAGGCAGCTTAACAAGGATCAGACTACCAGAGCCCAAGAAATGCCAGAAAGTTGCCTGTAATCCCCTGCAACTCCTCATAGTCAACCCCAGCCATTGGAAGCAAGGCTACAAGTTTGGGTTGCGTATAGCAGGAGGAGGTATAGATCCTGGGACAATTTTATATCTGCAATTAAACACCAAAGCCCATATATCCTCACCTTACCGTATACATCACTCCTTCTATGAAGCCATAAAAGCAGAGTTTGAGGTTCCTCCTACCTCCCATAACTTGTTCCTTGAGTTAGCGGGAGCAGTAGCATCTAGTCTCCACATCTCAGACTGTTTATTTTGTGGAGGAACCAAGATGGGAGACCAATGGCCTTGGGAGGCACAAGAACTGAATTATTCTGTTCCATATAATCAGACTAACCTACATAATACGACAAGTGAATGGGTATTGGCCCATTCCATTGTGGGTAACTTATGTTTTGCTCGATATGGACCACTGTATAACATGAACGTGGGGCAGCTGGTCTGTCTCAATCAGAAGTTCTACAACGGTGCCACTAAGAAGATGTCTTGGTGGTCAGGAGTTAACGCTACAGAACCTTCCAATTCTCTAGTCCGTTTCCCCAAACTTGCCAGTATCTGGACTAATTTAGCAGCATATAATTCCTGGCAAGCACCACCTGGACTGTACTGGAGTTTTGGAACCCGAGCATATGCTAGACTCCCACACCACTGGGGAGGCGCATGTGTATTGGGAACCATATGACCTTCCTTTTTCCTTTTGCCTACATCTCAGGGAGAGCTACTGGGATATCCTGTGTACAGAAGTCGACAACTGAAAGAGGCCTTGCAGATAGGCCAATGGGACAAATGGGACGCGACAATTGAAGAATGGCCGCCTGAGAGAATTATCTCATACTATGGACCTGCTACTTGGGAGCAGGATGGGACATGGGGATATCGTACCCCTGTTTATGTGATTAATCGAATAATAGGTTTGCAAGCTGTTGTTGAAATAATAACCAATGAAACTAGTAAAGCACTAACTCTGTTAGCTAAGCAAAGTACGCAGATGCGCACAGCCATTTATCAAAATCGATTAGCTTTAGACTATTTGTTAGCAGCTGAAGGTGGGGTATGTGGGAAATTGAATCTAAGTAATTGTTGTTTACAGATTGATAATAATGGGCATGTAGTTGAAGATATAGCCACCCGGATGAGGGAGCAAACATTTGTGCCTGTCCAGACATGGTACAGTTTAAAGATGGATGGGTGGTTTGGTTCATTATTTTCTTGGATTGGTGGTCTAAAAGCCCTTATGTTGATTGTATTGTTCATACTAGCCATGTGCTTATTGCTTCCTTGTCTCCTACCCCTTTGCTTACGCATGATAACTTCAGCAATGGATAACACTATAGAACGAAAGGCAGCTGCAAAGGTGTTAGCTATGTGGCAGTATTACCCTATATCCCACGATGATGCTATTACACCAGTATAATGTATTAATTGACCAATGAGTGATTTAATTCTCACCCTTCCTCACTTATGGGTGAGAATAATCAAAGGGGGGAATGTGGTAGGCTATGGCCTGCTACTATGAAAGGCCTGTAAGTTAGGCCTGGATCCTAACTCCCATTATAGCTAGAAAAGAACCATAAATCTGTGGAAAATGAGAAAACTGTTTTAAAATGCTTAATAAGAAGTTTTTATGTATCCATAAGTCTTCTATTATTCTCTTGTGTGTAAAAGAACAGAAGTGTTTCAGTATATGCATTCCTGAAGCCAAGGTTAATCTTGCAGTAGAGAAGTAACGAAATCAAGAACTGCACCATTGTTAGAACAATCCTAAGGGAGGGGGCCGGTTGCTAGGCTCCGGAGGGATTTCTAATTGGACAGGTGCAGGGAATGTAAGACCAATGAGAAGTTTGCATGTATCGAGTTAGAACCAATAGAAAGCTTTCATGTATCAAACTGAAAAAGAGGTATAAATGGTTATGTCTCTGTACAAACCTTTGCTCAGTACCTTTTGAAGCTTTGACTGACTGGGCCTGTGCACAGTAAACTGGCTTGGACCCTGTAAGTTGACTCCTGGACTTATTCATTGATTTCACTTTGCTACAGCAGTAGTAGGTCAAAGGCTAGTTGAAACAGATGGGTTTCGAGCATGGTTTTGAATTTGGCAAAGGAAAGTTCCAGATGGAGATGGGAGGAAATGCATTTCATAGTACTGGACCGAGAAAGAGGAAGGCGGAATTGTTGGGTGCATTCTAATCTGGCTTGTGAGGTGACAGTGGTTAGCATGGATAGAATGGAGGGCACGGTTCAGGGAGTGGAGGTGAAGGATATCCGAAAGATATACGGGAGTGCCGGTGTGCAGAGTCTTATGGACCAGAGTAAGAAGCTTGAACTGTATTCGATACTTGAGTGGGAGCCAGTGAAGACGCATAAGAAAGAGAGTGATATGGTCAGAGTGAGGTGCGTGAGCAAGGATCTGGGTAGCAATGTTCTGTACAAGCTGTAGGTGGTGGAGCTGATATTGTGGGAGACCTGCGAGTACCACGTTGCAATAACCTCTAGCTGAGACATGATAAGTGTTAGAAGAAGAGTGGTCAAAGAAGAAGGGAGGAAAGGCCGGATGGCGTGAATCTGTCGGAGAGAGTAGAATGAATGATAGGAGAGGTGATCCTGAAAGGTCAGTGAGGAGTCAAGGATGACACCCAGATAGCGGAGGGAATGAATCAGGGGATTGTAGTATTCTGAAGTGTAGGGGCCATGGATGGGCAGTGGCCCCCAGCCATAAACCAAATGGCAGCAGTCTTTGAAGGATTGAGATGTAAAAAATTGGCGGACATCCAGAAAGCAATCTGTGCAAGGCAGGTGTTCAGTGCTGATTAAATCTGGGATGGATGGGTTGGGGTGGTGAAGAAGAATGATGTCATTGGCATAATAGTACACTGAGACACTGTGTTGCTAGATCTGAAGGGTGAGAGGAACAAGAAAGATGTTGAAGAGTAGCAGGGTCAACACCCATTCCTGGGGGACACCACAGAGAAGTGAAAGGAAAGGTGATGAAGGACTGGAGAGAACAGAAAAGGACCTGTGAGAAAGGAACAAATGAAACCAATGTAGGACAGTACTGTGGATACCGAAGTCGTGAAGACGGGAAAGAAGAGTGTTGTGATCAACAAGGTCAAAGGCAGAGGATATATCCAAGTAAACCACCAAGGAAATGTCACCCCAATCGTGACAAATGTGAGTATTTTATTAAGGAAAGAAAGTAGGATGGTCTCGGTGCTGTGACCATGGCGAAAGCTGGATTGATGAGGGTGCAGGGAGGGTGTGGCTTTGAGATGGGCAGAGGGATGGGCAAATACCAGTTTTGCAAGAATCTTTTATAGGAATGGGAGGTTGGAGATGGGTCTGTAGTGCGCAGGAGTGGAGGGACCAAGGGAGGGCTTCTTCAGGATAGGGCGGATCAGGAAGTGCTTCCAAGGGGAGGAGAAGGTGCTGGACGTTAAACTGGTGTCAAAGATAGAATTGGAGGTAGCTTGCTGTTTCACTTTGCTTTCAATGTTCTGCTCTTAAATGTTGGTGCTTATATAGGCAGGACTGGAGAGCAGTAGGGAGGGGGGTTTGTCCTCAGACATCATAGAGCATGGTCCTAGAACAAGCGGAACTGGGCTCTTATTTAACTGAGGTATTTGGTGCCTTCAAGATCTGGAGCCCTAGACAGTTGCCTGTGCCAAAATTCAGTGCTGGTGTTTATCTATGCCTTTTTTTCTCTCCCTCTCTTTGCTCTTGCTTTCTTTCTCCTTTATGATTTTTGCTGCACTTCACTCCTTTTGTTCTTTCTCCCTTTGTTCTCTCTCTCTCATCTCCTTTGTCCTTCTCCCACTGTCAGTAGTGAGATGCTATCATTGGCAAGCTGCAAACTGAAAATGCTCTGTTTGTGTGTACTTATGTACCGAAGTACCCTTTATATTTGAGATGGTATTTTTGCATTAAAAAGTAGACAGCATTCACTTTTTCTTGTTTTAGATTTTCCTTTTTATACTATTATAGATTTTTTTTTCCTTTTGGAAATTTTCTTTGATTTTTTTTTTTTTTTTGTAGCAATAGTCCAAGAGGTTTTCAGTCTGTTTGGGAAGATAATTGTCATTGATTCAGTGCCAGGTTGACATCTTCTGCTAGCAGATAATTATCTCACAGGGAAGCCCATGATGTTAGGGACTACTGCCAAAATCCATGGCTAACACTGAAATAGGGTTTATTAGCTAAGTCAAGCTTCTCAGGCTCACTTGACATATATAGTAAATCTCAGTGGCAAGTACAGCTTTTTGTTCCCTCCCTCATGCTCCAAACCGGCAACTCATTTTATGATACAAAAATTCTGCATAATTGTGTTTCATACTTTACCTAATTTTTGAGCAGGAAAGTGTAAGCTGTCACGGGGTTACTTTTATAAGGGCTCTCTGTAGATTAGCAAATGTTTAGCTATGGGGGAAAACCCCTTTGTGAATTGCAGCCTTTCTCTATGCAAGAAAAAGGAGCTGCACTGGACAAGGACCTGGTACAGGATTCCTGTGACACAAGCACACCAGAGCAGTTTCAAAGGAGGCTTCTAGGGAAAATTGACTTGCAGGCCAGCAGCTATGTTCTGCAAGTAACCCACAGAGATTCAAAATGGTCCTAGCTTAAGAACAGCATCTGTCAAGAGGTTCTGATTACTTATTTGGATTTATACAGCGGCTTTCATTCAAACTGAATCTCTACAAGAGTTATACAGCAAGTTAATTTCTTCAGAAATACTCTGTGTACAGAATTCCTTAGGGCAGGGATTCCCAACCTTTTTGATTATGTGGACTCCCTACTAACCTCCCAAGAATTCAGGGATCCCCAGTTCATCCCTATAATTCTTTCTGGACCATTGTCCCCACTAGCCCTCTTTATCTCCCTTCCCTTCTCTGCCTCCAACAATCTCTTTCTCTCTCCCTCCCTGCAACCAGTTCCCACCAGTGTTGATCTCTTTCTAGCTAATCCTTCCCAACCTCTTTTTTTTTCTCCTCTCTCTTTTTTTCTGTGTCCTGCGGCCCTTTGTAATAGACAGAGCCCGGAACCAGAGGTTGGGAACCACGTGTCTAGAATAGAAGAGTCTCTGTCTACAGATATCTTTCTCTTACTTGGGTCACCTACTGTAGCTCTGTCTCCACGGCCTGTTGGGTGACAGTCTCTCTCCTAGCTTTGTCTCTGCTAGTACCATAACTAGTTTCATTTTCTCCCACTTTTCTCTTTCAGCTCTGAAAAAATGCCAGCTAAAGAAGGTGCTGAATTAAACAACTGCACAAATTTAAAAACCCCTAGTTCCCCATTCCAAAATATTTGAAAGTTAAATCAGTTTATGAGAGAACATTTTTAGTCTAATTATACTGAAAACAAGTACCATAGTGGATTCAAATGCACCCAGCATCGAAGTCCTTTTAATTTCAAAGCCAATCCCTTATATAATTTCCCATATTTAAAACAGCATAGAGCAAATAACTTGCAGTTAGATGAGCTTGAACAGTGGATTAAAGTTTTGGACTTTAAAAAAATGGAAAGAAACTCACAAATCATTTGCCTGCAGGTCTGCCTCTTCCACTAGGCATCCACCTAAGATGGTACAAATGTATAGGGGTGGGCACCACCACCATAGTCCTCAGTAACCCTTAATGAAAACAGCTGCACCCCTCCATTAGGCTAACTCTAAAACTGAGGGAAAGCGGCCAGTGTGGGACCTTGAGCAGACGCATTGCACGCAAGGTCTGGGCATCCCGCTCCTCCCTTCTAAACGGGAAGTTCGGAGGGGGCAGAATCCAGCCTTCCTTGTGTGTGTACGTCTGCTTAAGGCCCTGTGTCAGCTGCTTTCATTCAGTTTTAGACTTAGTAGCTGCAACATGAACAGCTGAGGTAGCTCAGTATCTCTGCAATAGTCTAATAGATCTTAAATAAAAAATACAAAATGTATTGCGTATTTTGGGAATACGCAGCTGCTGATGTGTGAATGGTAAATGAAATCAGCATCCCCCTCCCCTACTGTATTCGTACTATTTTGTTTCCACTTTTAGTAATCTACAAAGAATTTTAGTCCTTATTTCTTTTTGAGCCACTGGGTCCATAGCAACTTTCAGACTGCAAATCTGCTCCTTGCAACTGCCTACAGCGTCTTCATTCTCTCAGAAAAGATGACATTAAATAAGACCTGCCCAAAAGTCTGCACAGAACCAGAAAAAAGTCTTCACCTTCCACTGTCTTCAACGGTACTGGTATATACAGCCTGCTGCACCCTCCACAGAGAGAACTATAAACAGCAAAATGAAGTTTTGTATATGCTTAAAACAACTGCTTTAGCCTTCTCCTGTTCCTGCTATGATCTCATTACCACACTGCTTTCTTCAAAGAAACAAAACTGTAGTAAGCCTGATGGAGGGTGGCGACAGCAGCAGCAGCAGCAACAGCCAGGGCACAGCTCGGCTAAGAACCAACAGGGCATATGCTGGACACTTGAAAAAGGGAGCTGGATATGGAAGGGAAGGGGAGATGTTGGATGGGGGGAGAGGTAGGGAAGATGTTGGACTATGGGGGACATAGATAGAGCCTGGAGCTACCCCAAGGTGGGTGCCTGGAGCTGGGGGCGCATGCTAAAGGCCCGCCCAGAACATCAGAACTTTTGGATAGAACCTGCTTGCTTGAATGAATTTGAATAAAGCACGGTGATTGCTGTGTTGGTCCACTTGGATGCATGAAGATTTAAGGTCCACAAACAAGCTGCAAATTACATTTGTGATGAGAATTAGGCATTTCTAAATAGTCACAAATGTGTAGGGCTACGTGTTAAACACATTTTGGATGTGTCCTGGATCATTTTTTCTTCTTTTTTTTTGACCCATACTTGGACATTTTGCTTGTTTTTTTTTCCAGAAATTAAAGTGCATAAATATGTTTTAGCACATGTAACTCAACTTTGCGTGCATTCGGAGGATTTATGCAGGTAAAATTGATTTGGTGTGTATTCTTTATGTTTACAACATTTTTTTGAACTGAAAGTACAGATCCTTGCAAATGTGCTAAGTCAATGCAAATAAAAGATACCACTCACAGCTTGTTCCCTTCATCTGGTCAAGGCTAAAACTTTCATGAACCGGAAATAGTGTATCTTTTGCTCATGTGTATGTGGCCTGGTAAAATTTTGACTAGCATAAAAGCATGCACTTTGAGATGTGCAGGCTACTGGTAAAGTATGTCAAAGCGCAAGGTTTGGGTGGAGCATGGACAGTCACAGAGCATGCAGGCATGTGTAGATTATAAAACACTATAATTTATGTGCTAATCTGAAAATGAAAGGTGCAGATATTTTATGCCAGCGTCAGGGATGGTGTAAATGGCTCTGCCTGTAATACAGGTGCAAGATCTACCACTTTAGTGATTTATAAAGACAAATAGGCACCTACTTGTGTTTATAAAATTGCCTTAATATAGGCACCCTCATAGTTTTTGTACATGTGGAGGGTAATTTTCTATCGGGTTGATATTAAAAAGCATTAATCCAAATAGTGGCAGACCTAACTTATGCACCGAAGTGGCAATATGGTCGCTATGTAAAAATACATATTTAAGAGTATTGTTGAGTATATGAAAATTAAAGACACTGGCAGCAGTTGTGACCACTAAAAGTTCTGACTGAGTAGATAGTTCTTTATTCTTTCCAACCTCATGGAATGTTGTAAAGAAATTATACAAAAGCTGTCAAGACTGCCTATCTAAGGAGAAATTAACTGAAAACTTAATGGAATGGGGCCAACTTTGGCAGTGAGGTAAAACTGGGGAAAAGACAGCGAGTTGAAAAATGGACTGGATTTGCTCAGGAATTCTAGAGAAATAATACACCCCCCGCTCTCTCTCTCTCACACACACACATACATATATATATTTAATCACTCAGGTTTCTATAGGAGAGGCAGTTCGAGCATCTGTAGTATAGAAAAATTGATAATTTAACATAGTGCTTAGTAGGGCTGGTGCAACACAGCAAGGTAAGCATGACAAGGCATGCTAACTCTTTTTTTTTTGGGGGGGGGGGTGCCAAAATGCTGAAAAAAAATAAATTGGCAAATGGTGAAAGAAACATTAAAAACTTTGATGCTATCAAAAATAGCATTGTTGGTGCAGCCATAGCTTACTGGCTAATGAGGAAGGAGGGTACGGATTTATAGCTTGCATAGGGCCTGAGAAACCCTAGCACCAGGTGATCTATCCCTCCCCTCCACTTTTCTGTTACAGACACACATAGGGGCCTTTTTACTATTTGTCACAAATAGTGACAAAACCATGGCCCGTTAGGAGCAACACCACCACATTAACTGGAAAGCATGTTTCTGACAGTTAACATGGAGCCTTGTGCCCTAATATGGCATACAGATAACATAGGGGCACTTAACTCCACCTATTGAGGTGGCATTACATACTAATTCCCTTACAATACCCTATACTTAACACACAAAGTCATACTTTCCACAATTGTCCCTATGTACCCTACCATTACAATACCTTACACTTAACACACAAAGGCATATTTTCCACAATTGTCCCTGTGTTCCCTACCCCTCTGCATTAATGGTCTCTCACTTTTGTAAATCTTGTACAGCATAGATTGTTACTCTGTTATAAATCTATAAATCTTGTACAGCATCTTTCCCCTGAACTCCAAGTTCAATTACATGTTCAGTGTAATTTCTAAAAATTGCAATGTTCTATGTAAACTGCTTTGAATGTAAGAAAGGCAGTATATAAAACTTGTTAAATAGATTTAAAAAATTGCAAGGGTTACACTTAGTGTGTGGTATTTATCCCTGTGCTAACTATGCAGTGCTCACCATTCCCACCATGCCTTCTTGAAATAAGACTAAAAGGCCTGAAAGGGGGTAGGGAGATGGGGCTGGTAAGAAGGACTTGGGGTCATTTTGAAAGCATCTCCACGTGTATATAATGGCACATACACATGTATCTCACATACACACAGCAGTTCTGAAATCACCATTTCTATCAACAAAATCCTCCACATTGAGAGCAATGCAAATCCACCCAACAAAAACACTCCCCAGCACACATTACCACTTATATATTCACTCACACACATAGAAAAGGCTTCCCACACCATTCATACCATTTTATATTTCTACATGAAGAGGGGCACCTATTTGATAACTTTGGGAGATGCACCATGCATATGTGGTCCCCTTCCCACCCAAGGGTGCCATATTTCCTCAGTCTCCTTTTTTTCCACACAGCCTACCAGATGTCTATCATGTTTTCGTGTTTCCCTGGAAGAAATGTCGTCTTCTTTTTTTTTTTTAAATAATCTGGTATGCGTACCAGTTTCTCTCCCGCCCCTGAGCCAGTTCGCCTCGGCGTCGCTTCTCTGGTTCATTCTTGTTTTCTCAAGGTGTCCCTCGACCAGCGCTTTGCGCCCATTTTTGGCCACAGGCCTCAAACTCTTGTCCATGTTGCAGGGCCCTCTTTTTCCCTATGGCCTCCAGTGGCTTCAAAAAATGTAAGATGATGTCCCTCACCGACCCCCATGACTGCTGCCTCCGTTGCCTCGGGCCAGACCATGACAACTTGGGCTGTGAACTTTACTGTCAATTTCAGCAGGAAAGGTTCTACCAGAAATCTGTCTCTGCACTGGAGTCCCCGGTGACACCATGCTTCAGGGCCCCCTCTGGTACCTCAGTGCCCTGCAATGCTCCACCACAGGTCCTTTGTGAGGAAATCCCTGGAAGTGGAATGCAAGAAGTGCTCAAAAACCTCGAAGACTGCCTCGGAAGACAGGTCAGGAAAAGCAGGTAAATCCCACACCAGGCCCCACAGTCCCCAGCATGAGTCCAAGGGGTCAGAGCGGGAGTGGCCACACAAGCTGCCCTGGAAGGAGTCATCGGCATCTAGTGACCGGCCTCAGACCCCCAAGGCCATCCTGGTTGAGGACTCCCCCTTGATGGGACTGATGCCGGGCCCGAAGCCATCGGTGCCTGCATTGAAGGCTGTCTAGCCAACTGGCATGGAGACTAGGGTGGCGACCCTGGTACGTGGTATCTCTGCTTTCCTGGCCCAGCAGTGGGCACTGATGTCCGGTTCCTCCAGTTTATCTGTCCCGATGACTGGACCCTTGACATCGAGGGCTTCTCCGGATGTCGAGCCAGTCCTCTAGCGCCACCGGCCTCGAGAGAGCCATTGTCATCAGACGAGATCCCTGTCCCATTCCTTGTCTCCCAGGGATTGCGGGCCATCTGGCTCAGGGCCCGCGGAGCCTTGGATTCTTCCTCTGACTTTGTGTCAGACTGGGAGAACGAGGAGTTCCTGGACACCTGGTGACACCGAGACATGCCTTCGGACCCATTTCCACAGGTGCCTAGCGCAGTTCCCCACTCGAGGACATTGCCTTCCTTGACTTTGTGCAGGATATTTTAGTAAAGATCACTTGAAATCCGTTTAATATTTTAAACCCACCAACCAAGAACCATTCACATATATCACTGTGCTAAATATATCACTATATAGAATACAGGCCTCAGTAGAATCTTATAACACTACAGCAAGGGTGTTAACCCATTAACTGTGCCTCTCATCACATCAATGGCCCGTTTCTTATAACGATATATTTGTAAAGCTTAACCTATAACACATTTCCTTAGCTATCTATCTCTCACAAAATTCTCATGTGAGCTGAACGAATACATACAAAATCAACGATATATTTGTAAAACTTAACCTATAACACATTTCCTCAGCTATCAATTTCTCATCAAATTCTCATTTGAGCTGAAGAAATAAATAAATGATCAACCAATGATAGCCAGAAAACGGGACTCTAGTAGATTCTCCAGTCAGTCTATTGTTGAGATCACAAACTTCTTGAACAGCTTCTTATAATGTCCAATAGGAAAAAGTCCTTAAACAGCTCATATATTATCCGATGATGAATCAAATGTTTAAAGTCAGAGCTGAATATAAACACTTAGCTTGTCAGCAGTAAACCAAAAACTGACTGGAATACAATCGATCCCGCTGCATGATCCAACGCCTTCAATGGGCACCCCCTGCGTTTCACTTCAAAGTTTCATCAGGGAACTGTGCAACTTGGCTATACAGAGCAAATAATATAATTAATCAGCATTCTTTGTTGATATTGTAAACACATTAAAACATATTAAAAAATAATCTATTGACTGAACTTCACCTTCATTTATCTTGCTGCCCGCATTTCCAATACTTATTTCATCTCAGACGATGCTCACATCTGGAATCTCAGCAAAAACGCCGCGCATGCGGAAAGCAATACAGGGCGCCATATTTAAAGAGATTTGTTCACTATCTTTTAAAGGAGACGTGCAGCGTGAACCCCATCTCATGCTTAAAAGCTAAACTGTTGTTGAAAGGATGATTATAAGTGTACACTAACAACTGCATCCAACAGGAGCTGTGATTTCCCTAACTAAATAAAAGAATTCAGAGACAAAGAGCCATATTCAAACTGACATTCAATCCTTGTGGATACACCGTGCCAAGGATAAAAATCCACCTCTGCTCTTTCCACAGTAAAGTGTTGTTTATAGTACGACCCCGCATGCCCTTATTCACCTGCCCTTATTCACCTGCCCCGCATGCCCTTATTCACCTTATTCAGCCCCTTGTTTCTCATTTTCTGCAGGGCCTCATGTTGTCTAAGCCCCCACTGGTCAACAAAGTTTTACAAAAGTCATGTTACTGAAATAAAAATAGTCATTTCTTATCAATTGTTATATGCTGAACACGAATATGACAGTGAAATTGCAAAGCTGGCTCTAGTTTTTTTGTAATCTACAAGAATTAATGTTTACATCACAAAATGCATGTCAATATTAAATATTAATAGACCTTTGGTTAATACCTGTAAAAAACCAAGTCATAGATCAGTTCTTAGATTTTTTCACCTGTCTCTTGTACAGCTGTTTGGGAGCTTCTCTGGGGAGTGTCCAGCAGTAGTCAGCCAACATTGTAGTGGACCATTTTCCCTGGTATCTTTGCTCCATCGTTGCGATATCCTGGTGAAAAACATTCGCCCTGTTCATCACTAACCATACCACAGTTGTCAGGAAAGAAATCAAGATGGGAATCAAGGAAATGGATCTTTAGAGACATATTGCAGCCAAGATTCTGATACTGCATCAGCATGTCTTCTACTAGTTCCTTGTAGTTTTCTGCCCTAACATTCCCGAGAAAGTTTGTTGACACTAGGCGAAAAGCATTCCATGCTTGTTTCGCATCACCCTGCAGCAAGTTGTTGAACCGGTCATCTTTGAAGAGCTCTCGAATCTGAGGACCCACAAAAAAATCCTCTTTAATCTTTGCTTCGCTGAGTCGAGGGAATTTTTCATGAAGATATCGGAAAGCTGGCGAAGTGCAGTCCATGGCTTTCACAAAGTTTTTCATCAAACCTAGTTTGGTGTGAAGGGGTGGTAGCAGGATTTTGTGAGCCTCAACCAGAGCTGGGTGTTGGATATTCTTCTCTCCAACTGTTACATTTTGTCTGCGATTCCATTCCTTCCCCGAGTAGTGCCAATCCCTTGCTTGGCTATCCCACTCACATAAGAAACACATGTATTTTATATATCCCTGCTGAAGTCCCATTAAAAGGGCAACTACCTTCAAGTCACCACAGAGCAATGTTCCCTCTAATTTTCTGTAGGCTGTGTGCGCATAAAATATCAGCTGTGCAGCTTTTGAAGGAAGGTTAAATTTTTGTGCGCCACATAACGAAACTCGGAGTTATATACTTTAAAATTTGACTACACGTCAGAATACAGTATGTACACCACATTGATTGCACTAGAAAATATTGTAGAACTTGTGAAAACCGTAAATACACAACAACTTTTAAATTTTAAGACATCTGTGTTGTTTTCTATCAGAATCAGAACCATAATTTTTGTGCGCTCTGTTGTAAAGTATGTGCGCTCGCTCGGCGAGGTGTGTGCGCGCGCACACGCGCACAGCTTAGAGGGAACAGTGCCACAGAGGTGTACTTGTTATAGTTAATGGAAGTCAGTAGATGCTTTAAGTTATCGTATGTCCCTTTCATGTGGACGGCATGCGCTACTGGAATAGATAGAAGACGGTTTCCATTGTTCAAAAGCACAGCCTTCAGACTCAGTTTCGAAGAGTCTATAAATATTTCCAGTCTTGTGGGTCATGAGTGATTTTTAAGGCATTCATGAGGCTTTCAATATCGGACCAGAATACCAGATTACTTTCCTTTCTGAAGAAAGGCTCCAACTGCTGGTGGCGCTTTCAATATGAAGTAATGCTGACATCTTCTTCTAGAAGATTCCATCGTTGGAGTCTTGATCCTAGCAATTCTGCCTTGTTCTTGGATAAGTCCAAATCATGAACCAGGTCATTTAGTTCTTCCTGTGTTATTCTGTGTGGAGTTGATATGCATCCCAGTGAAAATCTGGGTCACCGCATGCTGACGGACCAGGAGAAGAACAGGTCAGCTCACCCTTTATTTATTTATTTATTTAACATTATTTCTATACCGCCTTCTCCTTCAATCAAGGCAGTCCTTGTCCTCATCAGATAATCAAGAGAATATTCTGATGGAGGTTCTGGAATAGGAAGTCCCTCACCATGTGGAACTTGTCTCAATGCAGACGGAATGTTTGGGTAGACTATGCTCAACTTCTTTTGCTTCGTTATTCCGCTGGAAAGAGAAGGAACCAAGCAGAAGTAACAGTCATTTATGTGGTTGCTTGGCTCTCTCCACACCATGGGGACTGCAAACGGCATTGATGGTCTTTTGCAATTCAACCACTGTAAAAGCTGTGTTGTACATGTAGCGTAGCATATATGTGGGGCCCAAGGCTTGTCTTGGTCACCAATCTTGCATCCGAAGTAAAGATGATATGTCTTCTTCAGTTGAGAAGTGATACTTTTCTTCTGGTTGGCAAATGTCACTTCCCCACAAATGTAGCAGAAATTGTCAACGGTATTAACGCACTTTCACGGCATTACTGTTCTGTATTGTACCTAAATGGCTAAAATTATATGATTAATAAAAGTTACATGTAACAGTAGCTTAAACTGTCTTGCACAGTCTGAAATATTTTAAATGCTCAACCTTTCCGACTGCTTATAGTACACTGCTGATGTCAGATGGCTTCAGCAGCCATCTGGCAGTAGTATTGCATTGCATCAGAAAATGATGCAATCAACTCTGGATGATGTGTGCATGCTGGTATTATGCAATGTGATGCAATATTACATCATTCAAGGCTTATTTGGGATGTTGCTGATGTCCTACTGGATAAATTTACACGTTAAAACGTCAAAAATGAACTATATGCAATATCTTCAAAACGAGAGCCAATAAATTTTTTAATGTTATATTCGTGTTCAGCTCACCAAGATACTACAGATTAGGGCCTTTTAAAGTCAGTAACAATTTCAATGTTGACCAGTGCCCCCCATCTGCCCTCCGACGGCAGAGTGGGATCTCAGTGTGGTGCTCTCACAGCTCACCAAGCCGCTGTTTGAGCCCTTGGCTACCTGCCACTTGTGGTACCTCTCCTGGAAGGTTCTCTTGGTACTCACATCAGCTCACAGGGTCAGCAAGCTCCAGCTCTGATGGCAGAGCCTCTCTACACGAGGTTCTACATGAAGAGGGTGGTGCTCCGCACACATCCCAGGTTTCTGCCAAAGGTAGTGTCCCCTTTTCACCTCAGTCAGGAGGTGGTGCTCCCCACCTTCTTTCTGAGGCTTCACGCAGGCAAAGCGGAGGCTGTTCTCCATACTCTGGATTGTAAGAGAGCCTTATCTTTCTCTCTGCAATGGACTTTGGGCCACTGCAAAGTGCCTCAGCTTTTCGTCTCCTATTATCCCAGTCATTTTGTACAAGTCCTCGGTAGCCTATAGCTGGGGAGTCCCATATGTGAGGACTGACTTCTTGCTTGTTCCCAGAGAAAGTGTAGTTACTCACCTGTAACAGGTCTTCTCTGGGGCAGAAGAAATCAGTCCTCACAACCCTTCCTCCTTTCCTTGGAGTTGCTTCTTTAGAGTATTTTAATTTAGCCGTCTTAGCTATGTCACTAGACTGAGGCAAAATGGCACCCTTTGGCAGGAAGAGGACCACGCATGTGTGGTGCAACTTCCAAAGGCTTTCTTTGAAAGCTGGGGAGATGCTTCTGTGTGGGCTCCGTTGGCGCTGATGTCACCCATATGTGAGGACTGATTCCTGCTGTCCCTAGAGAACACCTGTTACAGGTGAGTAATTATGCTTTTTGGCAGTACTATGAAACTATACATCCTTTGGTGGGCAAAGCTGTTGTGTGTTCTTTACAAATAATGCATTTTCAACAATTAATTGGCCTGAAATGACTGCTTGCAGTTTTGTCTCAGTAATAAAATAGTGACTGCAGTAAGATGGAGAGAGAAAATCAGTGTGAAATTACTTGTAATATTGCTTAAATAGTGATTTTGCTGCCTTTTGGTTTTATCTTTGAAAAGTGAGAATATATTTTTGTACCAATACTATAACCCATATTCTCACTCGGTGTATGCTAGATACTGGGATATACTAATTTTAGTTTATACTGTACATTGTTTAAGAGGGATTGCCAATAAATGACAATATGGAAAGACTGCAGTGTTCCGTGTCACCAACAGACAGCATCACGCATCTTATTTGCATATCTGTTTGGCTGATTAGGTGGTACTAGAAGAGAGATGCCCCTTTTGCAGGAGCTGACAGAATCTCAAGGCAGCTTTCTTGTACAAAAGCTGCAAGAAGCTAAATTAATAATGAAAGTTTTAACATTAGTGCCTCACAAGTTGTTTATAGATTTTTCCTGCATACTATGATGTCTGAACAGGGCAAGGAACAGCACACATCATGGCCTGGCTGGAAATCTTAGGCGTGGAGGAATGGCGTGGTATTTAGAGCAGCAGGTGAGAATGCGTAAGCCAGGGTCTACATCCTGCTTCTCCTCCTGATGCTGTTTGTGCTGCAAGTCACTTCTCCCTCCGTGAGGTATATCTTAGACTATAAGCCCACTTTGGCAGGGAAATAACACATACCTGATGGTAGCATGGCTTGGATTTGAAAAAGGTAAGTAATGAAATCTCAAATCCATATGTGACTCATCAGCCATGTGCTTTTATGACAGGCAGCATGACTTTACATCTGTGCACTGTGCAATGTTTTTCATGGCTTCTTTGCCTAAGTATCCTTTGCTTTCTAGTTTATGATGAGCACTTATTTCAGTTATGGCTTACAAGTTGCTGGCATATCGGTCATTGCTGCAGAGTAACCCCCGCATGTGCTCTTATGGAGGTACATTTTTCTTTACCACATCTGCGGTGATCTGATAACCACCTTTTTTTCTCCCTATAAAAATGTAGACGTTTTTGATTAAAATGCATATTTATAAATTCTTTCATTTTATTATTTAGGTACATCTTTTTGGTATTCAACATTAAAGATGGTGGTCGATTATTTCTTGAGAAGCTGTTAATGCCAAAATGTCTGATAGTTTCTGTGCCTTCCTTGTGATATGCATGAAATTCCTTGGGAGGTGGGGTGGGGGGAAGATAGCTAAGGCCTGTGGTCTGATGAAACACATACCCGCTCCATGATGATCTTAATATTCCTAAAACTGAACCAGTTCCACCCTTATGAACTCATTCCTTCACAAGCCTGAGAACTAAGCTGTGTTTGAGGCACACTTTGGGAAAATTCTGCCCTGTAGGAGAGATCTTATAGTTGTTCCCACAAAAGCTGGAAATCTTGAAATGCAACTTTCACTTGTCAACACTAGGATTCTGAAAAAGCATCCTTTTAATGGCTTTCTAGGAAATTCTAAATATTTGTGAATAGTTTTTCTCCCTAGTTTCTTAAGAGAAGAGATCTGACTTTAATTAACCTTTTCTTTGTGTGTGTGAGACTCAGCCTCTGGTTTGTTTTTGTGATAAAAAGCCAAGCTAATATGTGAAGGTTTAAGAAAGAGAGGCTTAGAGCTCCTTCACATTGTTATATGATGACTTGCCTTCTGAAGAAGTAAATCCTTGTCTATCATTCTGCTACACTTTATGAGGGTCATTTTGAAACAGTCCATATACATTTGTGGGCTTAGATGCATAAGATAAATCAATTTTCAAACAAACTACCAGTGCACAATTATACCCGCTGTTTGGTGTAGATAACTTAGCCATGAAAACTTTGGTGCATACTATGTATGTAAATGAAAACTCCACCCAGATCTCATTCCCTGGGCCTGCTCTCCTGAGTGTGAGTATAAAGTGCGTGGCACAGGGTCCGTATGTGCACTTCTACCTGCATAATGGGAGGGCAGTTTTATGAGAAGGTATTTCCTTTAACAATTACCCTCTATATTATATTTACATTGGTTGACACAGAAAAGAAACAAACTGCTATGATGACAAATGGGGGATAAATGAATCACCTAGAAATAACTGAAAGGAAATTATTTGTGTGCATGTTGCATGGGACGTTTTCTAGATGCTAGAGCAGGAGGAAGCATGCTGAGCCCGGCTCGTTTTCAGCTCATTTAGTTTTTTTTAAAAAAAATAAAGAACATGAGAATAGCTGAGAGATTATATGCCAAAATTAAACTGAGCTTTCACTTCAGATTGTAGCCTCCTGGGATTTAAAGATGAGGTAGTGGAACATAGATCTCAGAATGGCTTTTGCAGGAGGTGGCCTCGTTAGATGATAGGAGAGTAGCGTTGCCTGAGCATGGCGGCTCATAAGTGAGTCATTCTAGGCTGCGTTATTCGAGTTTACCATGCATCTAAGTGACTGTATATGAGAATGATTTATACACAAGTCTAAGCATGTTATATCTAAAAGTCTGTCTTGAGTTGTCAGGTATATGTGAGTCAAAGGTTTTCTTTCACACAGATGCGTTCAGCAGTAGGAGGCCCTTTGCTTTAGTCCTTATGTACTAAAGTGCGAAGTGACTTCACAAAAGTGCACATGGCATGAAACACAGTGCAAGATGCCTGAAAATGCACACAAACAGCAAAGTTCGGGCATTTTGTGCTATAGGAGTGGAGGAGTGGCCTAGTGGTTGGGGCAAAGTACTTCAGGCCGGAAGGTCGGGGGTTCAAATCCCACTAGAGGACAGCAACCTTGGGCCGGAAGGACTGGGGTTTCTAGTCCCACAGGTGCTCCTTGTGGTCTTGGGCAAGCCACTTAACCCTCCATAGCCCATGTTCCCTGTAAAATAGTTATCTCCAAGTTATAATGCCCTGTTCAATGTAATTTCAGTTTGTTCAATGTAAACTGCACTGATGCATAATAGCACGGTATATAAGAGAATGTAAATAAATAAATAAAATAAATAAATAAATAAAATTTTCAGGGCAACGTGCACTTGTTACAAACATTTTTGTAAATTTTGAATCCATATAAAGCAAATCATTAATGTAAAAAATGCTAAAATGAGTGCACAAGAAAAGCTTTACAGGCCCATTTTCACAGGGAAATAGTAACTGTGGCTCAAGAGCTGTAGTTCATTTTCCTAGAGCTGGCAGGGAAGAAATGCCAGCTCTAGGAAAATGTGGCAGTGGCAGCAGAAAATTAAATGGCTCATTGGCCATTTCAGAGGTCCCCCGGACGTCCTCTCCTCTGTCCTGATGTGGTGGTAAAAGGGACAAACCCCCCATAAAACCCTCCCCCATGAAGCCGCACCCCTTTCATAAATGAGACCCAGCCCTCTCCTCTGGAATCCTGATTCATCCTGATTGGTCCAGGGAGCGATGGGTGCAAGAACAATTCCCACTTGCTTCTGCCCTGTGGCTCTCTTCCTCAAAATGGTACTGCTGACCGCTAGCAGGAATCTCATGGTACTAACACTACAGTTCAAATTGCTAAATAAGGACGCACACTCCTTGTCCATCAGACTCCTAGCACTAGTACCACAAAACTACCACTAGGGGTCATCAGTGCTGAAGACAGCCACCAGAGCAATAACACATGGAGATCACTCCTGCTCTCATCCCTTCCCCTGATCCTTTGACATGAGTTGGAATCCCAGGCTGGGATAGGTCTGGCCTCATTTATTAAAGAAGTGGGCTTCAGGTCAGGGCTTTGGAGGTGATTTCTACCATTTTATCTTCACGATAGGGCTGAGGGGCATCTGGTCCACCATGTAGTGGATGTCTTCCGAGGGGAGGAGTTCATGGGGGCTCTGAATCGGGTAAATTTGATTTAATGATGCTATCACGCAAAGGGCACTTTTGGGAGGAATTTTTAAGATACACGAAGTTCTGGGTTATGGCAACACTTGAAAAATTCCGTGTGAACTTTGGCTGAGGATGTAAATGACCCAAGAGCTCATTTGCATCTCCTAACTAATTTTTGTCACAATGTGTACTGTACTAGCCCATGAACATTTATGCGGGTTTGTACAGAGGACTGATAGTTTTTTTTCCGGCTCCTTTGGAGCAGCCAGATCAAATGGCACCAGGACTGGGATCCTGGTGCAATAAGCATTCACTTAGAGATACTTAAGCATAACATAGAACATGATGGCAGATAAAGATCATATGGTTTATCCGGTCTGCCCATCCCTAAGTTCTACAATCCCTTCCTCTCTCTCTCTTTCTTTCTCTCTCTCTCTCTCTCTCTCTCAGATATCCTCTTTACTTGTCCCATGCTTCCTTGACTCCAGATTCAGTTCTTGTCTCCACCAACTTCATTCCAAAAAAGAGGCACTAATCCACGTGCAGCAGACTTTGACTTCAGAAAGTCATTGTGTGTAGAAGTTATGCCGGCATCACCAAGTTGGTAGGACTACCTTTACGCTCACTGATTAGTGCTCATCAGTATCTCAACATTACCTTTTGGGTATACGAGCCAATTTGGACAGGTTTTCTAAAGTTTTATAACAATATAAGCGACATTTTCATATGAGTAGCACATAAATACAGCCATTTAAGCCCCTGAAGAAGGTTTTTTCGAAACACGGCCAGTGTTGGGCCAGTGGCTGAAGTGGGTTACTAATAAAGTTTAATTTACACGTCTCTTCGTTGTAATCCACGTTTTTTACTGGGTGTCCACCAACTTCATTGGCAGGCTCTTCCACGCTTTCTGTTTCTTGGATTACTCCCGAGTCTATCTCCTTTCACCTTCATTTTGTGACCCTCGTTCTAGAGCTTCCTTTTAAGTGGAAGAGGGTCTCTTGGAAACATTTAAATACCTCCATGGTATAAAATGTACACGATCATAGGTCCTCTCTTCTGCCTTTCCTCCAAAGTATACATATTGAGATGTTTAAGAGTATCCCCATATGCCTTATAATAAAGACCACTGATCATTTTAGTAGCTGTCCTCTGGACCGACTCCATTCTTTTTATATCCTTTTGAGGTGCTGTCTCCAGAATTGCTCATAGTACTCCAAACAAGATCTCTGTAGAGATTTATACAAAGGCACTATAACTTCCTTTTTCCTGCTGGCCATTCTTTTCCCTATGCACTTAGGATCCATATTTTATATGCTCCTCTCCCCCACATATATCTGGAGCCATGTTCCGTCCATCACAGGCTGGGTGGATTTGTGCCAAGGACTGAGGTGAGAACCATTGTTCCAGAACAACGTAGACAAAGGCCACTAGCAGAGTAATGTTAAGGGGTTGCCTAGATTTACACGTGTATAAATTCTGGCATTTAGGTATTTTAGGTGGCCACTAATGCATGCAAACGATCTGTTATCAAATACTGACTAGCCTGAAAATATGCGTGAAGTTTGTTCCTGCGTACTTTCCCTGTGGGTGTGCACAAGGCGGAGACTGGGCGGAGCATGAGCAGTGTGGGCAATTAGATCTGTAGATTAGATTATGAAATTCTTCGTGTGCAATTGCAAAAAGTAGATGTTCATTTACACCAGCCACGATCGCAATTTAACATACATGTGTACTTGCACACTTACACTCTATTTTATAAAATCAGATCCGTACATGTTTGATTTTATAAAACGTGTGTAAAGTATATGTGGAACATGTGTGTTAGCTAGGCACCAGTTTATAGAAGTACCCTGTAGGTGTTACTCTGCAGCAGTGATCTGGACTTCTTTCCCACCCGGGCGGTGTGCTCAGTTTCTGCAGCTTCAAGACCCCAGCTGAGCCTGGGAGCAGAAGACCCAATTTGGGGACTGCTTTGGGGCCCTTCTGCGTGCCAGGGCACAGCACTGCCATGGAGCTACTGGGCCAGCCCCGGAAGACCCCAGCTGATACTCTGACATATATAAGCTTTCTTGCTAGAGAAATTTCATTATCAATTGAATCCACAGGTAACAAATAGCTATTTGTTTCTGTCACAGCAACTTCTCGTTAAGGGGATAATTTTGAAAGGCATTTTCCAGGGTAAAACAGTGTTTAATATAAAGAAATGGCCTTTCCAAAAAAGGCCTGAAGCATATGCATGTAACCTTATGCGCAAATAACCTTTGTATGGATAAGTTTATTCAACTTGATGCATAAAATGGCAAATTTATGTTGCCTAAGAGCAGGTAGGACTATGTGTGTGTACTTTATGTGGGGTAATATTCTATTTTTTTTAAATTTATGCAGTTTCAAAATAACAACAAGCATAACATCTTGTAAGGGAAACACAGGAACATGCAATATAAATATGCAATAAGGAAAAAAACACTAAAGGAAATACAAAAAACATCCAGTACCTCAACTGACAAGCCGAAAACAACATAAGAGGGGGACAAAACAAGGAAACAAAGCAATACAATCAAAAAATGAAAGAAAAGGGACGTCCAGAATGCAGCAAGCATAAATCATAGTGAACTTTAAGTACCCTGGTCTACAGACAATCTAGACTGATGTGAATTAATAAAGGATATTAATTGGGTAGACTCATAGAATACGTAATTCACGGACCTCAATTTAATCAAACATTTACATGGAAATCTTAGAAAAAATAAGCCTCCCAATTGAATAATAGCTGACTTAAGCACCAAGAGCTCTTTTCGCATCTGCGTCTCCCTGGAAAGAGGGAGCATATGAACATTCAAACTTTTAAAAATCACATTCTGCTTTTTAAAGTACAATTTTAATGTCCATTCCTGATCAGATGACAATGCAATAGTGACCAGCAACATAGCTGCAACAATTTGGTGTTGATCAGAATTCCCCAAAAGAGCCAAGACATCTAAGATGTTCATATGTTGATCCTGGAGCTCCATCAGAAGTTCCCAAAGACTTCTTTCCAATGGGAAGGTAGTAAGCCTGTGTCAATGGAGGGTGGGATTCAATGGGGACTCCCAGGACATCTGTGAGATAGTTCTTGAACATGTCTCTCGTTGAAATTAAAGGGGGCTTTGGGGAAATTCACTAATTGCATGCGGGGTAATATTCAAAGGGAAAGCTTTTGCATACCTTTTAAACTGGTGTATTTTTGCATATAGCTGCTGCACAATTAGGCGGCTTATTTTGAAATGATCCTCCCTGTCTATACAGGAAGAGAGATGTGATTTTAAGTCTAACTTATCATCTGCCTTGGCTTGTGTGGACGATGCTGACGAGAGGACTAGGCATTCTATAGCATCGGTGTGATCTATACAGAACTCTTCCCTTGCAGATTCTGAAGGTCACAAATGCAGGAGGTACTAGATGTGGCACTGGTCTCCTGGAGCATCCCGTGGTCCTGTCCTCGTCTTCATGTGTTTTCAGAGTGAATGAAAATTAGAGCAAACAATTTCATGCTTTCATATTCTTCTATCTGAGAAGATATATTGATTTACATATTTATGAAGTATGCTTCATAAATATACATGTGCAATTTTCACCTCTCGTTTAGTTTCTCGTTTTGATTATAAATTAGTTATTCATGTCTGACTTCTTTGAAATGTTGAAGAGGAGCTGCTTCTTGCTCACTGAAAGGCATGCAGCATTAACTGTAGTCTTCTCCCTTTTCTGTTTTACAGCCTTGAAGAAAGATGACAGCGCTTTTGAAGAGGTATGTAACAGTTTTTAGTAATCCTGATTTGAACGAGAATTTCTTTTTGGAAAGCGTAGCCTTTGCCACATTTCTGTTTCGCCGGCCGTGTAATATTCGCTGGTACAGGCAGCTTTCTTCTGTTAATATTGTTTGTGTCCGATGAGGTTGTTCTGAGGCTCCTGGTGGATGCCTGATGAAAGATTTCAACACCACTACTGGTGATACGTACTATGAGTGTACTGTTCTTCTTATGTTGGTATATATAGGGCCCTTGTGCGAAAGTACATTAAGCAATTAATGGGGGAATTAGCGCACACTATTAACGCACTCTGTGCATTCATTAGCGCACCTGAAAATTTTAGTGCATGCTAAACCAATTTAAGATAGGATGACCTATGAATAGACACACAGTATCTGAATTCAAGAAAGCATGGGACAAACACAGAGGATCTCTAAAGGAAAAAAGGGGACTATTGTAGTTAATATGGAAGGGCAGACTAGATAGGCCATGTGGTCTTTTTCTGCCGTCATGTTTTGATGTTTCTATATTAGGTCAATTAGAGTATGTTAAAAAGTTTTAAGGCACGTTAAACATTTTTTATCAAAATCAATGTGTGAAATGAACGAAAAAAAAAAAATCTGAAAATTAAGGAAAAAGACCAAACAAACAAAAATATTTGCCTTGTGCATATTCCTAGAACATTCCCATGCTAACAGTTAATGCAGTGGCTTGACAGTCAGCACATGCTAATTCCTGCATTAACTGATGCAAATGGACAGGGACCGGGCCTTACATCTAATGTGTGGTTCTGTACTGCCTATTGACTGTTAATGCAGCAGATAACGGGGCGCAGTTCATGCCACTTCACAGTAGGTGATGTAAAGTGCAAACGTGTTATCTGAAATGCACCAAATGAGGTCTTGTTTTCTGAACGAATTACTGTAGTACTAGAAAATAGTTCGTCCAATCTGCTCTTCTAGAATAAGTTCGACATTCTCTATATTAACACTGATATTAGGTCTCAGATTCGACTAGCACTCTTTCTGGACTTGCGTCCTTTCTTGCGGTGCTGTCAGTAACATTAATGACCTCAGTGCTTCTTAAATTCCAGGTGTAATAACAATGTTGAGTTTATTGATAAATATATCGTGACTTAACTTAAAAACCGCAGCCCTTTCGTGCAGCTTAGGTGAACCGGATCCCGACGCTCTATTGTGGCGCCGCGCGGCGTCTCTTAGAACTTTTGGAGCCATTTTTGGAAGAGAGATACATGAGAGCGTGGGCAGCATCAATTAAAGTTTGGGGCAGGATCTCCTGAAGAAAGCAATAGTTTGAAACGCCGACACGGCGCCACAATAGAGCGTCGGGATCCGGTTCACCTAAGCTGCACGAAAGGGCTGCGGTTTTTAAGTTAAGTCACGATATATTTATCAATAAACTCAACATTGTTATTACACCTGGAATTTAAGAAGCACTGAGGTCATTAATGTTACTGACAGCACCGCAAGAAAGGACGCGAGTCCAGAAAGAGTGCTAGTCGAATCTGAAATGCACGGCATTGTCTCTTCATCAACGGAATGGGAAGACGTTAGGCAGTTAACACAGAGGCTTTGCGGTGTCCTTGCATTAATTGTAGCCATTAATATGTGCTAATGGAAACATTTTAATGTACTTTAGTAAGAGGGCCCTTAGATATATATATAAAATGAGAGCCATGCAAACCTTGTTACCTGACCATCTTAATTGACCAGCTTAATCCATTAATCCTTGCCCAGTTCAATGGCTCAAAGCAACCAAGCATAACTTCCTCAGTTATATACACAATATCGTATCCATATCCCTATCTCAAGGAATAATACCCAAACAACTTAAACTAGCCTCAATAAGGCCTATCCTCAAAAAAACAAACCTGGATAAGAACAATCCAGCGGCTTATAGGCCAATCTCTAGCATACCATTCCTAGCCAAAGTAATAGAAAAAGCAGTACAGCTACAACTCCAAGACCATGTTGACGACCATGCCCCACTCGATCTACATCAACATGGCTTTCGCCCCAACCATGGAGTTGAAACACTGCTGCTATATCTGTTCAATGATATCACACAGACCATAGACAATTACAGGCAAGGATCTTTATTGATCTTCTTAGATATTTCAGCGGCTTTCGACACAGTTGACCACACTATCCTCCTATCAAGATTGGAAAGTATCGGTATCTCTGGTACTGTCCTTAGTTGGTTTAACTCTTATTTAACAAACAGGCAGTTTCAGGTTAAAATTGGAAACAACACTTCACAGCCTACAAATATCAAGCAAGGAGTACCTCAGGGATCTGCGCTTTCTTCCCTTCTATTCAACATTTTTATTCAGCCAATTTGTCAAATTATGGCAGCCCATCAAATAAGTTATACGATTTATGCAGATGACATCATGATTTATACACCGATTGATCTCATTAACCCCGACTACAGCAAGATCACAAATTGCCTTGACAACATGTCTTCCTGGCTCACATGCAATAACCTTGCCTTAAACTACAATAAAACAGAGGCGCTTATTGTCACTCGAAACACCGACTTCAACCCCCCACCTTTCATTAAATACAACAACATTACAATACCAGTTAAGGATGAAGTTAGATATCTTGGAATTACCCTCGATAAAGGTCTAACCCTCCAGTCACACATCAGAAAAACTGTGAGGTCTGCATACTACAGAATGAAAGTGATTAGACGCCTCAAGCCCTTACTCTCATATGACCACTTCCGGTCTGTCTGCCAAGCCTTAATAACTCCTATTCTGGACTTTTGTAATCCTATCTACTACGGTCTTTCAAAACACTCACTTAAACCTCTTCAGATGGCTCAGAACACGGCAGCCAGAATTATTGCTGGCTCAGCATCTCAAGATCACATTACCCCTACTCTCAAAGAGCTCCACTGGCTTCCAATAAGCCAGCGCGTCAAATACAAGATGGTAATTAATATATTCAAGATCAGACATAAATGCTCTGCTTTTAGCCTTCATAACCTCTTACTCCAGAATAACAACAGGCCAAGACGAATAACTACATCAAACACCCTCAGCACCCCAAGTAGTTTCAGAAAAGCGTGTAAATGTACTACACAAAGGGCAATTTCCTTATCGGCCCCACTTATATGGAACTCTCTCCCTCCCGATGTGCGATCCATGGATGATTTAAAGGAGTTCAGAAAACAACTGAAATTTGTACTCTTCACTGAGTACTATGGCACAGACATCTAACAGTCTCTATTATTATAGCCTGCATGTAACTTGTTTTACTGTAACGGTTCCTTGATGTTGCGTATCCCAATTTTACCTTCACTCTTTAGTTTAGTCAGTGTATGCCCCCCTGTCTCTGTTCTCCCTTCTTGTGTCTGGTAACCGCTTTGATTTAAGGAAAAGGCGGTATAGAAAACCTGTTAAATAAATAAATAAATAAATTAGTGACTTGCTTTTGAGAGCTATGCTTCCTTCATCAGCTTAGTGCAAACTTTACTAGTGATGGTCGTGTCTTAATGTAGAAGCAAAGTATACGTTCAATTTCAATAGCAATACTTGTTTTAAAAGTCATAGAGTTGCAGCATGAAAGAATGGGAAGCTAGGATTATATGTTAAGAGGGGGCACAGAGCTCTCAAAAGCTTATTGAAAATGTCTTGCCTACAATTTATTTGTTTGGAAGTGTAGAAATCATTTTGTCATTGTTTACAGGTGGGCTGGCAATATGAACGTGCTCATTATTTTCTCCATATCTCCCCTCCATGTCTTGTGAACAATTTTTCAAATTGAAAAAGGAAATGGTGGGGGGGGGGGAGAGATCTGGGGAGCCCAGGGGATAGTTCTTGGCCCTTGAAGGGAGCCTCCCTGGAAGGAGGAAGCTAAGAGGATCTTTTATTCATGGGTGCTACCTGGCAGTGCATGTTCTGGTGCATGCTAAAGTCACACCGAGACACGCGTTGCCAAGTAGCGCAGGGCCATGATTGCACAGAATGATTCCCATGCTAACAGTGCAACCTGCGTTAGAGGCAGGAGTGGGGGGCGGGGTAGGGGCAGAGAGTGGGCATGGGGGGCTGTGTTAACACTGCATGCTGACTCTTCTGGTGTGGGTTCACCTAAGGCCATCTCAATAGGTGGCGTTAGTGTGCCTTTGCTAATGCAGATGCGTATGGACAGGCTCCACATTAACTACCAGGAAAATGCTTGCCAAGCCCTCAACAGTTAACGCGAGAGTCTTGCATGTAACGCGCCATGATTTCAGCGACAATTGCACGTTAGGTGTAGCACCTTAGCGCCCCATAGTAAAAGACCCCTTAAATCTATGTATATTATTTTGAATGAAGAAAATACAGACAGGAGGTGTGGCTGACTGAGGCTGCTTTCTTCCAGTGACAAGTTTCAGCGCAGAGGTATACGTGTACTTTCACGCTGAATATTGGTCCAAACCTTTCAGCCGAAAAGTACCTGCTGACATTTTGAAAACTGGTCCAGTATGATTAGCGTCCTCATGTTTTGAAGGTTGACGACCATGAAAATGGTAATTTATAAAAATTAAATATTTCCTATTTTCCTGGATAAAGAGAGGGAAAAAACCCCACCAACTCAAATTTTGACCATATAATGGTGGGCAGGACTAGATTCAGAGGCAGGACTACATTGGCTGCTGATAGAGAGTAGGATTAAATTAAAGAGCATGGTGTTGATATTTTGTGATGTTCACAGTAGCAACTCTACTGATTTGAAAGACTTGGCTCAGGATTATCAGTGAGCATGATCGTTGTGAATCATGGGAAACTATTTACCGAGACTTCCTCCAGCAACTCAGGGCACAGGTATTCTCTGTTTATGATTTGATTTTGTGGAACGCATTACCGCAGTCTCTGAGGGGAACACAATATTTGACTGTTGGAAAAAAAGGTTAAACATTCCTATTTGTAGATGCTTATGGGCTGGCCTTGGGGGCAGAGCTGAGAGGGGAGGAGGCTGATGGGAAGCTGTTTGGGTCCTGTATGAGTTTATCTGGATATCTTAATATATGCACTATTGTCGCTATTGTTGTATGTATGCTTTTAATTAGAAAATTTTAAAAATAATGGTACAAGTTCTTGCCCTTCCCTTTACTATAGTCTTTCGGCTGTTTTGCTGTGTATGTGTGTGCATCATCATCACTGACAGCAATGCTGGTTACGGATTTATTTTGATGTTCATTCTCCATTTCTGGGCTTCATCATTGTCTTAACCCCAAGTTAGCCATAGCACCTTCTGGCCTTAATAAGGGGCTAAGAAAAGATGCTTGTCCAGGAAATACTCTGAGGCTAATTTTATAACAAATCGCCTATGTGTGAAGCCCAAGAAAGCATCTCTTTAATAAAGACACACAAGCACCTATGTTGCTTTATGAAATTATTCCACAAGAGCCGCAGAAATTGCAACTAAAAAGAAGCTGGGAACATTGACTCCTGCTCTGGTTTGCATGTAAATGAAGATTGTATGAACATCATAAATTGCGACTCTGCCCAGGATCTGCCTGTAAGTGGGTCATGACAAAGTGCGCACCTTCCTGGAATCGCACATACCTTTTGTAATTTTGTATATGCCTAATTATTTTCCTCTTCATTGAAAACTGGAATTTTGCAGTGAGTAGAACCAGGGCAGGACTAAAGTATGAGCAAACTAGGCATGAGCCTAGAGTTCAAAGGTTTGGGGGTGGGAGCGGGAGGCTTGTCAGATAAGGGGAGGAGTGGCTTAGCAGTTAGGGCAACCTTGGACCGGAAGGACTGGGGTTTTTAGTCCCACAGGTGCTCCTTGTGGCCTTGGGCAAGCCACTTAAACCTCTGTTGCTTCAGGTACAAAAACATAGATTGTGAGCCCTTTGGGGACAAGGGAAAAAGATATACAATACCTGAATGTACGTTGTTTTGACTGGTAGAAAAGCGGTATATAAGCCTAGTTAAATAAATATGCCTTAATCTGGCCATTTCCTGGTCTAATGCATGGAATAGATGATGTTGTCATCCGCCTTTGGGCTTTTACAAAAAGTAGGAAAGAAATCTAAATAAAGAGATAAAATCACAGCTGCTTCCTTGGCTCATATAGGACAAGAGATGGCATGATCAACCACCTGTACATTGATCTCCCCCTCCCCCCATCTCAGTCATTAGACCGGTATCTGAGAAGAGGCCATGTCATCAGCCACTATTGCTGTGCATTGGTCCCACTGGTGTCTGCTGGACATTTTAATCCCTGAGACAACTCCACAGCACTTGAAAGCGCAAGATGCGGTGAGTCCCCACAGGTGCTGAGAGATTTAGAGACTTGCGAAGGGTCTTGCTGGGAGTCTATAATGGGAAAGGGTGATATTCTTGGTTTTACTTTCCATTTATTTTTGGCATAATCATTATGCCTCTGAATAAGTCCATGGTATGACTATACATTGTGTGCAGTTCTGGATGCCCAAATAGTTAACCAGAAAAGGCACAGAGAAGGGCAGTATTAATGACAGAGGGGACAGAACACCTCCCTTATGAAAGTTAATACTGTAGATTAGGGCTGTTCAGCTTGGAGAAAAGGCAATGAAGAAGGGAGATGACAGAGGTTTATAAACTCCTGAATGGAATGGAATGGTTAACTAGGGAACAGTTGTTTAACCTTTCAAACAACACAAAAACAAGAGGCCACTCCATGAAACTGACAACCAGCAGACTGTTAGGGACTGGGGAGCAAAAAGGAAGAGACGGCTCTCTGAATTTTGGGAGGGGGGAGAGAGATGGATAATTTTGTAATTTGATACTGAGGCTAATGTAGTATGTTAAATACTGCCCTGAACATGTTTCAATGCTAGTCATGGTGGTTAAATATAATGGGCCCAGTATTCAACGGGATTAACATGGTTAGCAGACATGCTTAGTGCCGCTGAATATCTGCAGTTGCCACTGCTGTACACCCCCCGATGCTAACCGGTTAGTACTGGGGCATTCCTGGGGTGATCCGGGGTGGCACCTGGCTATAACCGGGCAGTAGCAATATTGAGCCTCTTCCTGGTTATTGCTCAGCGGCAAAAGTTAGGTGCTATAATAGTTGGACTAATTTTCGCTGCTGAAGCTAACCAGGCAGAGGTTGAACATCGCCACTGCCCGGTTAGCTTTAGCTTTCCAGCAATCTGGGAATATCCAGGTTTACAGTTCGGCGGCAGTAGCTAGCTGATTTAGGAGCACTAGCCGGCACTGCTGCGTATCGGGCCCAATATATATATATATATATATATTCAGCACTGCACTCTAGTGCAGTATAGTGAGCAATCCTGAACATACACAGAGAGTAGATAGCACCGTAGCTGCCTGGATAGCAGTGATACATTTACGACAGCCTTTCACCTTCCCTAAGTTTGTCCAGATACAGGACTGAATATTGCCTCTATCCAGGAAGCTATGCAAAATGCCCACACCCGAAGCTGACACTGTCCGTATGGTCAGTAGAGATTTTCAGTGGCGTTATCTGGATCGTGCTAATGAAAATCCACATATAGGGCCAACGAGGGAACCTATCTGAATAACGCAAAAAGAGCTTTGGTATCTTACATCTTTGTCGACTACACGCGCTTGCTGTTAAGGAGGAGCACTTCGATTGGAGTTAAGTAAATCGATTTTTAACTTGCACTTCACAATAAAAAAAACATTAAAAAGGACAGTTTGTTTCTTGAGAGATAATTTCTCTCTTAACAAGTGGTCCAAGATTTAAAAATTTATATTTTGAGTGATTGCTTTTTTTGTGGGTCTAACCTTTATATGGTGATTTAGGAGCATTTTTGACCTTGGGGTCTTTCATATGTTGCGGATTGACTTTCTTACTGAAAGACAGCATGATGCAGAATGAGTGGGGTTAATGCTACACATGTTCTATATTTATAATCTTAACTCCTCTGTGAAGGAAACGGAAGAGCTAAGAACCCCAAAATAGCCAGGAGTGAACCCACTTAACAGCTGTTAAACATGCAAAATTAAAAAGGGACTGGGTGGGTGAGGAGTCACCTCTTCCGATAACAGTAGACAAAGAGGGATGGTAAACAACTTCCTTTATTGTATATAAAACAATAACAGGTGTGGAAGGTGGCAGGTATGTTCTAGTGCTTGGGGAACTATATAGGCAAAATCTTGTACTGTGTAATATATATGACCCCAATGTATATAATCACACTGTTGGGCACCATTGAGGTTTGACAATAGGTAATACTTCATATTAAGAAGCATCTTTGATATGGTCAAGGACCCGTTGATAAATTATAAATCACCGAAGGCACTCCCAAAATGGTACCCACATAAGAGGATTAACCAGTTAAACAATGCTTGGGGCATATTCCATCCAGATGAAGTGGAATTTACCCACCATTCAACCCCACATGAGATATTTGCCAGACTGGATCGCTTATTGTTCACTGATACACTATTTTCAAAGTTGAAAGAGACTGATATTTTGGAAACAGGAATATTGAATCATGCTATGGCGTGGGTGGCATTAAAAATGCTGGAGGCTGCCCCAGATAGATCTGGAGAAAGAATCTGACCCTATAATTGGGATGCCTAGTTTAAAGCCTGTTTAAGAGGAGCCTGCAAATGTGAGAATGGAGAAGCTGGAATGGTCACCTACTGGGAGGCTGTTAAAGCTGTTCTGAGAGGGAGAGTCACTGCTTATGTAGCTAGGAAAACAAACAAGGAGGGATTTAATGCAGTTTATCAGAGAGCTCCAAGTGTTGGAGAAACCATGTTAACTAGAATGACAGAAGAAGTTAATTGAAAATATTTGGGGATTAAAAGGAAGATAAATATGCTGCAGAAAAGAACAAGAGTCTGATATTCTCTATATAATTATTGTTTCTATAAATAGGGCTATAAGCCAGGACAGTGGCTAGCACAGCCCATAGTGCTAAGAAAGTCATCATGGCTATAAGGAGGTAGAGGAGGAGGACTGTGCCACAATTTAGATGAAAGAGCGTGCGAATTTGTGGATTATAAAGAATTATATGCTAGGGTGCCTGGTTGTGGTGAAAATCAAAACCACTTTTTCCAGACCCTACGGCTGCCAAAGCCTAGGAGCTGTGCAAGAGGAGCAATTGAATCAACCAGTTTCTATGGGAGAAATAAGAGGGGGTCATTAAAAGTTTAAAGTTAGCAAAAATGGCAGACCAGACGGGTTGCCATCAGAATTTTGTAAAATCTTAGAAATATAGTAGCCCAGCTGCTTCAGATATTGATGGGTGGCATAATTAGCAGAGGGATAGGCAGGAATATTCCAAATCTAGCCAACGCAGTTCTCCTTTCTAAACTGGGCAGGAAACCAGAGAATTTGGGATCATATTTTCCTGATCAGTCAGGATTTTAAGATAATGGTGGCAGTGTAACGCAACGCTTTAGTATTCTGTTGTCCAGCTTGACACAGCCAAATGAAACTGGGTTTTTCAAAGGGTGTTATGTATCAACCAACTCAGTAAGGGCTCTGGCAGCTATATTGACGAATGAAGACCTGTTGGGGCTGGCTTTGGTAAGCCTTGAGCTTGTCAAGGTCTTCAACAAGCTCTCCTAGGACTATCTGTTTTGGACACTGTAGGTTTTTGGAACAAAAGGTAGTTTTATTGAGTAGATACAATTCTTATACACCTGGCTGGAAGTGTAATTGATCATTAACCGGACGTGAACAGAGTATTGTCCAGCAGAAAGGAGAGAAGACTTCCTGCTCTCCCCATTATTATTTTTCTTATTGTTGGAGACCTTAGCTATCAAAATCAGAACATCTCCGAGTATTAAAGGAATTAAGGTAGGTGGTGAGGACTGTTGCATAAATCTGTTTGCAGATGATATGATGCCCCCATTCGTTTGCATGAGCTCATGGATATTATAGAATGCTTTGGCAGCTTTTGGGGGGCTAACGATAAGCCCTCATAAAGTTAAGCTTTAGCTCTAGGATGAAAGAATCAGACCGTCTGATGGAAAGCCTTTCCTTTAAAGTGGGTCACAGGCATTAAGAAATATTTGGGCATATATCTGAGTTGAAGCTTTAAAACATTATACAAGAAGAACATTGCTGATAACATTGAACAAATTAAACAATTATGTAATCATTGGAATGATTCATCTACAACATTCTTGGTAGAGTAGCCTTAATAAAAATAAGGTTTCCTAAATTTTTGTATACTTTGCAGACGCTGCTAATATGGATCAAACAGTGGGACAAGACACACTATAAAGGAATCAGTAGGACATGTATTTATTTTATTTTATTTGTTTAACAAGTATTTTATATAGCTTTATCATTTAGTCAAAGCAGTTTACATTGTAACTTAAACTTGGTAATGTACATTAAAAAGGGATATTGATAACTTGCATTCTTCTGAGGCAATGGAGGGCTAAGTGACTTGCCCAAGTCCACAAGGAGTGTTAGTGGGAATCAAACCCTGGTCTTGTGGTTCCCAAGCCAGTGCTCTAACCATTAGGTTACTCCTACACTCTCATTTAGAATATATGGAATATAAAAAAGTCCCAAATAGCCTACTCTAAATTTATTTTGGATAGACCAGGAGGGAGTTAAGTTGCTAGATCTGAGGCCCTACAATGTAGCCGCTTTAGCGTACTGGATAAATGAAATGTACACAGATGCATATCGTTATGCACCTATGGGACTTCTAGACAACAGTGGGTCCCCTTTGGTTTGATCAACTTGTTACACAGTAGTCAACACCAGCAGAGTCAGCTAGATGGGAGCAGATGACTTCTCAACTCTTTAAAAGGCCTGGAGATGGTGAAGGGTTAAAGGAGGCTGAGCATTGGAATGGTTCCCCGTTTTTACGATTCTTGGGAAATCACGTCTTTTTACCAGGACTGGGCCAGTCCTTCTGTCGGAAAGAGAGACGATGTCATGATCTAGGGCAGTTGGTATACTTGTCAAGGGGGATATTCCCTTTGTTTGATCAAGTGAAAGAGAAATGGGGCCTCTCTATTCACATTTCTACAGTACGTGCATGTAAAATACTATTATGAGAAAGTAAGGAGATGTCAGTATATAGACTTGGATTGGACCTTTGTGAAAATATCACCACATTTAAATAAGCTGGTCAATTGGTATGTAAGAGTGCCCCGTGCACTGCTCAGTTGATCTCTTGTGAGACCACTGGGTGGGAGATGGTATCCAAGTACTGGAATTGGAAGAGCTGGGCACTCTTTTGGAAAATATGGAAAAATACCCCTAGTGCAACCTTGCAAGAAATGCAATACGTAATACTACACAGGCCTTAAATAACTAGGTGGAGAGGAAAACATTTTGACTATAGCAAGAGGAAAGATGCTTGAAATGCAAAATTAGGGTGGTTACTTCCCTGCACTAATTTTTGCAATGTGAAAAATTAAAAGCTCTTTGGACCGAGACATTGTGAATCATTGAGAATTCCATAGGAGTTACAGTAGAATGCACATGTGGTCCGTTTCTACTGGGGGAAGATACGCCCCCTCTGGGACAAGGGCGTTAGAAAGAAGTGCACAAGAAGTTTGTGCAAGTGTTCCTTTTGTTGTTTAAAAAAGTAGTTCTGAAATATTGGGTAAGTGAAGAGGTACCCCTTGTCTAGTGCTGGAGAGGTTAATGTCTGAAATGGTGGGCCCATAAAGAAAAAGTGTCCCCAGGTTGGATAAGTTAGGAGAAGTTGTGGTATGAACTCAGGAAGCAGGAGGTTTAGGTAGGTGGGTGGAGATGGGGGTTACATTTTATATGTGCACTAATGGTTTGGATTTTGGAAATGTGCATGGAATGCTTGATTGACAGTTGGGAATATAATTGGGAAGGTGCATGGTAGGGTGTAGACATAGGACTATGGAATGGATTATTTAAATGTAATTAGATGTAATAATCGTATTCATTTAGAGACATTTGCTATACTGCCAGTAGGGACAAAGCCATCATTGTGGTTTACAATAGAGAGAGTTACAAGGCAAAGGAAAAGAAAGAGGAAGAGAAGTGTATGTATGAGGGGGTGGAAAGAAAGAAAGATGACATAATTAATCAAAGAAAGGCTTTATCATTTATCAAAGAGGACGAGGAAGAGAGGGAAAAAGAGACAGGTATTACCCAAGACAAGAGAAGGACTAGATAGGGGAGGACTCTGGAAGGGAGAGCTGGAAAAGTGAGATCTTAAGGGCTCTCAAACTTTGGGAATGAGGGTTCTACTATTACTATTTATCATTTATATAGTGCTACAAGACATATGCAGCGCTGTACAGAGACATGCAAGAGACAGTCCTTGTCTATAAGAGAGTTACAATCTAGTCAAGACAACACAATTTCTGAGGTCAAGGAGAAGGAATTCCAAAGGTGAGGACAAAGCTAAGAAAAGGAGGTGTGTAGCCTGTTTAATTGTACACCTCTTTTATTAAAAGATGCTGAGATAATATTGCTGAAGTTGTTGGCTGTGTCCTTTCCTTAAATTTCAATACAAATGGTCAGTTTAATGTAGATTGGAAGAAGGTATTCCAGAGCAGATAGTTGGTGATGGTAAAAGCCTTGTTTGTGCTATTTTCAAAGAGAGAATGGACTACAAGGTCTGTTTCCAGAGTGAAGGTGATGTGTTGGTCTATGAACGTAAAACGCAGAACGGAGGACAAGCCAGGCCAAGACATCCAAGTTGACCTAGTTTGTCCTCCACTCTGTGTTTTATCTCCTTTGGACTAGTGGAGTGATTGCTCCACATCTTTTGTTGCTCTTTGAACAAACACGTTTACCAAGCAGTGAGGGGCCATTTTATTCAAAACTCCAGAAATAAGTAAGACGACCTTGAACTAAATTCACCATTTGACAGCCAACGAGGTAACATGTTCATGCCCTGCTCTCCACTAAGTACCCATTCCACAGCATTTAGGATCTGAGAATACACAGAAGAGTGGCAATAATCAAAGCCTATAGAAAGTCTCTGAAACTGTCTGAGCTAAGTAATGGCTTGAGGCGATGAAGCCAGCTCACTATGAAGAATTCAGAATCTGGCCACAGCTTTGAGGTATGAAAACCTAGACCAAAATCATTCCCCAACATTTCATTTCATTCAGCATCGGGAAAAGAACAGGGTCCAATCTGAATATGATTTGGCCTTTCTAAAGTAGCAGGGCAAGGGACTAATAACACTTCCATCTTTTTCAAGGGACTAATAACACTTCCATCTTTTTCAAGTATCACACTACTTTATTAGTAGACATCCAGATATCAACAGTAGTGATACACAAAGACATAGAAGAAAACACTGAATCCCAAGATGTTTTAAATGGGACAAGCAATTGGATGCCATCTCCATAGATATGATGATGAATCTTCAGAGATGATAGAAACTTATAGAGAGGATGGAGATAAAAATATAAGAACTGCTATACTGGGTCAGACCAAAGGCCCATCAACTGCAGTGTTCTGTTTCCAACAGTGGCCAAGCCAGATTACAAGTACCTGACATATCTCAAAAGTAGCCAGTTCTGTGCTACTTATTCGCAGGGATAAGCCGTGGTTTTTCTCTGTTTACTTTAATGGTTTATGGACTTTTCCTCCAGGAATTTGTCCAAACATTTTAGGCCCAGCTACACAATCTGCTTTTAACGCATCCTTCAGCAATGAGTTTTAAAGCTTAATTATATGTTCAGAGAAAAAAATATTTCTCCTATCTGTTTTTAAATCTACTACTTTGTAGCTTCAAGTAGATTTTGAACAATACTGCAGACAAAGAGGAGCCATTGCTGGACAATGGAATGTGGTGAAATCCATGTGGAATGACTGCTTTCAACTCAAATTTGTTGATTATGTCTATCAAGACAAGATGTTAAACAAGCCATGATTAGTTTCTCCATTCTTAAGCTTTTCAATCAGTCCAAAGGATGTCAATGGCAAATGTTGGCAAAGGCTGCCGAGATATCTAAACCAATAAGTAAGCAAATCCTTTCCCCATCCTGATGAGAAGTTTGTCAAATGTAAAAATAAGGACAGTAACATTTACTTTTTTTAAAATTTTAATATTTTGGAGATCATTTACTAATGATTAGTGGGTACTATCTGTTGATGGGCTGATTTTAATTCAGTATTTCCGTTTGTGTTGTAAATTACTTTTGTAAGCAAAATCCTAGTATTTCTGAACACTGTTAAGTCCTTTCAATACCTTTTAGCCCAGATGAGTATCTGAGACGTGAAAATGTTGATTTCAAAGTCTGTTTCAGAATTGAAGCTACAACACAGCCTGCAATTCAGTTGCAGCTAAATGCCGATCTTCTGAGAAATGATGGTTTTGGTTTATTTCGTAAAAATAGTTGCATTACGCACACTGAACAGATTTTAGACTGTATGCATGATACAGGAACAGTACAGCGTTGTTCAGAAACACTGTCCAAAAGGCTCAAGCTTGTCTAATCAGTTAAGCCACCATAGTTGAGCGTATTTTGGGCATTACATATGACTTCTTCTCGATTGGAAAACATGGCTTGAGTTAGAAACAATCTTTTATTTTTTTTTTCTGAAAAGTCATGCCAAGTAACTTCCATTTCTGTAGCCATGCAAAGCGGCTGTGTTATTACTGGAAAGTTAACGGCATCCCCAGTGGCCCACTAACGTGCAAGGTGATGCTGTTGGGAAACAAGCTACATGTGCTGGTGACTAAAAGCAGATATCTCCCCCACTCCCCTAGCCACCCAGCTCTCTAATGGTTTAAGTGTAATATAGCAAGTCCCAGGTCCCTTGACATTTTTGGGAAATACAGCTGACACATAAACTAACACAATGACGATAATCAGCCGCTCAAACACACGCATTGACGAAGCCTACCCACACCTGCACACACAAATCTTGTATATAGTTAACATGTACATAGTTATAGTTCAACTGTTAAATGGTTTTGCATGTTAAATTTATCATGTAAAAGTTTTTCACACCTGTTATATGTAACATGTTGGTTATCTGTAAACCACCCCTGATCTCTGGAAGGGGCGGTATAGAAAAACATAGATACATAAATAAATACAAAAGTGGCCCTCTTACCTCCACCTTTACCTTCTCCTCCCCCCTCTCCCGGTATTTACCAAGTATCTTTGGTGGCCCAATAGGGGACAGGATGCTCACTAGGCACTCCTCTTCCAGTAATGCCATTTTTCAAAATGGCGCTGCCTGCCCCTCAGAATACTGTGAAGAGGCAGCCATCTTTTTCTAGAGAGATGCTACAACAATATCATGATGGCTGTCCCTAATGCGATATCACTGCATTCCGCTGGGTACTGGTAGCACCATTTTCCAAAATGGTGCTGCCAGGTCAGGAGTGCCTGGGGAATGTTTCTGCTCCTATGATATTTGGTAAGTGCTGAGAAAGGTAGGAGGAGAAGCTCAAGGTCTGGCCTAGTGACAGCAATTTTTGTTATGTGAAGGGTCGGACTAAGGGGAATCACTTTTGTATTTTCTAGAAAGTTGGACAGAATTCTGAGTTCTTTGGTCCTCTCTGCTTTATTACATTTAGACCACCAGAAAGGTGAGCGGCTAGGTGGGGTGGAAGAACTTTTCTTTAGAATGGCTCCCTTAAAAGATAGCAAGTTAGAGCTGGAGGCCTGGTATCATGCGCTGATATGGCTGGGAATGCACAGTGTTCCTGGTAACAGCAGTGCAAAGAAAATTATTGCAGGATTCATGAAGCTGCTGTAGTGAAGTACCATGGGTTAGTGAATCCTGATGTATTTTTCCTAAGGTAAAATACAAATTTGCTATTTTACTGCTGCTTAGTAAATGGACTTCTAAGTTTGGTCTTCAGCCCTTTGATGCGATGGCTCCTGCCCCCACCATTTTGATTCAATCTGCATGATTTCTTTTTATTTTCTAATCATATATGTCATCTATCATTAAAATCTACTATACCTGAGGACTGGAAGTTAACAAAAGTAACATCAGTTTTTAATAAGTTGAAAAGCTCACACATAGGGCAGCAGCTTTTGAGGGATGGGAAAGAGCAACAACAATCAAAGCAAAACAATAGATCCCGACAACCAGACAAACTCAAAGAGCCGGCAGCACAGTCTTTTACGTAGAGGGAGAGGGGGCACACACATATATAAAAAGCAGTCTAAAATGTAAAATATGTTGTCCAGTTATGCATTTCTACAGGATTGCTATGGGAGGGATGGTGTTGGGATGATCATCATTGATTTAATGATCACATTTTTTGGGGGGGATGGGTAAGGTAGAAGGTTTGCCTAGAGCACCCTAAGTCTTTACACCAGTCCTGTTGGGGCTGTGTGTGTCCACCTGCATATGTCAGGAAATGTGTGTGTTGGTGTATGTATTTGTGCATGCATGTGCCCGAGTGTACTGGGGGTGTATGTATTTGTGCATGCATGTGCCCGAGTGTACTGGGGGTGTATGTATTTGTGCATGCGTGTGCCCGAGTGTACTGGGGGTGTATGTATTTGTGCATGCGTGTGCCCGAGTGTACTGGGGGTGTATGTATTTGTGTGTGTGTGTGCCCGAGTGTACTGGGGGTGTATGTATTTGTGCATGCGTGTGCCCGAGTGTACTGGGGGTGTATGTATTTGTGCATGCGAGTGCCCGAGTGTACTGGGGATGTATGTATTTGTGCATGCGTGTGCCTGAGTGTACTGGGGGTGTATGTATTTGTGCATGCGTGTGCCCGAGTGTACTGGGGGTGTATGTATTTGTGCATGCGTGTGCCTGAGTGTACTGGGGGTGTATGTATTTGTGCATGCGTGTGCCTGAGTGTACTGGGGATGTATGTATTTGTACATGCATGTGCCCGAGTGTACTGGAAGTGTATGTATTTGTGCATGCAGGTGCCTGAGTGTACTGGAAGTGTATGTATTTGTGCATGCGTGTGCCCGAGTGTACTGGGGATGTATGTATTGTGCATGTGTGTGCCCGAGTGTACTGGGGATGTATGTATTTGTGTGTGTGTGCCCGAGTGTACTGGGGGTGTATGTTTTTGTGCATGCCTGTGCCCGAGTGTACTGGAGGTGTATGTATTTGTGCATGCGTGTGCCCGAATGTACTGGAGGTGTATGTATTTGTGCATGCGTGTGCCCGAGTGTACTGGGGGTGTATGTATTTGTGTGTGTGTGTGCCACCTGCATGCGTATGTTGGAATGTGCATTGGGTGTAAGTGTGTACATCTGCATGTGTCATGGGTGGGAGTGTGTGCATTCATGCACCTATATGTATCGGGAGTGTGTATTTATTTAGTATTTAGCGCACACATTTACAGTGGTAGTTGAAGATGAGTTACATTGAGATACAGCAGGTATTTCCTTGTCTCTGGAGTTCTTATAATTTAGATTTGGACCTGAGGCAATGGAGGGTTAAGTGGCTTGTCCAAGGTCACAAGGAGTGCTTGAGCCTGAATGAATGTGTGTGTGTGTGTGTGTGTGTTTGCTTTCTTTTATGCACAGAAATGCCTTTAAAAAGTGCAAAGGTGTGGTTGGACAGGTAGGACTGCAGCCATGAATGAGGCTAGTTGAAAAATGCAAGGATATGGAGGAGTCTGTCAGGTTTATTTTTAGTTATTTAGTATTTAGCTCACGTTGGGACCACTTGGCAATAGTGATCATAGTATGATTGTGTTTGATTTAATAAATGAAGGAAGGACAGTAAGGAAATCCACAGTACTACCTTTTGACTTTCAAAAGGGAGGCTATAATAAAATTAGGAAAATAGTTAAGAAAAACTAAAAGGAGCAGTTGCAAAGGTCAAAGATTTAAATCAAGAATGGGTGTTGTTTAAAAATACTATCTTGGAAGCCCAGACCAGCTGTACTCCACGTTTTAAGAAAAGTGGAAGGAAGTCCAAAAAACTGTCAGCATGGTTTAAAGATGAGGTCAAAGAGGCTGCTGTAGCCAAAAAAGCATCTTTCAGGAAATGGAAAAAGGAGCCAAATGATGAAAATTGGAAACCACATAAGCACTGGTAAGTTAGATGCAAGGCATTGATAAGGCAGGCAAAGAGAGAATTTGAGAAGAAGCTTGCTGTGTAAGCAAAAATGCGTAAAAAAGACTTTTTCAAGTATATTTGTGGCAAAAAAACTTTGACAGTCAGTTGTACCATTAGATGATAAAGGGATAAAAGGGGCACTAAGAGGGGACAAGGCTATTGCAGAAAGACTGAATGAATTCTTTGCTTTGGTCTTTACTGAGGAAGATGTAGGGACATTACCCATGATTGAAATAGTATTTAAAGATGATGTCGCAGAAGAATTGAAAGAAATATCAATACACTGGAAAGATGTATTACAGCTATTTGATAAACTGAATAGCAAATCACCTGGACTGGATGGTATACATCCAAGGGTGTTGAAAGAAGTGAAATATGAGATTGTAGACCTACTATTGGTAATCTGTGAACTATCATTAAAATCATCTGTAATATCTGAAGACTGGAGGATGGCCAGTGTAGCGCCAGTTTTTAAAAGGGGTTCCGGGGGTGATCCAGGAAACTACAGACCGGTGAGCCTGACATCAGTACCAGGAAAAATGGTAGAAACCATTATAAAGAACAAAGTTACTGAACATGTAGATAGTCACGGCTTAATGGGAGACAGCCAACGTGGCTTTAGCCAAGGAAGATCTTGTCTTACTACTCTGTTATGTTTTTTTTTGAAGTTGTGAATAAACAGGTAGACAAAGGTGAATTGGTTGATATAGTGTATCTGGATTTTCAGAAAGCCTTTGACAAGGTCCCTCATGAGAGACTCTTGGCAAAATTAAAAAGTCATGGGATAGGAGGCCATGTACTATTGTGGATCAGGAACTGGTTAAAAAATAGAGAGCAGGGGGTAGGGCTAAATGGCCAATTTTCCCAATGGAGAAAGGTGAATAGTGGAGTACCCCAGGGATCTGTGCTGTGTCTGCTGCTTTTTAACATATTCATAAATGACCTGGAAATGGGAATAACAAGTGAGGTAATCAAATTTGCAGATGACACAAAATTATTCAAAGTTATTAAACCCATGAGAATTGTGAAAAATTGCAAAAGGACCTTGATAAACTGGAAGACTGGGCATCCAGATGGTAGATGACATTTAATGTGAACAAGTGCAAAGTTATGCACCTAGGGAAGAACAACGCAAACTATGGTTACACGATAGAAGGTTCCACATTAGGAACCACCACCCAGGAAAAAGAATTAGGTGTCATCGTGGATAAACATGTTGAAACCCTCCGGCCGGTGTGTGGCGGTGGCCAAGAGAACGAATGGAATGCTAGGAATCATAAGGAAAGGAATGGAAAATAAAATGAAGGATATTATAGTGCTTCTGTATTGTTCCATGGTGTGACCGCACCTTGAATATTGTGTGCAATTCTGGTCACCATATCTTAAAAAGGAAAATGGTAAAGGGATGGAAGGATATCCCTATGAAGAGAGGCTAAAAAGGTTAGGGCTCTTTAACCTAGTAAAGAGATGGCTGAGGGAAGATATGATAGAAGTCTTTAAATTAATGAATGGAGTGGAATGGGTAAACACAGATCAATTGTTTACGCCTTCAAAATATGGAAAGACTAGGGGATGTGCAATGAAGCTACAGGGTAACGTATTTAAGACTAATAAGAGAGAATATTTTTTCACTCAGTATGTAATCAAACTTTGGAATTTGTTTCTGGAGGTTCTAGTAAAAGCTGTTAGTGTAGCTGGGTTTAAAAAAGGTTTGGACAAGTTCCTGGAGGAAAGGTCCATAAGCCATTATTAAAGGGGACCAGGGATATCCACTGCTTGCCCTAAAACAAGCATTGTGGAATGTCTTTTGGGGTTACCTGCCAGGTACTTGTGACCTGGATTGGCCACTATTGGAAACAGGTTTGATGGACCTTTGTCTGACCTAGTATAGTATTTCTTATGTTCTTATGTTTATGTTCGTTTTTCCAGTAGTGGTAAGGGGTGGTTACAGTCAGGTACAATAAGTATTTGTCTGTCCCCCGGGGCACTTACAATCTAACGGGCCAATGCAGAAAAGCTTAGCCTGGCATTTTCTGATGCTTTTCCCGCTCTAGGCTTGCTCTCCAATCCAGAATGCAAGCTAGCGCTGGAAACCCCCAAATAAACAAGTGCATGAACTGCAGCGACTTGGCATGCAAATCGCTGCGTAAGTGATTGCACCCGATGTGAAAAACTGCACTGAAATCGAACATAGGTTTTTTTATGCTGTTTTTTAACGTTTGATCTTCATGCCAGCTTCGGGCAGCTGAGAGCAGAAGTATCATCTGAGGCGAAGTTTGACACTTCACATCGGGGGCTTTACCCGATGCCTAGGTCATCTGAGGTGAAGCGTCAAACTTCACCTCAGATGACTCTTTCTCCGGGACAGCATGCCAAACCTTTGCTGACTTCTGTGCGCCCGTTGACGTTTTGCGCTATGGGTAGTTTTAATATTGCCTTCGAGCACAGAGTCAGCATTAAGGTCCTGCCATGAAACCCTGCGTTAGAGCTTTGAGCACTGGGCTCTGCGACAGGGTTTCTGCATCAGCCTGTAAGTTTGTACCCGAGGCAATGGACGGTTAAGTGACTTGCCCAAGGGCACAAGGAGTGCCAGTGGGATTTGAGCCCTGGTCTTTCTGGTTACCAGGATGCCGCTCTAACTACTAGACTATAATGATCCCGCAGAATGCAGGGACAAAAGTTACTTTGAGAGCTGGCAACAAAGAAATCATTTGTTACTTAAGTGTGCTGTTTCCATGCAGTAAGGAGGAATGAGGGGAGTGTGGGGGAATAGATAAGATAGTCGGGGTCTCTGGATGAACAGAAGAGAAACCAGTTGGTAACAGGCAAACAGGAACCCATTAAGGGAAATGCTTTTGAGGCTGGACTGACCAGGGCAGGTTTGACAGAGCAAAATTGCTGGAGGACAAAGAGATTGAAGAGATTGATAAGAGTCAGGGGTGAGAAGAAAGTAGTGAGGTTGAAGGGTACATTGGCTTTTATAATAGCTGAAGGAATTGTAAGAGAGAATAGATTTTGGAAGAAATGGGCATGTGTTGAAGACTGCTGTGTTTTGACAGAAAGAAACAAACAAATTTCCCAGCTGTGTGGCACTGAAGGATAGGCTTTGATATGTGCAGTAATTTTATGGATTCGAGATATAGGGGCATGTTTACTGAAGTGCGATAATAACTGCTGGAAACAGTAACCATAACCATGCACGAATAATACTGGCTTGGTAAAAAAACAAAAAAAAACAAATTCTGCACTACCACTTGATTGGGTGGATAGGTTAGGGGCAGAGAGTGGGCATTGCTTGCACATTGTCATTCTCCTTATCTTGATTGTGGTGCTTGATATACCGGGATAATGGTGAATAAGGTCTGCTAGGTATTGGGGGGTACCGATGTGCAATACTTTGTGAGTGATGCAATGTGGGCCTTTGAGTCAGCAGCTCCTGGGTTTTCTTGGCAGTGTGACCGGAAGTAGATTGCCAGGCTTTCTTCCCAGTTAATGGAGGGTTAAGTGACTTGCCCAAGGCCACAAGGAGTGCTAGTGGGACTCGAACCCTGGTCTCTTGATTACCAAGCCAGTAGGTAGCCACTAGGCTACTCCTCCACTCCGCACGGTGACTAGCACAGGGATTGTTATCGTGCGCTTTTTGTATATGTTGCAGTTAGCGGGGGTGCACTTACCTCCTCTGCAGTTGGTCACAGTAAGTGCATCTGCATTAATCACAGTTGCAGCTTTAGAGTGGTGAGGAGCTGCCTACCCCCTAACTGCAGGACGGTTGGCAACCATGCTAACCTTTGCCACTAAACAAGCACTAAGATGTCAGTTCTTAGCGCAGTTTAGTGAACTTGCCCTATGATGCAAAATGTAATAAAACATAAACATTATATGAAATTATAAGGCTAGCATCGGTTGCCAAGCATATTAGGCAACGAAAATGTTTAAATTCAAAGGGTCCGATATTCATCTAGGTTGGCTATGCACAGCTACGGCACATAACCATCTGCACCGACCCTTAACTTGGGATATTTGATGCTGGGGTCATATGCGGCCCTGGCATCGAATATCCGGGTTTGCCGCACAGTCTCCCAGTCGCTGCAGCTAACCGGGCAGCGGCAATATTGCATGCTGCCTGGCTCACCTATCTTTTAGCCGCAGGTCGCTATCCGGGTAGCATGCAATATCGCTGCTGCTTGGTTATCAATTGTCGTCGCCTCTGTTCCTCCCTGGAATGGCCATGGCAAGCCCCGATGCTAAGCAGTTTGCATTGGGGCATGGAGGGGAGAAGATCCCACTTAGAGGCATTTACACAATTTACAGGGCTGTAAACCAAGTAAATGCCTTTCGAATATCGGGTCCAAAGTGGCTTATTTTGTAACATCATAATAATTGTAACAAACTACTTTGGTACTGAGTAGTTAAATTTCTTAAGTAATTTTTTTTGTCCCGTGTTCTGGTCTTTTAATTTGCCATTTAACCTTATGAACACAGGAAGGAAGGAGGTTTGAGATTACTATCTGCTGTATAAACCCCAGGCATAATCTCTATTTAATTGTTTTCGGCTTTGAAAACAAAACCTTTCGGAGGTGCGAGTGAAGAGGCTAAGAATGAGGAAGACGCTGCATAGTGTGGCGTGAGTCTTACTTAATCTCGGAAAACAATCGAGAGCTATGTGGCAGGGAAAAGGCCGAGAAGCCTTGGGTCAAAGGGCAGAACATGGTGAACTGAGAGCTGGTGGGCGTCACTAGATATATTAGCCACCAGGTTTAAATGTAAACTACCTTCAATTCCTGGGGCACTGTTGAGGAGGCCACTTTAAGGTCTGTTATTGTAATGGATATCAGAGTGGAGAAACACTTGGAGTGTTAGCTTTGGAAAATGTTTTGTATCATAGAAACAGATCAACAGGTTGAAGTGAATAATGGGCGCACAGTCTGTTTCTTAAATCTTAAGATGTGCTTGCTCAAGATAGAATAGCCTCCAGGATTCCTTGAAGTCCAACAAAATTTCTCAGTGCTGACACAGAGAATTAATTGTGATCATTTTGTTTATATCAGGCTTTAGTACTGATCTATTTCCTCATTTAACAAATAAAAATCAACATAAAGACTGATAAACTAAAGGTGATAATCTCTTTTACTGAACTAAATACGTCTTTGGACTAGCTAAAACACATTTAGGGAGCTATTTTAGAAGCTCTATTCATGATTTGGCCATCTGAAAACAGGCATTCAGATGTGTAAACCACAGAAATGTCCCTGGACCCATTTTAAAATCTGAGTATATAGATGCCCCCGGTGCGAGAACATCCATGTAGCACACGGGGGCATGCTGGAGATGTGCCCTGGGCGGAGCAATAGAGAAGCACGTCGCAGCGCAATTTCAGAAGGGCACAAGCATGTCTGGCCCTGGTTGGTGAGGCATCCATGCCTATAGCGGCTCCTGACCGTGAATAAGCTGCAGACGAGTGCTCGTTTCATGGCTGCAATGCTTCCACTGGGACGAGCATAATGCGCTTTCATCGCCACAATTAATATTTCCTGGCCAATGAAACGTGCATGTAAATACAGACTGAAAACTTAATACTAGCCTGCTTCCACATGTCTGAGTGTCTGAAATTGGAGGCCAGGACTTGCGAGACTCATAACATAGTCACCCCTCTTCTGAAAGACCCCTGCTGGTTCGTCCAAGTACCCAGTTTTGAGGCTGTGCAATTTGGAGACTTTCACATTTGTGAAATGACCTACACCCATGCACATACCCGGCCTTGCTTTCTGCATGGGCCCTTCTCCAGAACCAGTTACTGGGACATTCATTTTTCAGGGTGTGACGGAGCGAATTCGGAAGGCCCTTATATTATATATGTACCTCCCTTCACTGCTGCCACTCCCCCAAAGTTTTGGATGTCACAGATTCTTCCTGGAGACTGCTTCTTAAAATCCCACTTTTAGAATGATGAAAAAAGGTATTATCTTATATTATTGATTTTGTTGTTAATCTTTATTTTTATTCAGTGGTGTAAATTCCACCCAAGCAGGTGTGGTGGGGCCTAGTGACCCCGGAGTGCTGATGCAGAGTGTGACAAATAAAATCTCATGCTAATAGCTGTGTTATTGCGAGACTTCAGCCTGGCAGCAGGAGGTGAGGTCTTCAGCTGCAGGGAGAAAGCCAGAGGACTTGGCATGGCAAATTATTGAACAATAAGTTGCATTTGCTGCGCTTGGCCTCCTTTAAGTCTTGAGGGATGGAGTTGGGTGGGTTGGTGTCCTTGCCTCTCCCTCTAGCTGCCATGAGGGAGACCCATAGCAAAATTTGAATTTATGCCACTGTTTTCATGCATTCAAGTGAACTAACAGGGCAACTATACTGTTTTATCCACACATGTGTAAGGGATCCCTCCAGGATTCCTATTAATTCTTCATGCTTTTTGTGCAGGACCTTTCCATTTCCAGCCTTAGCAGTAGGTGCATGTCATCTATCTGTAACTATCTTTTGGGATGGCTGCTTTTGATTCTGCCCACCCTCTTTAAATGTGGTTTTCTGGCTGTGTCGTGTGGTTGTTGGTTTCAATTTGCTGTGCTGTGTGCAAGGGTTCAGTACTCGGCTTTTCTTTTATTCTACTTGTCTGTGTGGATTAATGCCCTTGATGTTTAAATTTTGTCAGTGTGTGAAGATTTGAGAGCCTGTCAGAAATTTTAACCACCCCTCTGGCAGAATGTTTAGTGAGAGAGAAGGAGCTGGCTTGTCTTAAGCCTAAAAGGAGACTATAGTACTGAAAAAAACTGAATTGCTGAATAAAGCTGCAGTGGGTTTTTATCTGTGAATTATGGTACCAGATGCATTAGAGGGAAAAAGGATCCCATTGAGGGGGAGGGGGGTAAAATCTACTTTTTCTGCTGATTGCAAGGGGAGCCCTAACCCAGGATCCTGTTACTGTATTAGAAGCAGCAGAAAAGGTTAAATATTTAAATTGGGATCATAGATACAAATAACTCAGGAAAAAACACAATCCGTGCTAACAAAGACTGTGCATTTGTTGAACAAGAAATTAATTTATTTGTTGTTGTGGAAATGGACAAATTTTTGTTACAGGATTGGGGAGCACCCAGTCATGAATCCAAACCTCTTTAATTCATGCGCCAAGAGCCTTGAAGGATTTTCTTTCCCTCCATGGAGAACCTGTTCCCTGAAGATAACAGGGTATGCTAGCTGAGTGAAAGAAGAGGTAGAGAGCCCAGGGATCAAATTAGTCTGCAGGACAAAGGTGCAGTTCTAGAGCAAGGGGCGGGGTTACACTGGTAAAACAGTAGTACCCTTTGGGAGTTCTTGTTTGTAGATGGTGCTTTTAATTTTACATAAGTTCATTCTTTTCACGTTTTGAATGTCTGTTTAAAGTCACAAATGAACACATGAACAGGTTTGGCTTTGACTTTAAGTCTCCTGAATTGAAAAAATGGTTTTCCCTGCTGCTTGTTGCTAAATTTGTGTGCTATGTTCTATTCCTTCTGCTCCTCTCGCCCCCGAACCTATAGATATTGCTTTTTTTTTCTGGAAATGTTTGCTCTTGCTTTCGGTGAGCTCGCTGGTTATGAAATCAGATAATTTCTGACACTTGTGTATCTTAGAGCCTTTGCTGAATGCAGGGAAGCTGCTATTGGGTGACTCCACCCAACTTTTAACTAGGGATGTAAAATATCCGCCAGTGTCCCGTCAGGTAGAATTTTATCTGCTGGCGTGATTTGGGGAGCCATTCAGTTCAGCCCGTGTTTGATTTCGGGGGTTCCCCTTACTGTCATGCTGCTTGGCTTCCCACGCTGGGACAGTTTGGCATAAATCTTACAGTGAGAAATCAAATTTTAAATAAACCATAAATCAGTTATAAAATGCAAGGAGTACCTGGACACATCAGGGAAGTCCTCTTCTCCCTCCTGTACTTATCATTTCAATAATTAGTAATTTACATTTTGGTAGTTTAGATAGTTAACTTTTAAACGCTATGGACATCCTTTACTTTCAGTCCTCCTTTGAGGGAGGCAGTTTTGAATGGCTCATGCTTGCAAGGATTGTAGGGAATTTTAGCTTCCCTACATTGTGATCTTTTCAAAAGGACATTGTCCTTGTTGTAGCTCCTAGAGCAGCCACAACATGCATGCAATAAAATCACCCTCGTGTTTTGCAATTCCCATTTATACAGGGGACCAAGTGGGCAAACCGGTGCTTGTACATCCAGGGGGCGTTTTATAAAGCCCTTTCTGCCTCTAAAGCATATCTTACAGGTGGAACATGGCTCTTATAAATTTGCGAGTGGGTATACAGCACAGGTTGCTCTTGCTTTCCTGTGATCCGCCCGTAGGCCTTCCTGAGGGCATAGTTTGGCTAGAACTGGGGCGGAGTTGCATGGTGTGAATTTGCTGTGAATTTGTGCACTACTGGAGCCATTTTAGGAGACTGTGTTGTAAAGCAGCATAGATGCTTATGTTGCCTTTGGTGATATGTTGGTTTAATATTTTCTAAACATAAAAGAAGCCAAAAAAGGTCAAAATAGCTTTAAGTGTCCTATGGGCATTTTTCGGTAAAACAGGACCATCCTCATGTCAGATGAAGGGTAACGGCACCATATCTTTCCTTATTGGTCGAAAAAAACTTTTTTGAAATTACTTTTTTAAGAAATATTCCACTTCCTTATCGGTCCTCCAGTTCGGTCCTCCACCTCTGGGTTGTGTACGTCCTTCCGCAGCATTGGAGACTGGGCATGTCAGAAGCCTGACATCACTGGATTTAGCCTGCTGGTCTCTCCCATCAGCCCCAGTGTGTCCAGTCTCCATGCAGCAGGAGGACGTAGTGAGCCTAGGTGCTGGGCTCCCTGAGGGACAGATAAGGAGCAGGCTTTATTTATTTAAATTTGCTTAATTTTAACTTTGTTTTTAATTTTAACTCTAAATTTACTTTCATTTCTTTTTTTTGGCTTCTGGCCCTTTAATTGATTGGCTGAAAAAAAAAACCCCTCCGGCTCTCCCCTTCTCTCCCTTCTCCTTACAGGCAGTCACAGTAGCGAATAAAGTCTCTGGACCTCCCTCCCTTGATCGTACGGGAGGGAGACCGTGTTGATGCAAGCCGCATCTCTTTGCCGTTCCCCAGACCGCGGCTGAGCGCGCACACGTGGAAGCAGCTCTCACCACCGATGCCAGTCGCAGGGTGCTTGCTGGCATCGTGGTTTGAAGGGCAGGAGCTTTCTTCTATTTCTTCTCCCTCGATTTCACCACAGAATGGGAGGTGAGTGCAGCATTCAGAATGTGCTGGAGGACGTTGCAGGAACGGGGAGAGTAGGGGAAGATTTCCACTGGTGCGGCCTTCTTCCCGTGCTGCAGCCACGTGGTGCCCAAGCTGCACCGGAGCGGAGAGGCAGCTCGGCAGCTGCGGGCTGTGCTTCGGGGGACTTTTTAGGCGCTGCCGGGAAAAAGAAGTTATTTAGAGGCACAGTGGGACTAGTGCCATTCGTGGGCTTTTATTTGGGTTAGTATGCAGACACCCCCCCCCCAAAAAAAAGGGGGAAAAACCTGCTGTTTGCTTTGTTTCTTTGATTGCATTTCCAGCTTGGCGAATTCTGCCCCTATTTGCTAGGGGCAGTGTGTCAGCTGATGCCTCAGCCTCTGTGCATCATCTGTGAGTGGAGGAGTGGCCTAGTGGTTGGGGCAAGGTACTTCAGGCCAGAAGGTTGGGGGTTCAAATCCCACTAGAGGACAGCAACCTTGGGCCAGAAGGACTGGGGTTTCTAGTCCCACAGGTGCTCCTTGTGGTCTTGGGCAAGCCACTTAACCCTCCATAGCCCATGTTCCCTGTAAAATAGTTATCTCCAAGTTATAATGCCCCGTTCAATGTAATTTCAGTTTGTTCAATGTAAACCGCACTGATGCAGAATAGTGCGGTATATAAGAGAATGTAAATAAATAAATAAATAAATAAATCTGTGGCATGCGCAGGGGCGCAGTATCAGATGCTGGGATTTGTCGTGGCTGCGAGGCAGTGTCCACTTCCATGGAACAGCAGCTGGAGGATAAAGGGGCGCTTAGTCCGCATAGTGCCCCAACGGGACCAGAAGGGGAGTCCTTGCTGGAGGCCCCAGTCCTGGCTACCGTGGAGCCAGTAGCGGGACCCTCAATGGTGGGTGCGGATGTCCCTTTGGATCCCTCTCTGGAGGATTTTTCTCCAGGTTTCGTACTGCTCATGCATGAAGCTTATCGTCTTCGGCAACAGGGTAAGGGTCCGGCGGTATTGCCGGCCCTGTCCCCCGTGGGGCGGTCGGGGCCGACAGCAAAGGCTGACACCCTCGTAAGACCGCCTAAGAGAGCCTATCCATTGGAGCCGACTCCTTCAGAGCAGTGGCCGGAGGAGGAGGAGGCCGATATGGAGAAATCCGGATTGGAAGAGCTTGAAGAGGGAGATTCAGGATTCGGAGGATCAAGCAAGAATCATCCGGGTGTTCCAAAAGGAGGAGCTGACGGTGCTTATTATGGAGACCCTTCAGGCGCTCAACTTGGTGGCAGTTCTGCAGCCGGAGGAGGAGGGTCTGGAGGACATGCTTATTCAAGCTGTACGCCAGTCCCCGATGGTGTTTCCAGTTCACCGGATTGTAGACCGCATGATCCAGGACGAATGGGATTCTCCCGAGGCGGGGCTCAGGGGGGTTAGGTCCATGAATAGGCTCTACCCCCTGAGCAATCAGGAGAAGGAGCGGTTCCGTTCCCCCGTATTGATGTGGCGGTGTCTGCGGTAACCAAGAAAACGCAATCCCGGTGGAAGGCAGTGCTGCCTTGAAAGATGCTCAGGACAGGAAGATTGATGGATTGTTGAAGCAGGCCTTTGATGCTAACGCTCTGGCCTTGCAGGCCTCTATTTGTGGGGCCTGGGTTTCTAGGGCGTGCATGCGCTGGTCGCAACGCTTGCAGCAGTACTCCACCTTGGATCTGGAAGGTGGACTGGACGTCACTCGAATGGAGTCCGGCGCGGTGTACTTGGCTGATGTCAACTACGACTTGATCAGGGCACTAGCAAACAGTATGTGTTCATTGGTAGCCGCCCGTCGGTACCTTTGGCTACGAAACTGGGCAGCTGACGGGTCCTCTAAGTCGAGGCTCAGTAAGCTCCCCTTCAAGGGTAAGCTGTTATTTGGAGAAGACCTGGACAAGCTGGTCAAAGACTTAGGGGAATCCAAAGGCGGCAGGCTGCCGGAAGATAAGCCTAAACAAGGAAGGTCCTTGCCACCTTCTCAAAATCAGTTTCGGGATTCCCGTAGGTTCCGTACCTCTAGATTGGGAGGTTTTCAGAGAGGTAGGTTCTCCTCTAGGAACCATGGGTTTCGTGGTTTCAGAGGCACAGGGAGAGGTTTCAGTGCCTCAACGTCCACCACTCCCCGTAAGACTCAATGAAGTGAGGCGGGCCCAGGTGGGAAGTTCGCTAATTGGAGGCCGCCTTCAGGGCTTCCTTCCTGCCTGGGACCAGATAACCTCGATCAATGAGTGCTGGAGATCATACGTGAAGGGTATGCTCTTGAGCTGGCCCGGCCCATGGTTGACTCCTTCGTGCTGTCGCCTTGCAGGGGCCTGCAGAAGACAAAAGCGGTGTGGCAGACTCTAGACAAGCTATTGCAGTTGGGAGCGGTGGAACCGGTTCCACCGGAGGAGTTCGGCGTCGGTCACTACTCCATTTTTTTTGTGGTGCCAAAGAAAGGTGGCTCTCTGCGGCCTATCCTGGACCTCAAAGGAGTGAATCGCTGTCTGCGAGTGCCGCATTTCTGTAAGGAAACCTTGTGTTCCATTATTGTGGCCGTAAGGCAGGGTGGGTTTTTGACTTCCCTCGATCTTACCGAAGCATATCTGCACATCCCAATCAGAGAGTCGCATCACAAATTTCTAAGGTTCGCCTTCCCGTGGGGGTCATTATCAGTTCCAGGCCTTACCGTTCGGCCTGGCCATGGCCCCTCGGGTGTTCACCAAAATAATGGTGGTCGTGGTGGCAGCTCTGCGAAAAGAGGGTGTCTTAGTTCACCCATATTTGGACGATTGGATGATCCACGCAAAGTCCCAGGACGAGAGTGTGCAGGTGACAGACAGGGTGGTGAAGTTTCTACAACACCTCGGCTGGGTAGTCAACCCTGCCAAAAGCCGCTTAGTTCCATCTCAGGTGTTGGAATACCTGGGGGTGCGCTTCGACACTCAAGTGGGTGCAGTATTCTTACCGGCACAGTGTGCTCTGGCGCTGTGTCGGCCCATGCGCAAATTCTTAGCCACAGCTGCTCTGACAGCGTGGAGTTATCTCCAGGTACTCGGCACCATGGCGGCAACACTGGAGGTGGTCCCGTGGGCTCGGCTCACATGCTCCCCCGTTACAGCGGTCATTGCTACACCGTTGGTCACACCAGTTGGATGCGTTTAGCAAATGCCTTCCCTGTCTGGCTCAGGTCCGGCAGTCACTCTGCTGGTGGCTCTGCCCGTCGAATCTGGCGGCGGGGTTGCCTCTGGAGCTACCGCAGTGGCTCCCACTGATGACGGATGCAAGCCTAGCAGGCTGGGGAGCACACTGCGGGGAGCTCTTTGCACAAGGCTTGTGGAGTCTCCAACAAGCCCAGTGGTTGATCAATCGGCTCGAGCTCAGGGCGGTAGCTCTAGCGCTGCAAGCCTTTCAGTCGGCGGTTGCTGGCCGTGCCATCCGAGTTCTCTCGGACAACTCCACAACGGTGGCATACATCAATTGCCAGGGCAGACCAGGGAGCTCGGCCATGGAAGAAGAGGCAGAGGCGCTGTTCACTTGGGTGGAAACTCGGCTGCAGACGTTCTCGGCAGCACATATTGCCGAAGTGGACAACATAACGGCTGATTTCCTCAGCAGAGTCAGGGTGGACGCGGGAGAGTGGGAGCTTCACCCGGACATATTCGCGCAATTGGTCCACAGATGGGGACCCCCAATCATGGATCTCATGGTGACTTTTCACACCGCCAAGGCAGTTCGCTTCTACAGCAGACGGCGAGAAAGGATGTCCGAGGGGATCGATGCCCTCATGCAGTGCTGGCCATCAAGCGGGCTGCTTTATGTCTTCTGCCCGTGGGCTCTGATAGGGCGAGTGATTCAGCGTATCGAGGCCCATCGGGGAAGGGTCTTGCTGGTAGTGCCGGATTGGCCCTGGCAACCTTGGTATGCGGATCTGGTGCATCTTCTCAACGGGGAGCCGTGGAGGTTACCGGACAGGGAAGACCTGCTGCTCCAGGATCCGCTTTGAATGCCTCAGGTGGGCCGGTTCTCGCTTACGGCTTAGCCATTGAAAGGGCGAGGCTAAAGAAGAAGGGGTATTCGGCAGCGGTAATTTCTACGTTGCTGCAGGCCCGGAAGAAGTCTACATTGTTGCCGTATGTTCGTATCTGGCGCATATTTGAGGATTGGTGTTCGCAGCGGCAGATCCGAGCTTCCACCGTCTTGGTGCCTTCGATTCTGAATTTTTTGCAGGACGGTTTTGATAAAGGGCTAGCTGCCAGTTCACTCAGGGTCCAGCTTGCGGTGCTGGCATGCTATAGAGGAAAGATTCATGGAGTGTCCCTGGGTTCGCATGCAGACGTGATCCGGTTCTTGAAGGCGGTAGCTAGGTTGCGACCTGCTCACAGATTGTGGGTTCCCCCGTGGGACCTTAACCTGGCTTTGGGAGCATTGACCAAAGAACTGTTTGAGCCTCTCCACTTGGCATCCGTCAAAGACTTGATGCTAAAGACAGTCTTTTTAGTAGCCATCTGTTTGGCGCGGAGAGTTTCTGAGTTGCAGGCTCCTTCCTGTAAGGAACCCTATTTAGTCTTTTCCAGGGAAAAGGTTGTACTGCAGCCGGTGCCCTCCTTCCTGCCGAAGGTGATTTTGCCCTTCCACCTAAATCAGTCGGTGTCCTTGCCAGTGCTGGGTCGGTTGGGAGAGGTCACTGTGAGCCGTGAACTGCGGTGTTTGGACCTTAAGAGGAAGCTGCGGCAGTACTTGAAGGTTTCGGAGTCCTTCCGCAGGTCCGATTGTTTGTTCGTTCTGTTCGGTGGTCCATGTAGAGGAGTAGCGGTGGCTAAGGTGTCAATATCTTGGTGGATCTGGGAAGCTATCACATCCGCTTACATACTGCATGGAAAGCCAGTGCCCGTGGGGTTGCGGACTCACTCAACCAGGGCTCAGGCTACTTCATGGGTGGAGTGTAGTTTGGTGCCCCCAGTGGAGATCTGTAGAGCGGCCACTTGGTCTTCGCTTCATACCTTCAGTAAACACTACTGTCTGGATGTTCAGGCGGCGAATGATGCTTGTTTCGGGTTGGCGGTCTTGCGATCCGGAAGTTTGGGTCCCTCCCAATAATTACTGCTCTGTTACATCCCAGAGGTGGAGGACTGAACTGGAGGACTGATAAGGAAAGAGAAATTAGACTTACCTGCTAATTGTAGTTCCTGGAGGAACTCCAGTTCAGTCCTCATTCCCACCCGGGGAGGAGTGGCGTACAGGTTCGATCATTCTAGGCAGGACGTTTGGGGGCGAAGTGCTTTACCATTATGTCTAAGGCATCGAAATCCTTCTTGAGGAGCTCAGACTTGGGATTTCTTCCTTTCTTCTCCTTTCCCCTCTACATATTCGCTTCATGGAGGCAGAGAGGGGGTGAGATGGAGTTTTCCCATTTGGAGAAGTATGGTTCTTTTTCTCAGTTAGCTATTATAAAAAGAAATAAATAAAAAATAAAAGGAGGGGTTTTTTTCATTTTGATAGTTCATGTTGCGTTTGCTAATTGGGTGGAATGACTCTTTACATGCCATGGCTACTTATTTGTTGCTCCTTTAAGTCTACTTTGTCAATAGTTAACTGGGGCTGATGGGAGAGACCAGCAGGCTATATCCAGTGATGTCAGGCTTCTGACATGCCCAGTCTCCAATGCTGCGGGAGGACGTACAGAACCCAAAGGTGGAGGACTGAACTGAAGTTCCTCCAGGAACTACAATTAGCAGGTAAGTCTAATTTCTCTTTTTTTTTTTGAGAATCATCCAAAACTCTGTAGATGCTTCATTTCTTAGTATTCATTATTCAGTATATCAAAAGACAAAAACACTTATCTATTTTTCTCTGTAGCAGAGTATTCATATTTCAGTACTCCATTCACCAATATGATATTATGCTTTAAAAGAAATATGTTCTGTATCAGAAAATCTAATCTTCTTATGGAGCTTCTCATCAGCTTGTTCACATTAACTGTTTCAGATGGCGTTCTGCCAAAATGAATTAAATAAAGCAGAGAGCATGGCACAGTGGTTGCATCATGAGCCAGTCAAAGGCTGGTTTTCCTTTACCAATCACAATCTACATAAAATTTAAAGGGGCTAGCCTGTCATATCAAAGATATCCATTCCACTTCTCTATTTAGGCCATTAGGAGCAGCGGAATTTAAATTAAGAATCCAGTATTCACGGAAACTCAGCATATAATCTGTCACCTCCTCTCCAATTTAATGGAACATGATCAATTGTACACCATCTCGTTTCTTTAATAGTAATTTTCTTGACAAAGTACTAGTAGCTATGTGGCTCTGACGTGCATTAAGATAAAGACGAATCTTACATTTAGTTCTCCTGATATAAATTAAGGAGCAGGGATGGATAATTGTGGAAATCACTGGGGCAATTTCTCCAAATGGGTTAGTTTTGCACATACCATGACAGTCATGAACTTCGTTTCTAAACTACTGTTGAAGACTGCTGTGAGTGCAGCCACTACTCCTGGGAAGGAATCTGCACTTGTAAGAATCTACCTGATGGATGTTCTAAAAATCTTGAAGAATAGGGAATCCTTTGGGTATAAGCTGATAACATCTGTATCTATTGTATAATTACATGTTTTATTAAGTCAGGGCATAGTGGAACAAGCTAGCTTTCAGTTAGTGTTGCTTATCCACTCCCCCTCCTGGCTCCCACCCACCCTAGGCACAAGCTTTGATTTATAGCCTCTTACACCAGTTAAGGGAAAGGTATCTTATTTTCTTTCAGGTTTAACTAGTTATCTTCATCAGCAAGTTATTAGGAAAACATTAATTAGGCCCTTGCAGTTCATCTAGAGGTGAACATTAAACAAAGTCCCTTAAAACTGTTAAGTATGTTTTGTATTAGTTCAAGTATCCCGTTCCTCTAGCAACTTTAAATAGTTGAACAACATTAAATAACTAAACAAATCATTAGAACTAAGATATAGATGGTCCATCAGGCTATATAACCGGAACCACAATGAGCAAGAGTCGAATGACGTTAGGATAAGTTCAAATTGCTTTTATTCAAATAGTCCCCAACGCGTTTTCGGCATGTATTGCCTTCATCAGGGGGTAGCAGAATAACCCAATTCTAATTTTCTATTATATCTTCGGTAAATGCTGATGACGTGCTGTTTCTGAAGCGCTAGGATAGCGTAGCGTCAATCTGTATAAACTGAAAGTGAACCATCTCAGAAGCACGGAACCACCGTCAAACGTAATATCTTTCATGTAGTAGAACGGATGATACTTGTGTCACAACATAATACCAAACAGTCTATTAGACGTAAGTAGAGGGTGAATTGCAAAAATGATATTGAGAAACAACTTCAACTTAATTATAACCTGAACTTAGGTTGAGCTTCTATTTAAAAAAGTAAACATTGTGACAATTTTGATCTCAACTCATTTATTTGTTGTTGTGAAATGAATGATCAAACTACTGCCTAAAACTAACGCTAGTAATCCACTAGTATTAAAACTATAAAATTAATTACTTGAGGAACCTATACTAGCCTGAACGGGCTTACCTACTAAAAATGTTATAACCCTGTAATTATATTTACTACAGAGAACAGCTTTACATGATAAATCGGCAGTTTTGTATTGATGAAAAGACTGTATGAGTCAAACTAACCCAGATTAAATGAGACTATAACACTATGATGAAAATTAATTAGATCATTCACTATAGCTACATGTTGACATTAAGCATTATTAACCAAAATGATAGTTTGTCGTATGTCACCAGACACTTTAATTTAAAATTAATTATGATCCTATAATTTGATATGGCCATACGGGTATAATTAAAATCATGTTATAAATCGGCAGCTTCTCTGGATATCATATATGTACTGGCTATGTAAACAGAGATCAGCCCTAACTCAGAGCGTGTATCTAAATCGAATATTGAAAGCGCAGAGGGACATTGTGTAATGTAGTGTTAGACAGACAACTACTTATAGTGTTTAATATCATAGCTGAACATTAAACCCTTTTCTCCAAGCTTAAACAACACAGTATGACACGGGGGTTACCTCAGAAGCACAGAACCGCCGTCAAACGTAATATCTTGCATGTAGTAGAACGGAATGTTGAATACTGAAGCCGCATAAAATCATGCATAAAGCTGATGAAGGCAATACATGCCGAAACGCGTTGGGGACTACTTGAATAAAAGCAATTTGAACTTATCCTAACGTCTTTCGACTCTTGCTCATTGTGGTTCCGGTTGTTAGTTGCAAGAGCGGCGCTCCTTGTTTTGTTTGGTTCCATCAGGCTATATATACCCACACCCCACAGTACCTGTCTGATCTTCTACAATTTCATACTCCCAGCCGCTCCCTTAGGTCCATACACATCAATCGCCTTCACCTTCCCTTCCCTTCACGTGCTCATCTCCAGTCCATCCGTAACTCTGCATTTTTCTTGCTGGCCCTGCCCTATGGAACTCCCTCCCCACCTCCCTCCGTTTGGAACAAAATTACCGCACTTTTAAGGTTCAGTTGAAGACCTATCTTTTCAACAAAGCATTTGATCTACCCACTGCCCATGTTTAGTCCTGTGTGCTTCTCTCTCTTAGTCTGGTTCAATGTGTCTGCATGTATGCTTGCTTTGTCTCTCACTTTCCTGTCTACCAATGTAACTTCTTTTTCCTTTTCAGTGCCCATGACCCAATTCTATATTATTTGAGTTTGTAAACCGCCTTGTTTTTATTTGAAGGGCGAAATAAACATAAACACTAAGCATTGCATGTATGCTTATCTCCCAGCTGGTGAAACATCTTATTTACATAGTAACATAGTAAATGACGGCAGAAAAAGACCAATATGGTCCATCTAGTCTGCCCAGCAATATGGCAGGAGTGGGTGCACCCCTTCCCATGTCTTTTAGGGAGTAGGTGCACCCCTACCCATATCTTTGCTTAGTGGTGCACCCACCAGGAGCAGGTGCACCCCTCCCCATATCTTTGTTTGTTTAGTGGTAAACCCACCGCTCCTCCCCTCATCGCTCCATGTAGGACACCCCTATTTGTTGAGAAATTAGATGGTTCAGTTTATTTTGATTTAATCTTGTTGCTGTAAAGTGATCCACTGTGTCTGTCCCAGGCCATTTTGAATTCCGTCACTGTGTTTGCCCCCACCACTTCCATCAGGAGGGGATTCCAAGCATCCACCATCCTTTCAGTAAAAAAGTATTTCCTGACAATGCCTTTCAATTTACCACCTTGCAGCTTCATGTTATGCCCTCTAGTTTTACACCTTCCCCGTCTCTGGAAGAGGTTGGTTTGTTCATTATTTCTCTTTAAGTATTTAAAGGTCTGAATCATATCTCCCCTACCCCTCCTCTCCTCCAAAGTGTACATATTTAGATAGTCAAGGCTCTCCTCATAAGGCTTCTGATGCAGGCTCCAAATCATTTTGGTCGCCTTCCTCTGAACAGCTTCCATTTTTTTTACATCCTTTGCAAGATACGGTCTCCAAAACTGAACACAGTACACCAAGTGAGGCCTCACCAGAGACTTATACAGTGGCACTAGTACCCCTTCCTTTCTGCTGGTAATTCCTCTTCAAATGCAGCCCAACATCCTCCTGGCTTTTGCCACTGCCTTGTCGCACTCTTTTGCCACCTTGAGATCTACAGAAATAATCACACCGAGGTCTTTCTCCTGCTCCTTGCACACCATCCTCTCGCCCCCTATCGCATACATTTCCCTTGGATTTCTGCTACCCAAATACATGACACTGCACTTCTTCGCATTAAATCTTAATTGCCAAGCATGAGACCATTCCTCCAGCTTTTGCAGATCCCTCCTCATGTTAAGCACTCCCTCGGGGGAGTCCACTCTGTTGCAAATTTTCGTGTCATCTGCAAAAAGACACTTTTCCATTCAGTCCTTCAGCAATATCACTCACAAATACATTGAACAGTGCCGGGCCTAGGACTGAACCCTGAGGCACCCCGCTAATCACCTTCCTTTCATCTGAGTGAGCTCCATTTATCATCAACTTATGTCGTCTGTCAGTCCACCAATTTCTGATCCAGTTTACCACCTTGGGACCCATCCCCAAACTACTGAGTTTATTGATAAGCCTCCTATGAGGGACAGTATCAAAGGCTTTGCTGAAATCCAGGTAGATGACATCCATCGCATGCCTCTGATCTAGTTCTCTGGTCACCCAGTCAAAGAACTCAATCAGATTTGTAGGTGCAAAGAGCTCTTTACTCTCAGGGAACAAATAGCATCACCTTGGTGTGGCAGGAAGCAATACTATAGTTAGGTCCTGTCCTCCAGGTGATGTAATACCTTTTTGCACTGAGGAGTGTATCCATGAGGGAAGGATTAGGATGGCTAATATGGTTAGTTATTTAATCATTAGGCATGTAGATCGCTGGGTGGCTGGTGGATGTGAGGATCTCCTGATAATTTGCCTGCCTGTTGCAAAGGTGGCAGACCTCGCGCCACCTAGATAAGGCTTTAGATAGCACTGGGGAGGAATCTACTCTTTTGGTACATGTTTGTACCAATGACATGGGAAAGTGTGGGAGGGAATTCCTGGAAGCCAAATTTAGTCTTTTAGGTAGAAAGCTGAAATCTAGAACTTCCAGGGGAAGCATTTCGAGAAAGCTTCCTGTTCCCTGTGCAAGACCCAAGAGGTAAGCAGAGCTCCAGAGCCTCAATGTATGGATGAGATGATGGTGCAAAGTAGAGGGTTTTGGATTTGGGCAGCATTGTGGGGAAGGAAGGGGCTTTTCCAAAAGGATGGGCTTCACCTTAACCAAGGGTAGAACCAGGCTGCTGGCATTAACCTTTAAAAAGGAAAGAGAACAGTTTTTAAACTAAAAAATGTGGGAAAGCAGACAGTTGCCCGAGAATGTATGGTTCAAAATAATGAATGATACTAGCAAGAGGGATGTTAGGGCTGCCCGACAGACAGGTTTCAGCATAGGTAAAAGTAACCCAGATGACTTTAAGTAACGAGTAGAATTGAAGGATTTCAAATTAACTCTGTCAACTTTAATATGAACAAAATACAAACTTTGAAATGCCTATATGCAAATTCTAGAAGTCTAAAAAATAAGATGGGAGAGCTAGAATATATAACATTGAATGAACGATTAGATATAATTTGCATCTCAAAGACCTGGTGGAATTAGGACAACCTTAGCCTATAGATTCCAAAACACATTCTAATTTACTGTACATAGTTGTTAATATTTGTTACCCCAGTTGTCCCTGTTTTATTCCCTGTTATCTGTAAACTTAACATATGTTATATGTTTTAAGTACAATGTTGTTAATTTGTAAACCGCGCTGATGATGAATAGCGCGGTATATAAAAGCTTGTAAATAAATAAATAAATAACCAATGGGATACTGTGATAACTAGGTACAAATTATATTGCAATGGTAGGGCAGATCAAATTGGTGGAAGAGTTGTGTTAAACAGGGCATTGAGTCAAACAGGACAAAAGTTTTGTAGCAAACAAAATACACTGTACAATCTCTAAGGATAGAAATTCCATATAAAAAGGTGAAGCAAATGGCAGTTCACCTAGTTAGAATGAATACATGGATGATGAAATGCTAAAAGAAATTAGGGAAGCTAACAAAACACAGTAATAATGGTGATTTCAATTACCCTGGTATGGACTGGGCCAGTGTCACATCAGGACATGCTAGGGAGATAAAGTTTCTAGATATAATAAATAAGTAGCTGGTTCATGAACTGACATGAGGGGAAGTTATTTTAGCAATCCAAACAAAGGAAAAGAGGATACTTCCTCAAAATTACCAAAGTAGAACACCAAAAGCAGAAGGCAGCAATGTGGCAAACTGATTTTATTAGGAGGCCCAACCTGGCCAAGTTTCGGCTAACTAGCCTTCATCAGGGGCCTAAACCATAAAAAATCCACGATCTATAGAAAAAAACCCACCAATCAAATTTTCAAATTTGCATATTTTTTGTCGGAGAAGCCATCACAGTAAAGAGGACACAAACCTCCTACCGCTGCCGCCCGTCCATTTTAATAAGAAAAAACTTTTTATTAGTTCAGAACAGCTTGTATTTTACTTAGCTGAGAAAGGTTATCGTAGAGTTTCCACAAACGACTGTTGATACTACGACGTGTCACGTTTCGGGGAACATTGAGTTTTCCCCTGCTTCAGGTCCAGCCGTCAGAGAATATATTATCAAACCTTCATGAAGCAAATGCTGGATAAAGCGGTTTTTATAGAGACGTTAATCACTCCCGCTCAACCATAGAAGGAGTCTTCAATCAGAAAATGTTGATGGAAATGAAAAAGCCAATCAGTTCAGTTAAAGGAGGAGCCACCAATCAGGCCACTCCCACTGAATTGATAGCAGAGAATTCAGAAATGACCGCAATTCACTTAATTGTATGCCAATCTAGTTGCATATTTAGTCCATTGGGGTGAACCGAATTCAGCATAAAGATCCACTTCTGTTCAAGATTCTGCAAAAGCTGAACACGATCACCTCCCCGCGGCTTAAACGGCATCGAGTCAAGTACCCACCAATGGAGGTCCTCAAAGGCATGTAGTGTAGAGAGACAATGGTCAACTAGGGGAGCTGTCAGAGATTTGGTGTGAAGTCTGGAGGCATGTTCTCCCAGACGTAGCTTAAAAGATCGCAAAGTGCGTCCCACATAGTTTAAGCCACACGGGCAAACAATTAAATACACTACAAATGCCAAGGTACAAGATGTCCGCCACCGAGCTGTAAAGCATCTCTTTGACCGATGATCAAACCAATCCAAACCAGATAGTGTATTAGAACAATAGCGGCAAGAGCCACAGGGAAAATGGCCCAGTTGCGCTTGGGAAGACAAAGGACGATCTTCACATGAAGCGGTTTTCACTAAGAGGTCACGAAGATTAGCCTTACGAGAAAAGGCAATCTGCTGAGGTCTTCTAAAACAAGTATGTAATCCCAAAACAGGCCAAAATTTGTGAATCATCCTCGTGACAGCAGAAGTGCCAGTCATATAGGGAAGTATTGCAGTGATTTTGTCGTTTGACTGATCTGCAGGCTTAGGCTCAAAAAGCCAATCGCGATGAGTGAACCGGGCCCGCAAGTAAGCCGATCGAATAACCTTATACGGGTATCCCCTAGAAAGCAACCTTCTGCTAAGATCCTTAGCATGTAGTTTAAGGTCAGACATCAGAGTACAATTGCGACGAAGACGTAGAAACTGCCCAAAGGGGGAGCCCTTTCTTCAAGGCTAGAGGGTGAAAGCTGTCATACCGCAAAAGAGTGTTTCTTTGGACCGGCTTACGATAAAGTGATGTCAGAAAACCAGTAGGAGCCAGTTCCACTGTAATATCCAAAAATTGAATTTTGTGGGATTCCACCTGCGATGTAAATTGAATATTCTCCTTGAATGAATTCAAGGAAGTCAAGCGGTAGGAGGTTTGTGTCCTCTTTACTGTGATGGCTTCTCCGACAAAAAATATGCAAATTTGAAAATTTGATTGGTGGTTTTTTTTTCTATAGATTGGGGTTTTTTTTATGGTTTAGGCTTTTTTCCTGGTCGGGTATTTTTGTGTTTTTCTTCATCAGGGGCCTGTCAGTTTTTATAATTTCTAGTCTAGCTGGCTGCAGTAGGAAGAGAATGGGGATGCTGCAGATTTTGACTTAATCGACCATTCTCTTCTGCTCACCATTCTCCACAATTTTGGGCTCTGTGGTGCTGTCCTTCACTGGTTTGAATTGTTTCTTCCCCTCCATTCTTTCACTGTCTTCTGCAGATCCTCCACGTCCTCCACCGTCCCTCTTACCTTTGGTGTTCCCCAAGGTTCGGTCCTGGCCGTGCTCCTCTTCAATGTTTTCCTAGCACCACTTGCTTTACTTATCCAATAATCCAGTATCTCCTCCTACTTTTATGCCAATGATATTATTCTCCTCTACTACACTAGCTCCCAGTCTCCGACCTTGCTCCTATGAACTCGTGTTTAGCATCAATTTACACATGGTTAACCACAAATCATCTTCACCTCAATGCATCCAAATCAGCTGCTATTTGGTTTAGCCTTCATATGCCATGCCCTTCACTCACTCCTCAGATTGCCTGCACATCTCTTCCTCTTGTCTGAACACTACGGTACCTCGGGGTCATACATGACACCTCCCTCTCTTTTCATGACCACATATCCTCCTTGATCCAGTGGTCCTTTCTCTCCCTCTGCCAGATTCGTGCCATCCGTCCCTTCCTCATAGTGCCTTCCCTCATGATTCTCCTCCTTTCAGTTGTTCTGTCCAGGTTGGATTATTGGAACGTTGCATTTGCAGCTCTTCCACTTTCCCAGCTCTGTTGCCTTCAACTCCTACAGAACAGTGCCGCATGCATACTTACTCACTCCTCAGGTGCGATCATGTCATTCCGCTTCTAATCCATCTGCACTGGCTCCCTCTCAAGTTCCAGATCGATTACAAAATTCCTACCCTGGTTCACAAGGCTGTTTGCACTGGCACCCCACAGTATCTTTCAAAATTACTTTAGTTCCACACCCCTCATCATCTCCCCAGATCCCTTCATGTCAATCATCTGGCTCTCCCTGCAGTCACTCAGGCCCATCTTGAACAGACCAGGAAATCTGCTGTTTATTTGGGTCCCGCCCTATGGAACTCTGCCCCCCACTGTACATTCTGAAACCTCATTTCCAAAGTTCAAGTCACTCCTAAAAACTCACATTTTCATTACTGTATTTGATCTCCCTCCCCCTACCACCCAGCAGGCTATTCATAGCCCCTCCTTCCCCTGCTAGTCCTGAAATGTTCTCCTGTCCTGTAACTGCTTCTCCTGCTGCCTCTTGTTCTCTCCTGTTCTTTCTCCTCCTATGCTTTCCTGTATAACTCTGGCATTCCTTTTCACTTTTCCTACAGCCATTGTGTTTTTATTGTAAACTACTCCAAAGCCAAGGCCGCCTGGGGCAGTATATCAAGCACAAATAAAGATTAAGATGAGATAAAGATAAAGGGGTAAAAGGGGCACTAAGGGAGGATAAGGCCATAGTGGAAAGACTGAATGAATTCTTTGCTTTGGTTTTTACTGAAGAAGGTGTAGGCAACTTACCCATTCCCAACACGTTATTTAGAGGTATGTATCAGAGGAATTGAAACAAATCTTAAGCAACCTATAAGACAAAATACAGCAATTCAATAAACTAAAGAGTAGCAAATCACCTGGACCAAATGGTATATATCCCAGGGTGCCGAAAGAGCTAAAAAATGAGATTTCATACTACTTTTAGTAATCTCTGAACTATCATTAAAATCATCTGTAGTACCTGACCACACTCAAATTTTTAAAAAGGGTTTCCAGGGGTGATCCCAGAAACTACAGACCAGTTAGCTTGATGTCAGTACTGGCAAAATGTTAGAAACCATTATAAAGAACAAAATTGCTGAACATGTAGATAGATAGTCATGGATTTAACTGAGGAAAGTCTTGTCTCACTAGTCTGTGTTTTAAGGCGTCAATAAATAGGTAGCCAAAGGTGAGCCAGGATATATAGTGTTTCTGGATTTTCAGAAAGCCATTGACAAGGTCCTTCATGAGAAAATCTTAGAGAAATTAAAAAGTTATAGGATGGGATGCAGTATACTGTTGTGGATTGGGAACTGTTAAAAGATAGAAAACAGAGAGTAGGGTTAAATGGGCAATTTTCTCAATGGAGAAAGGTCAGTAGTGGAGTACCCCAGGGATCTGCGCTGGGCCTGCGTTTTTAACATTTTCATAAATGACCTGGAAATGGGAACAAAGAGTGAGTTGATCAGATTTGCAGATGACCCAAAATTATTCAAAGTTGTTAAACGCAGGAGGGCTGTAAAAAATTGCAAGAAGATCTGAAGAAATTGGGAGAGTGGGCTCCAAATGACATATTAAATTTAATGTGGACAAGTACAAAGTTATGCTCTTAGGGAAGAACAACTCAAACTACAGTTACACGATGCAAGGTTCCACGTTAGGAATCACCGCCTAGGAAAAGGATCTGGGCATCATCGTGGTTAATATGTTGAAACCCTCTGCTCAGTGTGCAGCGGTGGCCATGAAAGCAAATAGGATGCTAGGAATCATAAGGAAAGGAATGGAGAATAAAACCAGTGATATTATAATGCCTCTCTATAGTTCTATGGTGCGACCGAATCTTGAATATTGTGCGCAATTCTGATTGCCATATCTTAAAAAAGATATAATGGAATTAGAAAAGGTACAGAGAAAAGCGCCCAAAATGATAAAGGGGATGGAAGGATACCCCTATGAGTGAAGGCTTATAAGGTTAGGGCTCTTCAGCTTGGAAAAGAGATGGCTGAGGGGAGATATGATAGAGCTCTAAAAGTAGAATGGGTAAACGTAGATTGTTTTTTACTACTTCAAGATGTAGAAAGACTAGGGGACATGCAATAAAGCTACAATATAGCACATTTAAGACTAATTGGAGAAAATATTTTTTCACTCAAAGCGTAACGGAACTCTGTAATTGCCGGAAGATGTAGTAAAAGCTGTTAGAGTAATTGGGTTTAAAAAAGATTAGGAAAAGTCCATTAACCAAATGATTAAAGTGGACTGGGGAAATCCACTGCTTACACCTCTGATAAGCAGCATGGATTCTGTCTGCCTTCTGGGAACCCGACAGGTCCTTTTAACCTGTATTGGCCACTGTTGGGAACAGGATACTGGTCTTGATGGATCTTTGGTCTGAGCCAATCTGGCATATTTTATGTTCTTATGAGTATGATCTTGATCTTTTAGATTTACTGCTAATGCTCGTCATAATATTTGCATCCTGCCAAAGAGAGCTTCCATCTTGAGTTTGTAAGATATAACATGTATAGGCAACTTGTCAAGGTACGATTGGAAAGTCCTCTTAATCAGGCCTATGTCTCCCAGTACGAGTGGAAATATTTCTGCATTTTTCTGCCAATTTTTTCTCTCTGACTGCATTTCTTGGTATTTCAATGTCTTCTCCCTCTCTACATGATTCCCAGAATAATCGCTTGGAACAGACACATCTATTATCATTGCTGTCCTGTTGTTTTTCTCCTTTACCACTGTGTCAGGTTTATTAATCATTGGGTTGTTCCAATCTTTCCTTTTATCATCATCAAACACCATTTATAATGGCCAAAAGCTTAATTTCCAGACATTATTGTTAACCGTCTGCTCTTTACTTCTCCTGAGGTCCGTCCCTGTTCCTTAATTTATATCGGGAGAACTAAACATATCATTCATCTTTGTCTTAATGAACACCAGAGTCGCATAGCTACTAATACTTTATCAGCACCCTTAATTCAACATTTTCTCAACAAGAAACATACTATTGAAGAAATAAGATGGTGTATACTTGATCATGTTCCATTAAATTGGAGAGGAGGTGACAGGGATTTTCGTGAATACTGGATTTATTATTTAAATTTGGTTTTTCGTAATGGCCTAAACATAGAAGTGGAATGGATGTCTTTAATTTGAGAGGCTAGCCCCTTTAAATGTTATATAGACTGTGATGGTAAAGGAAAACCGTGGTTCATTTGGACAGCAGTAAGAGGGCCATCTGAAAAATTTACTGGGAAGAATTTGATGAGGACCATTAGATTCCCTGATGCTGAAAGTATTTCTTTTAAAACATATCTGGAGTCCTGAAATACTGCTAAAGAGAAAAATAGACAAGTGGTTTTGTCTTCTGACATATTGCATACTGAAAGCTAAGGAATGAAGCATCTTCAAAAATGGATGCTTCTCAGAAAACAGTGGAATAAGTCTTAAAAACAAAACAAATTATAAAATGTTTTTTGGACTGATGATGATAGCTCTGGAGCTTTGTTTGGTAGGAGGCGTACTCCCCGATTGATGGTCCTGTTTTACTGAAACATGCCTATAGGACATTTACAGCTGTTTGGACCTTTCTAAAGTAAGCATAAATAGGTGATTTTTTTTTGGCTACCACATAGGTGCTCTTGTGAAATTACCCATCTAAGATACATGCGCCGTCCTATTCCCCAGATCTAATCACACTACAGTAGTTTATAACCCTGCCAAAGGTAGGCATGCTGGGGTGAGAGACGCTTACTTTTCATCTGGCAAAGGAAAAGAATTTTCAGCAAAATCATTTTATCTGAATAAATATCTTTGAACAATGTCCTCAGTTTTGTTCTTTAGGTTAAACAAGGAGGTTTTGTAATAATGCACTGCTGATTCTGAATAGAACGCCAGGTGTTATCATTTCAAGTTCAGTTCAGTGTTTTTAATTACTCAGCTTGGAAGGGCTGCACAAAGCACTACATGTGGATCTATTTAATTATCATGCCTCATGAGACGCATTTTCCTGATGAATTAGCTATTATTAGGGAAAAAAAATCCCCAAACAGTTTGTAATACTGACTACAGAGTGCTCAATGTATTATTGTTTTGCAAATGTATGTTTTATTGAATAAGACTTTCACCGCTGCAGCAGACATTAATGGCTACGCTAAGTAATCAGAGACAATCAAATAGAACAGATCCCAATACATATGGATATTTCTAAACAGATTTACTCTGTCAGTCACCTAAGAATGTTGCAGATCTGATGTTTTAATTTCTCCCCTACACTGTAATTTTGTTGTGGCCTTTGCTCTCATTGTTCTTTGGCATGCACGATGACATGTCAGCCACTGGGGGGAGAAGCAGGATGGCCAACTTTAAAAGGATCTTCTGAGGGGACATCTTGAAATACATGGTAGGAATGAGGGTCATGTCTTAAGGTCTCAGTAAAATGGATTGGACTAGATAATGAATTGGACTGGATAGGACTAAACAAATAAAAACAAGTGAGGGAGCATGGCTCATGGAATTCTTTCCAATCCTTCTACACGGGCATTTGTATCTTTGATCTCAAGGAGAGAGGGTAGAGTGGAGGCTTGAATGGTGAAGTACATAAGGATTCTGTTAGTTTGGACAGAATAATAAAATTAGACATGTATGGCAGCAGTAAGAGGTTGTGAGTGAGCATGTGGAACGTGGCATGGTTTAGAGCAGCATGGTATGTGTTGTGTGGTTTGTGCACAAGTGTATTGTAGGGTTGTCAACGTTTTGAAAGAAGAGAACCAGTCACCTGTGGCTACTTGTGCCCCTCCCCCTCTCCCACCTTCTGCACCACCCCTGCCCTATCCCACCCCCAACAAATTTCTGTGGAGAGGGCAGCAGTGCAGGCCATATCGAAGGGTAGGGGGAGTACAAGAAGTTGCATTCTTCTGCATCCATTAGTCACAGTCCCCTCCTCGGACCCTCAATACACATATGCTCACCCATATGGTTAAATCCAAATATATATTCTGCATACGCAGACTCCTCCACCCTTTCCCCAGCAATCTGTCCAGAGCCGAGCTAGGCCACTTCCCCATACAGCCAACCATATAAAACAAAGATCTCAGTAATGGCAATACAAACTCTCCGAGTATCAGGCTATTGAAAGTTAATTTTAAAAAATCCTTCAGAGCCAAGAGCAAATCTCCCATGCCGGCACTAACTTCCAAAACTCACCCAAGGACTCTACAAAGAAAAGGCAGCACTGTAAATATTGCAGCGGGCTCTCGAACATCAGTAAATCTATTAGGAAAGCTGAACAGGCCAAATTACTTAAATAGAAATTCCATGCTAACGGAATACCCAGCCTTGGTCGCACATGCAGAACACAGATGGACCTTCGCCAAATACAAAATAAGTTACCATAAAGTGAAAATAGAAATATGTACACAAAAGGGAAACTGAAACTTCAAAAAGTCAGACCCTGAAGGCAGTGCAATAGCAGAGAAACAGAAAGAGATGCATTCCCCCTGTACTGTACAAAACAACAGAGCAGATGTCAGCACTGGCATTAGTAGGAATGCAACCAGGGCAATTGCTCTGGACCCCCAAGACAGAGAAGGCCCCCCAAACCATTTTGATGCTGAAGAAGGAATAGCCTGCTAATAGGGTTTAGGACCCCCTCCAAATTTTTGTCTGGGTTGGGCCCCAGCCATGTATAACACCAGACCTGGCAGATGTACATTCCAAAAACTGACATATTCCAATTACTAAATAGAAAATAGAATTATTTTCTACCTTTGTCAGGTCAATTATTTTTGGTTCCAGTCTCTGGTGTCTATTTTCCTCTGTCTTCTCTTACCTCTCTTTTCATGATCTCCTGCCTTCACTTTCTCCTTTAGGTCAGTCTCTAACACAGACATCTTTTCAGTTTTTCTTCAATTATTTTTCTGTTTCTCTATCCAAATTTCACTCCTCCTCCTTACCAAGCACTTCTCAATTTTACTTGTTTATTTATTGTATTTAGCTGCAGGTTTCCATCTTTTCTCTCATCCCAACTTTCCCATCCCCTTTCTCTCCTTCCCCAGCCTCTTATTTCCTAGTCTTTAACTAACTCTCGTCCTCTCTCTCCCCCCATACTCAGCATCTCTCCTCTGGGTCTCTCCCTGTCCTCCCCATGTCCATCAATTCCCATCTATTTCCTGTCCCTATCCTTCTTCCCCATATCCAGAACTTCCCCTCTATGGCCTTATTTTTCCCCTGTCCAAAATCTCTGCTCTGTGTTGCTATTCCCTCCCCATGTCCAGCATCTCTTCTCAGTGTGCCCCTTACTAGCACCCCCAATGCCTAGCATCTGTCCTTTCTCCCCTGTTCCCCCATGCCCAGTATCTTAGAGCAGAGGAGTAGCCCAATGGTTAGAGCACTGGCTTGGGAACCAAGAAACAAGAGTTTAATTCCCACTAGCAGTCCTTGTGGCCTTGGGCAAGTCACTTAACCCTCCATTGCGTCAGAAAAATCCAAGTTATCAATGTCCCTGTTTAATGTACATTACTAAGTTCAAGTTACAATGTAAACCACTTTGACTGGAATGATAAAGCAGTATAACAAAAACAAATAAATAAATCTTCCCTCCATGCCCACCTCTTCCCTTCTTTATTTCTGTGGATAGCACTGCGCTCCTCCCTGTTTTGTCAGCTCGCAACCTTGGGGTCATCTTTGACTCTACTCTCTCTCTTTCTCTGTGCACATCCAACAGATAGCTAAAATCTGTCGCTTCTTTCTCTAAAACATCAGCAGAATTCATTCCTTCCTTTTTACATACACTACTAAGACCATCATCCACTCACTAGTCATATCCCGTCTCAATTATTGTAACCTGCTCCTCGCTGGTCTCCCTCTGAATCATCTCTCTCCTTCAATCTGTTCAAAACTCAGCTACACGGCTTATCTTCTGCCATTGTCGCTATGCTCATGTAACCTCTCTTCTCAAGTCCCTTTACTGGTTCTCTATCAGTTTCTGCATCCAGTTCAAACTTCTCCTACTGACCTACTAGTGTATTCAATCATTCTGTGACTCCTCACTACCTTTCCTCTCTTATCTCACTCTATACCCCTTCTTGGAAACTCCACTCCTCTGGCAGATCTCTTTTATCTGTTCCCTGCTCTGCCACTGCCAACTCCAGATTTGGTTCATTCCACCTTGCTGCTCCATATGCCTGGAACATACTATCTGAGTCGGTGCGTCAGGCTTCTTCTCCAGTCCTATTCAAATCCAGGCTGAAGACACACCGCTTTGAAGTTGCTTTTGGATCCTGATGTTCCTCACTCCCTTGTCCACTACCTATATAGTAACATAGTAAATGGCAGCAGATAAAGACCAGTATGGTCCATCTAGTCTGCCCAGTAAGATGGTAAGAGTAGGTGCACCTGCCGCTCCGTGCAGGCCACCCCTCCCCATGTCTTTGTTTAGGGGTGAACCCACCACTCTGTGTAGGACACCCCTGTTTGTTGAGAAATTAGATATTTAAGTTTCTTTTGATTTTATCCTGTTGCTGTAAAGGGATTCACTGTGTCTGTCCCTTGCCATTTTGAATTCTGTCACTGTATTTGCCCCCACCACTTCCATCGGGAGGGCATTCCAAGCATCCACCACCCTTTCAGTGAAAAAGTATTTCCTGACATTGCCTTTCAGTTTACCCCTTGCAGCTTCATGTTATGCTCTCTAGTTTTACAGCTTCCCCTTCTTTGGTAGAGGTTTGTTTGTTCATTAATTCTTTTTAAATATTTAAAGGTCTGAATCATATCTCCCCTATCCCTTCTCTCCTCCAGAGTGTACATATTTAGGTCTTCAAGTCTCTTCTCATACCGCTTCTGACACAGACTCCAAATCATTTTGGTCCCCTTCCTCTGAACAGGTTCCAGTCTTTTTACATCCTTTGCAAGATATGGTCTCCAAAACTGAACACAGTATTCCAAGTGAGGCCCCACCAGTGACTTATACAGTGGCATTAGTACCTCTTCCTTTCTGCTGGCAATTCCTCTTTGTATGCAACCCAACATCCTCCTGGCTTTTGCCACTGTCTTGTCTCACTGTTTTGCCACCTTGAGATCCTCAGAAATAATCACACCAAGGTCCTTCTCGTGGTCCATGCACACCAACCTCTCGCCCCCTATCGCGTACATTTCCCTTGGACTTCTGCTTCCCAAGTACATGACACTGCACTTCTTCGCATTAAATCTTAACTGCTAAGCATTAGACCATTCTTCCAGCTTTTGTAGATCTTTCCTCATGTTATCCACTCCCTCAGGGGAGTCCACTCTGTTGCAAATTTTTACATCATCTGCAAAAAGACAGACTTTTCCATTCAGTCCTTCAGCAATATCACTCACAAATACATTGAACAGTGTTTATCTTACCATACTCTAGTCCTCAGTTTTGCGATGATTTTTTTCATCTTGATTAGATTTTAAGCTCTGATGAGCAGGGACTGTGTCTTACATCTTTATGTTCAGTGCTGTGTAAGCCTTGTAGCGCTATACAAATTATTAGTGGTAATTTGCCCTTTTTCTCCTATCTCTTTCCCACCAACATCTGCTCTTTCTGCCCTATGCTCCCTTCTTGCCCAGTATATTCCCGTTTCCTCTATATCTCCCCATCTGCCCTTTTACCCCTGTCCCTCCCATGTCCTGAATCTGCCCTTTACCCCTATGTCACCCTCCATCTGACCTTTTTCCCTTATCCCCCACCCCATGCCCAGCATCTGCTGTCCATCCTTCCTGTAGCAACCTTCTGCCCATTGCCCCCTCATCCCATGGCTGACATCTGCCTTCCACCTCCCCCCTGAGATCACCATCTGCTGTTCTTCCCTCCCCCCCCCCCCCCGGCCAGCATCTGTTTCCCTGTCCAGCATCTTTCCCCTATTAAAAAATCAGATCAAGTGTTAGGACAAACATAAACTAACATTCACTACATAAAACATATATAGTTAAATGTAGGAACATCCGTCAAGTCGGGGGACAAGAAACCCCTTCGTATAAACGGACTTCTCCCTTTAATCTTTTTTATTTTTATATGTCTACAACAGTCCTAGTAAAAGCAGACCCAAAGAGCCACAGTGCTAAGAATAAAAATTCTAAATGGCCAAAGAGTCAAAATCAAACTTAGCTGGCAATCGGGTCCTGCAATGGTCTCCCAAGCACTCCTTCCAAGATATTTTAGCGAGAAAATCAAGAAGATATTCTTCAAGGCTCCATTCCTCCCAAAATACTGCAAGGGGAAAACATCCTCTTGAGCAACTCATCGAGAAGACATTTCTTCAAAACTCCATAACCCAGCACTGTGTTTCGGATCCTCCGACCCTGCTTCAGATGGCATTAAGATATTCATTCAGTTAGGTTCACAAATGACCGTTGCACATTCAAAGAACGTCCTTCCAAAGAATGGCGTCTGACCTCCCCTGGAGCATCTTTCCCCTGGCACCAGTGTCCCGCATCTCTCCCTCTGCCTCCTCTTATTCAGCATCTGTCTCCCATATCCAGAATCTGTCCCCTGCCCCCTGTGTCCAGTATCTACCCTCCACCTCTGGCCCCTCCCCTGCTGATGCCCCACGTGGTCTCTCTCCTATCTTAACCCCAAACTGCCACCACTGCCTCCCTCAACATCGGTGGCAGCAACGGTTTAAAAAAGGAAATTAAAAAAAATCCCAAGCAAAAGCATGTGGTCCAGATTCCAGTGCGCTTGTCTCTGCCGGTCCCGCCCCCTTCTGATGCATACTTCCGTGTCAGAAGTATGCATCAGAAGGGGGCGGGACCGGCAGAGACAAGCAGGTGAGAGACTTACAAGCGCACTGGAACCCATGCTTTTGCTTGTTTTTTGTTCTTTTTTTCAGCTGCTGTTGCTTGGGGAGGCCAGGGGGGGTGACTGATGCTGCAGATTCGCAGATCCAGGAGAAGTGGCGGTGGCAACAGCAATGGCAGCAGGTCAAGGTTGCTGACTGCCTGAAAAAAAAAAGCCTGGCTTTTGTATGTCTGGTTTTAACTATCTGCCGGCAGCTGGCCTGGTCATACAAAATCCGGTCAGGCTGGCTGAAAACCGGTCAGTTTGCAACCCTTGTGTATCGGTGTGTGTGTTTTGTGTAACATTCTGTTATAATTTACTGTATCAAAGTTTCTATATTGCAGAAGCTGTAACTGCTTATCTCCAGGAACAAGCAGGAATGAGTCCTCACATATGGGTACGTCGGTACCAACGGAGCCTGCGCGGGAAAGCTTCCCAGAAAGAAAGCTTTTGGGAGCCTCCCACAGCACCTGCGCGCTGCCTTCCCGCCTTTCCTAACCAACTCTCCTCAGTTCTTCTTTTCCGCGGAGCCAGCAGGTCGTGTTCCTGTCACCGCTGAAGAAGTTCTTTATTTTAATTTATTTCTTTGGTCGCGTGTCTGCCTTCCCCGACGCCGGACCGGTACTGCCGGTCTTTTCTTTCAAAACAAAAATATATTATTTTTCCTCACTTGGTGTATTTTTCTTCTTAGGCCTACAGGCCCACAAGAAAATTTTCCCTCATGGAAAAACCAGCCTCCGGGTTCAAATAATGCACTAAGTGTAGCGGTACAATTTCTGTTACAGATACCCATGAATGGTGTCTTAAATGTTTGGGTCCTGAACACTCCATCCCGGATTGCCAGTCCTGCTCTCTAATGTCTAAACGAGGGTTACAGGACCGAGCAGCCAAGCTCCATGTGCTGTTTCCCACGGATGCACCGGCGGTGGCATCGACATCCTCCAGGTCTTCCTCTCCTGATGGGTCTCGGGTAACCAAACATAAACCTAGCAGGTCCTTGAAGGGCAAATCTCCCTCTCAGCATCGAGATGCCTCTGGGCTTGCCTTCGAGGATCCTGCCCCAGCCAAACAACCCCAGCGGGAAGCTCCGGCTTCCAAAGCTCCTCCTATGGGGTTACAGGTTGACATCGATGGCACGGCCTCGACCGATCACCTGTTAGACTGCTCTGGGGTACCGGCACCTTCTCCCGGTACCGACATCCAGGCAGGCGTGGCGTCCATGGATCACACTGTTCAATCCATGCAGCAGGCTATAATGGCTTTTATTAATGCTGCGACGCCCACAGTACCGCAACGAGTCCCGTTGTCGGTGCCGTTACCGGTACCAGCGCCGATACCGGTACCGACTGCATCGACATCGGCCAGGATACCGACTTCGGTTCCTTGTCCAGGGCTATTTCTCGGTACCGATCCGGTACCAGGAATGCCCGATGTCGGTACCGATCGATACGCGTATCGATCGTTGGAAGGGGACAGACGATACTTCGATTCCTCTGATGATTCTGATTCATCAGATGAGTCTCCTGAAGTATCCATTACCCTTCCTGAGGAACCTACTTCTCCAAAAAGGAGAATGTCTCCTCCAGAGAATTTGTCCTTTCAAGACTTCATAATAGAAGTGGCTAAAGGACTCTATTTCAGTAACCTCTGAAGCAGAGCCTAGAGCAAAAAAAATTGATATTTTAGGATACTCTAAGGCTCCCAGAGAGGCAGTCACCTTGCCAATTCATGAAATTCTTCATGAACATATGATTGACTTATGGGAGACTCCTCTCACCCTTTCTCCTCATTCTCGTAGATTGTACCGTGTCCCTCCTTGTCCTGGATTTCAGAAAACTCAGCTTCCTCACCACTCCATTGTGGTGCAGTCAGCTATGAAAAGGATAAAGAGTACCAAAAGACACTCTTCTGCTCCCCCAGGAAGAGAATGCAGGACCTTGGATGCTTTTGGTAGGAAAATCTTCCAAGCCAGCATGCTTATTGCCAGAATCAACTCATATAGCCTTTATATGGGTATGTTTCTTAAGGAAGTTGCACAAAAGCTGCACAACTTTCTCCCTTTTCTTCCAGAGGATAAAAGGGATGAGTTCCTCCTTTGGCTTAAGCATACTCAAGACAGCAGAGCCTCAGGCATTGCCATAGCTGCTCGCAGAATTGCTTGGCTCCAGGCTTCTGATCTAGAGCCTTGGGTTCAGGATGGTTTAGGAAATCTGCCCTGTACGGGTGAAAATCTCTTTGGCAAAGAGTGGCAAATAAAGGCCACTCAAATGGATGCAGAGAATTCTGCTCTGGATAGACTTTCTAAGTCAACCTCCATTCCAGCCAAGAAAAAAACCTTTCAAAAAGCCTTTTTACAAAAGGAGCAGATTTCCTTCCACTTCTGGCCAGCAATCTTCTACAGGTCGCTTTGCTACCAAGCATCAGCAACCTAAACAGGCCAGGCCTAAACCTGCAGGGACTGCTACAACCCAGCAGTCCCAACCCCCTCAGGGTTTTTGACTTGATACTAGAGAACTTAACCTTTCTGGCTCTACAACAGCCAGAACCTCTCACCATTCCAGGAAGGTTAGCTCATTTTGCTCCCAGATGGGAGCAAATCACATCAGAGCAGTGGACTCTCTCCATCATAAGAGAGGGCTACAAACTTCATTTCTCAGACCTTCCTCCCTACACCACGGTGAGACATTTCAATTCTCCCACATCTCTCCTCGACCTTCTGGATCAGGAGGTGACTACCCTTCTGGCCCAGGGGGCCATAGAAAAAGTTCCTCTTCTTCAACAGGGGTCAGGGTTTTACTCCCCCTATTTTCTCATTCCAAAGAAAACAGGGGGATACAGACCCATTCTAGATCTCAGAGAATTGAACAAATTCCTATGCAAGGAGAAGTTCAAGATGCTTTCTCTAGGCACTCTCCTTCCATACCTGCAGAGTCAGGATTGGCTTTGTTCTCTAGATCTCAGGGATGCATACACTCATGTCCTCATCCATCCATCTCACAGAAAATTCCTACGTTTTCTGTTCCAGGGAAAACATTACCAATACAGAGTGCTTCCTTTCGGTCTAGCCTCTGCTCCAAGAGTGTTCACCAAATGCATGGCAATAGTTGCTGCATTTCTACGCACTCTGGGAATATTTGTCTTCCCATACCTGGACGACTGGCTCATCCGAGCTCCAACCCAGTCAGAGGCTCAGATCTCCCTGAACCGAACCAGGCGCATTCTGCAATACCTGGGACTTGTGGTAAACTTCCCAAAGTCCCAGCTCACCCCTACTCAGTCCCTGGAATTCATAGGGGCCTGGTTGGACACCACTTCTGCAAGGGCCTACCTTCCTCAGGCCCGTTGTCAACGTCTAGTGCAGTTAGCCTCCCAGATTCAGTCAAAGAGCCACTTAACTGCCAGGGAGATGCTACAGCTGCTAGGCCATATGGCTTCCACAGTACATGTGGTACCTTATGCTCGCCTACACATGAGAGCAGCTCAATGGACTTTGTCCACCCAGTGGACTCAAGCTTCAGGAGCTCTCTCAGACCAAATAGCAACCTCCAAACGTCTCTTTTGGTCTCTCCAATGGTGGATGTCCACTCAAAATCTGTTGCTGGGGTCCCCCTTCCAACCTTTGTTACCCCAAGCAACCCTCACAACAGATGCCTCCCAAACAGGTTGGGGAGTTCATCTACAAGACCTCTCCACCCAAGGGACTTGGTCCCCTCAGGAGACCTCTCTTCATATCAACCACTTGGAACTTCGAGCAGTGTTCCTAGCTCTCAAGGTCTTTCATACCCTCCTCAGCTACAAGACAGTCCTCATTCATACGGACAATCAAGTAGCCATGTTTTACATAACCAACAAGGAGGAACTGGCTCTCTGTCGCTTTGCAACGAAGCTCTAAGATTATGGGCCTTCGCCAGAGAGCATCAAATCCATCTCCTGGCAGTATACCTCCCAGGAATCCAAAACTCTTGGGCAGACAGACTCAGTCGAGTTCTGCTTCCACACGAATGGTCCCTGCACATGGATCAGGTACTCAGAATCTTCCAAGAATGGGGAACCCCGGACATAGACCTCTTTGCAAGTCCGTGGAATGCCAAACTTCCCCGGTTCTGTTCCAGAATTCCATGTCAGGGAGTTCAGGTCAAGGATGCCTTCCTCCTTCATTGGGGTCAGGGCTTCCTGTATGCCTTTCCACCCATTCCTTTGATTCCCAAGACTGTTCAAACTCCAGAGGGATCAAGGATCTATGATCTTCATAGCTCCACGCTGGCCACGCCAAGTATGGTACCCTCTACTTCTGCATCTCTCCCAAGCCCCCTCCCTGGACTTGGGAGCTGCTCCAGACCTTCTGTCCCAGGAGGAAGGGACCTTGTGGCATCCAAACCCCAAGTCCCTTCACCTCAGAGCTTGGTTACTGAAGGCCTAGACCTTCAAGACTTCAATCTTTCTCAGCAAGTGAAGGATATCCTCCATGCTTCCAGAAAACCATCCACTAGGCGTTCCTATGCTTTTAAGTGGAAAAGATTTTCCACTTGGTGTGCTCAAAAGGGTCTTGACCCTCTGGCACTTCCTGTGAATTCTCTATTGGAATATCTCCTGCATCTCTCCAATGCAGGCCTTAAAACGAATTCCGTACGGGTCCATTTGAGTGCTATTGCAGCATCCCTTAAGCCTCTCAATGGACAACCTATTTCCTCTCATCCTCTTATTGCAAGATTCATGAGAGGCCTAACTTTAACTAAACCTCCCATTCGACCTCCTCCGGTGGCATGGGACTTAAACTTGGTTCTTGGTCAGCTTATGAAACCACCTTTTGAACCCTTAGCCACTACCTCCTTGAAATTTCTTTCCTGGAAGGTTATTTTCCTTATTGAAATCACTTCTGCTCGCCGCATCAGTGAACTGCAGGCCTTAGTGGCTAATCCACCTTATACAAGGTTCCATCATGATAAGGTAGTCCTTAGGACAAATCCTCACTTTATGCCTAAAGTGGTTTCACCTTTTCATCTTAATCAAGAGGTATATTTACCTGTCTTTTTTCCAGCTCCTCATGCATCCAGTGCAGAGAGGAACCTTCATACTCTAGATTGTAAAAGAGCTCTTGCTTTTTACTTACACCGGACACAGCAACATAGAAAGTCTTCCCAGCTTTTTGTTGCTTTTGATCCTTCTCATTTAGGACTTCCAGTCTCTAAAAGAACACTGTCCAATTGGATTGCTCAGTGTATTTCTTTTGCTTACCAGAGTAAGAACCTTTCTCTGGAGGGCCATGTCACAGCTCACAATGTGAGGGCCATGGCCATCTCTATGGCTCATCTTCATTCTGTGTCCATCGACCAGATCTGTCGAGCAGCCACCTGGGCCTCGGTTCATACCTTCACAGCCCATTACTGTTTGGACAAGGACTCCCGCCGGGATGCCTTGTTTGGTCAGGCTGTCCTCAGACACCTGTTCCATTCTTGAACAACTCCTGCCCTCCTTCCCTCAATGGATGCCTGAGATCCATAGGAAGACGAGGAACCCTTCAGGGTCCCATACCCTTGGGGATCTCCCAGGCATCTTAGCTAGGGAGTCCCCATATGTGAGGACTCATTCCTGCTTGTTCCTGGAGATAGCCCAGTTACTTACCTGTAACAGGTGATCTCTGGGAACAGCAGGAATTAGTCCTCACAACCCTCCCACCTCCCCTAGGAGTTGTATCTCTCTCTCTATCTTTCCTTTCCTCTCTCTCTCTATTGTCTCAGCTTTAAACTTGAAATGAGGAGAGTTGGTTAGGAAAGGCGGGAAGGCAGCGCGCAGGTGCTGTGGGAGGCTCCCAAAAGCTTTCTTTCTGGGAAGCTGGGGAGCTTTCCCACGCAGGCTCCGTCGGTACCGACGTACCCATATGTGAGGACTAATTCCTGCTGTTCCCAGAGATCACCTGTTACAGGTAAGTAACTGTGCTTTCCCATAGAAATATATTGGGCAATTATTTTGGAGAGCTTATTTCTCTGGAACACCTCGTCTGATCTGACTCATTTTCAAACTCAATATGTCTTTTCACCAGTTTCCCCCATGCCAAATTTGGCTCTTTCTTCCCTGTGCTCTCCATCATGCCCAGTATTTTCCCTTTTCCCTAAATCCATTCAATTTTGGGGGAGTTATTTTTCCCCACATTCTCTAACTCCTTTCCAACTACCATTAGTTTGGAAGGAATAAAAAAAAAAAAGACTATTTCTATTCAAAACGAGATATTTTTTTTCTCTCCTGTGGAATCTGCTTAACTGTCATGCAAGTGGCACGAGAGAAAGAACACAAATTTGTCTGTTTCTAGAATTATCTACCAACCACACAGCCTTGCAGTGGACTCAGTTCATAGGCTAATGGTGTTGACATTTCCAATGTATTTCAAAGGAATGTACATCCTTAGTGCCTTATAAGTTCATTTCTTCTCCCTTTCTAGGTTTTGGATGACACAGTGTTATTGTAGCAGCCTCCCATGAGTTATTCAGATTTCCTTGACTCTTGTCAGTGGACAAGTAATCACTTCTATAGTAGCACAATATAGAAGCCATAGTTACAGCAGGGGTTCTCAATGCAGTCCTCAGGACACAACTAACTAGACAGGTTTTCAAGAAACCACAGTGCATATGCATAGATAGATTTGCATTCACTGCCTCAATTATATCCAATTCTCTCTCATACCCTGGGTTAAGAGCCTGTGGTTTATAGGAGCTAAAACTGTTCTGGTGCTCTAGATGATTGTGCATGATTGGAGGTTTGTGCTCTGGAATGCGTCTATAGCAGTAGTAATCAACCCGTTCTCAAGACACACCCAGCCAGCCTGGGTTTCAGGGTATTCACAATGAACATATATGGAAGAGATCGGTATGCATTTCCTCCACTGCATGCAAATCAGTCTCATGCATATTCATTATGAATGTCCTGAGAACCAAACTTGACTGTCTTTAAGAATCCCTGGTCTACAGTTAGTGCATCTGCCTCCCCATAGTTCAGAGAAGCCTGCTCTACTTTTAAGCAACGGTGCTCAGAATATGTAGTATTAGTGCAATGGTTCCCAAACCTGTCCTGTGGCTCCCCAGTCAGTTGAGTTTTCAGGATATCCACTATATGCAGGAGGTAGATTTGCATGCAGTGGAAGCAGCATACGCAAATCTCTCTGATGAATATCCTGAAAACCTGACTGGCTAGGGAGCTCACAGGACCAGTTTGGGAACCATTGCAGTAGTAATTGTCAGTAAGATGATAAAAGCAATTGAAATGTAGGGTCTAGTGTGATGCATCGGTGGCAAAGCTGCACACTGCCATGCAGAGGGCCCCAGTTTGATTTCCAGATCAGGTCTTAACAGTCCCTGAGGGGGGGCAGTTAGAACCCTCAATAGGGGTGACATCTTATGGCTGGATTTAGAGCCCATGATACAAGGTTCTAGAAGGAACCCTGGTGCATGACCTTTGGCCTAAATTGACCAGAATGGCAACAATGGAAAGAATGTTTTCTTAAAACAGATGAACCCCCATGGTTGCAAATGAAAGCTTATAGTGCCAAGATCACAGCCGTGCTTCTATGCTATAAAATAGTTTAAAAAACTACAGCATGGTCATAGTAAGAGGAGTTAAACTGAAATGTTTTTAACACTTAAGGGGTTAGATTTTCTATGGCTGGTTTTCTCATTCTTTGTTTATGGGTAAAATGCTTAACAAATCAGTCCCTTAGGGAGTCAGACGTCCCACAATGAATATACATGAGATAGATGTGCATGTATGGCCTTCATTGTATGCCAGTCTATCTCATACATATTCATTGTGGGACTCCTGAAAACCCAACTGGTCTAGGTGTGCCCTGAGGACTAGGTTGAGAACCACTGATCTAGGCACATGTCTACTAAGGTGCACATTGGTAGCACGTGATTGTGCTTCCAAATTAGCACTGAGGCCCATGCTAATATTTGGAGATGTGCATCTATCCCCCTACCGATAATACAATGCTGACATGCAGCACGATGCTAACCAGCATGTGGGTGCACTTAACGCCGCCCATTGATGTGGCATCATGTGAACCCACACTAACGGCAACGGGCGCAGTTGTTGCATGTCCAAAGCACTCATGCTAACCACAATGCGCTATCGACACCCGTTTATGCCCCTAACCAGTTCAGTCCCCACCCTATTGTGCACTGTTCAGTTAGTGCAGGATTTTTAGCATTGTATCCCACGCAGCTAGCACAGCACCCTTAGTGTGCATCAAACCACACACTATTGGCTAGTGCACCTTAGTTAACAGCATAATCCTTAGTGTGCACTCACTATATTAGTGTACACCATCTGCCCCAAGGGCCTATAGGAATAAAATGGGCTCTGAGGTTGATAGCTTGCACTGAGCATTCATAAATGGCCCCGTTAATGTATCCTTGAACCCTTTATACAGGAACAAAGAAGCTTTAAGAAAGCTTAACATATGTGCATGTGGGCTAAAATAAAATAGAGGGCTCAAATAAGAAATAGGATTTTTATTTGATAATTTTGTTCTAAGACATTTCCTAGCCTTAAGCACATACTACAGACCTTGTGTTCATGGAATGCAATTGTTTTTCTCTTATCCTTTACAGCTGGTGTCAGGCAGATAGGTAAGCAAATGTATTTTCAGTTCTGCACTTTGGGGGCTGGCTAATAATTCCTGACCCTGTCCCTTCTCAGATTTCTTTAATCTCCCAGACCATCACCAACTTGATTTAACCATTTTGCTATAGTATACAAAGTTCCTGAAGCTCTTATGTGTCTTGACAATACTGTAAGCTCTATGGAAGGAGGACTGTCTCTTGGATGTGTCTGTAGGAAGTGCATTCCTCTTGTTTTGCTATCTAAATGGTTAAAAATGGTAGCGGTTGTGGATCAGTGCCTTCAAAAGAGAAGTTTTTTAAAAAAAATTATGACATTTTTATTGATATAAGAAAATGAAGTCATGGGGGGCGGAGCCTGATGTCCAGCGGGTTAGACGCTTTGCGCTGAAGCTCCCGAGGGGCCTACTCAGAATCCTGACTTAATACCTACATTAACTTAATATTTTGCTCCGAACTTACCGGGGTGCCTCGGGGGGGATGGCGGCCCATAAACCAGCGCGCTTAGACTTCGGATCTCCCTCTTCTTCACACGGAAAACGTTCCAAGACAGAGCTGCCTTCCCCACAAAAGATGGTGCCATTTCGGGATAACCCCGAAATGCAACAGGAGATCTTGGAGGAAATACGTGGTGTGAAGGAACTGGTGCAGTCCAACGGAGAAGCGCTCCGAGCCATGAGAGAAGATTTTGGTGTGCTTCAGGATCGTTTTGAAGGTCTTTCATTACGGCAGGACAATATGGCGGGGGTCCTCGACTCGCACGTGGTGCGCTTGGTGAAACTGGATGAGGCTGAGCGTCAGATACAGAATCTACAAAAAGAGTTAGAGGATAGCAATAATCGAGCCCGTCGCAACAATGTAAGGCTCATTGGTGTACCGGAGGGCGCGGAAGCAGGAGATATGAGAGAATTCCTGGTCAAAACTCTTCCCTCCTTGCTGAAGATTACTTTTCACAGAGATCTGGAAATTGACCGAGCACATCGTGTTCCTACCAGCATGGCGCTCAATCGGACGACCCCCCGGCCCATCATTTTTCGTCTACTGAGATATCAGCAAGTTGAGCAAATTCTAAATGCTGCCCGGGCGAATCGTCATTTGGAGTTTGAAAATCATAAAGTCTCCTTCTTCCCTGACTTGGCTAAGCCCACAGCTGACCGTCGGAAGAGACTCCTTGCTTTTCGACCTAGACTTCAACAGTTACAGGCTCGCTTCGGCATCTTATATCCAGCGAAGCTCAGAGTGACTCTCCATAACCAAACTCGTACCTTCGAAGATCCTGATCTGCTAGCAACATTTCTAGCTTCTAAAGAAGCAGACCAGATGCGCTAATCCAACAGCTTGGATGGAATCCGCTGGAACTGTCCGCCATTTTGAATGGCCCGATGCGGTGATCGCTGCCTGAAACGGAGACTGCCTGGACTTTTCTTTCTCTTTATATATACCTTATTGGTCTCCTTTCTTTCCACGATGAGATCCTTGGTTAGTTTCGGAGCCTGTATAGCACTGTAGGATTTATGTTTCAATTCAGGCCTTCTCTGGGGTTTCTCCCCGCAGACATCAGGCCGCCAGTAATTTCTGGGGTTTTGCTTCTTCTCTAAGGCACTCCGGTGCTTATTTTGTTATAAGGGGCGCTTCATGGTTTTCCTTAGTTTAATTCCTATCATGTTGTTTCTGCAGTCATTTACTGGTACTATGAGCGACATTGTGTACCTCTGTGCGCTATTATGTTTCTTTTTCAGATTGTTTAACTATTTGGCATGGCTTTATGTAAGTTATCATTACTGACTGTAAAAGGCATCAATAGTCCATTCCAAAGAAGGACAATCCCTAGCTCTCTTAATCATGATTATTTTGAGTTAGTGTTTTTTCAGGAGGCCCATTTACTGGGCATAGCTATTTCCTACCTCCTTCATTACGAAATACTGGAAATTGGCTCCCATCTGAACCTCAATGATTGGTGGAATTATGTCCATTTTTACTGTAATTATGAGTAACTACCTCGTATGTCAATCTCTTCCACTCAAGCCCTTCACTGCTTGTTTAAAAGGAAGGTGTTCCATGGTTATGTTCTAACTGTTAACTGCTCTCATTTGGCTGTTTAATTCTGTATCCATTTCTGCCACAGGATCAGCCTGTATCATCAATACCATTTCTGCTTGTTTGCTGTACAATAACTGTTGTGTGTAAGCGCTTATGTGATGAATCTTATTAGCTTAGAGAAGAAGCATAGGGGTGGGGGGTAATTGGGGTTGTTTTCCTTATTGTATGTGTGTATTTGTATCTTTTGGTGTGTTGTTACTTTTGTTTGTTGTAAAATGAAAATAAACGTCTTAAAAAAAAGAAAATGAAGTCATATCACCAGCAAACATCACATCTGTGATGTAATAGCTGACGGATCAATCAGTGAACATGCTCCTTGTGGTTAGAAAGCTAGCAGAGCTATACAAACATCCAAGCCTCATAGGGGGTTTTGAGACTCCTACGTTTTGTATACCTATCCTCTTTTACCTAGCGAGTGGAAATATATCCCCCCCCATCTTCCACCCTAGAAGTTTGACTTCAGCACTGCAGGCTTGATGCTGGGTGTCTTACCAAAAAAGCAGTATTATAGTTTATCCAGGAAAACGTAGCACTTGTTTAACACCTGGTCAAGAATTTTGCCAGAAACAAATCTGAACAGAAAATGTGCTGTGGCCTATTGCATAACAGAGGAAAATTGACAAAGCATAGTTTCTTTAGGAGCCAGTGAAAGTCAAAACTCCCGCTGCAGCCTTTCTTTCATCATACAGCATGCAGTGGGGAAGCAAAGTCTTCCTAAATGTCTTTCAGTCTGTGCTACCAGGATAGGCCTAGTCTAGACTCAAGGCAGTACTTCATGTGCTATAGTGATTATGGAACAAGATCTCATGTAAACAACTTCTAGGTTATTTTGCCTGTATGGAGTAGTGTTAGCATGCTGTACAAAGTTTCAGAATAATTCAGAAAAAAGAAGCAGTGCTCACTTTAAATGTATGGTTTCCTGGTCACTAGGGTATGTTTACTAATGCGGGAGAAATGCAGCTATCGAAGGCCTTTTTCTGTAATAGCTGCATTGCCTGCAAAAGTTGGCATTCCAATTTGGAGCCGCTACCGTGGGCATTGGCATCACGCATTAGTGCTCTTTTTGCAGGCTTTGCAGACGAAGCTACCACCACCTCAATAGGTGGCAATAGCTGCCTCTGCGAAGCTGTCCTCCCACGAAGTCCTTGTTTTCACCACGGTATCTGCAGGGGAAATGCTGAATGCCCCCTGCAGATACTGCTGGGCTTTTGCAGATATCACCCAGTATTAGCTACAAAAGTCCATTGCGGCTTAGTAAACATACTGCTAAGTTTTTCATGGGTTAAGATTATGGGGAATTTAGCAGGCAGTTTACAAGCAAGGGACAAAATAAGATATTTTAGTTATTTTTTCTCTTTTTATGATGGGATTTTATCTCCATATTTATACTTTCATCCCCACTTCTAACCTAGCAATTGCCTTTGGCCATGTCGGATCTCTGTACCTCGAATCTAACAGCAGATGTCGCTGTTATGTGATGACTGGGGTCTATGGTGGCTCTGTCAGGTGTGATTATGACTTGGGAGATTACCATTGACAACTGTCTGACTTTCTTTAAGATTGTACTGATATTTGTGTTTCTCCAGGAATAAGCAGAAAGTCAGTCCTCACATATAGGTGACGTCGGCATCAACGCAGCCCTTGTGAATTCACTCCCCAGCTTTCAAAGAAAGCCTTTGGGAGTTAGACCGCGCATGCATCTAAGGGTGCCATCTTTCCTCAGTCTTCTTTTTTCCGTGGAGCCCTGCAGACATCCTGTCTGTCATCCCTACTAAAAGTTGACTTTTTCTAACCTTTCTCATAGTGTTTTTTTCTCTTTTTGCCAGTCTGTTCCCAATCACCTCACTGCCCAAGTCCACCCTTGCCTTAGCATCACGTTTTTCTCAGGTCCTTTTTTCTTTTTTGATGCGTGGTTTTTTTCTTGCACTCTCCCTGACTGAGACATCTGAGTTTGATCTAGCGGGTGCCATCTTCCCCTCTATGTCTTTGGTCAGCAGATTTAAGCAATGTGGCAAATGCCCCTGTACCGTGTTTATAATGGACTGCCACAGTCACTGCATCAAGTGCCTCAGTGTGGGTCACAGTGACTTCACTTGCCTGCTCTCTCTGTAGACATCGAGCAAGAGCCAGAGGAATCATGAAAAGCAGCGGGGGGAGTGGTTTGGCTCAAAGACCTCTGCTGTGAAACTGGCATAGAATTTGGAATTGCCACCCTCAGAGACTGCATCTGATGACGGCATCACACACGCACATGCTCTATCCAAGCTCTGAGGTTGCGGAGCCTCGGACCAGCTGTTATCCTCGGAGAATATCCCCTGCAGTTCCAAGACATCGAAGTCAAAGTCTGGTACCCGACCTCGGAGTCCTCAACCCAGCACCGAGGGTGATAACTGGGAGCAGCCCTCAAAGCTGCCTCGGTGGGAGGAGACTCCCACTGCGACAGGGGGAGTCCTCTGACGTGATCACCATTGGTGATTCCCTTTGGGGCTTTGGGCTCGATGCCTTAAAAGGTGCGAATGAATCACTGCAGACCCTACTGGCATTGAAGCCAGGATGGCAGCCTTGGAACGCAGCCTGGCTGCCTTCCTTGAGGTGCAGCAGGGCCTGATTCCCAGAGCCTCCGGATCATCGGTGCTGACAACGGGATCCTCCACTCGAGGACCTCCCCAAAGGACATTCAGTCAGTGCTGGAACAATTCACTCACTCAGAGCCACATCGGTCCACTTCCTATTTGAGGCACAATTCGCCTTCGAGCACCTCAGGGTCAGTGCGTCAGGCACCTCGCTCTCCATTGGTGCCAGTTGCTCATCGCTCCGATGACCATCTGGGCCTCGAGGTCTCGTTTAGCTCTGAGTTGGGCTGGGAGACCGATGACGAGTCACCCAGGGATGTCCCCTTTGAAGCATCTCCCCTTCAGAAGCACCGGAGATCTCTGCCTGAGGACCTCACTTTCCTCAACTTTGTCCAGGAGATGTTGAAGGCCCTGGCCTTCGTAGCAGAACAGGAGGATGAGCCCCATGCTGAGGACTTGGAGATCCTCCAGTACAAGGCTCCTCCGATGGAGGTACTGATGTGCCGATTCCCCCTTTCCAGAGGGCTTGCTGTTCAAGATATGGGAGAACCTAGTGATGGTGCCAATAGTGAGCATCGAGTTGGCAAGAGCCCTGGCTTTCAGAAGACACAGCTGCCTCACAACTCCATGGTAGTGGAGTCGGCCACGTGTCAAAGTCAGAAGACGCACTCTTCAGTACCCTCTGGTAGGGAGGCCCTCACCATGGATAGGTTTAGCAGAAAGCGCTACCAGTGCTCGATGCTCACGGCCCGCATCCAGGTTTACCAGGTGTATATGGGCATGTACCTGAGGGACCTGGTGAAGGAACTCACCGGGTTCTCAGCTTGGCTGGCAGGTGAATCTCTCGAGCGCTTCTGGACCCTCATCTCCTCAGTCAAGGAATGCTCAAAATTCCAGACTTGAGCGTCCTTTAACTGCTTCAAGTCTGTGGCTGCGGTGGGCATTAGTGCCCACCACCTGGCTTGGCTACAGTCGTTGGACTTGGAGCAATGGGTACAAGACAAACTGGCCGATGTCCCCTGAAGAGGAGAGAACCTCTTTGGCAAACCCATGACTGACAAGGCGGCCAAGTTGGAGTCAGAGTTTATGACCAGAACTAGGCTGTCTCGGAAGACCGCTGACCCTTCCTGCTGGAAGGCTTTGGGGAAAAAGCCCTTTCACCCAACGGCATAAAAGGCTTATGGAAGATATCCCCAATTTCTGGCCTATTAGGCTCCCCAACAGGGTCAGTAGGCCAAGGGCCAGGGGTATGGCTCCTGTAAGCAGAAAGCCCCCAAGCCCCAAACAATGCCCCAGCCACAGCCTGGGGGGGGGGGGCTTTTGACTCCTTGGGCATAGTCTGTCTTCCCCCCCTGAGGATCAGGGCCCAAGGCATACGGGAGGACATCTGGTTTACTTCGCTCACCTCTGGCCGGGCATCACCACCGATGCCTGGGTGCTGCAGGTTATGCGGGAAGGATACCTTCTGCACTTTGACCAGATGCTTCCTCCCTTCTTTCTAGGGGAAATTCCCATGACCTCCCTGCACAGAGAGCTCCTGGCCCCTCTGTGGCATGGGGTTCTATTCCAGGTACTTCCTCATCCCAAAAAAGACAGGAGGCTTTCGGCCCATCCTGGATCTGCAGGACCTAAATCTCTTTCTGATGAAGGAGAAGTTCAAGATGCTATCCCTTGGAACATTGCTGCCCTACCTCCAACGGAGAGATTGGCTATGCTCCTTGGATCCCAAAAATACCTATGCCTATATCCTAATCCATCCCCTGCACCGTCAGTACCTCCACTTCGTCATCGGAGGTTGCTACTACCAGTACCGGGTGCTTCACCTGCGCTCAGTCCCCCTGCAGGACATCTGCCAGGTTGCTACCTGGTCATCAGTCCGTATCTTCGCAATGCATTACTGATTGGAGGAGAGCTCATAGCATAATAGCAGCTTTGGCCAGGCAGTACTTTGTCACCTCTTTGGGGAATAGTGCAACTCCTTCCCTCCAGCCCTTTGTGTCCAGGCTACTGGAGAGGTGTTTCAAGCATCAGTGTTGGGGCTGCATCACTGGACTTCAAGCAATTCAGTGCTCCTTGCTGCCCTTCATGGTTCGCTTTTTGGGTCGCCCGTGGCTCCTACAGGTTTTTTTCAGTAGCCTGTAGCTTGGGCGTCCCATATGTGAGAACTGACTTTCTGCTTGTTCCCAGAGGAAGCGTAGTTACTCCCTGTAACAGGTATTTTCTGGGGACAGCAGGAATCAGTCCTTGCAATCCTCCCTCCTCCCCATGGAATTGCTTTTCTTTTTTATGCTTGCTTGAGCTATGTCATCATACTGAGGTAATTTTATTGATTTGTGATATGTCAAATTAATAAATTATAAACTATGGAAATGATGATTTTATATGTGGTGGGATACAGAACAGAAGTGAAACCACCTCCCAAAAAATGCCCCAATACGTGTCAGTGGGAAAATCAGTTCCAAAAGCTGAAGCATTCACAGTAAGATAGTGATTATGGAATTGCTTCTTTCAAACATCCCTCCCTTCTACAGATCAGACACACAGAGAATCAACACAGATATAAATACATACACACACGTACTAACACACCCATGCACAAGCAAGCATTCATATCCATACATGCAGAGATGCAGAGACATGCATGCACTCACAAACACAAGCTGATACATACAAATATGCACAAACATACCAGCCCACAAATATACACGCACACAAACAAAATAAATCTACACAAACACAGAAAACAGATAAACATACAACACACACACAAAACGGACAGAAGACACACACACTCTGCATGATTTTCCTCACTTGTTTAAATACCTTATGCAATAAATTCTTCTTGCAAACACAGGATGTACACACATTCACACATGCAGACAATACATAGACACAAGACATGTGCGTGTGTACACACCCACACAGTGGGTTTGAAAAGAATTCCAGAAGTCCTTGTCTGGATGCTTTCCCCACTTGTTTAAATAATGTAGAATCAATTACTCTTGCAAACACAACCATTGCCCACTTAAGATTTAGTTCTGGAAATGAGGCAATAAAAGGCAAGTAGTAATTGAATATTTGAGACAGTCGGGTAGGGTGCATATAAACTAGCAGAGTTAATAGCCATCCTTCACAACTCTCTGAAAATAAATCACTATCTTTACACCATGGAATTTAAAATAAAAGAAAAATGTAGTTAACAAAACTATCACAAAAATTTCTTTGCATTTTCATTTTGTGCCAGACGTCTCACCAAAATTCTGGCTGACCACTAGAAATTCATCTGAACTGAGCCCATCTGCTAGACTGCTCATCTACCTATCCTTTCATCCATGGACCTGCTTTCTATTTGGACACTGAGAGCATCAAAAAGCAGTCATGAGTGAGTAAACTCCAAAACCGAGGAGAGCTGGTGATTGTTTTTCTTTCACTTTCTGCTAAAAAATTCACAGGTTGTGCAATAGTACTTAACATCGGTTTATACTAGAATGGAAGTGCTCAATAAACTGGCCAAACAGTTATCTGGTAGCAGCCTGCTAGTCAAATCAGATTACTTTAGCAGTGACTGGCCAATCTGTCCTTGCAGCACCACTACCTATACCGATCACAGCGCTGAGCATATAGATTCATTAAAAAGCCAGCACCAATGTTTAACTTAAGCTTGTGAACCCACTGACTGAAAATGGACCCAATATTTACATGCACCACTTACTTAACCTTACACTGTTAGCAGGTTGCAAACTACGCTATAATGCTCTTTTGCTGCTCAGTAGAATCTTGCTTAACACAGGCACAACAAAAACCATCACATAACTAGGCCACATTGCCGTTTAACAAGTGTAGCCACCTGCTCAAGGACACCATATCGAAGGCAATTATACACAGTCATTCTTGTGTGTATGGAGCCACATATGCACATAAATCACCTCTTATAAAATACCGCTTGGGCACGAAGGCATGTACTCTGTCGAAAGGCACAGCTGGGGATGCAGTCTGGGCGGAGCACAGGCAGAGTTTATCATATACGTGCATAGATTAGAGAATACCTTAAGCTACGTGCCTACATGTGTAGAGTACACCAGAACATTGACGCATGCTCGTCACCTTAAGGAGAAGATGACTGAGAAGGCATATGATGGAGGTTCATAAAATTATGAGTGGGATGCAACTGTTGAATAGAGAAGCGTTCTAAAAGTAGTTCCTGCTTTTCGGCTCTACCCTTCATTAGCCCCATATACAATATTAGCAGCGTCTCTTATCCTGTTCCAACGTGCTGATTTGTTTTATCTTGAGTCTACTAGGCACGGGCTGAACTTTGAACTGTGCTATCAGCCAGTCTTCTGTTTTGATAACCGGTATTTGGCTGTTGTGGTTGTATGGATGGGTGAAAGAGAGATTACAGAGCTTAATGGGATGGAAAACGCACTCACTAGGCCTGCCTGCTGGGGCTGAACCAGTGCTCATGGATTTGGCAGGCTGATGTGACGCTCACATTTCAAAGCCAAAGCACTGAGCTTTTCTTTTAGGCTTATTTCAGCTTTGAAACCTCATGATCGAAGTGGGTGGAGGGGCAGCACAGATGCCGATACTCGAAAGCACCTATTAGGGAAGTTTAGCAAGGCAGAGTAAGATATAGGAATCTCCCACTCAAATATTTAGAAGGCAGGGGAAATTTTAGGAAGGAACTGGTGGTGATATGGAAGCATTTCTGCTCCTAAAGAGGATGTTTTGTGCTTAAAAGAAAGGAGAGTTCACACCTCTAAGCAGTGGGGATGTTTCTTATTTATGAGAGCCCTCAAGAACTCGTGGAAATGCACTCATGTTAATTAAGTGTATTTGAAGGTGAGACAGCACCAAGGATTTGTTTTTATAGTAACATTTTCGCATGACTTTTTCTGTCTCTAATAATTCTCCAAAACATGCTTACCATCTTAGACAATTCTAGAAAAGCCTTAATGTGCTAAAGAAATGACCTGTGTTTCCTGGAACTTGTGTAAAGATCTTGTTGCTAAGAGTAGTTGGCTGGGGGTTGAGGGAGGGCGAGGGGGGTGGGGGGAAGGAACTCTGCCAAATCCAGTTCTTGCTGGAGTTTTTATTGCATGTTTTATCATAAAATTGTGTTTTTATTAGTTAAACAGTAAGCTTCAGCTCTGCTCTTTCAGGACCAGTAGGATAGTTTGCTCGAGGAAAACAAATATTTACTTTTCAAACACATTAAACAATACCCACCTTATCTGGAAGCTTGAAGGAGTGAAGAAAGATCAAAAGGTTTCTAATCTGTTCTTCAAATCTGATCTTCCTTATACTTAATTAGATACTTTTCCTTATACCAGTTACACTGCTGGCCTGTTCCTGGCTGTGCCCTCTATCATGCCTGTGGCTAGAACTTTCTGAAAAGTTTAAAACACCACTAAAGTGGAAGTCGGCCATTAAGGCTTTTCTCGGGAACCCTTTTAGCTTGTTCTGCAGCTGGAGAGCCTCTTAGACAATGACAAGCAAACGAAAGTTGGCATAAAGCAGCCTTTGAGAGACTTGGGAGAAACTGCATCTAAAATAATTTGGATAGAGAAGTGGAGGAACCCTTGGAGCTGGAGATAGAGGAAGCATCCTGCGACAACAGGTTTAGTGAGGGAATCCCAGTTGTTTTTGGGGACACTGGTGTGACAGCAACGTCTGGAAGGAAGCCCTGCCCCCACTGAGGACATAAAGAGCCTGCTGGGACCTTTAAATTGCAGCCTAGTTGTGTCACAGCTGTGGACCCCTGACCAAAGGGGCATTAGCCCCTTTGGTGCCATTTCGAGGCCATAGGTCGCGATGATTATCTCCTTCCTCTCCTAACATAATAACTGGTTCTAGGGATAAGCATTTGTTGCTGGGGAAAACTGTGATTCCAACTGCCTTGATAAGATCCCCTGGACTCCCCTTTTCTGTTGGGGGCATCCTTGAGTCCCATAGCTAGGCCTCAATCTCATCCTCCTGGGAATAGGCAGGGAGAGACAATAGGGAATATTTGTCCACTTCAAGCGGAAGTTTTGGAGGTGTGCCACTTCTCTGGCAATAACTTAAGAAAGTTCTTCTTTGCTTCACTACCTACAACTATACAACTTCCTGACAAAGACTGCTCAGCCAGTTGTGGACATTTCCTATTGTAATGTGACGTTACTAAATGTTTGGAGAGCTATTACACAAACAAAGAATTTGCTTTAAAGGGTTATGGAGCAAACATGTTTCTCTCATGAGCTGAAGCAGATAGTCACAGGTTGAACAGAAATTAGATAAATTGAATCAACAGTTGTTGGCCTTGCAGGCTGCAGAGATATTTAACATAAAAGATAACCTTTACTTACATAGAGGAATAGAGTCCTTAGAGAAATCAATGCAGAGTAAAAATCTGAAGTTTTTGAATTTTCCAAGGACTCCTTTTTTATCTCATATTGTGTAGAAAGTATTTTCATGAAATATTATTGTTTTCTAATGCATATACAATGGCTTTTTCATTTTATTAACTGTCTTTATAGCAATGCTTTTAATAAACAAGCAAACATCCCAATAAGAAGAAAATAAATTATGAAATCTGCTAAATCGTAGGAAACGTTTTTTAAAAAAAGGATCATAGTACACAAAAAGGAAGGAGGTGTGTGTGTGTGTGGGGGGGGGGGGAACAAACTAGGAAAAACTGCAAAAAAACCACAAAATAATTTTCTTCAATTCTACAGCAATATCTTTCATACCCCACTGGTGGATACAGAGAGAAAATATCAATCATGGGCTGACTTCCTTTCAGTAAATTTCCTAATCTGGTCAGGATCAAAGAAAATATGAGGGGGTGCTGATAGGTCTTTGGCTTAGTAAAGAAAACAAAAAGCTACGGGTTTGAAAATATTTATTTACTCAACATATTTCCCCCTGAGCTCCACACACTTATTACTTCATTGTTGCATCTTCTTCAAGCCCTCCAAAAAAATTCTGGTGGTTGCTCTGCAAACCACTCATCAGCAGCTGATGTGACCCCCTCAATGCTTGAAAACTTAAGAACATAAGATATGCCATACTGGGTCAGACCAAGGTCCATCAAGCCCAGTATCCTGTTTCCAACAGTGACCAATCTAGGTCATACGTACCTAGCAGTTTCCCCAAAAGACACAGGTTCCACAATGCTTGTACTGGGTCAAGCATTGATATCCTGGGTCCCTTCTTAATAATGGTTTATGGACCTTTCCTCCAGGAACTTGTCCAAACCTTTTTTAAACCCAGTTACACTAACAGCCTTTACTACATCCTCCGGTAACAAATTCCAGAGTTTGATTACATGTTGAGTGAAGAAATATTTTCTTTTATTAGTTTTAAATAGTTTACCCTGCAGCTTCATTGCATGTCCCCTAGTCTTTCTATATTCTGATAACGTAAACAATCGATCTACGTTTACCCATTCCTCTCCGTTCATTAATTTATAGACTTCTATCATATCTCCCCTCAGCTGTCTCTTTTCCAGGTTAAAGAGCCCTAACCTTTTTAGCCTTTCTTCATAGGAGTATCCTTCCATCCCTTTTACCATTTTGGTGGCTCTTCTCTGAACCTTTTCTAATAACTCTATATCCTTTTTAACCAGAATTGCACACAATATTCAAGGTGCGGTCTCACCATGGAACGATATAGAGGCATTATAATATCTTTTGTTTTATTTTCCATTCCTTTCCTTATGATACCTAGCATTCCATTTGCTCTCTTGGCTGCCGCTGCACACTGGGCCAAGGGTTTTAACATGTTATCCTCAATGACGCCTAAATTATTTTCCTGGGTGGTGGTTCCTAATGTGGAACCTTGCATTGTATAACCATAGTTTGGGTTGTTCTTCCCTAGGTGCATAACTTTGCACTTGTCCACATTAAATTTCATCTGCCATTTTGATGCCCAGTCTTCTAATTTATCAAGATCCTCTTGCAATTTTCCACAATCCTCTTGGGTTTTAAACTTTCTTCCCTTCAAGTGTTTTTTGAGGTTAGGGAACAGGTAATAGTCAGAAGAGGCCAGGTCAGGTGAGGATACTGGGTGTTTCATTACTTCAAAGCATAGATCAGCCAATTTCTGCTGTGTGATGGCTGCAGTGTTAGGAGAGGCATTGTCCTGCAGAAACAAGATGCATTTTGAAAGCTTGCCTTGATGTTTGGAGACCAGTTCCCGCATCAATTTGTCCAGAAGTGAAACACAATAGTTTGCCATGATGGTTGCACCCTTAATAAACAAGCAAAATTCCATCTTTGTCCCAGAAGAGAGACACTATCACCTTGCTTGCTGATTTCTGAGTCTTGAACTACTGAGGGCATGGGGAACCGCTGTGTCTCCACTCTTTGGTCTCTGGATCATACATGTGGATCCAAGTTTCATTCATAGTGACAAGACGATCCAAAAATCCCACAGCATTCTTATGAAATCAGTCCAAAATGGCATGTGATGCAACCACTTGATTACACTTCTGGTCAGCATTGAGGCATTTGGCTGAGAGTTTCCTCATGCCCAAAAGGTCATGGATGATATTCTCGGGATATATTCAGTGTCTCTGCTATCTTTTTAGCTGATATTCTTTGATCCTCCAGGATCATGGCATGAACGACATCCATGTTTTCTGGATTTGTTTGGCCGAGTTCCCTTTTAAGAAAAGATATTTCATCACTGCCCGGCACACTTTTGTTGTGCAATCTCCTTTGTTTTATGACATTCTGGCCTCAGAACTACAGAAAAAAAATGTATATGAGTTACAATCATGAAATTTTGGCCAGTCACATTCAAAACAATGACATTGAACATGAACATAAGATATGCCATACTGGGTCAGACCAATGTCCATCAAACCCAGTATCCTGTTTCCAACAGTAGCCAATCTAGGTCATAAGTACCTAGCAGTTGCCCCAAAAGACACAGGTTCCACAGTGCTTGTATTGGGTCAAGCAGTGATACCCCGGGTCCCTTTTATTTTATTTATTTATTTATTTAACATTTTCTTATATACTGCCTTTCATGATATCAAGGCGGTTTACATTGAACAAACTGAAATTACATTGAACAGAGCATTATAACTTGGAGATAACTATTTACAGGTGGTAACCAGAAAAAGACCTAATATTCTTGCAGGCATAGGAACTTTCCTGATTCACACTATTCCCAATTGAAGCAGACTCCTCGAGCACAAGTAAAGCGAGAGAAGCCTCAGAAGGCCCAGCCTGCTCCTCAGCCAAAACCTGGTGTGGGGTTTGACTGTTTCCTGAGGAGCCATAGCCATTTTATTTATTTATGCTTTTCTTCTATACCGCTTTTTCCAAAGATCAAAGGCGGTTTACATTTAACATATAATGAACATGGTTTTACATGGAACAGTGTTTTTCATAACTATGTACATTTAACTTTTCATGAACTTTTCATAACTATGTACAATTAACTTTACATGAACAGTAACATGGAACAGTTAATTGTTAATTCTTACCTGTAATCACAATAGAGAACTCTCCTGTTGGAGCGATGCTCACTCTTTTTGCCCAACAGTGGCCCCTCATAACCTCAAACACTTGGGTTTTGCAAATAATCCAAAGCAGTTACAGATCACATCTTTTTGACATCCTTCCAAGTTGCCCATGAAGGGATCATTCCAGGAACTCTCATTATCAGGAACTACTTCAGAGAAAAATCACCACCCTCTTGTCAGATCTTGTGATTGAGCTCGTGCCACCAGAGCAAAGAGGTTGGTGGTTTTATTTCTGGTATTTCCTGGTTCTTAAAAAACAAAACAAAAGGGAGGGGGGAGGATTACATCCTATCCTAGACCTAACAGATCTGAACGCATATCTGGTCAGAGAAAAGTTATTTCTCTGGGCACCCTACTCCCTTATCTTCAAAAAGGAAATTGACAATGCTTGCTGGATCTAAAGGATGTATATATCCAGATACAGATACTTCCTGTTGGATGAAGGTATCTCGGATTCATTCTAGGGGGACATTACATCCAGTATAGAGTTCTGCTTTTTGGCCTATCCTCAGCACCTCAAGTCTTTAGAAAATGCCATGTGGTAGTAACAGCTTACTTTCAAACACTGGGTTTGTCTTTCCCTATTTGGACAATTGGCTGATCAAGAGTATCATTTAGGAAGAAGTGTGAGAATCAAACATTATATAGTTATTTTTAGTTAAAAAGTAGGGGAAATAGGGAAAGCCAAAGATTTATCAGCAACCCCCTCATATTTAATTAAACATTTAGCAGGGGAAAAAAAAAAGGTCTGCTCCCAAATCAATCAAATCTTGTCAAAGCTCCTAACAGGCTTATTGTTTCTCCTATGTCCTTTTACAAAAGTCACAATAGACTCAAACCATCTGGCCGATGAATGAAACATCTTTATGGTTTATTTATTGCTTGATATACAGCTTTTAGCTAATTGCAGCAAAGCAATTTACAAAAAGAATATTGTGGAACTAGAAACATAGAGCCCAGTTCCTATTGTGCTCTAAAGCAAAAGTTACTAGCAAATCTGAGATTCCTGCAAGGTCTCTAGCCAAACTGTAACATCCAAACGATCCATCCCCTTCACCTCACCTTCCCTTTCCCTCCTCCTAAGAGAGGGTAGATAGAAGGCTTGAGTAACTGGGAGAAAAGCTTCTTTCAGGTACTTTAGAACCTCAGAAAAAGACCTCAGTGAAGGATTAGCTGAATAGTTAAAGTAATGGGCTGACAAATCCCACTGCCCTTCCTTGTGATCTTGGGCAGGTCAATTTAACCTTACATTACATCAGGTACAAACTTAAATTGTAAACCCTTTGAGGACAGAAAAATATTTGAGGAGAGGGAAATATGTATATACAGTACCTGAATGTACACCGCTTAGATTCGTAGAAAAGCAGTATATAAACCTAGTTAAATAAAAAATAAATATTTAAAGTACCTGAATGTGAATTGCCTCAAATTCAGGTACTGTATTTACTCAACATATTCCTCCCTGAGCTCCACTCACTTATTATGTCATTGCTCCAACTTCTTCAAGTCCTCCAAATAAAACTCTAGTGGTTGCTCTGCAAACCACTCATCCACTCTGAACTTCTCAGAAAGGTGTGAACAAAATCAAATTCTCTTTTTAGCTTATCAATAGGTTCCCTGTAAAATATGTTCCCTGTAAAATAGTTCTCTCCAAGTTATAATACCCTGTTCAATGTAATTTCAGTTTGTTCAATGTAAACCGCACTGATGCAGAATAGCGCGGTATATAAGAGAATGTAAATAAATAAAATAGGTTTGACCATATCAGTTCAATCTTATTCCACAAACGTTGATTATCCTTAGTCTGAGAGGTGCTAGGGTCCTGTAGTGAAGCTGCAGAATGCTTACTGTAATTGTCCCTCCTGATTTTTGAGAATTTAGTCAAGGTGGCAGAAGAAAATTGACATAACTGGGAGGCACAGTCCACGAGAGAGTTCTCCATGTGAGAAATCTCAGCCCAGATGTCCCCTGAAGACATGTTTTCTGGCACACTAGTGTTTGGGCTGTAGCTGAAACTGCACAGAAGAAAATATAGTGGCTGAAGATAACAGTCCTATCCAGCTTTCTGGTTTCAGCCTGTCTGAGGAAATTCCTACCTCAGTCTGTTGTTCCATACCTTCAGCGCCTGTCTCAGCAATTCCTCAACTTGAATGCAGCGATGCTGTTGGCAGATTATCCTCAGACCTGGCCTGATTGTACCCTGACATTACTCACAGAAGTGACTCCCACTGATGAGCCCAGATTGTTATGGTTCCACATCAGATTACTGCATAGGGGAAATCTTCTAGCTCAGCTCAAGAACACTTCAGAAAGAGAATTGGATTCCCCGATACCAAACAAGGGCTCTGTGTCTGATCCAAGTCTCCAGGCTGGCTCCTTAGCCATACAAAGGAATCAGTTGGGCCCCCAACTGTGGTAGATGCATCAGGGTAAGCTGTAACTTTTCCCTTCCTTTTCCCCATAACCAAAGACACACCAGCCGGTGCATAGTCAGCCGGGCCAAGGGAAGCAGCTACACATAGTCAGACATCTTGACTCCTGGCTATTTCTAATTAATGTTTTCTCTCCATCTACTTCTGAGGATGAAACAGGGCAGCACAGGTGGAATTGAGGAACTAGATTTGGCTCATGCCTGTCTCAGAGTTCAAGATGCGTGAGGGTAAATCTGTCTATAAACTTGGATCTTAGTAGTTTTCTTAAGTACTCAAAGGATGAGATTCTCACCAGAACATAACATAAGAATATAAGATATGCCATATTGGGTCAGACCAAGGTCCATCAAGCCCAGTATCCTGTTTCCAGCATTGGCCAATCCAGGTCACAAGTACCTAGCAGGTTCCCAAAAAGGCACACAGTTCCACAATGCTCATCCTGAGGGAAGCAGTGGATTTCCTGGGTCCTCCTTAATAATGGCTTATGAATCTTTCCTCCAGGAACTTGTCCAAACCTTTTTTTAAACCAGCTACATAACAGCTTTTACTACATCTTCCGGTAACTAATTCCATAGTTTGATTACCCGTTGAGTGAAAAAATATTTTCTCTTATTAGTCTTAAATGGGTTACATTGTAGCTTCCTTGTGTGTCCCCTAGACTTTCTACTTTTTGATGGTGTAAACAATCGATCTATGTTTACCCGTTCCACTCCATTCATTCATTTATAGACCTCTATCATATCTCTCCTCAGCTGTCTCTTTTCCAGGTTGAAGAACCCTAGCCCTTTTAAGCCTTTCCTCACAGGGGTATCATTCCATCCTCATTACCATTTTGATGGCTCTTCTCGGTACCTTTTCTAATTCTGCGATATCCTTTTTAAGATACGGTGATCAGAATTGCACACAATATTCAAGGTGCAGTTGCACCTCGGAACTATAAAGAGGAATATAATATCCTTGTTTTATTCTCCATTCCTTTCCTTATGATTCCTAGCATTCTATTTGCTTTCTTGGCCGCCACTGCACACTGGGTGGAGGGTTTCGACATGTTATCCACGGTGACCCCCAAATCTTTTTCCTGGGTGGTGGTTCGTAATGTGGAACCTTGCATTATGTAACCATAGTTTGGGCTGTTCTTTCCTAGGTGTATAACTCTGTACATGTCCACAGTAAATTTCATCTGCTGTTTGAACATCCAGTCTTCCAATTTATCAATGTCCTCTTGAAATTTTTCACAATCCTCTTGAGTTTTAACAACTTTGAATAATTTTGTGTCATCTGTAGATTTGATCATTTCACTCGTTATTCCCATTTCCAGATCATTTATGAATATGTCAAAAAGCAGTGGACCCAGCATAGATACCTGGGGTACTTTATTTGTATATTCTTTTATACCGCCTCTTCCAGAGATCAGATGCGGTTTACATATAACAGAACAAAATAATAATGAACTTATTATTATTTTTACAATGAACATTTTAGAACAATTTAGTTAAATATATAATAAACTTTTAAAACTATTAAATAACTGAACTATTTCCAGAAGGGTAAAGTATATGGTTCCATTTGCTGAATGACTGGATAGTACAAAGATGTGGAGGAATTGTGCATGTGTGCGTTTGTGTGTGTAATGTGTCTATGTTATGTCTAAGTAGGGTCAGTGTATGGATGCTGATCAGTGTTGACCTGTGAATTCAGGACATCATTGTGTTGTAGATTGTAAAAATGCTGGGTAAATAGATAACGTTTTTAGATCTTTTCTAAATGATTGTAGGTCCTTAACCTCTCTGAGTTCAACTGGGAGGTTGTTCCACAAAGTACTGTAGGTGCAATGAAAGAGAAGGCAGCGTTGCTTGTCTTCTGCCCTGATTTTCGAATGGAATCGGGAACTAGCAATATTTGGAGATTCGCTCTTCTTCTTGACCTACTTTCCTGGGGAGTATGGATTAGCGTTGCAAGATATGACGGAGCTATATTATTGATGAGCTTGAAAGTGGTAACCATTAGTTTGTATAGGATTCTACATGAAACTGGGAGCCAGTGCAGGGTGTAAAGAATAGGAGAGATATGGTCAGATAATTTTGCTTTGAAGATCATCCTTACAGCAACATTTTGAGCCAATTGTAGAGTATGCAGATTTTTCTTAAAGGTTCTTTGAAGTATGCCATTGCAATAATCTAAATGTGGTGTTATCAGAGTTTGTGCCACAGTCCTGAAGTCGTTACTATCTAATATCGGTCTGAGCTGTTGGATTGTCCTTATTTTAAAGAATATAGTTTTAGCAGTTTGCTTTATATGAGGGGTAAAGCTCTGTCAAGAGTGACCCCCAAATATTTAACCTCTGTCTTCACTGGTAGAGTGATGTTTCCAATGTTGATAACTGGCGGTGGAGAGAAGTTAGGGTTTTTCATTATAAATAGCACTTCTGGTTTTTTGAAGTTGATATTCATGTTCATTGATTTAAGCCACTTTTCTGCTTCGGTGAGACAACGTGATATACTGTCATAGTTGGGGTTGGATACATCAAATGGCATGTACAACATAATGTCATCTGCATAGATGTGGTAATTTATTTTATGGCGTTGGAAGATGGTGCAGATCGGCTGAAGATGATACAAATTAAAAAGTAGCGCAGAGAGGGCGGAGCCCTGTGGGATACCCTGTTCTTGCGGGAATGGCAATGAGGAGACGTGGTCTATTTGAACATATTGGGACCTGTTAGTGAAATAGGATTTAAACCATTCAAGAGCTTTGTCCTTAATGCCTAACTGGGAGAGTCTAGATATGAGCATGACATGGTTTACATTGTCAAAGGCCGAAGAAATATCATTGAAAATGAGTATGAAGGCTCGCTTGGTATTATCAATGTCCCTGATAATAGTGTTGAATAATGCTAAGAAGAGCGTTTCCACACCGTGGAAGGGGCGGAACCCATATTGATGTTCATCTAAGGGTGCAGTTGAGTCAATATGATCCTGCAGTTATATCTGCACAACCTTCTCAATTATCTTAGAGAGGAACAGAATACTTGCAATGGGGTGATATGAAGCAAGGTCATTGCTGTCTATGGATTTATTCTTTAGTAATGGGCGAATTGCTGACCCTTTAAGATCCTCTACTATGGATCCTTGAAGTAGAGATTGGTTCACTATGTTCAGTAAATCTGGGGCCAGCTCAGCCTTAGTTGCTTTAATCCACACCACCGGACAAGGATGTAAAAGTGAAGTGGTAGTATTGAGTTTAGTGATAGTCTGGAGCAATTGTTTGTTTGTAATAGGATGGATAGCGTTCCATTCAAAGTGGTTATTGTCTGTTGGAGATAGGAGTACTGGAGTGAAATAGCTATTCTGTTTAAGTTTGCTAGCAAAATGGTCAGCTATGTCTTGTGGGTTGATACGAATCTTGTTAGGGTTATTCGCTGGAGATTTTGTCAGGGATTTAACGATATCAAATAATTCCCTAGGACGATTTATGGCCTTTGTCAATATTTTAGTATGGTATTGCTTCTTGCCATTATTGATAGATTCCTTGTAGACGTTGAGCAGTGAAAAGTAATGAGTCCTGAGTTCTTGGGTTCTTTTCCTTCTCCATGTAGATTCCAGTTTCCTGAGTCCCTTTCTTGGTGTTGCTAGTTGAGCTGTGAACCATCTCTCATTTGTTTTATGTTTGTAACGCCTCTGGGAAGGTAATGGTTCCGAAGCTAACTTTATAGTTGAATTCCAGTTTGATACTGCTTCACTAAGGTTATTAGAACAAGTGTCTAACTTAGTAAATACTGTTTTAAGAAACGTTTCCTTATCAAATGGTCGAAATCTCTGGCTTTGGTGTGTGGTGTCAGGATGAACACTGGTAGGATGAGAGTAGTGAAAGGAGAACTGTATCATAAAGTGGTCAGACCAAGGCACCTGAGTTATAGAGGGTGATATACTGTATGTCGTGGTGGCTCAGTATACTGAGTTGGAAGGAATATCAAGTCGAGGATGTTGCCTTTGGAGTGTGTTGGGTGGAATAATTATTTGCTTAAAACCCATTTCTTCCATTGCCTCGATGAAGGATGCTTCTTGATTGCTGGGCAGAGAAGGCAGGTTAAAGTCATCTAGCATAAGGGGTTTCCTTACAGAGGAGCTACAGGCAAATTCAAGTATGGTGGCTACATTTTGATTATTTGCAGTTGGGGGCCTGTATATAAGGCAAATTGCTATATCTTTATTTTCAACCTTGAGGATGTTCATATCATCTTGGTTCTCACAAATGGTGGGTGTTAAGTTGAGACCTGATTTTGCAAATATGAGAGCACCCCCTCCTTTTGTGTGGTCCCTATTGCAGGTGAAAATAGAGTATCCGTGTACTTTTATCTGGTTTAGAAGTACTGAGTCAGCTGCAGTTAACCATGTCTCAGTGATGCATAGGAGGTCTGGGTTTTCTTCCTTGACCAGGTCAGCTAGGAGTGGGATTTTATTTCTAATTGACCTGGCGTTGATGAGGATGAAGGAGATTAGAGTAGGGACATTGTTTATTTTCATATGGTTATTCTTATGTGTAGGGTTTATATAGATCAGCCTGTGGTTTATCGGAAGTGTTCCTCCCAAGAATGCTTGTTTAGTGTTTTGTCTTGGTTGGACTTGTCTTTGTCAGTAAGGAATGACATGGATGTAAGAGAATTCACGGAGGTTCAATGTAGGGAAGAGAGTGTGGATATGAGGGACAGAGGAGACCAACAGACTAAATACAAATATTATGATATTCAAGAAGAATAGAATCATTTTCTTAAGGTTCATTCTAGACAGTTCAGAGACAGAGAATTACAGGAAATGCAGTATATGGAATGTAGTGACCCAGTTATAGTATAGACTCAAAAAGAAAGTGTTATGCTTCAACAATTTAGAGACTTTTCAACTTACAGAGGGTCGCTTGGTTTGGTGAGGTTATATTCTTCTTCCTACCTCGGTTCCCACCAAAGGGCCACACCAAAGGGCCACACCAAAGGGCCCTCTGGCGAGGCCCTCAGGCGCGGGCCTGCAAGACGCAGGCGCACCTTAGTTGAGCTGCCTTTTAAGTAGTTCTGTGCTGGTCTGTGATGATGCTGCAGGAGGCGGAGCTTAGCTGGCCACATGGTGTAGAGAGGAGCAGGAAAGGAGCCGATCAGCTTTAGTAGAAGGGCTGGCTCACCTTTCCCCTTGCCGATCAGGATCTGCTGCTGCTGTTGACTCTGGGGCAGGCTGTCTAGAAGCTGATGCTGCCCTCAGGGGTCCGCGATTGCACTCGCTGAACCCGATGGATCAGAGGGAGATAGGGAAGTCCTCAGTAGACCTGCCTTTTAAGTAGTTCTGTGATGGTCTGCGATGATGTTGCAGGAGGCGGAGCTTAGTCGGCCACGTGGTGTTTACCTTTCTCCATTGGGAAAATTGGCCATTTAGCCCAAGCCTCTGCTTTCTATTTTAACCAGGTTCCTGATTCACAACAGTACACTGCCTCCTATCCCATGACTTTTTCATTTCACCAAAGGTCTCTCATGAGGGGCCTTGTAAAAAGCTTTCTGAAAATCCAGATACACTATATCAACCTGCTTACCTTTGTCTACCTGTTTATTCACACCTTCAAAAAGATATAACAGATTAGTAAGACAAGACCTTCCTTGGCTAAATCCATGTTAGCTTTCTCCCATTAAGCCATGACTATCTATATGTTCAATAATTTTGTTCTATATAATGGTTTCTACCATTTTGCCTGGTACTGGCATCCGGTTCACCATGCTGTAGTTTCCTGGATCATCCTTGGAACTCCTTTTTGAAAGTTGGCGTCATATTGGCCATTTACCAATCTCCAGGTACTACAGATGATTTTAATGATAGTTTGCAGACCTATTAGTAATCTGTAATCTCATATTTCTTTCAATTCTTCTGATGCATCACCTTTAAATACCATTTCAGGCATGGGTAACATCCCTACATCTTCTTCAGTAAAGACCGAAGCAAAGAATTCATTCAGTCTCTCCACTATGCCCCTTTTACTCCTCTATCATCTAATGATCCAACTGACTCTCAGTTTTTTTGTATGAATGTACTTGAAAAAGTTTTTATTATGCATTTTTCCTTCCACACAAACTTTTTTTTGAAATTCTTTCTTTGCCTGCCTTATCAATGCGTTGCATCTAACTTGCGAGTGCTTATGTTGTTTCCAGTTTTCATCAGTTGGCTCCTTTTCCTATTTCCTGAAAGATGCTCTTTTGACTACAACAGCCTCTCTGACCTCACCTTGAAACCATGCTGGCAGGTTTTTGGCCTTCCTTCCACTTTTTTTTTTTTAAAAATCTTTTATTTAAGGTTTTTCTTCCTTGAATACACACAACAAAAGGAAAACACCAAGAATTTCAAGATACAATTCAATAGTAAGAATATTCAAAAGAAAATAATGCAAACACATTATGGACACTGTTCCCTCTAAGCTGTGCGCATGTGCGCGCGCGCACACACCTCGCCGAGCGAGCGCACATACTTTACAACAGAGCGCACAAAAATTACGGTTCTGATTCTGATAGAAAACAACACCGATGTCTTAAAATTTAAAAGTTCTTGTGTATTTACGGTTTTCACAAGTTCTACAATATTTTCTAGTGCAATCAATGTGGTGTACATACTGTATTCTGACGTGTAGTCAAATTTTAAAGTATATAACTCCGAGTGTCGTTATGTGGCGCACAAAAATTTAACCTTCCTTCAAAAGCTGCACAGCTGATATTTTATGCGCACACAGCCTACAGAAAATTAGAGGGAACATTGATTATGGAGAAACAGCCAATAATTTCAGGATGTAATAAAACATTTTTTTTGGTAATAAGGAGTTAAACAAACTCCACATTAGGGAGCACTTATAATACAATTATCCCGTCCCTTTATCCTCAACCAGTTCCCTATCAATCAGAAATTTCTGTAATTGCTCAACATCAGTAAAGGCAAAATTCTGTCCCTGGTAAACTACCAGGCAGCAACAAGGAAATTTTTAAAAAAAGGTAGCACCTAAAGCTACTACTCTGGTTCTAAATCCCAAAAACTATTTGCGCCTAAGCTGCATTACTCGACCAACATCAGGAAACACTTGAAGCGTAAAACCACAAAATAAGGCTTCTCTGTGCTTGAAGTATGCCTTCAGCACAGATAATTTAACAGATTCAGACTCAAACGTCGCCACTAAAGTGCAACGTTTGGGTATTGAATCTGTAGAATCCTCTAGGAATGCTGTTAAGTCTTGACCAACCGACTGGACTGAAGGAGCAGAAGCCCCTTCTGTAGCCAACGCCGGTAGGCCATTAGAGGAAAAAGAATACACCTGGACTACTTCCACAGGACCTTTCAATTGCAAAATTTCAGAGAAATACTTCTGAAGTAACATTTTAGGAGCCAGAAGATGAGTAAAGGGAAAATTAAGAAAGCGGAGATTCCTAGCCCGCTGTTGATTTTCCAATAATTCTACCCGGTAAGAGACCGCAGAAATATCTTTAAGTAACGGAAGAGGAGAATCAACCCGGGCAGGAGTCTGAATCAAAGCATTCAACTGTTGGTCAACAACATTAAATCTATCAACAACTTTGCCTGTAAAACAGCATAATGATGCAACAGTGGTGGACAAGCGTGTATTAATCTGCTGTATAGCAGTCCAGATGTCAGTCAATGTCACCTCCCCTGGAATAAGGGGAGGATTCTGGTCAGTACCAGCTGGACACACCGGTCTTAAAGGCGAAACCAGAGACACAGTAGGTGCATCTAAAAGAGTAGATGACGAAAGGGGCTGGGGAAGGGGGGGCGGCAGCCGGAACTCCGGGCTTAAAGAAGCACGGTCCGACGAAATATTTGCAGGCTGCAGCGATGAAACATGCCTGTCCATAGGGCCAATCACTTTATCTCCTCCATCCTGCTCACCGGCTCCAGATTTACCTCCTGCTTTCCCTTTACGTTTCCCCATGGACACAGCAGGCAACGTCAAGCGCTCGGTCAAACTTCTCCGGAGCGCCGAAGGAGCGCAAAAGGGGCATGTCCTGCCCCTTGTGACACGCCCCTTAGGACACGACCCTGCAAGCCGCGACTCGCAAGCCGCGAGTAGCACTCACCGATTTTTATGGGGATCACAGGGGGGGTCCTCCACGGCAGGAACGTCCGCCCAGGTGCCCGCGGCAGTACCTCTGGGTCTCCTCTCCCTCCTGCAGCCCTGCTCCGCGATGGTAGAAGCCGCGGGTGCTCCCAGGTAAGATGCCGTCTCCCAACTAAGTCCGGCACACACCGAGCTTTATGGGGATCGCAGGGGGGGGGGTCCTCCATGGCAGGAACGTCCGCCCAGGTGCCTGCGGCAGTACCTCCGGGTCTCCTCTCCTTCCTGCAGCCCTGCTCCGCGATGGTAGAAGCCGCGGGTGCTCCCAGGTAAGATGCCGTCTCCCAACTAAGTCCGGCACACACCGAGCTTTATGGGGATCGCAGGGGGGGTCCTCCACGGCAGGAACATCCGCCCAGGTGCCTGCGGCAGTACCTCCGGGTCTCCTCTCCTTCCTGCAGCCCTGCTCCGCGATGGTAGAAGCCGCGGGTGCTCCCAGGTAAGATGCCGTCTCCCCCCTTCCACTTTTTTTAAAGTGTGGAAGACAGCTGGTCTGGGCTTCCAAAATAGTATTTTTAAACAATGGCCATACTTGATGTAAATCTTTAACCTTTGCAGTTGCTCCTTTTAGTTTTTTCTTAACTATTTTCCTCATTTTATCATAGTCTCCCTTTTGAAAGTTAAAAGGTAGTATTGTGGATTTCCTTGCCATCCTTCCTCCCTTTATTAAACCAAATGCGATCATGCTATGATCACTCTTGCCAAGTGACCCCAACACCCTTATCTCTTGCACCAGATCCTGTGTCTCAATAAAGACTAGGTCCAAAATAGCTTCCCCCCTTGTTGGTTCATGAACCAGCTTCTCCAAGAAAATGTCATTTATTTCATTTAGAAACTTTATCTCCCTAGCATGTCATGCATGACACTGAGAGTCGATACCAGGGTAATTGAAGTCACCCATTATTATTACTGTGTTGTAATCGTTGTTAACTTCCCTGATTTTTTTTTTTAGCATTTCAGCATCTATTTCTTCATTCTGGCCAGACGGTTGGTAGTTTACCCCCACTGCCATCGCCTTCCCCTAATTACATGGAATTTCAATCCATAGAGATTCTACACTGTATTTTGTTTCCTGCAAAACTTTAATCCTGTGTGACTCAATGCTCTCTCTAGCACAGAGTGCAACCCCACCACCAATTTCATCTACTCTATCATTGCAATATAATTTGTACCCAAGTATCACAGTGTCCCACTGGTTGTCCTCCTTCCGCCAGGTCTCTGAGATACTAATCATATCTGACCTCTTATTTAGTGTTGTATATTCTAATTCTCCCATCTTATTTTTTAGAATTCTAGTATTTGCATAAAGACATTTCAGAGGTTGTATTTTATTCATATTAATCTGGTTATCAATAGACAGGAGTAATTTGGAATCTTTCAGCTCTGTCTGCTCTGTACTTAAGGGCATCTGGGTTAGTTTTATCTTTATTGGAACCTCTCTGTCTATATACCCTAACTTCCCTCTTTTGCTAGTCTCCTTCAAGGATGTATCCTTCTGAAGCATATGCTCTTTGGTGACTGTCAGCTTTCCCCTATTTATCTAGTTTAAAATCTGTTCTCTCTTCTTTTTAAAGGTTAATGCCAGACGCCACAGTTCCATCCTGGTTAAGGTGAAGCCCATCCCTATGGAAAAGCCCCTCCTCTCCCCAGAATGTTGCTCAGTTCCTAACAAATCCAAAACACTTTTCCTTTTATATATATAAGAGAGAGAGAGAGAGAGAGAGAGAGAGAGGTGCATATATACATATATTAAATATCTTGCAAATGTCTTATTATACAACAATTGAAGAATCACTACTTAGCAAAACCCGCATATATTGCTAGCTATTTATCTTCCAAAAATCAAAATTATTATTTTTTATATTTATTTTAAAGTTTTTGCATAAAGAAAATACAGGCAATTATAAACTAATATTATACTGCCATTTTGTTTGACTACTTTTTAATGTGTGGGGAAAATTAGTAATGCCGTAAAACAGCATTTTTGTATTTATTTATTAGTATTCAATTTGAAACACACATGCCTCAGTTTCAAGTGGGATTAGTTTTATGTTAGATGGTATTTCTTCTTTTTTATCTAAATTTGTGGAAATTAATGCCTGGATATCGTCATCTTTTTGAAAACTGAGAGCATGGGGTTTGTAATAATCTCTCTTGGCCCTGCTCTATTAAGCTGGAACGAATTGCGGGGTCCCTTTTACTAAAGCCCAGTAACCAGTTAACATGCATTTTAATGTGCGGCAGCTGGCAGCCGGGAACACTAATGTGGGGGCATGCCACGACCACGCAGTAAACCGCATTAATCGGCTAGTACTTCATGGGGTAGGGAATGGGTGGAGTGTGGGTGTGAGGAGCACATGGGTAATTGCCATGCATTCAGTGGCAGTATGGCAATTATCCATGTGCACCTTTGTGGATGTTAGGTGCATCTACGTTAAGTGCACTGCACGTTAGTGTTTGCAATCATGCACTAACTGCCTGGAACATGCTGGGCACACCCCAGACAGTGCACAACGGGTGCTCTTGCCATGGAATGGTATTGTCACAAATCGCGGGGAATGTGCACACTTTTACTAAAAGGGACCCTTAATGCAGTTAGATATCTAGGCATTCCATTAGATGGTAATTTGTCTATGAAAAGTCAGGTTTTAAAAGTTATCCATGCTGCTTTTTTTATTGTTTTGTTTTAGATTAAAACTCATTCCATGGTTAAAGCTGATATTAGAACCCATGAACTTTAGGATTGTTTAAAGTAATTAGTTTTACTTTTCTTTGATTACTATAGCACCACATATTTAAGTCTTCCCAGAAAATTCATAAATTCTATTCAGATCATGCAGAACGCAGCTGCATGAATTATTTTTGGTTTACAGAAATACAATTCGGTCTCTCCTTTCCCTCAGCAACCACAGTGGCTTCCAATCAGGTTTTATATTCAGTATAAGTACTTATGTATGTTATTTCAAGCTAAGAATCTTTGAATATGTGAGGATTTTGCATCTCTAATTAATTGATATGAACCATCACAATTGTTATGCTCCAGTTAGAAAGGCTGATGAGAAATCTCATCGGCAGGCATTGCTCTAAAAGCTAAAACTCATCTGCAAGCTTGGTCATTTGACAGTTCTTATTTATGGAGTATTTTACCCAGGGAATTGTATCTGGAGGAAGATTACTGTACTTTCTGTAAGAAATTGAAGGCATCTCTATTTAAGACTGCTTATGTTTGAGATACTGATTTTTACCTTTTTATCTTGTATGCTTTATATTTATTTTATTTATTTATTTATTTATTTCTCTTATATACCGCGCTATTTGATATCAGTGCGGTTTACATGGAACAACAAGGTATTTTACGGTGGGGGATTACACCGTAATTACAAATAACAGGGATCTCAACTTGGATAACCATATTAACTATTTACACGGAACATGGACTATGGAGGGTTAAGTGGCTTGCCCACGACCACAAGGAGCCCCTGTGGGACTAGAAACCCCAGTCCTTCCGGCCCAAGGTTGCTGTCCTCTAGTGGGATTTGAACCCTCAACCTTCCGGCCTGAAGTACCTGAAGTACCAAAAATATATGTTTTGTATAAGGAATTGTGTGTGTGTGTGTGTGTGTGTATATGTAACTCACTTAGAAGTGTAATAACAGGTGAGATATAATAAATTTGAATTTGGCACAAAGCATCTTCTCTTATTTTGTATTTAATTTAGCTCACCTTTCCAATAGCAGTTTAAGATATGTTACATTTAGATACAATAGGGATTTGGGTTTACATTCTAAGCTTGTACCTGAGACAGTGGAGAGTTAAGTGACTTGCTTCTCTATAAGAAGCTCAGTGGGACTTGAACCCTGCTGCTCTCCCCCCTTCCCCCCCCCCCCCCCATAAGAATCAAAAGTGAAAACCTTTCTCCTGCTTTAAACACAATGGGGCCTGTTTACTAAATAATTTTCCCATTTTGTGTCTCTGGAGAAAATGCTTAGTATACATGCCCCAAAGTTTCATTGGAAAAATATGTTTCTAAAAGGGTTAATGTGTGATAGTCCGCTTTTTGTGGTCTTATCGCACATTAACTCTATTAAGTACTCTATACAGTATTCATAGCATCTCGTTTCTTATTCCAAACTACATGCAGTCAGAGCATGTTCTCTTGCATGCTCGTATATTCACACTGTCACATACACACCTTTTATCTGCAGGCAAACATTGTGTGTGTGTGTGTGTGTGTGTGTGTGTGTGTATGTATATGTATATATATACACATACATACATACAGGGTGGCCCAAAAAAGTGAGAACATCTTGTAAATTAAAAACTTAAATAGTTTACTTATTTACCTTTTGTAGCTATATAACGTCTTTATTTTGACAATTTCCGGTCGCCATCTTTTTTTTTTTTTTTTAAATTTGTCAATCATTTACATCTGTCTTTTTGAATTTTTAAATAACTTATATGCTACGAGATGTTCTCACTTTTTTTGGGCCACCGTGTGTGTGTGTATCTATCTATCTATCTATCTATATATATTATATGTATTTATATATAATCTATATAAATAACTTTCATCTTCACATACAGATTTTCTTTCTTTCATGATTTATCCTTTTGTTCCTTTCTTCCGTGCTTTACCCTCTTCCATTGTTTTACGATCCTTGTTTCCCTCTTGCTTTGACCCATTGCACTGGTTAGCCCGATACCCTGCTGGTGTTCCATTGCAAGCAGACCATAAGGGAGATGGGACACGTAGGTCAAGAACTAGTCTTTTCCAATGTCCTGTGAATTAGGAGCACCCATAATAACCAGTAGGCTGTAGAAAAAGGTGGAGGGAGCAGTTTCAGCTTCCCTGTGGCCTACTTGCATTGGAGATGTCAGGTTGCCAGCACACACAAATCACTTGCCAACTCTGAATTCCAGTCTTTACTGGCAAGCTGGCATGTGGTGATCTAACATGTTGCACCCAACATAGGACTGTTAATCTCTGGGACTGTAGCTTGGACAGCCTCTATCTCCTACAGTTTCTCAGGGGTAGATTATGCAGCAAACACTAAACAAAAATCAGTGGCATAGTTTCCTAGATTCTGCTACAACAGTAACACCATCATATGTTGGTTGCAGTGCTTAGTATAAATTTAAAAAAATGCCTTAAATGCCTTTGTGATGGTAATTTTATAAAGAATTTGTCATGTAGAAAGCCTGTTTTACGCTGGAAAGGGCTCTTATAAAAATGTGCTGGAGTATACCTGTATAAAAGTGTGAAAACACCAACAACTTGCATGTACCTTTATTTTGACTATGTAAGTTTTCCCTGGTGTGTAGTTTGCAATATACACTAGGGGTGTGCATTTATTTTGTGTGCATTCTGAGGGCTAGTTACTAAACTGCAATAAAATTTCTCATTTTACTGGAGCTTTCTGCTGCTTGACCTCTAGCTGAACTATCATGAAACTACTACTAGGATTCAAGTGGCGCCATTTTTAATCCAGTACTGGAGAGAGGGTAGGAGCAACTGTAGATCACTTATTTATTTATTTAAAGTTTCTTCTATACCGCACTATTCGGCATCAGCGCGGTTTACATAGAACAAAAACATCTCAGTACATTTAAACAAGTATGAGTTTATAGATAACAGTTTAAGAACTTGGATAACTGGGATACTCTATTTGTAGAACCATTCCATTAACTATTTACATAAGATCAACAAAAACATATGTATTTCTAAGTGTATATACAGCTGCATTGCTTAATTCTAGTACATTTGGGTTTTTGTTAAGCACTGGAGGTACATGTTGCAGGTGATCTTCCAAAACCATAGACCATCAGAGAGTTTTCAAAGTACACCTGTGTGGGACCTTATGAGAGGACTGGGGGATCTTTGGGGAGTGAGAGGGGTCTGAGTATTGACTTTGGAGGTAGTTGGGGGGGGGGGTTCGTCATGGTAACCCTGGCATTGGGCCCCTTTAAGAAGGCAGCTGGGAACATTGAGCCGTGTGTCAGTGGTCTGATGCTTCCAGGTGGAAATATAACATCAGCTTTGATCTAGCATTATTTTTCCAGGAATGATGTAGCTGGCCTGTTCAGTACAAACTGCATTATTCAATTTGCATAATAATGAGGGATTTTGCATGCTCTGCATCTCATTATTAAGCAGTGTGCGTTGGGGTAAAATAATATGCTTACTGCATAGCCCGCTTTATTAAAAGGGTCTCTCAGTATGTACTAAATAATTTTAACACGTTATTTGACTTAGGGACATGTTTACTAAAGGTTTAATGCCTTTTGTTTCTGTGGGCTCAGTGGCATTATTGCATATTAACCTTTAATAAGCATGCCCCTTAGTGTGCCTTAATTCATCAGTCAGTGCTTCTTAGGCTATTTTTAGTTTGTGCTAAAGTTATTTAAGGCACACTGAGTTGATTAACATGCATTAAATCAACTTAGCACAGACTAAAAATTTCCCATTAAAAGAAATCCCCCAAAGATTTGGAAAAATTTGTGGAAAAGATGAAAACTAACTTAGATTTTCTTGCCTGGGCACAGCCCTAAAATACACCCATTTTATAAAATAGATTGGTAGAAGCCTAGCATACACACACCAATTGACACCATCTTCGGAGCAGGCATAACTTCGTTTGTGACGGTGTGCTTTATTGGGACTGGTTTAGGGTGCCTATGTTGAATTTATGAAACAAGCTTCAAATAAACACCTCTTTGAATAGTGTATATATATATATATATATATATATATATATATATATATATATATATATATATATATATATTTTTTTTTTTTTTTTTCTTTTCTCAATTTCCATTTTTCCCTCTGTTTCTTTCATCTCTTAAAAGGTGTCTCTTCTCTCATCTTACAAGTCACAGAGGCTGTTGTCATACATTTGCAGCACATTAGCAGGTATGAATGCTCACACTGAACACTAGAGATCTGGTTGTAGGAGGTAGTACTGGCTCTTAAGCTAAGCTGTTCTTAGGAACGTTTAAACGATCTTTGGCTGCTTGACTGCAAGTTTACCTCAAGGGTGCTGTGTGTGAGTGTGTGTGCTGTGATTGCTCAGTGTATAATATGCCTCGCCTGTGCTTTGTTTAAGTTTGTGGAGTCTTTAACAGTTTTCACCGTAGCTCTCTGTTAGGTGAGGCAGATAAGAATCTCCATTCTTGCCCTTTAATCTTTTTCTGTTAGGCTTTTCTGAATTGGGCATTTTTTTTAATGTTGGGGTTTGTTGCCAAAGGAGGACTGGAGTGAAGACTAAGGGGGTTTATTAAAGTATGTTTATTAAAGCATGTTTAGGCTTTTGCAGCTAACGCTGTGCTATCTACTACTGCTACAAGGCCGTACATATAGATGTAAGAGACAGTCCCTACTCATCAGAGTTTACAATCTAATCAAGACAAAAAAGCATCAGAAAACTGGGGACTAGAGTATGGTAAGACACACAAGTAGTGAACAAGAGAGTGAGGAGTGTCAGGATCCAAAAGCAACCTCAAAGAGGTGGGTTTTAGCATGGATTTGAATAAGGCTAGAGAAAGAGCTTGACACACTGACTCAGGTGATTTATTCCAGGCATATGGAGCAGCAAGGTGGAATGAGCAAAGTCTGGAGTTGGCAGAGGCAGAGAAAGGGGTCTGTCCGAGGAACGGAGTTCCCAGAGGTGCGGAATTGGAGGGGGGGGGGCCCTGCACAGCTTTTACCCAGCAGATAACACACTAACATATGTAGCGTAGCCCAGCAACACCATAGATGCATGTAATACCACCCATTGAGGTGGTGTTTTGAACACCTGCAGTGTCTTCAACTTTGACAATGACTGCACACTGTTGATGCCCATAGTAATTGCGTGTTGCAGACACATTCACTCTCCACCTGAATTTCATCCATTCTTGCAGATAACGGACTTTCTGCAAACGGCGCAGTAAATCACTGTTATCTGCAGTTTCCCTGCATTATCTGTTAACAGTTAACGTGTTCGGATAGCGTGCAATGTCTGCTGCATGAACAGGTGACGCTGCTTAGTAAACAGGCCGCACAGGCTTTAGAATAGTGGAAAATAGGTGTCTGGAGTTTGTAAGAGGTAGTTCCCCCTTGGAGTGCAGTGCTGCTGACAGGACAGGTAGAATGATTTATGGTTTATTTGAACTTGCAATACTGCTTTTCAAAACAATCAAAGCAGTTAAAAGTGATGAGATTTTATTTTTATTTACCCAGGTAAATACTAATTTACCTAGAAAATATTCCCGTAGACAAAGAGGATTATTTTCAAAGCCATTTACTCAAGTAAATATGGCTTTGAAAATAATCCTCTCTCTGTCTATGGAAAAATGTTTTGTCAGGAAGATATTTGTCGTCTTCAAAGAACATGCTTCATCCGTTTTTGGACATGAATTTCTTCAGGACATTTGTACAAGCCTACTACAGTGTGGGCGTATGAAAGAAATTGTGGCCTGGCCATGGTTCATGAGGAATGCAGCTCCAAGGCTGATTTTGCGAGTACCGGGATAGACACCAGCATCCCTCTTATTTATTCATTTAGTTGTCCAGTCTTCCAGTTTATCAAGGTCCTCTTTCAATTTTTCACAATACTTTTGTGTTTAACAACTTTGAATAATTCTATGTCAGCTGCAAATTTGATCAGATTATTCCCATTTCCAGGTCATTTATGAAGATGTTAAAAAGCAGCAGGCCCAGCACAGATCCCTGGGATACGCCGCTATTCACCTTTCTCCATTGAGAAAATTGGCCATTTAGACCTACTCCTTGTTTTCGATCTTTTAACCAGTTCCTGATCCACAATAGTACACTGCCTCCTATCCCATGACATTTTAATTTTGCTATTAGTCTCTCATGAGAGACCTTGTCAAAGGCTTTCTAAAAATCCAGATCCACTATATCAACTGGCACAGCTTTGTCTACCTGTTTATTCACACCTTCAAAAAAATATAACATATTAGTAAGACAAGACTTTCCTTGGCTAAATCCATGTTGTCTTTTTCCCATTAAACCATGACTATACATGTTCTTTTTTGCCTGGAACTGATGTCTGGCTCACCGGTCTATAGTTTCCTGGATAACCCCTGGAACCCATTTTAAAGATTTGCGTTACATTGGCCATTCTCCAGTCTTCAGCTGCTATAGATGATTTTAATGATAATTCACAAACTACTAATAGTAGGTCTCAGTCTCATATTTCAGTTCTTTCAACACACTTGGATGTATACCATCTGGTCTAGGTGATTTGCTGATCTCAGTTTCTCAAATAGTTGTAATACATCCCTCGATTTACTGATATTTCTTTAATTTCTTCTGATAAATAAAATAAATAAATTTAAAGGTGATGTATTTATTTATTTATTTTATTTAACATTTTTTATCTACCGTCTTTCTACAAATCAAGACGGTTTACATAGAACAATTCGTGGCAGTGTGTTTCAACTGTTTACATAGAACAAATTAACAAGGATACATAGGTAAACAATATAAACTAATTACAATTACGAGACAACAACCCCAGACATTGAAACATACCACCCTCTCTTGTCAACTAATCAATGCAAGATCAATGAGAAATAAACTTCCAGTTTTTACAGATATTCTTAATGATCATAAACCGGACATAGTTTGTGTAACAGAAACCTGGCTCACAGACACTGATTCAGTTTACATCAACCAATTAAAGACAGGAGAATATGCGATCTTCCATACCCACAGAACCCATAAAAGAGGTGGAGGTGTACTCATAATAATAAAAAAAGCCCTCAACGCAAAACTCTTATCCTCCTGCAACATTGATCATATGGACTCTCTCATATTAAAAATTAAAAACATAAGGCTATGCCTAGTATATAGACCACCAGAATAAAATCCAGACAACACAGACACGTTAATTGAATTACTAGGCTCCTCCACAGACACAAACCCAGTAATTCTAATGGGAGACTTTAACCTCCCCTCAATACCCAATGCACTTTCAACTCATTTCCTAGATACTATAACCGAAATGGACTTCCACCAAATAATAGATAAAAAAACACATAGCAAAGGAAATACATTAGACCTTGTCTTCCTACCAAACTCCCTTCATAACCTATTCAATCCTGAATCACTTAAACTTATACCGGTCCCATGGTCAGACCACCACCTCCTAAAATTTAGTATTACCATCACTGACAACAACCAAACAAAAAGACCACAAAATTCTCCAATTAATAGATTCAAAAAGTTCAATGAAGAAGAATTTCTAGATCAAATAATTCCACATTTACCACTCACACCAACAAATCTTGAAGAATCAATCAACACTTGGAACAAAACAATCTCTAATGCTGCCGAAGGAAAATTAACCTCATCACACCCTAATGGTAAAGACAATAAGACCAAACACAAAGACGTCCCCTGGTTTAATAGTACACTTAAAGCGGAACCCAAGGACCAGGCCTACACGTCAGTATATGGCACAAAACAATTTTATTGAGGGTCCCTCAATAAAATTGTTTTGTGCCATATACTGACGTGTAGGCCTGGTCCTTGGGTTCCGCTTCTGGTTCTCCCACCCACGCCTGCGGATACCCCTTCTTCCCTTGGTTTTCTTAATAGTACACTTAAACAATTGAAAAGAAAACTAAGAAAAGAAGAACAAAAATGGAGACGGACAAAATCACTAACTACGAAAAATATATAAACATACTCTATATATACAAGGAGACAACAGATAGCGCTAAGAGAACTTACCACTCCAACTTATTAGCTAAATCTATTAATAGACCAAGAGAATTGTTCAGTATAGTACAAAATTTAACAAATAAAACATACAATTCAAATGAAATTACCATAGATATTCCCCCACAAACACTAGAAAATTACTACATGAACTAAACAAAACCCCAAATGACACCTCCAACAACATATTTTGAAACAAATTCAAACAAGACAGATACCTGGTCTGAATTCAACCCAATATCAAAGAACACACTCAAATCCATAATATCTAACATAAACACAACAACTTCCTATCTAGACCCATGCCCAGTAGACTGGATAAAAAAGACACTCCCAACACTAGCCCCTTTCATTCTACCAATGGTTAATCTATCTTTAGAAAAAGGCTATTTACCATCATCTCTTAAACATGTTCAAATACGACCGATCCTTAAAAACAGCTCCCTTGACAAATCATCTCCAAATTCTTACCGACCCATATCAAGTATTCCCTTTATGGCTAAACTAATTGAAAAAGTAATTCAAACACAATTGCAAGAATTTGTTGACACATCGACCCCCCTCGACGAACACCAATATGGATTTCGCCCATTTCACGGGGTAGAAACGTTGCTAACAGTCCTATCTGACACACTAATACGAGGTATAGATGACACCAAACAAGCATTCATATTAATTTTTCTAGACATCTCTGCGGCATTTGACAGTGTCAATCACACAACGATGTTACATAGACTCCAACAAATTGGACTAACCTCCACAGTATATAAATGGTTTAAATCATATCTATCAAATAGGACTCAAACAGTAAGAATTTTCAACCAAACCTCAGACACATTCAAGCAAGAACAGGGTCTTCCACAAGGATCCGCGCACTCAGCACTGTTGTTCAATAATTACCTACAACCACTCTGCAACATTTTTAAACGTCTTGGCGTCCACTACCATATATACGCCGATGATATAATGTTTTACCTCCCATTCAGGATCCCAAACCCACCAATACAACTAATAACTGAATGTTTTAATGACCTTACAATATGGCTCAACTCACATAACCTACACATCAACTTCGCAAAAACTGATGTTCTATATGTCACTAGAAATCAAACCTACACACCACCAAGCTCCATCATCCTAAATAAACATGAGATTAAAACAAAGAATGAAGTAAAACTCTAGGTGTGATACTTGACAATAAACTCACTATGGACTCTCACATAAAAAAACTAATAAAAATTACACACCTTAAACTCAAGACACTGAAACAAATACGTCCATTGATTCATTTGCAAGATTTCATAAACCATAGTCCAAGCAATCATAACACCCCACTTTGATTTCGCAAACATTATACTTCAAGGTATTATGAAACAAAACCTTAAAAAGATTCAATTAATGCAAAATGTAGCAGCAAGAATTATATTGAAAGTAAGAACTGTAGAACATATAACACCTATTTTAGCTAAATTACATTGGTTACCAATCCACAGTAGAATAAAATATAAGATACTTGTGACTACCTTCAAATTAGTCAATAATCTTGCACCATCTGCCCTTAATAAACTAATCAACATAGAAATACCTAAACATACACAAAGGAGTAGAAACACAAATAAAATAGCAGTACCAAGAGAATATACAAAAGCCAAAAAACACACCAATAATAGGGCGTTCTCTCATTCAGCCCCTATTCTCTGGAATGAACTACCAGATGACATACGCCTGTTGACAGACTTAAAGGAATTTCGTAAAAAACTAAAAACACACCTATTTACCTTACACTATACTACACAAAATAAACAAGACATGCAAAGAGACACAGGTTAACATTTTATACTACACAGTGTTATACTACATATGTAGTTTAAAACTAACAATTATTATACCTTGCACATGTTGACCTTTATACACCGTAATAATGTAAAAAGTTGGTTTACATCCCAAACATACCCCTTGGAATGTAACCCGTATTGTAAGAATTGTAATATTGTTAATTGTATTGTATGCATTTAGTTATACTGTTACCTGCAAAAGTTACAATTGTTATATGTAAAATGACTAGGTATGAACCGCTCCATACCTTATAAACTATTGTTCTCTGTAAACCGCACTTGAATCATGGGAAAGAGCAGTATAGACATGCTTGTTAAATAAATAAATAAATAACAATGATCAATGATTAACTATTTACATATGTATATGCAGGGCTACATGTGGTTGCATGATAGAATTTGAGAGGGCATGGGTGGGGAGGTAGATGTAGAGGGTTAGGTACTAGGGTGGTAGGGAAAAATGTTCAAGGAAGAGATGAGTTTTTAACTTAAATATCATTTCAGGCATATTTAACCTCCCTACATGTTCTTTATAAAAACTGAAGCAAAGAATTTATTCAGTCTCTCTGCTATTGCCCTGTCCTCTCTTTTTATTTATTTTTTTTTTTTAGTGCCATCGAGTCAGTGTTGACTCATAGCAACCCAGCTACCTCTGAGTTTTCTTGGCAATGTATCACCAGAAGTAGATTGCTAGCCTTCTCTTCCGAGGCAATGGAGGGTAAAGTGACTTGCTCAAGGTCACAAAGAATGCCATTGGGAATTGAACCCTTGATCTTCTGGGTACTAGGCAGTTGTTCTAACCACTAGGCTACTCCTCCACTCCAGTGCCTCTCTTACTCTTCTATTATTTAATGGTCAACTGACTCTCAGGTTTTTTTTTGCTATGAATTTACTTTTAAAAGTTTTAGTATGTATTTTTACTTCCACAGAAAGCTTTTTTTTCAAATTCTTTCTTTGCCTGCCTTATCAATGCCTTGCATCTTACTTGCCAGTGCTTATGTTGTTTCCTGTTTTCGTCATTTGGTTCCTTTTTCCATTTTCTGAAAGATGCTTTTTTGGCTTACAACAGCCTCTGTGACACCACCTTTAGACCATGTTGGCAGTTTTTTGGCCTTCCTTCCACTTTTCTTAAAGCGTGGAATACATCTGTTCTGGGCTTCCAAAATAGTACTTTTAAACAATGCCCACGCTTGATATAAATCTTTAACCTTTGCAGCTGCTCCTTTTAGTTTTTTTCTTAACTATTTTCCTCATTTTATCTGCAGCCTTACATGTAACACTGCCTCCAATCCCATGACATTTCAATTTCGCCAGGAGTCTCTGATGGGGGACCTTTGTCAAAGACTTTCTGAAAATGCAGATACATTATATCAACCAGCTGCAGCCATTAGAGTACCATATTCATTATACATACTTACAAAACAGACAAAGTAAAATAGACAGGCCCGTGAGTTACATTTTAACAGCCCTATTTACTTAGAAAGGAAGACGATAGCTTAACCAGATTCTTTACTATGCAAGAACACTTCCAACTGACCGAATCCATAAACACATATTTAGTCTGCTCATAAAGCAAAATACATTTACAGGGATATTTCAACAAAAAAGAGGCACCTATTGCCAAGGACCCAGATTTTATCAAAAGAAAAGCTTTCCTACGCGTCTGAGTGAGTCTACACACACCAGGAAAAATTTGAATGGGGCTACCACAAAAAGCCTGATCTTTCTTAGTAAAATACAATCACATAATGACATTTTTATCCATCATAGATATGAAAGCAGCAATTAGGGTAGCACGCTGAGTAATCTCGTCATTAGAAGACTCCAAGAAAGCCGAAATGTCCAAGGACTGAGAGAGAAAATTACCTCCGTCCTTGACAATAGGAGAAGAGGCCTCCATAGTAGGCAAGATAGGAACATAGTATATAGAGGAAAGTTTTATTGCATTAACATCTTCAATTAATAGAACCTCCTTAAAATACTTTTGCAGCAATATAATTGGAGAAAGGTAATGAGTACAAGGGAAATTCAAACAACGTAAATTTTTTGTACGAACAGAATTTTCCAGAGACTCTATTTGATGATGTATAATAACATTATCACGTATAGAAGAAGATATTGCAGCCTGAGCTACCGAGACCTGGCCCTCTAATTTATTCAAAGACACTTTACATTTACCAATAGATTCTTCCTGACTAGACAACTGCTGCACTACCTTCTTAGAAAACTCCAAGACGCGGGAAAGAGATGCACCCAAAGAAACTTCAATGCATGCAAGCACTTCCCACACATCTCGGAGTGAAATATCCGCCGGTGGAGTAAGCAATGAGGTAGAAACAGGGAAGTCCAGCACAGATGGCAATAAAGAGAATTTCTGAGACACATCTGGTAACAAAGAAGGCATTTCTGGCTTAGTCAAAAGGGTCTCACCCCCAGGTTTCCCAGCACTAGGGGACGGCATACCTGCTGAAATATCTTCCAAACCAGTAGGGCAAACCCTCGTGCATATAAGGAAAGGTCAGATATAGTACTCACAGATCCAAGGGAAACGTCCTGCTCAACAGAGGGCCTCTGTAGATGTTGATCTATAGGGCCCACAATTTTTATAGCCTTAGCACCTGAAGCGAGAGATGGCTTCTTCCTCCATTTACCCATGGATTCTCCGGCACTTCTCACCACGCCTCAGTACTCTGAAGGAGCGGGACAAGCCCCTTTGGTCACACCCCTTTGGGCATGCGACCACGGGTGCGCACCTGCGGGTCACGTTCCGCAGCAGGCCATTGATTTTATGCAGCCTAGGGAGGGTGGGACTGCAGGCTCCTCCTTCCTGCCCGGCAAATTTCCAGCTTTCCCGGCATCAAGGCAGCGGGCCGTTGATTTTATGCAGCCCAGGGAGGGTGGGACTGCAGGCTCCTCCTTCCTGCCACAAGCACATGGGCCCCGGCAAATTTCCAGCTCTCCCCTACATGTTCAGTAATTTTATTCTTTATAATGGTTTCTACCATTTTGCCTGGTACTGACATCAGGCTCACCGGTTTGTAGTTTCCTGGATCACCCCTGGAATCCTTTTTAAAAATTGGTCATTTTCTAACCTTCTGGTACTACAGATGATTTTAGTGATAGTTCACAGATTACTAGGTCTGCAATCTCAAATTTCAGTTCTTTCAACACCCTCAGATGTATATGATCTGGTCCAGGTGATTTGCTACTCTTCAGTTTATCAAATAGTTGTAGTACATCTTCCCGGTTTATCAATATTTCTTTCAATTCTTTGGATACATCAACTTTACATACCATTTCAGGCATGGGTATCTTCCCTACATCATCTTCAGTAAAGACTGAAACAAAGAATTCATTCAGTCTATCGGCTATGGTCTTGTCCTCCCTTATCGCCCCTTTTACCCCCTCTTCAAAGGTCTGAATAAATGAAAATCCAAAGGGGCTAAGTCCGGACTTTACGGCAGGACCTCCCACTTCCTCTGTGTCAACCACAGATTGGTTTGTTTTGACGTGTGGGGTCTTGCGCCGTCGTGCAGAAGTTTAACTCCTTCGCGTAATCGTCCCGGCCTTTTCCGTCTTATGGCTGTATGCAGTGTCCGGACTTAGCCCCTTTGGATTTTCATTTATTCGGACCTTTGAAGAATTTCTTGGCGGGGAAACGCTTTGCGGATCAGGAGGAATTGCAAAACACCGTTATGGACTACTTCAAGCAACTTGACATGGAACTCTAGCATGAAGGGATGTTCAAACTAGTGTCATGCTGGCATAAATGTCTCGATATTTATGGCGATTATGTGGAGAAGTAAACAAAAGTATGTCGTTTTTGGTGGAATGTATTGAATAATTTCTTTAAATACAAATGTTAGTGCAATTTTGGCCTATACCTTAAATATCGGACACCCCTCGTAGTTCCCAAGCCACTGCCCTAACCATTAGGCTACTCCTCCACTCCAGTTGTGAGATGGATCCGTGAAAAGACAAAGGAAACTTTTATTTAACAAATTTTTTCATACCGCTTTTCTGGGTTATCAAAGCAGTTCACAATTAACTCAACGTTATACATGGAACAGAGAGGTTAATACATTGAACTTAGTACAATATATTGAACTAGATCAACAAGCTATGATGTATTGTACAAACTATGATACATTGTTAGGATATGAGCAACTGTTACATTGAACTGGTTCATCAAACAATGATACATTGTAATGCTATGAGCAAACTATGGTACAATCTAATTTACAATTTCAAAGTTGAGGTTAAGGTTACACTGAGATTTTAGGATTAAACCATCAATAGGAAGGGGAGTTGCAACTTGACTGTGTTCGCAGCATGATGTGTAGGGGTGTCGATTGTGTATGAGTGTCAGCTAATGTATTGGAGAGTCTATTGGGTAGCTGGTCCAAAATGCTCTGAGAAAAATAGTGTCTTCAACTTCTTTCTAAAATCTGAAATATCTTCTATTGAACGGAGCTCAGAAGGCAGTGAGTTCCATAATGTTGGACCGTACATTGAGAATGTTCTCTGGCAGGTTGCCTGTAGACTTCTGGTCTTTTGGGATGGGATTGAAAGGAGATTTTGGTGTGAATGTCTTCTTGATCTACATTCCAGAGCTTTCTTTATCAGTGGGAAGAGACATTCTGCTGATTGGAGGTTTTACATGTGATCATTAGGGCCTTATATTTAATACAGGGTCGTATAGATAGCCATTGTAAACGTTTGAGCATTGGAGTGATATGTTCCTGTTGTGCAGCTCCTATGATTAATTGATCTGCGGTAGCTGTAGGGCATAGATATATGTGTTTTATTGACTATTGCAAGGCTTTTGACCGTATAAACCATGAGAAACTCTAGGTCATATTAAGAATCATAGGTATACCAGAACACCTGATAGTTCCCTTGCACAACCTTTACATGGATCAAGAAGCAACAGTTCAAACAGAATAAGGAGAAACAGAATAGTTTAAAATCAACAGAGGTGTATAACAAGGCTGCACACTTTCCCCCTACCTGTTTTATTTATATGCAGAACAAATCATCAGAGAAGCAGGACTGTATGAAAACAACTGAGGTGTGAAGATTGGTGGAAGACTCATCAACAACTTTCGCTATGTTGATGATACCACATTACTGGCTGAAAGTGAAGACAATCTGAAAATTTGCTTCTCAAAATCAAGGAACATAGTCTTAAAATGGGCCTGCACCTTAACATTAAGAAGACAAAGATCCTGACAACTGGCAAAATAAAAAAGTTCATAGTTGATGGAGAAGAAATTGAAAATGTTTGACGACTTTAACCTACTTGGATCAACAATCTATAAATAAATGACAATCTGTCAAGAAATCCAATGACACATTGCTCTTGGCAGAATGGCTATGAAGGACCTAGACAAGATTCTCAAGAGCAGAGATGTCTCTCCCCATACAAAGATTCGTCTTGTCCAAGCCATGGTATTTTCAACGTCATATGGATGTGAAAGTTGGACAGTGAAAAAGATAGACAGGAAGAAAATAGATGCCTTTGAACTATGGTGCTGGCAATGAATACTGTGTATACCATAGATTGCCTGAAGAACAAACCAGTCAGTACTAGAGGAGATCAAACCTAAGCTTTCTTTAGAAGCTCAGATGACAAGTCTTCGACTTTCATACTTTGGACACATCATGCAAAAGAGGGAAATTGTTAGAGAAAGACATCATGCTTGGTAAGGTAGAAGATCAATGCAAAAGAGAAAGGCAAGCAATGAGATGAATTGATACAATAACAGCAGCTATAGGGCTCACTCTATCAACAATCAGCCGCCTGACTGAAACCGAACACGGTTTAGGACAATTTTCTGGAGAGTCACCATGAGTCGACACCAACTCGACGGCACTTCACAACAACATCAATGATTTTTTAACACACCGAACTGGGCCAATAAATGTAGATTTTGCTAAAGGAAGGAAGATTATGATAGAAATATAGTGATTGTAGGATGGATTAGATTAGTTGTGCTCATACCTTTTTCCAAGGACAGGGCCTTGATAAGGATATCTCTTGGAAACTGCAAGCTAACCTCCCCTGAACTTCTGCAGGAATAGAAGGAAAAGTGTTCTGATGCAGTTTGCACTTCCACTGTGGGGAGATGATGCTTGGAGTATGGATTTAGGGGCTGTAAAGCACTGAAGAAGCTGCTACTAATGATGGAACAGAGGAAGAGATGCATTGAGTGAGCATCCAAGTACCCAAAGTGGAGCAAGGCTGACTGGGAGAAAGTTATGTTCAGCGACGAAAGCACGTTCTGCATTCTGGGTGACCAGGGCAAAACGTATGTGAAGAGGCTTCCACATGAAGAGTACAAACCAGAGTGCTTGAATATCTCCATAAAGTATCCAACCAAGTTCATGATCTGGGGATGCATGGCAGCCAGTGGTATTGGAAGACTCCGTATCGTTGATGGGATGGTGAATGCAGAGAAATATATAGGAATTCTGCAGAAGTGCATGCTGCCATCAGCTGAGAAACTGTTTCCTGGCAGATATTTCTTCCAGGATGACAATGCGCCTTGCCACTGAGTGAAAACTGTCACCGACTGGAAGAAAATAAATGGAGTTCAGACCATTGACTGGCCAGCTAGTCATCCGATCTCAACCTGATTGTGAATCTTTGGTACAAGGTATCAGTTGAGATCGTCAAGAAGCAGCCATGGACCAAGCAAGAGCTAATTGATTCATTGATTGCAGCCTGGAATCACATCATAACATGAGAACAACGCATCAAACTCATCCACTCCATGCCAGACAGATGTCATCTGGTGAGAGAGAGAGCAAGAGCTGGCCCATCAAGTACTAATGGCCACCAACAACAGAAAACAGACCTTTTCAGGGCTGCCTAATAAAATTAAGAAAACTTGCATATTGCCAAGGTACATGGAACAGAAAACAGGTTCACAACCAAATAAACATGGTTATTAAGCAATCATAAAAGAACTCTCAAGTCATGGCAAAAGTTGTCAGATTTGTATAAAAGACAAAAGGGAAGAAAATGGCTTGCAGAAGGGGTTATAAATTGTAACACATTTTGTCCCTGTGACACAAACAACTAAAAATGTCCAATTTGGCACTAGCTATGCAAGACTTTTTCACACCACTGTATCTTCTTATAGTGAGTGTACCTCTTGATGGTCTCTCAGCACAACATTGTGAGTCACTGAGGTGCTCACATGATTCCATCACTTTACCAGGAGCTCATGGTATGACTGGGCTTCTGCGGTTTTCTATCCCACAGTGCTTCTAGTTCTTTATAGGATCATTTGTATTTGTGCATTTTGGAAATGGTGCTTTCAGTTAGGATTAGAAAGATACAATATAGCACAAGCCATAATCACAGTTGTCTGCCTCTAGTGTGTTCTGACAATACTGTCACGGTGCAGTAGCTAATTATCTCAAACAGCATTGAAATATTCCCTCCTCTCCAAACAACTCAAGATCCTAGAGACAACAGAAGAAGGCAGATGGTATATAAGCACTGTGCAAGAATGAGGACAGCTGAGACTGCAGCAGAGAGCAGTCAGAACTGCCAGTCTCTGCTTGCAACCAGATCAGTCCAATACTGGACTTAACCTGAAGGAGCACCTGCTTATCTGCAGAGCTTAGGGCATCAAATACTTGGAATGAACATGGTGCAGTCTTGGACATTATGATGCAACACAGACAAACATTTTCAGAGGGGTAGCTTTGTTAATGTGGAATAGCAAAACTGACAAAGGCTAGTGGCGCCTTACAGACTTACCACTTTATTGAGGCATGAGATTTTGAAGTCAAGAGGCTACTAGTCCATGTCTTACTCTGCTAGGTGGGTACTCCTGCCATGCCTTGTTTTCTAGCAAGCTTAGCAGCTTATGGTTGTACACAGTCCCCCTACCCTCAGGGCTGACCCAACCATTAGGCAAATTAGGCAGTTGCCTCAGGTGGCCGCTTATGGGGGTCAGCAAAGAGCAGGTCATTCAAAACTAAACAGTATATTTTTGACAGTCAAGGTGGCTGTGAAGTTTAAGGTCTGCCTAGGGCGCCAACACCTTGAACCTACTCTGGTGCCCTGCGCACCCCTCTGTTTGAAGGCCTGTGTCTCAGAGCTGCCAGGGTGCTGGCCTTCTGGTAGCATGAGACTGGAGTCTTAAGGCCTCTCTGACACTTGACTGCTAGCGTGCTGTAGTAGGCAAGAGCTGCTATCCCACATTTGGTGGAAGAGTGTGTCTTTTGAAGGCCGTGACCTGAGGACTTTGGGAACAGGAATAAGTGATGCCAGAGGATGTGCTGTGTATACAATGTGGCTTAGTGCACTCTTAGCAGACTGCTATTATGTTGAAGTCCTATGCTTCAGCTCAGGGATCCTATGTGTACAGCAATCGTACAGATATGCCACCCATGTACATGCCTTAGCTACTACCTGCAGATAGAGAGAAGACCAGCCAGATCTAGAGAAACAGGGACAGAGAGGATGAGCAGGCAGACAGAAAGACCAGATGAACAGAGAGATACAAAGGCAATGAAGAAGCACAGAGAGAGAATTGCAGAAAACAGACATGATGGTTAAAGAGAATTAATAGGCAGGAAAGAAGAGTGTTTTGGAGCATGGGGTTTAGAAAATGACTTCCTAAAGGGGCTGGTCTCACCTAGACAGAGAAAGGAATATGGGTTTTCATGTTGTTTAAGAAAGGCGAGAAACAGAAATTCTAAGTATTTTGTCTGTGTTGCTTCATGCAGTAGTATGTAAAGTTATGTAAGATTTATTTTAAATTTGCTTACTAAAGTAATAGGTCTGCAGAAGTCCTTTGTTAAAGTCTTCTAGTAACACAACAGGGACCTGATTGAAGTATTGCTTTACCAATGTGATCTTTTCAGATTGTTAGATCTGAATGTTTTTCTATTCTTGCATACAGTAATTTAACTTTTTAATTTATTTTATCTTTACTAAGGAAGTAAATCCCATGGATGGGCTGATTGAAAGGTTAAGCCTTTTCAAAAGGGAGTGTTTCTTCAAAGAAGGTTGAATGACTGTATAATCAAACAGTAGGGGGCTTTGTTCTTGAAAGATGAGAGCAATTTCTTCAAGCTTGAAATAAAATAGTAAGTTAGATACAAGCCACTGATAAGACAGGCAAAGAGAGAATCTGAAAAGAAGTTTGCAAGGAAGCAAAAATTCCATAACAAAATCTTTTTCAGGTACATCTGAATCAAGAAGCCTGTGAGAGAATCAGTTGGACAATTAGATGATAGAGGAGTAAAAGAGGCAGTTAGGAGAGGATAAGGCCATAGCAGAGAGAATAAGGGTGTATATATTAATCCGTGCTAATGGGTCACACTAACAGTTAGTACATAACAAGTAGGGAAATGGACAGGGGTAGGAATGGAGTTAGCATGGCTGTTGACAGCACACCTTCGCCTTTAATGTTGCAGGGTGACCCAGGAAACTACAGACTGGTGAGCCTGACATCAGCGCTAGGCAAAATGGTAGACACTATTATAAAGAACAAACTTACTGAACATATGAGGATTATCTACTAAACTGCATTAGCTGCTACTGTGGGGCTGACGTGGAATTAGTACCTGTTGGTAGCAGCTAACATGGGCAAAATGCAGATAGTACAGGCACTTTTCTTTGATATCTACATTTCACGTGGACCCAACATGGGGAGTAAGCATTCCAATTTTGGCAGCCACCACGCAAACATATTTTGTGCAATGGCTAAAAAAAATGGCCCGATCACAGCTTCAGATAACGCCACCCTAATATGTCAAACAAGCACCCCCCCCCCCAAAAAGCTACCACAGTTCAGTAAGCATGCCTCATAGTCATGATTTAAAGGAGCAGAACCAACATGGATATAGCAAAGGGAATTCTTGCCTCCCCAATCTGCTACATTTCTTTGAAGATGTGACTAGACATGTAGATACAGTAAAGGTAACATAGTAATATAGTGTATGATGGCAGATAAAGACCAGTATGGTCCATCTAGTCTGTCCAGTAAGATGGCTAGAGTGGTGGTACCCGCCATTCCATGCAGATTATCCCCCCCTTGCCTTTGTTTAGAGTTGTACTCGGTGCTCCATGTAGGTCACCCCCTCTATTTATTGAAGTTTCAAAGATTTAAGTTTGTTTTGATTTCATCCTTTTGCTATAAAGGGATCCACTGTGTTGGTCCCATGCCATTTTGAATTCCGTAACTGTTTTTGCCCCTACCACCTCCATCGGGAGGGCATTCCAAGCATCCACCATCCTTTCAGCGAAAAAGCATTTCCTAGCATTGCTTTTAAGTTTACTTCCTTGCAGATTCATTTTATTCCCTTTAGTTTTGCAGCTTCCCCTAGGTTTGTTTGTTCATGGATACCCTTTAAGTATTTAAACATCTGTATCATATCTCCCCTGTTCCTCCTCTCCTCTAGGGTATACATATTTAAGTCTTCAAGTCTCTTCTCATATGTCTTCTGGCACAGGCTCCAAATCATTTTGGTCACCTTCCTCTAAACCATTTCAAGTCTTTTTATGTTCTTTGTGAGATACGGTCTCCAAAACTGAACACAACACTCCAAATGAGGCTTCACCAATGACTTGTACAGGGGCATTAATACCTCCTTTCTGCTCAGTATTCCTCTCTGTATGCAACCCAGCATCCTTCTGGCTTTGGCTAACTCCCTCTCACATTGTTTCGCCATCTTGAGATTTTCAGACATTATCACTCTGAGGTCCTTCTGGTCTGTGCACACCAACCTCTTGCTCCCTATCGCATACAATTCCTTTGGATTTCTGTATCCCAAGTGCATGACTCTGCACGTCTTTGCATTAAATCTTAACTGCCAAGCATTTGTCCATTCTTCCAGTTTTGTAGATCTTGCCTCATGTTGTCTACTCCCTCAGAGGAGTCCACTATATTGCAAATCTTTGTGCCATCTGCAAAAAGGCAAACTTTTTTCAGGTGGTAGTGGGGATAGAACTCACGATCAAGTTCTAATTCAGAGAGAACAAAGGTGGATCTATAAATTAAATACCGTTAAACCCAATGGATTGAATGCAATGATAGATTGGGCAGCATGTATATGATCTTAACCTTTTTTGGACTATCTCTTGACACATTCAGATGGTGAGAGGTTATAGAGAGCAGTTAATGGAGTTATTGGAGGTCATGTTGCGGTTGAAATATATAGCGGGGAAACTTCACTTTCGTGAGGAGGCTAGTCCCCTGAAGGGAGGTTTTAGAGATTACAACTCTGACACAGGGGAGGAGTCTATCACGTCACACTACGTTGCGCCTTTAAAAATGAATCTGAAAGAAACAGACCGCATGCGCGGCGTCTTTTTGCTTTTGAGAGCTGAAAAGTATTTGTTAGAAAACAGAGGAGATATTCTGTCTTAGACGTGGGCAGCATTTCTGTGAGTATTTAAGGGTTTTGGTCTTGTTGGTTGTTTAAGGTTTTAGAAGAAGAGGAAAGTAGTATGTTGGGAATGATTCTATGTTTCGTTTTGTTTGAATGCAGGATTTAAAACTGATCCCCTGAGGAACCCTACTAGGAGAAACGCTACGAAGGCGCTGGGGGAAAGCGTCGGGATCTTTCGATAGTGTCATTAAGATTGACAGCCATAAGTATTAGCGTTAATGGACTATATATTAATATGGTGAATTACATGAGCTTAATAATAATCATTATAGTTTTGAGCCATATTGATATGGAGAACTAAGAGGGTTCAATCACGATTGCTACACTTATGTGCTTTAGTCTGCTATCGTGGAGGTCATTGATGCGATCCGGCACAAAAATTTCTATACAGACGTTTAAGTCTATGAAATTGGTGCCACAGTAAGTCTGAGACCTCCCGGTAGACATTGAGAAAATTGCTACACTATTGAATGAGGAAAAAGAAAGAGTGTTAATTTATGGGAATAATTCTCTCTGTTTCACTGAACGTCATAGTGTTATTTTGTGAAGTGATTCAACGTTCAAAAACAAACTTTTTTTTCAGTCATTCAGCAATATCACTCACAAATATGTTGAACAGAACCGGTCCCAGGACTGATCTCTGGGGTACTCCACTACTCACCTTCCTTTCTTCTGATTGAATCCAGTTTACCAGTGGCATTCCTAGCTCCCTCTGTTACCCGGGGTGGGTGCCCCTCCACGCTGCTGCTGCTCCCCCACGATGTAGCCCCTGAACCCCAACCAGCCCCAAAGAAGCGGCACTGCTTCACACTCCAGGGGCCTGTTGCTCTGCTTTCCCAACCAAAGTCTCGCAATTCATGAGACTTTGGCTAGGAGAGCACAGTGGCCTGCCCCTGGAGCATGAGGCACCATGGTAAACCAGCTTAATTGTTACTTTGCCACACTGCCTCTTGTCACTCGGTTCCCGGTGACACAAAGATTATACGCCACTAGGTAGCGCTGTTAAAGAACAAAGAGTCCAAGTGTAAGGTAATAAAGGCTTTTATTCCCCGTTTAAAGCAAGGTTCAACTAAGAGATATTTTAGATAACAGAAACAGTCCTTTGTTTTAAAAGGTACCAATATTCACTGGCTAGTTAACTGTTACTTCACAGTTTAAAGCAGGTTTTCTTCAAAGTAATATTCAGTATAATAAACATCAAATTATATTTCATTTATTCTTCTGTGGAGCATACACACTTTGGAGCATAGGCAGTGCACCAATCACATTCCATTTCCTCAGGCAAAGGTGAGGGAATAGTGCTGGGAGAATCCACTTCCATCAATTCCTCTCCCCTATACTGATTCAAAGGGCTTCCACTGTCCCTGTCTATTTCAGCATGGTGATCTACTACTTGGGAGTTTGGCTTCACATAACCAGGGACTCTTAAGGCTGGCGGTAGTTTAGTGAACCAGTCTTGACTCTTGTTTCTCCTAGGAGGAATACTTCTTTTAGCATAACTTTTAGCAGTACAATCATTACAGTTAATCTTCAATGCCTCATACCTTGGCTCACTGAGTAAAAACTTCCGTTGCTTATAAAACTGCTTTTCCCTCTGAATAGGTGAAACTGGGCAATGATCCTCTAGAGATAAGCTTCTGTCAGAACCTCCCTCTCTGGTTCTTAGCTTTCTTCTCTCTAGGTTACAAACAGGCAGAGTATAGGAACTAGGCGTGGCAGAGCCTCTCACCTTGGAGCAACTTCCACCAAACTCCCCTTGCACAACAGGTCCAGTTTGGGCTTTCTGGCTTCCCACCTTGTGAGGTCTGTTTCTCCTCCAGCTTCCAGCTTGGCTTCTTCCACAGCAATCAGGCTTATGTCCTTGATAGCCTCCAGGCTTCTCTGCTGTTTCTCCTTCTAGTCCAGCTCCAGTTCCTTCTTCCTCTTTCTCCTCCTTCCTCAGCTCCTGCTGTGTCCACTGCTTCCTCTGCTTATGCCACTGCTCTCCAGAAGCATTCTGCTCTGGCTTATAAAGTGAACCGTTACTGCTGACTTCCTGGTTCCCTTTCAGCTGCAGGTCATCAGTGAGCTTAGGTTCATTAAGACCAGTATGTCTGTTCCTGCTCCCTCTAGCTGTGCCTGAAGGTAACTGCACATCTAGTTCTTCTAAAACAGGATTTCTTTTCTTAAAACCAACTTTATTAGTGCCCGCATCATGACACTCTGTGTGTCCGGAGGGGGTTCAGCCCCTCCCAGCTGGCACCCAAGATGGGCTGCACCCACTAGTCCACTCTTGGTATGCCATTGCTGTTTACTACCACCTTCTGTCTTCTGTCAGTCAACCAATTTCTGATCCATTTCACTACCTTGGGACCCATCCCCAGGCTGCTGAGTTTATTGATAAGCCTCCTATGAGGAACAGTATCAAAGGTGAGCTAGTTTATGTAGTGTATCTGGATTTTCAGAAAAAAACATTTGACAAGGACCCTCATGAGACTCTTGAGGAAATTAAGAAATCATAGGATAGGAGGTAGTGTCTTAATGCAGACTGGGAACTGGTTAAAAGAAAATGGAGAATAGGTCTAAATAGTAAATTGTTTTAATGGAGAGAAATAAATAGTGGAGTACCCCAGGGATCTGTAATAGGCCCACTGATTTTTAACATATTTATAAATGACCTGGAAATGGGAACAAGAGAGGTGATTAAATTTGCAGACAACACAATATTATTCAGAGTTGTTATATCACAAGAGGATTGTGGGAAATTGCAAGATGACCTTGAGAAATTTGGAAACCGAGCAGCCAAAGGCAGATGAAATTTGATGTGGACAAGTGCAAAGTTATGCAGTTAGGGAAGAACAACCCAAAACTATAGCTACACAATACAAGTTTCCACATTAGGAATTATCCCCCAGAAAAAGGATATAGGCATCATTGTGGTGCATACATTGAAATCCTTTGCTCAATGTTGCAACAGCAGCCAAGAAAGCAAATAAAATTCTAAGAATTATAAGAAAAGGGATGGAGAATAAAACAGGTAATATTATGCCTCTGTATCACTATCTGGCAATGGTTCTCAATCCAGTCCTCGGTACACTTCTAGGCCAATTGGGTTTTCAGGATTCTCACAATCAACATGAATTTATTTATATATTTTTATTTTATTTAACGATTCTTTTGTACCGTCTTTCAGAGTTATCAAAGTAGTTTACAATTAACATTTTACATGGAACAGAATGACTATTAGATTATTATAGTGCATTGAACAAGTTAATATAAAAAAAGATGGTACAACTATGATATATTGTTAAGATGTGAGCAACTATATTACATTGAACTGTCTCTTGGAACTATGTTACATTGTTACAGATTCTTATAATTTCAAGGTAGCTGGTTCACCTTGAGAAAAGGAGATTAGGGTCAGCACTAGGAACTGGGAACTGTAGCTTGTCTATGCTCATCGGTGTATGAGCCTTTCAGCATGTGGAGCCAAGCCCGCTAGGTATGTGGACCGAAATGCTCTAAGAAAAGCAGGCATCTTCAATTTCTTTTGAAAGTCTAAGGTATCTTTTATTGCACAGAGCTCAGCCGGCAGAGAGTTCCCTAAAGTTGGACTGCATATTGAGAATGCCCTATGGCAGGTTGCTTGTAGACTCTTGGCCCTTTGAGAGGGAATTGTGAGATGTGAATGCCTTCTTGATGTGGATTCTGGAGCTTTCTGTATTAGTGAGATGAGACAGCTGCTTGGAGGTGTATGGTTTTAAATGTGATCAGAAGTGCCTTGTATTTGATGTGGGATGATATCGGTAACCAGTGTAAGCTTCTGAGCTTGAGATGGATTTCCATGTGCTGCTTTCCATTGTATGCAAATCTTTCTCATGCATATTCATTGTTAGAAGCTTGAAACCCGACTGGCCTAGGTGTGTTCGCGGGATTGGGTTGAGAATCACTACTCTATGGGAGCCTAGGTCATCACACCAGGAATGAAATTGTACCAAGTAGACAGGCCTCATGGTGCTTATGTGCTATCATACTCTGCTTCCCTGTTTCTATAAATCACTTGAGAGTAGGACATGAAGCTGCCTTGTAGATGCATTCATAGAAGTAGTTTAACAGCCAAAGAATTTTATTTTTGTCTGTGTTGAACTGTTGTTTTTTTTTAGGATGAGCTTGTTAGGTTGAGCTCTACAGATTGTTATTTAAAGCCAATTGATTGAAAATGATTATATAATGAATTGTAGCACCCTACAATTGAGATCTGTGTTTTGATTAGCCTCTCACCTATACAATGACACTAATGCTAAACAGCAAGTTATTATTTCTCAGACTATGATCTTTTATGTACTGGTATAATAAAAAGTATGAAAGAACACGGCCAGTAAACAGTGGTAGTAGATGTGTAAGGATTAAGATACTTAGTAGTCTTTAGACTGAAATGACGTTGATAAATAACAATTTTGTCATGGGCTCCTTGGAAATTCAGCCTTGCTAAATTCCCTCTAAGAGCAGCTCTCTGCCAGTTTATGGGTCTGCAATTTTAATCTAGTTTATGATTCTGCTTAGATACAGAACATTACCTCTGCAAAATGCATTAGCATTATGTGCGAAGGGCTTTGATACTCTACAACAGGGTTAAGGATGTGCCTACGTTCCTATGCATTCTTCTGGGCTCTGCATTTTACCTGACACATTGCATTCGTTTCAGTACACTGGTGAACACTCACTCATTTCCAGTCACGGTTTACATTTATATAAAACGACATTTAATATTACAGTCTGCTTTTCAGTACATTTGATGCTCCTTGTGATCTTAGGTAAGCCACTTAACCTTCCATTGCCTCAGGTACAAACTTAGACTGTGAACCCTCTGGGGGTCAGGGAAATACTGTACCTGGATATTTATTTATTTATTTAGCTGTATTTATATCCCGCTTTTCACCGGGTCAAAGCGGTCAATTGGGGGATACATTTAACACGAGGGGATATGAGACACACACACACACTAATACATACAGGGAACATGGGCAATGGAGGGTTAAGTGGCTTGCCCAAGACCACAAGGAGTGCTTATAGGACTAGAAATCCCAGTCCCTCCGGCCTGAGATTGCTGTCCCCAGGTGGGACTTGAACTCATCTTGAGCTGCTACTGAAACAGGCATAAGCAAAATCCAAAATGCCATCCCAAATCCCATCTCTGGAAGTGGGAACATTCTTTGTACCACTGGATGTTGGACACCTGGGGGAGGGAAGATGTTGAACACCAGGGAGGAGGGATAGGGAAAGGGAGATATTGACACCTGGGAGGATAGGGAAGGGAAGGGGAAATGCTGGACACCAGGGGAAAGAATAGGGAAGGGGAGATGTTGTATACCTGAGAGGGCGATAGGGAAATGGAGGTGTTAGAAACCTGGGGGGAGGAATAGAGAAGGGGAGATATTAGACACCTGGGAAGGGGCTATAGAAGGGAAGGGGAGATGTTGTATACCTGTGAAGGGGGTCAGGGAATGGGCTAGAGAAGGGAAGGGAAGGGGAAATGCTGGACATTAGGATGAAGAATAGGAAAGGCAAGATGTTGTAGACCTGTGAGGGTGATAGGGAAGGGGAGATGGACTTCTAGGAACTGGCAAGAGACAGGAAGGAAAGGGGAGATGTCGGACACCTGGGAAGGGGCTAGAGATGGGAATGGTAGGGAAGAGGAGAATCTGGATATCTGGGAAGGGAAGGGGGAGATATTGGATACCTGGGAGGGGGATAGGGAAGAGGAGATCTTGGATATCTGGGAAGGAGCTAGAGAAGGAAAAGGGAAGGTGAGATACTGAACATCTGGGAAGGGGCTACAGAAGGGAAGAGGAGATGTATACCTGGGAGGGGGTTAGGGGAGATGCCGACACCTGGAAAGGGACTAGAGAAGGGAGGGGAAGGGGAGATGTTGGACACCAGGGGGAGGAATAGGAAACAAGAGATATTGTACACCTGGGAAGAGGCTAGAGAAGGGAAAGGATGGGGCTAGAGACCGGAAGGTAAGGGGAGATGCTGGACACCTTGAAAGGGGATAGGGAAAGGAAGGAAAAGGGGAGATGCTGATATCTGGGGAGGATGCATAGGGAAGGGATGGCAGATGCGGGACACCTGGGCAGGATAGAGAAATGGAGATACTGGATACCTGGTAGGGAAAGGGAGATGTTGGGCACCTGGGAAGGGACTGGAGAAGGGAAGGGGAGATGCTGGGCATGGATGGGAGAGGCTAGGCAGGGGAGATGTTAGATAACTAGAGAAGGGATAGGGAAAAGAAGGGGAGATGGTGGACTCTTTGGGGGTGGGGGGCATGTATAGCTGAAAGTTAACCTAAGATATTAGATTACCCCGGGCTATCCCTGCTGGTTGGTTGTGCCCAAGGACTGGGTTGAGAATCACTGATCCGTAGTGACACTTCTAATGGAATATTACAGGAATTCTGTATCCCATAGTAATATCCTTATGTGCAATTAGATTGAACTTGATATTTTCCTACTAGTACAATTTACATTACTAATTTTCCTCTTTCCAAAGTCACAGCATAGCAGCAAGGGGCATTATAATGTCTTGTCTTTGCAGTAAGCACAATTTATATATAAAATACACTTAAAAAACTGACCTAAAAAGAGGGGGTCAATCTCATTCTTTCTCTACATCACATTAGGTGCACTACTATACCAATCAGCCATGCATCATGTGGTAGCTTTGAAGACAGATCATGTTAATGGTTTGGTGATGCTTTATATCTTAGTTTTGATGGTTTAAGAATGAATGTATGTATGTAATTGTGTAAACTCACCTAGATGTTTAGATGAGCAAGTTATAAAATCATATAAGTAAAAAAAGAAACCCATCCATCCATCCTACTTGGGACATCCTCAACATCCTGCCACAGCGAGCAAAATACTATAGTATCTAGACATCAGAAGAACAACATCCATATCCAACTTGATAGAGCTTTTTGAGGCATTTTGTGTCTCTCTGATGCTGAACAGCTGCTGACAAATAAGGCAAAACAAGAGCATGAGAAGAGGATACACTGTAAGGAGGCTGGTCTTCTCCAGTCTTGAAGCAGGAAAAAAAAAAAGGCAGAAGAACCAGGACCCGGGAGACTACTCATATGCTAGTTTTGTAAATGAGGGTCTTGCCTCTCCATACAGTTGCATCTTGTAAGCTTCTGCCAGAAGCCCTGAATGTCACACCTGGCCGTCCATGAGCATGGGGCCTAGAGCTATTGCCTAATATGCTCACTTATTTGAAGAGAAAGGTGTCTGAAAGAGTCAACCCCTCTAGCCTCATATACAGTTGGCGTTGGTGGGTCTGCTGGTACAGATCGTGCCATCACTAACGCCAGGAGCTGCAATCTCCTTTTCTGCTATTTCAGTATTGGTGTGATGTACAGAGAGAGTCATCATCCGGCAGGATACTTTGTTCATTAAATAAAAGTAAAATAATATCATGTCACCTCGGCCGTAGCCAGTCAGGTTTTCAGGATTACCACAATGAATATGCATGAGATAAATTCAAATATAATGGGGGCAGTGCATGCAAATCTATCTCATGCATATTCATTAGGGATATCCTAAAAACCTAACTGGTTTGCAGCCCTCCAGGTCTGGATTTGGAGACCCCTGCTCTAAGGTATTTTCATGAATGCATGCCTGAGGAAAAAGAATAAATGAAGCTCTCCTCAGTTATCACCTCAGAGTAAATTAACAGGGATCAAATTACAAGATAGGAAGGCCTCTCTAAAGAGAGATATGTTTGTGCACCCTGCCTCCCCTGTACACATTTATATCTTATACATATTCATTAGGGGTATCCCGAAAACCAGTACGCAGGGCATACACAGAAGCCAGTGAATACATTTTTATTGGAAATTTTTCTAAGTGCTGAGCAGAGATGGATCAATCTGTAATACTTTGGTGTTGGATTGTGACAGTTTTTTCCATGACATGGTCATATTGTGCTCTCTCTATTTGATGACAGCTAGTTGCTTGTTTAACCTGTAATTGAACATAGGGGGAAGTGAAACCATTCTTTCTGGCAGATTGGTAATCTTGCAGTGAGGCATTTTTCCTCTTTAATTTTAAAGCATATTGCATAGAGAGAGTGAAATAATCAAGCAAAGTACTCTGGATCAAAATATAGACAGAAGTAATTGTGATTTGAGCTTCACATAGTGATAGAAATATGAATGTGTGCTGATGTTTACTTTATTTCACATTAGTCTGGCATCATTTACTTTTTTGACCCAGTTTGCTAAAATATCAACACATTTTGCAATAGAATGTTTGTGGGGATTTTACTTTTTTTTTTTTTTCCCTAATGTGAGTCTGGATTTATTGTGCTATTTTTCCCTTAAAATTTTATAGTTCCAGTGGCAGCCACTGTGACTCACCAAGCTATAAACCAAAGAACGAGACAAGAGCAGAATTGCAGATCATGGGCATTTCTTCTGATACATTATTTACAAAGAACGAGAAGGACCAGCCTTTAACTTCACATATTACTTTTGTGTAACCTTTCAATACAAGATGTGTTTAAGTTTCAATAAACCAGTCTGGTGTTCTTTTTGTCAGCAGGAGCTGCACAGTACAATAGAAAGTAGATTTTAATTAGTATCACTGAGCCCAGACTAAGTGGATCGTGACACAAAATATTGTCTTTGTCTTTTTCTATTGTTTACTTTTGCTTTGAATCTATTTGGAGGGGGAATATGAAGACTAGACAAAACCTGTTTGTTATAGAGGATAATTTGATAAGAATGTTCTATATTGTGCCTATTTTATAAAAGGCAACATATATGCTTTTATGAAAAAAAAAAGGAATGCTAATTATCTAATCAAGTGAGATTAGAGGCAGATTTGCTGAATTTTTTGCAGGTTTCTATGCAGGAGATACGACCATTTAAAAAAAAAAAAAAAGAGGAATATTTACATGGTGATCTGATTAGGGTCTTACTCAATAGATGTTGCCATTTCTTGAAAGAGAGATTACATCAGATATAATCTTACGGACAAGTCAAGATACTAGTTCCCGGCACGGAATGGACCCCATAATGAATAGTGCTTTGAATTTATTATAATTAAATACTGAACCCTGGTATGCAAGCCATTGGATCATCACTTGGAAAACCTTATCAACAGTTCCCGACTGTGAAGGGAAAATAAATAATTTAATCACATGCATAAAGGTGGTCATCAATACTAAGGGACTGAATAATTTCACAAAGAGGCGGCAGGTACAGTAGAGGTTAAATAAGAGCCCTGAGGTATTCCTTGAGATTTATTTATTTGTAAGGATTTCTATACCGCCTTCTCCTTCAATTAAGGCGGTCTACACAGCAAACAATCAACAAGTAATGTTTTTTGTGTGCATGCAGTGAAACAGTGAGTGCGTGTGCAGTAGGGTGATGTAGATTCTTGTCGAGCTATTTACAGCGTGCGCTATTATACAATACTATGCGCATGGGGGAATGGGAGGGGGGTTGGTCTGTGGTCCTGACTGGCGAGCAGTTTATGTGAAGCCCCCGTAGTGTTCGATGAAGAGGGTCGTCTTGAGCTGCTTCCAAAAGTCCTTGATGTCAGTTGTTAATCGTAGGTCATCTGGGAGGGCGTTCCAAATTGCTGGTGCAGCCAGTGAAAGGGCTCGGTCTGCAGTGTCCTTGCAGACCTTGGTGAAGACTTTTGGTGTGTTTTATTTATTTATTTGTTTAACTTCTCTTATATACCGTGCTATTAGGTATCAGTGTGGTGGACATTGAACAGAACAATATACGGTTGGAAGTGCCCCTCCTCCTCGGTCGTGTGCTTCTGTCGGGTTGTATGAGTGGTTGTAAGTTGAGAGCTGATGTCTGTTGTTTCATTTTGAATATGTTTATGACTGTCTTATAATTGATGCGTGAGCTGATTGGTAGCCAGTGGAGATCTTTTAGCATGGGTGTGATGTGTTCTTGTCTTGCTGTGCCAGATATTATGCATGCTGCTTTGTTTTGCGCCATTTGCAGTGGCCGGAGTGTCTGCTTTGTGAGGCCGAGATAGATTAAATTGCAGAAGTCTAGTATTGGAGTTATTAGTGCCTGACAGACTGTGCAGAAGTGCTCTGGGGAGAGGAGGGGTTTGAGGCGTCGGATTAGTCTCATCCTGTGGTATGCGTTTTTGGTGGTTCTGCTTATGTGTGATTGTAGATTCAGTTCCTTGTCTAGAGTCACTCCGAGGTATTTTACTTCCAGTTTTATGGGTATGGTTGTGTTGTTTATCTTGATGCTGGTTGGAGGGATGAAGTCGGTGTTTCGGGTGATGATTAGTGCTTCGGTCTTGCTGTAGTTTATGGTCAGGTTGTTGTCTTGAAACCAGCTGGTCATGTGCATGAGACAGTCTGTTATTTTTATTTATTTATTTATTTATTTAACAGTATTTCTAAACCGCCTTATCTTAATAATCAAGGTGGTATCACAGCAAGCAATCAGGTAAAGTGTGTGTGTTGTACATGCAGTGAGGATGAAACTTGGTTGTGTGATGGCGGTGTTGGGTGCTTGATTTGTTTGAGCTATGTACAAGGTGGGCTATTTACAGTGGTGCTAAAAACACATTTTATATACATACAGTTGTTTAGGAGGATTGGAATGCTGTTATCCATTCTCTTAGGTTATGTGATGTGACCATAGTGCTCTATGAACAGCATGGTTTTCAGTTGTTTTCTGAAGTCTTTGAGGTCTGGAGTTGCCCTTAGATCGTCCGGTAGATTGTTCCATATTGTTGGAGCAGCCATGGAGAGAGCTCTGTTTGTTGTATCCTTGCGTGTGTGCTTGTATTCATTTGGGGTACTGACTCGGTTGCGTGTTTGACTTCTTCTAGGACGTGCGCTGATTTCCGGTTGTATGAGCGTGTGGAGGCTGTTGGCTGATGTGTGCTCTTTAATCTTAAATAGGTTTATGATAGTCTTGTATCTGATGCGAGCACTGATTGGGAGCCAGTGTAAGTCCTTTAATGTAGGTGTGATGTGCTCCTGCCTTGCGGTTCCGGCTATGATTCGAGCTGCAGTGTTTTGTGCCAGCTGGAGTGGTTTGAGAGCTTCTTTTGGTAGTCCAAGGTATATCGGATTGCAGAAGTCCAGTATTGGGGTTATCAGTGCTTGACAGACGGTACGGAAGTGTTCTGGGGCGAGGAGTGGTTTCAGTCTCCTGATGATTCGCATCCTGTAGTAGGCTTTTTGGATTGTTTTGTCTATGTGTGGTTTGAGGTTGAGTTTACTGTCCAGAGTAACCCCAAGGTATCTCACCTCTGATCTTATCGGTATCGTAGTGCTTTGTATCTTTATGTTTGGTGGGTGTATGAAGCTCTGGTTCCGAGTGATGATTAAAGCTTCGGTCTTGTTGTAGTTTATTGCGAGGTTGTTGTTTTGGCACCACTTCGTCATTTGGGTAAGGCAGTCTGTTATCTTAGAGAAGTCCGGGTTGTCGATTGATATCGGGGAGTATACCATGATGTCGTCTGCGTATATTGTGTATTGGATGTTGTTCTCTTTCATAATGTTGCATATTGGTTGGATGTAGATGTTAAAAAGGAGTGCTGAGAGTGCGGATCCTTGCGGTACTCCTTGTTGGACGTTTATGGGTCGGGAGGTGTCATGTCCCACCTTGACCTGTAGCTGTCTTTCGGTTAGGTACGAGTGGAACCATTTCAGAGTGGTACCGTGTATACCAGTGTTCTTTAGTCTCTCCAGGAGCGTATTGTGGTCAACTGTGTCGAAAGCTGAGGAGATGTCGATGAAGATCATTATAATTCCATTCCTGGTGTTGTCAATTATTCTTATGATGCTGTCGAAGAGGTAGATCAGTAGAGTTTCGACTCCATGGTTGGGACGAAATCCGTGTTGGTTGTCGTCGAGAGTTCCGTGTTCGTCAATGTGTTCCTGAAGTTGTAGTTGAACCGTCTTTTCGATTATTTTTGCGAGGAAGGGTATGCTGGAGATTGGTCGGTATGCTGCTGGGTCCTTTTTGTCGAGAGTAGTTTTCTTTGTGATTGGTCTTACTGAGGCAAGCTTTAGTTGCTGTGGCATGAGTCCTTGAGTGAGTGAGTTGTGTACCATTTTATGAATGGTTGGTATCAGGCTTGATTTGGTGGCTTTGACCCATGACACTGGGCAAGGGTCAGTAGGGGCAGTACTTGTGTTGATTGTGGAGATGATGTGGGATATCTGTTCTTTTGAGGGAGAGTAGAATGTGCCCCAGGTTTTGGGGTGTACGTTCGTTCTTGTGGTTCCACTGGGTGTTGTGCGCTCTGTGGAGTGGAATTTGTCTTTGATGTGGTCAGCGAATTTCTGTGGATCCACTTGTACTTCTCTTTCTGCTGTTTGCTCTTTTGTCAGGGTTTTTACTATTTCGAAAAGTTCTCTGGGTTTGTTGATGGAAGAATTTATCAGGTTTGTGTGGAATTCTCTCTTTGATTGGTTGATGTGTTCATTGTATTGTTTTTGCTTTGTTAGGTAAAGATGTTGGTCGGAAGTAGTTTTGTTTTTTTTCTCCATCTCCGTTCAATTTTCCTGAGCTCCCTCTTTTCCTGTCGTATTTTTGTTGAGTACCATGGCTTGTTCTGTCTCTTGTTGTGGTGTTGTTTCTCGGTCCTGTCATCGGATGGTTTGGCGGCGTTAGCTAGAACGCTGTTCCAGTTGGAAACTTGTTCCTCCAGGTCCTCTGAGTCAATGTTCAAGTGTTGTATTGTGTCCTGTATGAATACGTCCTTGTCAAAGGACTTGAATCGTCTTTGTGTGTGTGGGATGTTCACTCTTTCGCTTGTCTGGTCTTCTTGTGATTGCAGTTTCGTCTCGATTAAGTAATGGTCAGACCATGGTACTGGGGTGATGGTGGGTGTAGAGATTAGGTCTCTTGAAGTTAGGTAGTTTGATGCGAAGATGAGGTCTGGGGATGATCCAAGTCTGTGTGTTGGTGCATTGACTATCTGTGTGAATTGAAGTGAGGTCATTGCTTGAAGGAAGGCCTCTGCATCTTTTGTATTGGCGGACTTTAGGTTGAAGTCTCCGATTAGTAGTGCTGGTTTGTTGTTTGCTGTTATGGCACAGGCTTCTTCGAGTGTGAAGGCTAGTTCGTCAGGTGGAGCACGGGGTGCTCTGTAGGTTAGGCAGATTGCAATATTCTTGTTCTTGATGCTAATTGTGTTACACTGCTGTGTATCTGTGAGGTTCTGTGTCTTGAACTTGAGTTTTGTTTTTGCTATTATTAGGACTCCTCCTCCACGCTTGTGGGTGCGAGGGCAGTTGTATGCTGAGTAGTTGTTCGGTACTATTTGGTTGAGTAGTACACTGTCGGTAGGGTTGAGCCATGTCTCTGTGATGCATATTATGTCGGGCTGTCGCTCTTCTATGTGGTCTACCAGAGTGTGTATCTTGTTGCAGACGGATCTGGCGTTTATGAGCTCAATTGTTGTTGTCTTTGTGGAAGAGGTTGTTGCTACATGTGCTTCCTTTGAGCCGGTGTTGGTGTTTGATTTGTGTCTGTTTGGTCTCTTTGCTTGGGAGTTTGCGAGTGTCTCTTTGTGTGTGTGTTGTGGACCGAGATATGGCAGTGCAGTTGGAGGGTACCATGGTGTGTTTGTTTGAGGGTAGTGGAGGTGTGTGGTCAGTGGGAGGAGTTGTGTGACTAGTAGGTATAGAGGGAGGAAGTATGTGGTGTGCATGTTGGTAGTTTGTGATGTTCTGATAGGGTGACGCCTGTCTCCTTAGGTCTTCGTCTGTTGTTTGCTTTGGGGAGAGCTGTACTTGTTGCGGGAGCCTGTCCCGGGGATGTAGAGCTGGACCTGTGGCAGTCGCCTTGGTGCGGGAGCCTGTCCCGTGGAGGGAGCCTGTCCCGTGGATGTGGAGCTGGACCTGTGGTTGTCGCCTTGGTGCGGGCGCCTGTCCCGTGGAGGGAGCCTGTCCCGCGGATGTGTAGCTGGATCTGTTGCGGTGCGGGAGCCTGTCCCGTGGAGGGAGCCTGTCCCGTGAATGTGGAGCTGGATCTGTGGCGGTCGCCTTGGTGTAGTCTGGGTTGTCAAGTGTGATTGGTGTGTATATCATGATATCATCGGCATAAATTGTGTATTGTATTTTGTGTTCTTTCATGATGTCGCATATTGGCTGAATGTAGAGGTTAAATAATAGCACAGATAGGGCAGATCCTTGAGGTACGCCTTGCATGACCTTTATGGGTCGGGTTGTGTTGGGGCCGACCTTGACCTTTATCTGTCTGTCTGTTAGGTATGAGTGGAACCACTTCAGGGTAGACCCGTGTAGTCTGATGTTCTGTAGTCTTTCCAGTAGAGTTCTGTGATCTACTGTGTCGAACGCTGATGAAATGTCAATGAAGATCATCAGTATTCCATTCTTGCAGTTGTCTATGAGGTGGAGTATGTTGTTAAAGAGGTATAACAGGAGTGTTTCAACTCCGTGGTTGGGGTGGAAACCGTGTTGGTTGATGTCTAGTGGTGCGTGGTTGTCAATGTGGTCTTGTAGCTGATGCTGTACTGCCTTTTCAATAATTTTTGCCAGTAGTGGTATGCTTGAGATCGTTCTGTAAGCAGCTGCGTTGTTCTTGTCGAGTGGCGATTTCTTCGGGATTGGTCTTATTGTAGTGAGCTTTAGCTGGTTCGGCGTGTTTCCTTGGGTCAGTGAATTGTGCACCATGTTGTGTATGGTGTGGATGAAGTTTGTCTTAGTAGCTTTAATCCTTGTCACTGGGCATGGGTCTGTTGGAGCCGTGCTTGTATTAAGTGCGGTGATGTGTGATAGCTGCTCTGTGGATGGGGTGCTGAATTTTCCACAGGTTTTTGGGGGTGTGGTTGGTTTGGTGGTTGTGTTTGTTTTTGGTTGTGAAGAGGAATGGAATTTTTTTTTGGATGTGGTCTGCAAATGCTTGTGGGTCTATATGGACTTCGCTTTCGGTCTTCTGTTTCTTGGTGAGGGTTTTCACGATTTCGAAGAGCTCTCTTGGTTTGTTGTTGGATTTGATTATAATGTTTATGTGGTATTCTTTTTTTGTTTGGTTGATGAGTTCATTGTAGTCCTTTTGCTTTGTTAGGTATAGAGCCTGGGTGTTGGGCGACTTAGTGTGTCTCCATCTCCGTTCTAGCTTTCTAAGTTCCCTCTTTTCGCTCCATATGACTTTTGAGTACCATGGTTTGTGATGTGATTTGGTTCAGCGAGTTTTCTTGGGTCTATATTCTGTGGCTTTGGCTGCGACATTGATGACATTGTTCCAGTTTCCGATTTGAACATCTAGATTATCTGCTTCTGAGTTCAGGTGGGGTAGAGTGTCCTGTAGAAATTGGTCCCTGTCAAAGCTCTTGAATCATCTTTGCATGGGTGGGTTGTCCCGGTTCTCATCATGCTTTCCTCCTTGTGGCACAATATTTATTTTAAATTATGTGATGGTCTGACCATGGTACAGGTGTGACAGTGGGGGTTGTTATGATGCCTCTGTCTATAGATAGTTGGGTGCGAATATGAGGTCTGGTGATGATCTGTGTCTGTGTGTTGGGGTATTAATCATTTGGGTGTATTGAAAGGAACCCATTGCTAGAAGGAAAGCTTCTGCGTCCTTGGTGGTAGTAGATTTGAGGTTGAAGTCTCCTAGCAGTAGCAGGGGTTTGTGTTGAGTGCGCAGACCGCTTCTAGTGTGGAGGCTAGTTCATCTGGTGGTGCATGGGGAGCTCTGTAGATGAGGCATAGGGCCATCCTTTTGTTCTCCACAGTGATGGTGTTGCATTGTTGTGTGTCTGTGGCACTTCGTGACTTGAACTTTAGGCTGTTCTTTGCAATGATCAAAACCCCTCCTCCTCTCCAGTGTGCGTGTGGGCAGTTGAATGCTGAGTAGGTGGAGGGCACTAATTGATTGAGTAGTACATTGTGTGTGGGGGTGAGCCATGTTTCTGTGATGCAAAGTATGTCAGGTTGCTGATCTTCTATGTGGTCTGCTATTGTGTTAATTTTGTTTCGTATGGATCTGGCGTTTATGAGCTCTATTGAGATGTTTTTATTTAGTAGTATTTGCTCACGTCTTTTCAGTAGCAGATCAAGGTGAGTTATAGTCAGGTACTTCCCTGTTCCCTGGCTTAAAATCTAAGGTTGTACCTGAGGCAATGGAGAGTGCCAGTGAGATTCAAACCCTGGTCTTTCTGATCCCAGGTTGCTGCCCTAATCACTAGACTACTCCTCCATACCACTCAGACACATCCTGACCCTTTGCTGTCTCCCTGTCAAGTATGAGTTGGAACCATCTCAAGACTACTGCACCTATTCCAAGGAATTGTAACCCCAGCAAAATTTATTCATGTTTTACTGAATCAAATGCTGCAGTTATATCTAAAAACAATATTACAAAACCATAGCCACTAGGTTCAAGGCCACACGTGAGTTTATCAAACATGGTGATCATTAAAGTCTTTGTCCATGCTTTTTTGTAAACCCATGCTGCTGTAGATCCAATGGTCTATATGTTTCAATGTCATTCTCAAGCAGTGTCAGTACAGCATGCTCAAGCACCTTGGCCAAAATAGGGAAGCTTGATATAGGTCTATAAGAAGCTCGTAGAAGGGGGTCTAGGATAGTCTTTTTTAAAACTGGCCTCACACTAACCTTTTTTCAGTAGAAGAGGCAAAACTTAGCTGTTATGATTTCTCTTAAAAACACCAAACATCATTAACACTTAATGCAGTAATCACATTCTGTACCTTCTCAAAGCCTACAGTATGAAATTCCAGCTATCGATGAGACACCAAATCCTCTGGGGCGGCAGGAGTATAAACTGCCATATTGTCACCTTGTATTTTAGAAGTACAATATGTCACTAAAATGTCAGGGTCTAAATCGGTGATTTTCAACTCAGTCCTCTGGGATCCCCAGGCCAGTCAGGTTTTCAGGATATCCACAATGAATAAGCATGAGACAGATCTGCATGCACTGCTTCCATTGTATTCACAATCTGAGAGAGTTCTCTAGAATGAGTTTCAGAAGTTTGAATTACATTTGAATAATGCTGCTTCATCGTTTCCTCTTTCAGGACTGTATAACTTGTCAAGGGTTTGGAGATATAGCCTTTTCATTGTCTCATCTTTAGATCAGCTCCATTTTCTCTCAGATCTACAAAGAGCATGCTTTTGTTCCATAACTGCAGCATTAAACCATGGTACCTTATGTCTTCTGTTTCCCACCCCCATCACTTGCAACAACTGGGAGCAATTGCCTCATACCAACCACTCACCAGTCTACCACGCCAGTTGGGCACCAAGATACCTGAGAGATTTACCTTAGAGCAAATTATGAGTCGGTAGACGTGAAGAGCGATTTAAACATATGGGCCAACATATCAATTTCATGGTTTGTTTTGGTGGAATAGCCGCCATTAGAGTTCATGTACTGCCTTGGTTGTTGTCACTATTTCAAGCACTTCAGTTCATAGCCTTAAGGATTTGTTGTCCTTACAAATGGCATAAATTTTCTAGTGTAGCAAGGTATTTACCATTTAAAGCTAAGAACAAGGGAGAGTTGGGTGTTCTCAGTCTAGTGCTGATTAACAAGACTGCCAATTAAAACCAGCAATAGAACGGAGAGCTGGATTAGGGGAGACTGCATGGACTGATATAGAGCAAGAGATGGTGAGGAAACTTAAGCTGGGAGAGGCGTTGTAGATTTTGAAGATAACAAACCCAGTAAGGGAGCAAGACAGCCCATATGTTTGATGTTGCGCTAAAAATGTGGGGTTGTCTTTTTAAGAAACCCTTCCATCCATCATAACCTTCTGTTGCAGCCAGGCTTTAATTCCATTGGAGTAGATGGCCAGGGGGCGGGCCTTTATTATGTCTGAAGCAGGGAAAGAGGAATTGGCTCGCCACAGGAACATTAATATGCCTATCTGCAGATCATATATTTTTTAAGGCAGAAAGAGATCAAAGATAAAATTATTCACAGAAGAAACTTTGCATTGCTTAAGTGGTGTTAGAAAAAAAGTTTGAAAAGTAGAGAGGAATAAGCATGAGACTAGTGAGATATATAACAGAAAGTAATTTAATCTTCATGAGATTGGTACTTGAAATTGTAATGTAAGTCGAAGGGTTATATGCTTGCCACAGGTCCCACCAGAGGGGCGGCGGCACACTCATCATTGCTAAATCTGAACTCCACTTCTCCCTGAACAACTCCATCAGCTCTACCTACTTGGACATAGTCTCCATTTCCAATGAACATTGCTCAATCAACCTTCTATACAGAGCACCATCTCCATCACCAGATGATTTATCGTCAATAATCAACCTAGCCTGTAACCCTCATAATACACGCTCTCCAACCTGGCTGATCGGAGACTTTAATCTGCCCTCCCTAGAAGATATGCATTCGTCTGCCTTTCTTGAAGCAATGAATGAACTGGGCTATATGCAACTCGTTGAGAACCCAACTCATAGCAAGGGTAGCAAACTCGACCTGATCTTCGCCCCCCAGACTACTACCAAATCTACCCAGAACTTGTTGCTCGCCATAACACCTGTACCTTGGTCTGATCATCACCTACTCCTATTCAACATACCCGCCAGTGACCTCTGTAATGTTAGCAACAGAACGTTTATCCCCCCTAGGCTTAGTACATCACGCTTCCGACCCCTCGACAAGGACAGTGCCCTCAAGAAGATCCTACCACTCCTTGCCACTGAATCCCTTGATCCCGATGAACTAGTAACCACCTGGAATAATGCTATCAGAGCTGCTGCTTACATCCCATCCACTAACAAGAACATATCAAAACGCGAACATACCCCATGGTACGCCCAGGACCTTCGAGCATCGCTCATCCATCTACGCAAACTAGAAAGACAGTGGCGCCACGACCGGACCCCTGAGGCTCTCGGTGCTTACACCACGCACCTACAAAGACACCGAGAAAAAACCATGGAAAAAAGAAAACAATACCACTCAGAATTATTGACACGATCATTAAACAGGCCTCATGATCTATTCAATATTGTAAAATCCATAACGGGCGACCCAACACTGGACCACCCACCCATGCCTCAGCCACAAGAATACTCTTAACTACCTTCAATCAAAGATGATCCAGACCAACACAAGCACCAACATCATACCTACCTCCACTCTACATGTAACCTCTCAGATAAATCCCTTGCTGAAGTTCACTGCAGTTTCTAAGGAAGAGATCATCGACATCATAGCTTCCATCAACCTCACCACTGCCCCTAACGATCCCTGCCCCGCAGACTGGATCAAAGAACTACGTCATGACCTCAGCCCAACTATCTGCAACATCCTGAACCAGTCCTTATCTACAGGATCCTTTCCCCAAAGCTTAAAACACACGTCTATTCGACCCCTACTGAAAAATAATAAACTTGACATATCTAAAGTTGAATCCTATAGGACTATTTCAAGCATTCCTTTGCTTGCTAAAATCATTGAGAAAGTGGTCCTGCAACAAATCCAACACCATGTGGACACCGAAGCACCCCTGGACATCTCCCAACATGGTTTTAGAGCAGCCCATGGCATTGACACCATCCTCACAACCCTCTTCAATAATTAATCACAGGCCTCGATAACATCCATCAAGATTTTGTCCTTATATTCTTGGACATAGCAGCCGCCTTTGACTCTGTGAACCATGAGACACTCCTACTCCGACTTAAAGAAAAAGGGATACAAGGCTCAGCACTAGCCTGGTATAAATCTTATCTCTGCAACAGATGGCAACAAGTCAGAACAGGAACCATGACATCAGAGCCTTTCCCCCTGAAACAGGGTGTATCTCAAGGCTCATCCCTGTCTGCTCTGTTGTTTAACATCTACATGCAACCTATCTGTGCTTTAATCCGCTCCTTCAATGCCCAATGTCTTGCCTATGCTGACGATATACTCATCAACACACCTTTTAGGATTGACCAGCCTGACTTCTCTCCAATATTCAGATGTTTCGAAGCAATGTCAGAGTGGCTTCTAACTCAAAATCTTCGGATCAACAATAGCAAAACAGATGTCCTATTCGTCACAAGGAACCGGAGTTTTACGCCCCCTCCCTCACTTCAGATCAATAATACAGAATTGAAGATGAAATCTACAATCCGCTACCTAGGCATTACCCTTGATCAACGCCTTGATATGTCAGCCCATGTCACAAACAAATCTGTCAGGGCAATATTCCAGATGGGCTTGAACTGGTGTTAGTCTAAGAACTTAGGACTACTACGTTATTTGGAAAACTTGAACCAGGAGGTGGCAACAGCAGCAATGAATATGAAGACTCCAAGGCCACACTACCAAGTATAATGGATTGGAAGTTAATAGGGGTTGCTAGGAAGCAGGCTCTCACTTGGTTTGCAGCTTGTCGTGCTGTGAGGGCTTGCGTGTACTATCAGTAGTTTAAATACTGGCAGAGTCTCCCAAGATGGACAGGTCTCAGCTGAGGTGCCAGACCAAGACAAACCACCCATCTGGGCAGCAGCAGAATGGGATAGTGCTGACTGCGGAGGATCACATTTTTGTGACAACGGCAACAACACCAAACTTAAACTGCGCGGAAGAAAGGCCCGGCAATCTACTTCTGTATCTTGCCATGAAAACCCAATGGATAGTTACAACAAAACAAATTGTGCTATGGTGCTGGAAGATGAGACCCCCAGGTCGGAAGGCATTCAACTAGCTACTGGGGAAGAGCTGAAGACTTTTCAGGAGTAAAGCCATCATTTATGATGTGGTTGGATCAAAGCCCTCGGGAAGTCTGACTGCTGATGTAGCTGCGCATGAAATGAGAGTCAGAAGCTGTAAAGATGTCTTACACATTGGAACATATGAAGCATGAATCAAGAGAAGTTGGAGGTGGTCAAGAATGAAATGGAACGTGTACAACTTGGTGTGCTGGGTGTCAGCGAACTGAAATGGACTGGCATCGGGCACTTTGCATCAGATGATCACATGGTCTACTATGCTGGAAATGAAAGACAAAGAAGAAATGGTGTTGCATTTATAATAAAGAAGAAACTTGCAAGAACTGTAATGAAATACAATGCAGTCAGCAAATGCTTAATCTCTATTCGTCTACGAGGATTGCCTATCAACACAACTATAATTCAAGTACATGCCCCAACAACAGCTGCAGAAGAGAATGAAATTGAAGAGTTCTATGAACAAGTACAAACTGAAATTGACAGAACATGCAAACAGGATATCCTGATAGTCATGGGTGACTGCCTTCTTCTTTGTTGCCAACTTTTGCGTTCCAAAGTAGTTGGAAAATATGGACTTGGCAACAGAAATGAAGCTGGAGAAAGACTGATAGAATTCTGCAAGACCAATGATCTATTCATCTCAAACACCTTCTTCCAGCAACACAAGCGGCGACTGTACACATGGACTTCACCCAATGGATTGTATAAAAATCAAATTGACTACATCTATGGAAGTCAACTATGGAAAAGTTCTATAACATCAACAAAGACAAAACTGGGAGCTGACTGTGGTACAGATCATCAGCTACTAGTATGCAAACTCAAGCTAAAGTTGAAAAAGAGCAAACCACTCATGAATGCAGCAAAATATGACCTTGAGAATATACCACTGGAATTTAAAGACTGCCTGCAAAATCGATTTGCTGCTTTAGATACAAATGACAGAGCTCCGGAAGAGTTATGGAATGACATCAAGAAGGTTGTGTTGGAAGAAAGCGAGAAGTCTCTACAAAAGGTGAAAAAGCAAAAACGGCCAAAATGGATGACAGAAGAAACTCTGAAAATTGCCCAGAAACGCAGAGAAGCTAAAGCCAGAGGAGAAAGAAAGACAATCGCAGAACTCAGAGATTTCCAACGTACAGCAAGACATGACAAGGAAAAGTACTACAATGACACTTGCAAGGAAATAGAAGCAGAAACTATTAGAGGAAGAACAAGATCAGCTTTCCTAAAGCTACGAGAGTTAAAGAAAAAGTTTCAGCCTCGAATTGGAATGTTACAAGATGCTCAAGGTTCTATGTTGAATGATGCTGAGAAGATCAAGAAAAGGTGGAAGGAATATACAGAGTTTTTATATGATAAAGATCAAGTGGACTAACAGCCGTTTCAACCTGTACCTTATGATCGGGAGCCATTGGTGATGAAAGAAGAAGTTGAAGTAGCATTGAAAGCCTTATCAAAGAACAAAGCACCACGCATTGATAGCATTCCTATAGAAGTATTGCAGCAATCTGATGCAGCTGTTACCATACTTACAAGGCTCTGCCAAGAAATATGGAAGACAACATCATGGCCAACTGACTGGAAAAGATCTGAGTTTATACCAATACTAAAGAAAGGTGATCCAACTGACTGTGGAAATTATCGAACAATCGCTCTGATCCCACATGCCAGCAAGATTCTACTGAAGATTATTCAAAAGAGACTACAACCATACCTGGAACAAGAACTACCTGAAGTGCAAGCAGGGTTCAGGATAGAGCGAGGAACGAGAGACATCATTGCAGATGTGAGATGGATCCTTGAAAAGGCTAAAGAATTCCAAAAGGATATCTATTTGTGCTTTATCGACTATAGCAAGGCTTTTGACTGTGTAAACCATGAGAAACTCTGGGCCACATTAAGAAGTATGGGTATACCAGAACACCTGATCGTTCTCTTGCGCAATCTGTACATTGATCAAAAAGCAACAGTTCGCAAGGAACAAGGAGAAACAGAATGGTTTAAAATAAGCAAAGGTGTAAGACAAGGCTGCATACTTTCCCCCTACCTGTTTAATTTATATGCAGAACAAATCATCAGAGAAGCAGGATTGTATGAAGACAACAGAGGTGTGAAGATTGGTGGAAGACTCATCAACAACCTTCGCTATGCTGATGATACTACATTAGTGGCTGAAAGTGAAGATGATCTGAAACATTTGCTTCTCACAATCAAAGGACATAGTCTCAAAATGGGCCTGCACCTTAATATAAAGAAGACAAAGATCATGACAACTGGCATAATCAACAGGTTCATCGTTGAAGGAGAAGAAATTGAAATTGTGAACAACTTTAACCTACTTGGATCAACTATCAATAAAGAAGCAACAAGCAGTCAAGAAATCAAATGACGCATTGCTCTTGCAGAATGGCTATGAAAGACCTAGATAAGATTCTCAAGAGCAGAGATGTCTCTCTCCATACAAAGATTCAACTTGTTCAAGCCATGGTATTTCATATGGATGTGAAAGCTGGACAGTGAAAAAGATAGACAGGAAGAAAATTGATGCCTTTGAATTATGGTGCTGGTGGCGAATACTGTGTATACCATGGACTGCCTGAAGAACAAACCAGTCGGTACTAGAGGAGATCAAACCTAAGCTTTCTTTAGAAGCTCAGATGACAAGACTTCGACTTTCATACTTTGGACACATCATGCGAAGAGAGAGATCATTAGAGAAAGACATCATGCTTGGCAAGATAGAAGGTCAATGCAAAAGAGGAAGGCCAGCAATGAGATGGATCAATACAATAACAGCAGCTACGGGTACCAGTCTGTCAACAATGAGCCGCCTGACTGAAGACCAGACACAATTTAGGATAGCTATCCAGAGGGTCGCCATGAGTCGACTCCGAGTCGACGGCACTTAACAACAACAACAGGAAGCGGGAAGCAGTTCACAGAAATTAAAAGGTTAACCATCCTGCTTGCTATTATGCCTCTTGGATACGGAACCTTTATTGCCAAGTTTCTGTTCTTCAGGCCTCCAATTCTAGCTCATTACTAGCTCATCTTTTCCAGGTATATGGTACAGTAAGGTGGAACGAACAAAGTCTGGGGTTGAAAATGAAAGAGAAGGGCACAGATAAAAGGGATTTGCCTGATGAGCAAAGTTCCCGAGGAGGGGTGGTTGTGAGATGAGAACTCAATTTGTGAATCCGTCTAAGAAACTCTTGAGTCATGGTCCAATGGAATAATGCCATAAGGAAAAGGGTTGTATTGCAAGTTTTTCAGTATATCTCAAATATCATCGTTCCTCTAAATCAGGGGTCTCAAACTCCAGTCCTGGAGGGCCGCAAACCAGTCAGGTTTTCAGGGTATCCCTAATGAATATGCATGAGATATATTTGCATGGACTGCCCCCATTGTATGCAAATATATCTCATCCGTATTCATTAGGGATACCCTGAAAACCTGACTGGTTTGCGGCCCTCCAGGACTGGAGTTTGAGACCCCTGCTCTAAATAATACACAGTGTCATAGCAGTCCATAACAAATCTTAGGTACAAGTTTTTGACTTGACCATTCCCTCAGTGTCTAGTGGGTTCTTACTAGATATTTCTTTGGTCTGGTCTCTTTATGAAGATGAACTGTTTTCCATATTCAGTGAAAGAGGACTCCTCTGCTCCACTTTCTCAGAGAACATGAAAAATGACTATAATGGATTTTTGTTTTATTATGTGAAATGCAGAAATGTTTTGTGATGTATTTATTATTGTGTATATTTTATGTAAAACCATATAGATGTTTCTATGATGTATGGTAAATTAATAAATTATATTAATAATGGGCTTTAAGTTGTTTGTGTCTGATTATATATGGGCTTTTTTGTTTGCATTGGACAAATATGCTTTTACAGTTGCAGAATAAAACATTGTTGCTATAAATAAATGAACTTGAAACTGTTGGGGGGCGGGGGTGGAGGAGGAGGAAGTAGGAGGATTTGGGATGGGAGATGATTACATTTCCAGAGGATTTTTTTAAAAAGATCAGTAAAGTAGAAAGACACAGTTCCAGTCAGTAATTCAGCTGAACTTTGGGCAGTTAAAACAAGAGCATCAACCACCATGGCTAACTTTATCAGACTATTATATAATGTTTCTTATTCCTCCCTTTAAGCCTCGTCATTGCAGAGTTGAATTTTTGTAATGCAGAGACCACTGCTGTAAACCCAAGTCAAAATGTGTCTTTTAAGGGCCATAATAAAATATGGTATTTGATGTAGCACTCCTTTATTAAGACCCAATAAATGTGTTTTGAGTTTCTTTCTGTAGCTTATTTCCTATTGTACTTGGTACTCGAGTGCATGCCCATATCACGCAAAATACATCAGGAAAAAATGCGGCCATCACGCTTTGAGTATGAGATCCAAAGACTGGAAAGAGAGAGTCTGAGGCACTTCTAAGGAAATTTCTTTGGAAGTTGCTTCCGTCCACTCAGGAAATATTGAATCACAGGGCTACCACCTCCTTTGTGTACTAGTACTCACCATGGCCTGGCGTTGCCATTTTCCGACCCTTGGGTACAAATACTCAGCAAAGCCTGTAGTCACTTCTTAACAATCTCATCATTAATTAGCAGATTTCCAAGCTTTCTCTGCTCGGTGCTTCTCCTTACCAATCTTTTTTTTGGCTAGGTGAATAGAAAGTAAGCTAATATGCCTGTGCTTACGTCTTGATGTTGAAAAAGACTTATCCAGTTAGCAGCATCTGCTAACCAGATAAGACCCACTGAGACAAATATTGAGTAGCATTATCCTGATCATGCCAGCGCTGACCGCAGTAGCTGGATATTCCATCCCAGCTGCTGTCCAGATACTGGCACTGAAAATCTGGATTGCAATTAATCACAGCAGTTGGTGTTTAAAAGAACACTGAGTGCCATAGTTAAACATCGGGTGGTTAGTGTTTAACCTACTGTTTAAAATCACACACATTTTCCTATGGCTTAAGAATGGAATGTTACATACGAAAGCCATTTTGATGTTCTTGCAAATGTTGTTAATATCTTCCGATCTAGCCAGTGCTGTGGCAATTGTATCCTCTCTGTCCCAAAAATGACAAAACGTTTTTGGTTTACCCTCACAACTTCACTCTCTGTACCTTGTTTTGAGTATTTCGAGGCTGAAGAATACCATTATTGTACACATTTTTGAAATGAGTTATTTATATAAGTAGTTTGATGAACATGGTATGAAGAAAGACGGACTAAATTTCATTGATGAACAAGTGGCAGAATTAAATATGGAAAGATCACTCTAAAAATTTGGACAACTGTAACATCATATTTCCTGACCTGTGCATGAACTATAGCCATAGCTACTCATGTTTTCTTTTGACTGATACCTGTCAGTTATTTTTGCTCCAGCTCTACTCCGTTTCTGTGATGTAAGCTGTTTGCATAGATCTTGATAAGAAAAGGGATATCCAACTCTGGAAATGAAGTTTCCTCAGTTTTTTTTTAACACGTAAATGCTGGATTTTACAAAACTGGATGTTCAAGGGGAGCCAATTAAGAAGCCACGCTAAAAAAAAGAGCTCTAATTAGGGGATTTTTAATGGTTTTAAACAGAAGAGAGGTAAGCACAGTTGCCCCTCAAATACTTCTGGAAACCCCAGGTCCAAACGAGCAAGGAGCAACACTTTTGCCTGCCTCAGAGCAGAAATAAATGGAAATACTTGCATATGTTTCAGGCCCTCCTATACTATACCCCCTACAAAACTGTGCATGCTGTGGTTATACGCATTTAAATAATGGCTTGTCTAGAATGTGCTCTTCCAAATGTTTTAAGGATGTTTCAGAATTCTCGTCTTTTTTTGATCCAGCAGTTTCCCCACTCCTCTTTCTTTGGCCTCCAGCTCAATTGGAACCAGCTCTGGGACCTGGTGTAAGGAACTTTCCTTTGAAACTACCTAAGGGTCTTATCTCTGATTTTACAGCCCTTCCTACTGACATACCTAATATGGGCATTACATCGACTGTCCTGGGCCAGGAGCCTTCTGGAACTGTGCCATTAAGGGCTGTGAATCTGGCTGCCGAAATGTCAGTTAAGCAATAACCACAACTCCCTCCCTCCATCCTAATGTTAATCAGAGGCGACATAACTTCTGAAATTGACTCTGAAAGAAAGTGTCTGTGTGCTGTTCATTGCAAGAGTAATCAATAAGATAAAGTTGCAATCAATAGAGCAGTTGTCATGATTTAAACAACCAACAAAATTCTACAGTGCATGAGCTGTACGAGTCTGACCAGCAGGAAAAACGGAAGACTGTGAAAATGGAATGATCTGAACTGGAACCGAGTCAGAGCATCCTGAAATGAGCTACTGAGGGCTGGATTTAAGATTCTAGTGCCCTTAGACAAGACCAGACAGTGGGGCATTGGAGGGTGGTGTATCAGAGATTCCAAAGATGGCAGAGCTAGATGAGGCACAGAGGAAGGACATAATGTCACAGTGGTGCCCCTTTGAAGTAATACATACACAGGACACCAAAATAAATGGGATCAGGCTCCTCTTTGGCCTCGGTATTTGCCACCTTCAAAAGCTGGGGCCCTAGGTAGCTGCCTATGTGTAAGTCTGGTCTGGAGATACCAACATTATTTCTTCTGTCCATAGTGGTCAAATTACTGGAGGGGGAGGCGTCTAGGGAGCAGGAACTGTTGCAGGGATAGAGATCAGTCAGTAACCCTAGTGAGAGGAGAAGACAAAATCTGTCGGTTGCAGTAAAAGCTTAGAGTATTCCGTTTCTTTGAAAAACTGATCACTAATCCACAACACAACAAAAGGCAGAACATGATGAATTACAATACTACAGGGACCTTAAGGGAGAAGAAATGAGACACTAATACACAATGACAACTATTTCTTAAGTCCTCTGGTTGGTGCAGTAAGAGAGATTGCAACCTCCCATGTATCCTAATAAAGATAATGTTTCTACCTTCTCCTCCCCCCAGCAAAGTGTCCTGCCACAGTGGAAGCAGCCAGGGCCAGCCAGACCACTAGGCGGATGCCTGGGCAGCAAAGAGCAGCAGCAGCACTCAAAGCAAAACAATGGATTCTGACTGCTGGACAACCACAAAGAGCCTTTGGCACATCTTTTACACACACATACAAAGCTAAGCTCAATATTTAAAAGTATGATTTCCAATTATGCATCTCTACAGGATTGTCATGGACGAGGTGGTGTTTTAATGATCATAATTGCCAAATTTAAATATCAAAATCTCAGGGTGTGTGTGTCTGTAAGAATGAAGGATCACCCAGAGCACCCAATACCCTTACACCAGCCACTCCAATTCCTTCTTTTGCCCACAGGAACGTGCACTAAATTTCTAACAGCTTCTGCAAAAAGCACTCCTCCCACCAGTTTAATTTGTTTTCAATAACTTCTTTAGCACAGAGAGCTGGGTGCAGAGCTCTTTGCTAATGGGCTGCATTGAGGATAGTGTATTTTAAGCTGATTGTCTAGCAGCTGTTAAACACAGTTTGAAACTGGAACATTTAAATAATAGGACGCTTATTTTAATTCAACCAGAGCTACTGAAGGGCCTTGCGATAACCGAGTGCGTTTTTATGTGTGCGCCAAGCAGTGAAAAGAAACATTTATTTTGTTTTGCAAGGTCTAGAGAGTTAGCACAAAACCCTTTTTATGCATTCATGGGAAACCAGGATGATGATCAGCTTCTGAAAAATTACTACTATGCACCTATGATGAAGCATTATCTCAGTCGATATATTCTATTAAAGTTGCTGGAATACAGAGTTAGAAAAGAAATATGCTGCTGTTCTGAGAACCGTATTGTGCAGTCATTGCACCCTGTACACACCACATCTTATTACAGATCATGAGAGTCTCAAATATCGAGATTTGATAACAATGAGGTTAATATTCAGCAGCGGGCCAACCACATAACTTACAGTTACATGGATATCTTACCCATTTAACTGAACACCTACCTACAGTAGTTCTATGGAAGTGGCATTGCTGAAATTTTACCAATAAAAAATTAAATGGATACGAGATCCATTTATTCCTGCAGTTTGTGTGGCAACATTTATTTTATTTATTTAGATTTTCCTGAATACAAGAATAAATCAATACGAGAAATCCTTTTAACAAAAGTCATAAAAGCATTCAAGAACAATATATCATTCACATCAATCAAATCACATCAAGAGAGAGAGAGACCAACAAACTCCCCCGAAGGGGAAAAAAGCAAATACCAAGAAAAAAGGAGTTTAAGTAAAACTCCAAATTAGGGAGCACAAGAGAAAATAGCTAACCCACCTAAACTTCTCCCTCCCTAACCACATCCTCCTTGTCAGAAAGAAACTGACGCAGATGAATCACATCAATATACACATAATCCGACCCTCATAAGTTACTAAACAGCGACAGGGAAACTTCAAGAAAAAAAGAGGCCCCCAGAGCTATAACCCTGGCTCTTAGCTCGAGGAACTGTTTTCGTCGTGCCTGAGTCACCCGGCCTACATCTGGAAAAATCTGAAGCTTATATCCGCAAAACAAAGCATCTTTACATTTAAAATAAGCACGTATAATTCGCAATTTAAGAGATTCGGTCCCGAATGTCACAACCAAAGTACAACGCTTTGGAATGACATCCTGCAAATCTTGCAAAAAATCTGTTAGATTAAGGACTGCCGAATTATCCAAAGGGGGAGATTCCTCCTTTGTCTGCGGCGTAGCCTTAGAACCAGGAAAAAAGGAATACAATTGCACAAAATCCACAGATTCATTTAAATATAAGATCTCAGAAAAATGCTTTTTCAGTAATATCTCAGGAGAAAGCAAATGGGTGGAGGGAAAATTCAAAAAACGCAGGTTCCTAGCCCGCTGCTGATTCTCAAGCTGTTCCAAACGATAGGAAACTGAGGAAATATCCTTAACAAAAACAGCATTAGAATCCCTATACGTTTGGAGCTGAGAATCCACCCGGGCCACCGAACCGGCGACAGCAGTCAATTGATTATCAATAGCTTTAACTTTAGTGACAACATCGCATGAAAAGTTACACAAAGAGGTAACAGTAGTAGTCAAACGAGTGTCAATCTTTTGAAGCACTGACCAAATATCCAGAAGAGTCACCTCACGGTTAAGTGGCACAAACAAATCTTCAGAAGTGGCAGGATCCACAGGGATTAGCACCGGGGGTGTAACTTGTGGGGATGACTCCAAAAGCGTAGAAGAATGTGGAAGTTGGGGGAAAGGAGGTGGTGTCCGGATGTCCGGGCTCAAAGAGGCCCCATCCGGAGACTGGCTAGCAGGTGGAAGGGAAGTTATGTGTCTATCCATAGGGCCGGACAACTTACCTCCATCTCCTGATGTTACCTTGGCAGCTGGTTTCGCTTTCCGTTTCCCCATTGACAGACACACGAACAACTAGTGCTCCTGAACGCCACCACAGGAGCACCAAAGGAGCACACAAGGAGCGTGTCTAGCCTCTTGAGACACGCCCCTTAGGACACGACCTCGCAGGCCACGAACACGCGTCCGCGTATAGCTCCCGCTGGGCTTTGTAGGTCTCGGGGGGGTCCTCGGCACAAGGGGCGGCTACCCACTGCCTACAGCAGTCTTCGCAGGCATCCAACTCCAACCGACCACGCTGCTCCGTGGCAAGGAAAACCGCGGCAGCTCCCAGGCAAAAGCAGCTCTCTCTCTCGTGTGGCAACATTTAAATGGATAAGTTATCTCTTTAGCAGCTGCATAATGCTACTTAAATAGATAACTTTTTAGCCAGCTCCAAAACAGCTCCTAATGTCATCCCTTTTTTTGACCATTTACAGTTTAAATGGGCTAGTGTTTCACAAATGATCAAGACTCCTTTTGATGTCCTTCAAATACCATACCTCAATACCTGTACCGTCTTTATCTCCTATATCTGAAGTCATCTCGGTGCCCTTTCAGCTTACCATGTCCTTAGAGACCATCTCGACTTTTCCATGTCCCATTGTATCCAGATTTATGGAGTGACATCTCCATATGACACCACTAATTCAGATGCCTCCTGTTCCATGCTGTCCTCATATTTCTGAGGGGATTGCTGTTTGAGCCAATTGAATCCACATCTCTTAAAAATTTAGCCTGGAAAGTACTCCTAGTAGCGGTTATTTTGGCTAGAAAAATAAGTCAAGTTCAAGCATTAGACATGTATGAATCTTACACTCAGATTCATTATAAAGTAAACCTATGTTCTTATCCAAAATTCCTGCAAAGGTGGTCACATCTTTTCCTGTGAATGAGGAAAGAATACTGCCTGTGCTTTATCCTAAACAAGACTAGCCATCACTTGAGAAGTCCTGAATCCATCAGAAAGTCCATGAAGGTGTTTGCCTCCTTTGACCAGGGCCAGTGCAAGGACTCTAGGTAGGTTCTCCATCCTGCTGCCCCCCCCTCCCTGATCCCTTTGCCATTGCTGCCACCTCTCTCCAGAGCCTACAGAGACGGCAATGACTCGCAAACCATGACACAGTGCTTACCTACACACTCTGGCTCTGCGTTGCGGTTTCTTTCTCCTACTATCTACCTCTTCCACCCCTCTCCAATGCAGAGTTCCAGTTTCTGCAAATAGCAAGTCTGCATTGGAGGGGGGAAGAAGCAGCAGATAACAGGAGAAAGAAATGGCGACATGGCACCGACATGCATAGGTAAGCACAGCATTGTGGTTTGAGAGACACTGCCCTTGTTGCGGGCCCTGGAGAGGGGCACCAGTGGCAGCAATGGGCCCTCTAGGCAACTGTCTAGTTTGCCTAAAGATAACACTGATCCTGCCTTTAATCCAGGCTTTGACAAATTTTCTTTGGATTTAGGAGCCAGGCCAAAATCTTAGGAGCCAGTGGCTGTGACCCCCCTCACACTCCTCCCCATTGCCTCCATTTTTCACTGATGTTCCTCCATTTGCAAATTCCTACATGTTTGAGGAGGGTGGAAGGGTTTGAAGAGAGATGATAAATTGTGTCTTGTTATCATAATAGGGGCTGAATAAGATATCTTTAGACAGAATTATATAGGTAGCAGGCGTTATATGAGTGTGTGCGCGTGTGGTACAATGGTGGTTTGCCTGTCTATGAATGGGATGTGGCAGTGGGTGCCTTCGTGTGGGTGGGGTGCAGAGCTGCAGTGCATGTGTGTGGGTGGTGCAGAGATGAGTTGCTTCTATGTGTGTGGTAAGTGGTGCCGGAGGTGAGGTGCCTGTGTGTGCGAGTGTGTGTGTGGTGCTTGTGTACGTGTGTGTCTGTTTGTATATCTGTCGTGCAGAGGTGGAGAATACATCTTTGGCATATACAGATTGTCCTTTTGTAACCTCCAAGTCTTGCACTCTTCCCTTCAACCTCTTCCTACTTTCTCCCCTTCTCCCTCCCCCTTAGTACTCCCACACCATGTCCTCCATTCCCCCCATCCACCTTCCTTATTTGTTTTTTTAAAGCTATTCCCCCTTTAAATTTTTGCTGCTTCACTCCCCCCCCCCCCCCCGATAATCTTTTTTTTTTTTTTTTTTTTTATCCCTACAGGCTCTGATCTTGCTGTCCTCTGCCTATGGAGGGATGGGATTCTTGCGGACAATCTGCCATTGCGGCCTTCCCCTCCTGCCCGCAGATCGGATCCCTGCAGGCAGACAAAAGAGGTCTTTGTAGCTGTATTCTGCCTGCGACTGCATATCTTTTTTTTAAAGAGGGAGGGGGGGGGTTGGGACAAGAAAATCCCAGGCACCTGGTGCAAATTTCTGGTCTCTGTGGTGATCTGGTGCCTGGGATTTGTTGAGCCCTGTTTTAACCCCAATAGACTTGCCATTCCAGTGGCAAAGTGTTCATTTGCAAATTAGTTAGCATCTTGTATGCAATTTTGTTATGAAAAGAGTAGTGCAGTTAAACATCATCACATATGAGCCACTGCTGCTATTGCAGTGCTCTGAAAGTCCGCTTCACTGGAAAATATATGCAAAGCAGCTACTTGGTTCTCCCATCATCCTTCACTCATATTACTGCTTTGACTGGTCCTTTGTCAGAGACTGTGCTTTTGGTCAAGCAGTAGTGAGCAATCTGTCTTTTTGTAATCTATTTAATTCTCGCACCTTCATCTGATCGGGTTGCTCGTCAACTCTGAGAAACTTTTGTAGAAACTGTAGCAATCCTAAAAGAAACCAGTGTTAAAAAAAAATCCTGACAGTCATTCATGAAGGCCTGTGGTGGTTCAATTGTGAATTGCCTTTCCCGTTCTAAATAGCAGCTGATAAGGGTTTGACTATGGTCCACTCTTGTTTCAATTAAAACATAGACAACAGTTGCAGCCTATATTGGAGCATCAAGAACTGCTTAATGTCATCCATGTGTTAGTTACAAGTAGGTTGGATTTTTGCAATGTATTGTTGCAGGGGTCAGTAAAGGTTTATCTACAAAGTTTAATGATTGTTCATAATTTGGCTGTGAGGATAGTGACAGGTTGTGATATAATGTCCACTTATGTCTTCAATGCTGGTGGCTTTGCATTAGCTACTGATGGAGCAAAGCATATATTCAGTGATTGGTTCTTAAAAGTTCTTCAGCCAGATGGAGTGGGTTAACTGGAGCTGCCCGGAAAGAGCTGGAATAGCCCGGGCAGAGCTTTTCTCTCTGCTTGGGGTTGTTTATTGGTAGAGCCTATCGAATTAACCAAATGGATCAATATAAGGATAATAATCCCACAAAGTGACTCTTCAAAAATCCTATAAAAACTACCAGCTTCTCAATATAAAAAAATAAATTGTCAGACTTTCACAACAAAAGCTGCTCTTGTGAGAGCTGCCCCAATTACAGATCCATTTTAATTTTCAATATTCAGTAGTGAACAACCCAAAGTATTATTAAAATATCAATGTCCAAATATCAATACAACATTGCGTTTCGAACTTGCAATCTGCTAAGTTCTGTTTCAGGGTGACATTGATATACTCATTTGAAACAGAGCTTAGTAACACGTCCTTCCTCCATAATGCAGCTGGAATATTATTTATTTTATTTATTTATTTAACATTTTTATATACCGCACTATTTATTATCAGCGCGGTTTACATAGAACTACAAAACATCAGATAAGATACATATATCTGTTTTTACATGGAACAGGAAGAAAAACTTGGAAAACCGGGGTAATTGTAACAAAGGATAATAGACATTGAACTATATACATATGATAGTAATATTACATGAAAAGGTATCTTGTTAGATAGGAACGGGATTAGAGCTGTTTGGATGAACTTGTGTTATTGTGTTCTCTGGAAAGTATTTGATGAAAAGGTGATGCTTCAAGGCCTTTTTGAACTGGCTTGAGAGTAAACTGTCTATGGTGGCTTGAGAGTAAACTGTCTATGGTGGCTTTTTAAACTTTCAGTGCTCGCCCTCTATCAAATCCTTAAAGGGCCACTGCACAAATTCAGCCAATAAAAGTATACCAGTCCACTTGTCAATTCAAACCTGATGGATATACTGAAAACTTCCACCGACTGGAAGGGAGACAAAGAAGATTAAAAGCCCATTTATAAATCCCTGGTGGTCAGTAGGCCCCATAACCCACAAAAAAATCCCTAGTGACCCAGTGAGTCCCAGACTCCCTGCTTTCCCTGGACTAAGATTCAGATCCTCCCTGGCTATGGCAGACTGAGCCAGAGAACCTAGCACAGGATGGCCCTCAATCAGATAGCCTCCATTCTGTGAGAGCCTCCTGACCAATACTACTTTGTCTGGGGAGGTGTCCAGCATTATGCTGTTCCTTCTGTCAATCTGCCAAATAAGGAGATGCTTTCCAATAAGGGAGCCAATTCCTTATTTGCAGATTGGTCCCTAGTAGTGCATGTTTCAAGGTAGTAATTGAAGAAGCGGGCACACTGGATGACTCCCCAGACCAGGTAAGTGTAATTGGGTCAAGGGGTGCTGCAGCATGGAGATACTCTGGTCAAGGACGTCCCTGTGCTGGGTGTCTGGTCCAGGGATGTCCTAGCTTGGGTGTTAGGATCCTAGTGCCCTGATACGTGGTGCCCAGGCCAGGGATGCAATGATCCGGTGTAGCTAGCTTCAAATAATCTATTATTTTCACTGATTTTTTAATGTGTTTGAAGTAAAAAAAAAAATTGTTTATGTACATTGTGAATCCCTGCTGGAAAACAATGACAGAAAAATTGGTTTACAAAGACAGTACAAACTGTGCTGATTTAATTACTTTTCTATGTAGTCTACAGATTCTGAGCAGATGGCTCATGGCAGGTAACAAACAAATGCAGTATTTATTTATAGCATTTTATTACCCTAAAACGATCACTGAACAAACCACATGACTTGTTCGTCCTCGTCAAGAACCTAACAAAGGAACCAGCCCCCGAACAACCAAGCGAGATCCACCCCCAAGAATTTGCGGACTACCTGCAATCAAAGCTATGCCAGACCAACAAGTCCCCAGTACCCGCCGTCTCACTTGAGCCATGCTGTCTAACACCCCTGACCATCTTCTCCACGCTACCCAAGAAGCACATTGAAGACACTATTGCTGCAATCAACACTACCACTGCACAAACCGACCCCTGCCCTGCCTTCTGGCTAAAAGAGCTATGGTCCGACTTTAGCCCTTTCATAGCTAGGCTCATGGACCGATCTTTTGCAACAGGTGCTTTCCCCCAATCCCTCAAAACACACATCCATCAGACCACTGCTAAAAAACAGCAAGCTTGACCCCCAGAAGGTAGACTCGTACAGACCAATATCGAGCATACCACTACTGGCCAAAATAATTGAAAAAGAAGTCCAAAGACAAATTCAAGAACACATTGAAGCCTCCGCACCACTGGACCCCTGCCAACATGGTTTTAGAGAGTCTCATGGTGTTGAAACGCTCCTCACCATACTCCTCAATAACATAATTGTTGGAATTGATAACATCCGTCAAGGGTTTGTCCTCATTTTCATGGACATAGCAGCTGCTTTCGACTCAGTAAGCCACGAGCTTCTCCTGGAGCGTCTCAAGGAGAAGGGGATCTGTGACACAGCGCTGGAGTGGTGCAAGTCATACCTCTCTGACAGATGGCAGCACGTACGATCAGGGGCTTCAACATCGGGACCATTCCACCAGAAGCAAGGCATCCCACAAGGATCCTCCCTCTCCGCCCTGATGTTCAACATATACATGCAGCCCATCTGTAACCTCATCCGGTCTTTTAATGTTAACTGCTTGATATATGCAGATGATGTGCTACTTTACATGCCATTCTCGACAGAGAACCCGGACCTCTCCCCACTGACAGAATGCTTTAATGCAGTATCAACTGGCTCCAAACCCAAAACCTCAGAATTCAGCACAAGAAAACAGAGGTCCTATTCATTACGAGGAATCAAAGCTTCACCACACCGACCTATCTAAAGGTCAAAGAAGCAGAACTACAGACCAAACCCACGATCCGGTACCTCGGAGTCACTTTAGACCAGCGCCTGGACATGAAGGTGCACATAAGCAACATAGTGAGAGTGGTATACCATAAGATCCGAACTCTCAGGCACCTACGCTTCCTGCTGGAATCAGATGACTTCCGGACAATTTATTAAGCGTTAATCATACCACACTTTGATTATGCAAATTCAATCCTGCATGGACTCCCTCAATCCACCCTGAACCCGCTTCAGCTCGCGATGAACGCCGCAGTGAGAGTCCTACAAGGAGCATCCAGGAAAGACACATGACGCCCATCCTGAAACATCTCCACTGGCTCCCGATACATGGTGGCCTCACATTCAAAACCTTACTGTTGACTTTCAAAGCCATCAAGGGGCTCTCCTCCACAACACTAGCAGAGATTATCCAGACCACGTCCCCCAACAGGTCCAGAAGATCAGCAGCGGTCAATACACTGATAGTCCCGAAATCAATAACCCAATGCACCCAGGCAACAGCAAACAGAGCTTTCAAATTCTGTGCGCCCAGACGCTGGAACACCCTACCACCCAGCATCCGGGCAATCCCCGACTTAGCCCAGTTTAGGAAGGCCTTGAAGCACCACCTCTTCCTCCTGTACTACCCGGTAGACAGTGCTACAATAGCCCCTTCCACTATCTAGCCTGTGCAGTACATTTGAATATTACCACTCAAAGCACCCATGACTACGACTGGCGAGGTACGACTTGTCATGTCACCTAGATGTAAATAGTTACCCCTGGTTATCCAAGTTTTAGTACCTGTTCCTTGTAAACACAGATCAGCCAATGAAATGTGTAAGTTTCTATGTTCCATATAAACTGCGCTGATGTTGAATAGCGCGGTATAAAAGAGACCGTAAATAAATAAACAAATTACACTTATGCAAAAAAGTTCAAAGCCTGGAACAATAACATAAACCTCACATAACAATACTATCCCACATCCTCCCTACCCACCCAGTAAAACCACACAAATCTCACAAATTGTCTTACCCACCCGCCATAAACAGTCAAATACTCGCCCATTCCTATTATCCCAAAAGTAATAAAGTAAACTCATTCTAAAATATGACAAAATATTAAAACCATGGCAAATAGAAAATTAACTTAATTGTAAAAGGTGTTCTCCCTAGGCTGCAGAATTAATCAGGCACACAAGTGAGTGAAGTCATTGCTCGGCACTGGGATGAAATGGTTCTCCCGGAACTCAGAACTTAGCCTAAAGTTCTGGGCATGCAGAGACCTTCCTGCATGCTGTGGTTTCCTCAGTCCTATCAGTTAGTTTATTAGCTTAAAAGTAGTTCGGTCCTCAGGGAGGTAGGAGGGAGTGTGTTCCCAATTAATCCATCTTTCTATGGAAAATATCTCTTACAGGGAAGGAACTTTGAATTATTTATCACCCGTGGGCGTAAGATGTCTGCTAAGTCCTTTTGGGCCACGAGTCCTTTGGTGAAAAGCTGCACTTCACCTCAGATCACCTCAGCCTTTAGCTGAACTAAAGAGTCTGACCCCATGTAAAAATATTACATAGTTTGTTTTTTTACATCAGAAGAGACTCCTGATTCAGCACGTTTGAAAGCTATTTGCTTGCTTACCGCACTACCTTCAGTGCAATGGTTTTACTGCAGACTTTTCCTTGCTAGAACCCTTACTGCATCTGGAGTAAGGTTAGTATGTGATAGTAGAAATTAAACTGCACAGCTTATTACATCAGCCCCATTAGGAGTGACTTTATAAAGGATTTTCCATGTGTAAAGTTTTACATTTATTACTTCGAAACAGGTATAAATTTATGAGAGGATTTGGGTGCATTAGGGATCACTGTATGAGCCTATATAGTGTAACCAAGTGCTGGTCCATCTGCTGCTCTCGTGGCTCCGGCAATCCATACTTGTGCAGCAAAAGGCAGGTGCCGGTGCTGGTATCCAATCATAAGAACATAAGAAATTTCATACTGGGTCAGACCAAGGTCCATCAAGCCCAGGATTCTGTTTCCAACAGTGGCCAATCGAGGTCACAAGTACCTAGCAGTTTCCCAAAAAGACACAAAGGTTCCACAATGTTTGTATTAGGGCAGGCAATGGATTTCCCAGATCCTCTTTAATAATGGTTTATGGACCTTCAGGAACATGTCCAAAAACTTTTTTAAACCCAACTACACTAACAACTTGTACTACATTCTCTGGTAACTAATTCCAGTGTTTCATTACATGTTGAATGAAAAATTATTTTCTTTTATTAGTCCTAAACAGGTTACACTGTAGCTTCATTGCATGCACCCTAGTCTTTCTATTTTTTGATGGGGTAAATAATCGATTTACATTTACCCATTCCAGTCCATTCATTCATAGACCTCTATCATATCTCCCCTCAGATGTCTCTTTTACAAGTTGAAGAGCCCTATCCTTTTAAGCCTCTCCACATAGGGGTATCCTTCCATCCCCTTTACCATTTTGGTGGCTCTTCTCTGTACCTTTTCTAGTTCCGCTATATCCTTTTTGAGGTATAGTGACCAGAATTGCACACAATATTCAAGGTGCGGATGCACCATGGAACGATACAGAGGCATTATAATATCCTTTTATTCTCCATTTATTTCCTTTATTTATTTAAATAACAGGCTTTTTTATACCCCTCTATCTTCCATTCAGGGCAGTTTACATTACAACTTCAACATTTTTTACAATGAGCAGTGAATTAACTTGGATAGGAATACATTTAATCTATGAATTTAGGTGAAATATTATACATTAGCATTTTACAGTGAAACTGTAAATCTTGTAGGTTATGATTCCTAGCATTTTATTTTCCTTCTTGGCTGCCATTGCACACTGGATGGAGGGTTTCAACGTGTTATCCACGATGATGCCTAAATCTTTTTCCTGGGTGGTGGTTCCAAGTGTAGAACCTTGCATCATGTAACCATAGTGTGGGTTGTTCTTTCCTAGGTGCATCACTTTACACTTCTCCACATTAAATTCCATCTGCCATTTGAATGTCCAATCTTCCAATTTATCAAGCTCCTCTTGCAATTTTTCACAATCCTCTCAAGTTTTAACAACTTTGAATAATTTTGTGTCATCTGAAAATCTGATTACTTCACGCATCATTTCCATTTGCAGGTCATATACAAATATGCTGAAAAGCGTCAGACCCAGCATAAATCTTTGGGGTACTCCACCATTCACCTTTCTCCATTGGGAAAAATGGCCTTTTAGCCCTACCCTCTGCTTTCTATCTTTTAACCAGTTCCTGATCCACAATAGTACACTGCCTCCTATCTCATGACTTTATAATTTTGCCAAGAGTCTCTCATGAGGGACCTTGTTAAAGGCTTTCTGTAAATCCAGATACACTATATCAACCAGCTCACCTTTGTCTACCTGTTTATTCACACCTTCAAAAAAACATAGCAGATTAGTAAGACAAGGCCTTCTTTGTCTAAATCCATATTGTCTTTCTCCCATAACCATGACTTATCTACATGTTAAGTAATTTTGTTCTTTATAATGGTTTCTACCATTTTGCCTGGTACTGTTTCCTGGATCACCCCTGGAATCCTTTTCAAAAATTGGCATTACGTTGACCATTTGCCAGTCTTCAGGTATTACAGATGATTTCAGTGATAGTAATCTGTGAACTAATAGTAGGCCTGCAATCTCATATTTCAGCTTTTTCAACACCCTCCGATGTATACCATCCAGTCCAGGTGATTTGCTACTCTTTAGTTTAATAAATCGTTTTAATACATCTTCCCAGTTTGATATTTCTTTTAGTTCTTCCAATGCATCACCTTTAAATACCATTTCAGTCATTCATAACTTCCCTACATCATCTTCAGTAAAGACCACAGCAAAGAATTCAGTCTCTCCATTATGGGCTTGTCTGCTCTTAGTGCCCCTTTTGCTTCTCTATCATCTAATGGTCCAACTGACTCTCTCACAGGTTTTTGTTACAAATGTACTTGAAAAAGTCTTTATTATACATTTCTGCTTCCACAGCAAGTTCTCAAGTTCTCTCCTTACTGGAAGGCCTCTTTCTAAAGGTCACTAGAAACTAATTTATTTCTTTCTACTCAGAGACCGTTCTACTTGTATGTTAAGCTATATTTTGATTTGATTTAAATAAAAAGCTCTCTAGAAACAAATTTATTTCAGTGACTATTTACTCTAATTTACTTTCAGAAATGGTCATATGTGAAGAAGTCCCTTGTTATCCTGCTGGTTCTATTGAACAGACTTCCAAACCAAAACTCAGGAAACAAATCTCCAGTCGGGTCATGAGAAAACAAAAATCCCCAAATCTGTTGCAGTGCAGGCTGAGCCTAGGCATATGCCTAGTCCTTCTCTCGTAGCGCTTTAGCCCTTCTGTGGCTGTCTTGGATAGGCACAGTCCCAGCCACAATAGTAGTCTCTTCCCCCTCAGCCTGCAGTCCTTCTTTCCCTTCGTAAGCCAGGATGAACATAAGAACATAAGATATGCCATACTGGTTCAGATCAAGATCCATTAAGCCCAGTATCCTGTTTTAAAAAGTGGCCAATCTAGATCACAAGTACCTAGCAGTTTCCCCAAAAAAGACACAGATTCCACAATGCTTGTATTTGGGGCAAGCAGTGGATTTCCCGTGTCCCCTTTAATAATGGTGTATGGACCTTTCCTCCAGGAACTTGTCTAAACCTTTTTAAAACCCAACTATACCAACAGCTTTTACTACATCCTCCATTAACGAATTCCAGAGTTTGATTAAACGTTGAGTGAAAAAATATTTTCTCTTATTAGTCTTAAATAGGATACACTGTAGCTTCATTGCATGTCCCCTAGTCTTTCTATATTTTGATGGTGGAAAGAATCGATCTACGTTTACCCGTTCCACTCCATTTATTAATTTATAGACTTCTACCATATTTCCCCTCAGCCATCTCTTTTCCAGGTTGAACAGCCGTAACCTTTTTAGCCTTTCTTCATAGGGGTATCCTTCCATCCCCTTTACCATTTTGGTGGCTCTTCTCTGTACCTTTTCTAATAATGCTGTATCATTTTTTGAAGATACAGCGACCAGAATTGCACACAATATTCAAGGTGCGTTCGCACCATGGATTAATACACAGGCATTATAAGATCCTTTGTTTTATTCTCCATTGCTTTCCTTATGATTCCTAGCATTTTATTTGCTCTCTTGGCCGCCGCTGCACACTGGGCAGAGGGTTTCAAAATGTTACCCACTCTGACGCCTAAATCTTTTTCCTGGGTGGTGGTTTCTAATGTGGAACCTTGCATTGTGTAACCATAGTTTGGGTTGTTCTTTCCTAGGTGCATAACTTTACATTTGTCCACATTAAATTTCATCTGCCACTTGGGACAGAATCTTGATAAATTGGAAAACTGGATGTTCAACTGAAGGGACTCACAGGGGAAAGTTGCTTAGGCTTCCTATCTCAGAGTTAAATTTATCCAAAAAGAGGCTTATTCCCCTCCCTTAACGTCCTCAGCAAACGAAAGCTTCATTCCAACCTAATTATCACCAGGCAAAAACACAAAAGAAAAACGTGATCACTTTCTCAACTCCTAACAAAATAGCCACTATGGCTGAAACAGTGAGGTGAGAAAGGAAGGGGGAGGTACACACATCACTGTGATTAACTTCAGTCATGCCTCCCACCTATACCAGCCTGTGGTATAAACATGCAAGCGAAGGGCAGTGACCCAAGGATCCATAGCTAATTGGAGGTTGTTAGGGAAACACAAAAACTTTAGTAGGCACTTGTGCAGAGTCAGGCAGGCTGTCTGGCCCCTTCTTGAGTCTTAGTGCAGCTACAAACAGTATTTAAACAGCACAAAACAAAAGCTGGTACTCCAGTTTCCTTACTCTGGCCAGCACAACTCAGTTCATATACTTGTCTGTTTTTCAGCAGCAAGGCAACATACATATAAACCAGGAAAACAGCAACATTCAGCAGGTACTGTTCCTAGGGTCTCACAGATAAGTTGTCAGCATGTAGCCCATAGAGCCCTGGGCTTCTCTCTCCCCCTACAGGTCTCCTGCTTCCTGTTTTAAACCCTGGTGCCAGGCATTTTCCAGCCTAATTTCTTAAAGAGACAGGGATTTGGACTCTTTCTTACAGGGAAAATGCCTCACCAGTTCGGGGCTTGGTTGGGGAGTGTCTGCGGGGGATGGGAAGTTTCCTATACACTCCATTACACAGCCCTTAAGCAATCAAGAAACAAAATCAGCAAAAATAAAGTTCACAGCACACTGGCTCATTCTACCTGAATTTCCTCCTCCTCTCAGGTAATCAAATGGCATCCTCTCAGGAGCTTCTACTTCCATCTCTTCAAAGGACCCCTCAGGGAAAGGCAGGCTGGCTGCCTGCAAGGGACCCTTCTGCACATTTCAATCCCTCCTGGTTAGGTTGCACGCCTTTGACCTCCACATCCCAGGGAAACTTCCTGTCTTTAACCCCTCCACTGGTTTCCTGGGTTAGAGCTAACTCCCTCTCGTGCAATGATTGGCTCCTGGGAGGGAGCACATACTGATTGGTGCTCCCAGGGAAACTGCAGGTCCTTTCCCCTCCCCCAATCTCCTGGGCTACAGGAACTCTCCTGCCCTTAACTATGTGCAGAGGATTTTCCCTGCCTACAAGGGATGCGGGTAGAGGCTTCCCCCAACCCAAGGGCTCTCCTAGCTGCAGGTAAGTGCCCTATCCTCTTTTTGCCTGGGGCTGAGGGAAGGTCTAGCCATGGAGGGAAGTTCTTTGCCCACTCCTGGCTATCTTGCTCCTTAGGAGAACCTTTGGTGCCACAAAATTTGTATATTTTGTTTGTACAAAATAGGCAATAGGAAAATAGATGCCTGTTAGGAAATTACTCCTTATGGGTTGTATCTTTTACTCCTGCCTGCCACTGTACCCAATCACAAATTTTCTGTAACAGCCTGGGGGTAGCTAATGATACAGGGCATACAGAACTCTTATGCCCTCAACTCTGAAACCGTATGCTGGTTTGTCAAATGTCCATAATTAAAAAGGATGTTGGATGTTCCTGTATTGTAAGGATGTTCCTAAATTGTGGGAATATACGGTCATTTCCAATGACAAAAAATGAGAAAAATGTAATGGTTGGTTTTTTTTTTTTTGCTATTTCAGTTGTTTTATGATTGCTGTTTGCAAGTACTGGGGCATGTTTACTAAAGGTTGACATGCGTTAACTGTCACTGCACCCATAAAAAAGAACATCTGGGTGCTTAATGATTAACATCATTAACATGCATTAAAACCTTTAGTAAACATGCCCCAGTATGCACTAATGCAGCTAAGCGTGCACTGTAAAATATTAGACTAAAATTTGAAAAGGGATTAGAACAAAATAAATAAAATGATACAAAAAAACAAAATACAAAGGAAATGGGAAAATATTTTGCATGTACACTCCTACTGTATTGCCATTTATACTAATGTAGAGTTTAACATGCATTTTAGTTAAGTTTCTTCAGTGTGTTTCCCTGACTGAAGAAAGATTATGCAGCACAAAAAAAAACTAAGGGCCACTTTTACTACATACTAAGAACAGCATGTTGGGTCACAGCAAGGTCACTGAGCCCAGCATCCTTGTCTCTGAGAGTGGCTAGTCTGAGTCAGAAGTACCCAGCAGATCTCAAAAAATACTGTAGATCTGTTTCTCATAGTTCATTTCTAGAGATAAGCAGTGGCTCTCCCAAATATACCTGCCTAAAAAGTTTTTAATGGACTTTTTCTCCTGTAACCTGTCAACCATTTTGAATCCCGCTATGTTGGTCATCTTGATCACATCCTCTGGCAACACACTCCAATTATGTGTTTGATGGAAAAAACGACATACAATTTGTTTTCATTCTGCTAGTCATTAGTTTCATGGAGTGTCGATTTTGTGTTGTCTGAAAGGTGAAACAACACTTCCCTATTTGATCGTTTCATCCTGTGCATGAGTTTATAAGCTTCTATCATATCCTTTCTTAGTCTTTTCTCCACGGGTTCAGCAGGTAATGCGGGAATGAGTCCATGCTATCAGCATGTACCTGCTCTAACAGCTAAGATGGGGGGGGGGGGTAATTACTAATGTACATTAAGGTCATAATATACACTATTTGCCTCTTAACACACGTTAAAATCATGTGTTTTTTTGTTGCAACCCATGTTAGTTTAAAGCAACATGCATTACATAGTAATAGAAAGGCATAAGTGCGCCCTGTGCTATTTACACATCTGGTGTGCCCCCCCTTGCTGGTCGCCTGCCCCTGTCCACCCCCTCCCTGCGTTGCCCTACTGCTGCCGCTACTTTTTTGTTTTCTGAGGCGGCGGCGGCAGCAGCAGCAGCAGCAGTAGTGAGGCAGACCCGCGTTTTGTAGGCAGGTCGGGTCCTTCCTTTCCTTCTCTGCTGTAGGTCGCATCAGAGGAGGGAGGGACCAGGCTAGCCACGCAAACGCTGAGTTGCAAAGACCCGTGTTTGAATGGCTAGCCTGGTCCTTCCCTCCTCTGATGCGACCTACATCAGAGAAAGGAAGAAGGGAGGGATCCGACCTGCCTACAAATGTGGGTCTGCCTCACTGCTACCGCCGCCACCTCCGAGAAAAGAAAAAAGTGGCGGTGGCAGCAGGGCAACGCGGGGAGGGGGTGGGCCAGGGCCAGCAGCCCGACATTCGCCCCTAATCCTTTTGTGCCCTGTGCTGCTGTGCTACTTGCACAGGCCTAGGTACGATGCTGCATAGTAATGACATGGAAAGCATGCAAGGGCCACCATGAATATGCCTAATCTTGTCTCAAACCAAGCAGGGATGGGCATGGCTAGTATTTGGATGGTAGACCACCTTGGAATACCAGGTACTGTGTTGAAGAAAGGCCTTACAATCTAGTTTGGTTACACCTTGCCACGAAACTCAGGGACTGGGTCACCAGGAGTCGGCATTGACTCGATGGCACACAGCACATATTCAATCTTGGGGGTTAACTGAAATGTTAACCCCCGCCCCCCCACCACTACCACATAAAAAGTCTTTTAAGCGTGTGAATTAGTGTTTAAACATGGAAAAGATTTATGAAATTATCTTAATGTGTGGTATATATCTTGTGTTAACGTGGATGCACTCTGCTGCTGTAGCAGGTATGTGCAATGCACTTAACTCACGGTAAAAGTATTTTTTCTGCAATAACTAAATGGAAAGATGCTAGGCATGGTCTCAACAGTTAATGCAGAGACTTTGTAGTTACTATCAGTAATTTTGCCAATTAACTGCAGATTTTTAATGCAGCTTAGGAAGGCCGACTTTACTAAAGTGAGAAAGTAAAGAAGGGTCACGCAGGAGGCAGGAATGCTAGTGTGAGACCAAAAATGGAATTAGAAAGAGGTGGTTGAAAATTGTAAAAGATTTTTAAATGAAAGGATTTTTTTTGTTTTGTGCAGTGGTTGCAGATGTAGAGAAATGTAAAAGAGGAGCTGTTTTTTGTTCCTCCTTGTGTGGGAAATGTATTATTAAGGGGGCATGGGCTCCAAAAAATAAGCTATGCCAAATATTAGGATACATGTGCTCTGTTATTATCTTTTTGCTGAGCCCTCCTCTTGAATGTGCTTCAGATCACGATGGTAGCTTTCAAACATGTTGAATCACCATGGAGCTATAAAAAATAAGCATCTGTTATGGAGTCATTTTAAAATATTCCCTTACGGGTAGTTTTATGGTAAAAGAGAAACACAGGTGAAATAAAATGGCCATGTACCTGTCAGCAGTGGGTGAATTATGATACTTCCATGATGCCAATTTTCGATGGGTCGTGTAGTTGGCTCTCTGGAGCAATCGGCTACTATGACATAAAAGCTTCACCAGGGACAGTGTTTATAGTGTTCTTATGCACTACTGTACACAAAGAGCATTTCATATTACTCTTATTGATAAAGCCCTGGGATATCTCCACAATGGGGAGAATAGTGGTGTTAAGGGCCTAGAAACCTCTTGTGATTGCCAGAGATCATCCCTAAGGGTCATAATCATCTTCTCTACCTACTTGTTACATTGTACTGAGACCCAGGGGACCAGCTGCTCTCTTTTTCCCTCTCTGAAGTTTAGAAAGCCATGTTACTGCGTCTTGGTATTACTGGCAGTAAGAGCAAGGAGTTTTGGAGATAAGTAGCACGGAACACACAAACACACACACACACACATATAATTGTCTTTTAAACAAATTAAATCCCTTTTGGGAGGATCTTTGGTATGTGTGATCAGGACCGTACCTAGCCCTGTGCGAGCAGTGCGGCCGCATAGGGCGCAAAGGCTTACGGGGCGCATTTCGGCTGTCTGCCGTTGCTTGCCGCTGCCACTTTTTCTTCTCTCAGTGGCAGCAGGCAACAGCAGACAGCCGAAATGCACCCCTTAAGCCTTCTCGTGGCATGCTTAGCGTGCCGGCGACTTGCACATCGGGTGCGCGCCTTTTCTCTTCCGCCCCCATAAAGTGGTTAGATGGAGGTGCAGGGGGGGGCGTACCCGATGTGCAAGTTGCACAGGGCGCATTTCATGATCGGTACGGCCCTGTGTGTGATTACAATATATGTATGATGGCAAGAACATGCGTACATATAAGCAACTCTGGTGTGGGGTGTAGCTTGGCTGCAGCCATGATTTACATGCAAATATTTACACCTGCATAATACCACTGCTGTTTTGGGCTGAACTTCACCTCTATGGAGGTTATATTGATACTGTATCAAATGGGGTCCATTTTTAAAGGGCACCTAAATGTTCAGCACTGTGCTGGCTTACTAAGTGCCTGTATTTATTTAACTGGTTTTGTTATACCATTTTTCTACCAGTCAAAATGGTTTACAAATAACAGAGATAAAATGCAGATAACAAAGGCAATGTAGTAGAAAGATGATGCACGGGTAGGTTACATACAAAAAAATCAAAAGAGGATATACAATAGGAGATACAACAGGGCCGGGAGAGGGGCTGATAGGACAGACAGTAAGAAAACAGGGGAGAGAGGTTGTTTGTGTATCTGCGGTGATAGGGTAGGAGGGATGCTCAGCTCTGGGGGAAGGTGCTCTTGAGGGTCCCTGCTGTAGTACTCTTGAAAAGATATATTTTCAAGTTCTTTCTGAAGACAAGGGGTGACTGCAAGTTGTGCAGAGCAGGGGGGTGGGAGTAGAGAGTTCCAAAGAGTGGGGGCGTAGAGTATGAATGCTTTTGAGCAAGCCTGTTGGTTACTCTTATATACTAGCTGAGGGAGGCTCAGCATGTTTTGTGTGCAGTGCCTTCGCGGCCTGGTGGTGTTAGGGGTGCTGAGTGGGGTCCGGAATTGCTTGGCGGAGTGGTTGCTGCAGGCTTTGTGGATCATGGTGAGGACTTTGTGTTTGATTCTAGAGGTGATGGGGAGCCAGTGGAGGGATTGGAGAATTGGCATGATCTGGGTGCATCTGGAGACTCTAAAGACGGTGCGTGCTACAGTGTTCTGAGTGAGCTGAAGTGGTAGGATGGTTTGTTTGGGTAGGCCCTGGTAGTTGCAGAAGTCAAAGAGGGGGTGGATGGTGGCTTGGCATACTGCACGAAAGTTATCTGAGGAGAGAAGGCACAGATTGCATAGGGTTCTGAGTTTGTAATGCATTGCTTTGATGGTGTTGCGGACATGGGCATGAAAGGTCAGGTGCTGGTCTAGACTGATGCTGAGGTGTCTGACTTGTGTCTTGACCTAGAGGTCGCTGTTGTTGATTCTGATGGTTGAGGAGAGTGTGAATGCAGGGTTCCTAGTGATGTGAAGGATCTCTGTTTGCTGAAATTGACTGCCAAGTTGTGGAGCTGTAGCCAGTTGATTGTTTCTTTGAAGCAGGCTAACAGAGTAGAGTAGTCAGGAGCAGTTATGGAAAATGGGGTGAAGATCATTGTCGTCTGCATAAATTTCATAGCTGACATTGAACTTCTGGATGGTGTTGCAAAAGGGGTCTGATGTAAATGTTGAAGAGGTGCAAGGAGAGCGCTGACCCCTGGGGTACTCCTTGTGGTATAGTATAGGGGGATGATGTGAGGTCTCCAATCTTCACTTGTTGGCTTATCTGTGTGAAGTACAAGTGGAACCAGTGTAGTGGATTGCCCTGTACTTTGATACCATAGAGCCGGTTTAGCAAAGTTTGATGACATACTGTGTCAAACGCTGCGGAGATATCCAGGAAGAGAAGAGCAAATCCAGTGGAGGTTTTTTCAGTACCGGCAATAAGAGTTGATAGTAGGAGGCGAGTAGTGTTTCAGTGCTGTGGTGAGGGCGAAACCCATGCTGATGCAGGTCTAAGGGTATGAGTAGGTCATGGTCAATGTGATCTTGAAGCTGGATTTGGACTGCTTTCTCTGTGATTTTAGCCAGGAAGGGTATGCTGGCTATGGGTCTTTGGGAGGCAGGTGAATTCTGGTCTAGGTTGGGCTTCTTGAGGGCGGTCTGATCGAGGATTGCTTTAGGGATGGGGGAGACTGGCTTGTGAGAGAGAAGTCTGTAGAATAGTTGAAATGATTGGCAGAAGGTGCGACTTCATGCCCTTTAACCATGAAACTGGGTATGGGTCCAGTGGGAAGGCAGTTGTGTAGATCTGCGAGATTATTTTATGGAGCTCCTTGGGGGGAATGTCTCTGAAGGTGGTCCAGGCCTGCGTGACTGAGGACATTTCACTGTGAGTAGGTATGATAAGTGCAGCGTGTTTGATGGAGCTGTTCTTGGTCTGCAGATAGTCAGCCATAACCTGAGAGTTGAGAGTGTTGCCTTGCCTTGGTTTGGTGGGATTTCTTATTAGGGATTTGACCAAGTTGAAAAGCTCCCTGGGCTTATTGAGAGCACAGAAGAGGACTTATAATATTCTTGCTTGGATTTGAGGGTACTTCTGCAATAGATTTTGAGTTTGTTCAGGTATTGGGTCTGCAGCTCGGGGCCCCTGTGTTTCCTCCAAAGGCGCTCTGTGGGGCGAAGTGCAGCTTTTGCTTCCACAGTTCGGTGGAGTACCAGGATGCGTGGTATTGACGTTTCGAGGATGGAATTCTCTGGTGTGCAGCTGTGGCTGTGGAGATGGCAGTGTTCCAAGTGTTGATCATCGTCTTTAGGTCTGTTTCGTGTGGGATGTCTTGCAGAGTTGGTAGTATGTTTTGAGTGAATGAGTCCTCATTAACCGCGGTGAACCTTCTTGCTGAGGGTGTGGTGTTTCGTGGTGGGTAGGTGAGCCACAGATAGGGTAGCATAAAAGTGATGATCTGACCAGGGGACAGGTGCAATGAATGGGGAGGGTGTAACCAGGGGTAGTTAGTAGTAGGTTGGGGCGGCATTATACAAAGAGTGGGATTTAAATATCCTGCTCCATGTATAACGTTGCCCATTCAGTGGAGAGGGGTGGGGTTGGGGCATTCCAGAGGCAGGGCCATAAATTATACTTATAGGTACTTATTTTCAGCCCCAATACATTTAGCTCAGATATGCCAAAACAAAGTATAAATTGGACCATTGGAGTCAAGCATATAACTTAAATACTACTTATTTGTATGGTGCCACAAGGTGAATACAGTGCTATATATATATATAGGTAAGCCCTGTTATCCAGATATTTTGCATATACATATATATTGGATCACTACATAGCACAAGGATGGAATCAAAGCAAACATAAATAACTTCTAAATTACTGGGCAGACTAGATAGACCATGCTGGTCTTTATTTGCCATCATTCACTATGTTACTTTGGGGATCATTTTAGAAGCCCTAATCAGTCTTTCGATGTCCAAAAATGGGCATAGAGACTCCAAAGCACAGAGATGTCTCCAGAGCCATTTTAGAAGCTGGGTCTGTGGACAACAATAGCAGCAATGGGATTTGAACCCTGGATCCCCTCTTCCTAGTCCAGTACTCTAATCATTAGGCTATCCTAGATGTCCAGGTTCTAAAATATGTTTCTGGTGACATCTATGTAGATGCCCCTCCAGAATTCCATATTGGACACATCTGTGTTTGTGAAATTGTTTCTACACTGGCCTAATCACTAGGCAAACTAGGCGGTCACCTAGGAGCTGCAGCCTTGGGGGGGGGGGGGGGGAGAGATGGGCGGGCAGAAAAGAACAGCTACAATCAAAGCAAAGCAATAGGTCCTGGCAGGCCACACAAACTCGTTCATCAGTGCTTACTTTTACCTGGTAGAAGAATGGGCAAAATGCAGATTGCCCATTTACACTATGTGTATATTTACAAAACAAAATTCATTATTTTTAAATACATTTTACAATAACCAAGCATATACAATACACTTGTCAGGAAAAAGGAACTATACCAGAAATAAAGAAAAACAACAATATGAAATATCAAAATAAGGTATAGATCATAAATGGTCAAACAGGTAGTTCCCACCACAGCACAACAGGTGGAGAGAAACAGCATAAAAGAAACTATATCAATAATCTGAGGAAATATAGACAGACAAACAGTCCAGATTATATATTCGCAGTGGAAGTCCCATCAGTTACAGCAGATCTCCGAACACTCAGAAAAGCCAACAGCTGTGCAGGATAAAAAAAAAAAAATAGGAAGCAGATTGTAATTTAACAGCACATTTACATGGGAATTTCAGGAAAAATTGACCCCTCTATCTGCTGAACCCCAGGCCGGAGAAGGAGGAATTCATCTACTCTGGGTTTCTCTACAAAGATCTGGAAACACACGAATACCTGAACCCTTAAACAAAATAGATCTTTTATGAAACAACATTTTTAGACACTAATCTTTATCACTAGATAAGGTAAAGCTAACCAAACGAGTAGAGGGAATACACATCTCATAAGAACATAAGATATGCCATACTGAGTCAGAGCAAGGTCCATCAAGCCCAGTATCCTGTTTCCAACAGTGGCCAATCTAGGTCATACGTACTGTCAGACGGCTGCCTAGGGTGAGAACTTACACAATCTTGACGATGCATATATTCATATGATTCTTGCAAGGTATTGTGGGTATTGTAGTTCATTCACTCCCAAACACAGCTGATGACAATAATTTGAGTTGTGAAACCAAGTGGTAAGATCAATAAAATACTTCTTTTATTGATGGGGTTTAATTCACCCAGCACATGTATGCTTGATAGCACTATAAATGAGGTTACTTGCTTGCAGTGTTTAAAATGGATAACAAAAAGTCACAAAGTAAACCAGAAAACAACCTTCAGCTTGTCAGGCAATTAGCTAATGTTTTCTTAGCAAATAATTACCAAATACAAAGGCACAAAGTAAAGAATAAACTTTGCTGGTTAGGTTAACTTCTGCTTATTTTCCACGCAGATCTCAGCAGTGATCCTCCCTTGCTCACCCACACAATCAGGTGCAGCCCTAATTACTATCAATGGACCAGCTGAAAGCCTTTAGCTGGCTGGCTGCTACTGTGTGAGCCCAAATCCTGCTTTAAGAGCTGTTTGCAGTGGAAATAAAGAACAAAGTTAGGTTTCTTTGTGATGGCTGATGTGTTTGCTCAGAGAAAGCTAGCAATAGCATTTAGATAGAGAACAGTCCATATAAACTGTACTTTCATCTGCTGTATCAATCAGCATAGGGTCATTATCATACATTGGCACAGACGAGTCTTTCATTAAGGCACTATCATGAGAATGCTCATTCCCTTGCTGCCATTCTCTATTATAGATAGGGTCTGGATCAGTGTTCATACCTGAGCCTCTCCTGCTATCATTATTCCTCTCTGTATAGCCTGGCCAATATGTAATCCAATTCTGATGTCCAGCCTTCCAATCTTGATCCCTGGACACTGGATCTCCTCTCACATACCTTCTGGCCTTGGTCTGAAAGTCCCTTCCACATGCAGTCTTCTCTCTTCCAGGTAGCCACTGGTGATTCCTATCTCTGCCACTCCATTCCTCTGGGACAATCCAGTCCAATGGACTCTGCTGGCTTTTGGAATACCTCCCAGTATGAGTACTGCCTTGGAATCTCCCAGACCTTCCAATGGGCTTTCTTCTCTTCCTTCCAGAGAGTTTCCTTCTT